>VDFB02292527.1:8188540-8496180 GCA_007258455.2 Sequoia sempervirens | reverse complement strand
CGATTGTTACATCTCTTCCTGACATGAGTTGAAGGAAAAAGATAATGTCTCCAACTCATATGGTTATAAAAAGTATGCCATACCTGCACGTTGACATGCATAAGAAAGCTCTTCCTCATACACATCAAACGAAAAAACTTTGAAGCTCAGGCATACTGTCAATTTAAGCAACACAAGAATTACTTTCTTGGCACACATGTTGCTGCTCAACAACATTAACTTTGGTATGCCATCCCCAAGTGAAACATTCAAGCTCAGATTCATTATCCCCAATGCAAAAGGTCACATCTTCATCTTGAATGGAAACCTCATATTCAATATTGTCACATTCAGGGACAATGGAAAACCAGCATACCTCGTAATTACATGTATTGATGCGCATTTCATCAACATATACCTTGGGTTTGTGAGACACTTCAAATGACGAACTTAATTCTTCAAGTTGTATCTCTATTTCTATTTCTTCTTCATGGTTACTGGCGGCAACATTCTTAGGTCCCTGGCAAAGTTTGTTTTCCACATCTTTTGCTGCAACAACATTCTTTTCTTTGATCTTTTTCTCAAGTGCAGCAACATTCATGTCATTTTTATGCATAGAAACATCATTAGCAGCCTCAAACTCTAAAAATGGAACAAAAGAAGGAAAGACATCAAACAAGAAAAAATCTTCGCCATCATTCTCATCACTAGCTGGCATATATTATGAGCAATCAAATCCAAAAGCTAATATATCTGATTCCTCCATGCCACATGCACATTCCTTCTCATCCAAGGTGCTGCAAATGTCATTAGACCGAGAATCTTCATTTGCCTCATCAAAAAATAAGAATGCTTGATGCCCCATACCATTCAAGTCACCTTCACTCCAACACATCAAGTTGGACTCCTACTGCTCTGAGTTTTTACCAAAGACCTCACTTTCATCCCAATTCATCAGAATAGAACACCTCAACATTATCCAACTTGTTGTCCTGAAGGCGCTGGAGCATTTTGGGCCACCAATGCTTGACTAAGAAGCCCATTTTGGCATGTATTTTGATTGTGGGGCTGATTACATAAATAGCACCATTCATGTTCCTAAGCAAAGTTGTTATGTACTGGAACAAAATTCGTTTAAGAACTTTCAGTAGCTAGGTTAGCAATATTCATAGGCCTTGCATACCTTAAATGATTTTGAGCCTAGAAACCTCCCTAGTAAGGTTGCATGTTTGTTTGATATGTCTCGCTTTGGGGTTGATAAGGCCTGTTATTTTGTGCTTGTTGCCCATTCAAAGCTGTTATATCATTGGCGAAGCTTTGTAGAAGAGTTTTCATCTCATGTAGCTCACTAGGAGGAGCAAACAGAGGAGTTGGTGGGTTGATTGCTAGTATAGGGACAAGTGCCAAGATGGGGTGGGTGGGTGAATTTTCTATGAATAGAGGCATAGGAGGCATGGGAGCTATCTTTCTTACTTGTATGAAACAATTTTTAACTCTGATAGCAAAGACATGCATTTGGTAGGGTTGTCCCACCCATAGATTCATAACAGCTATGTCACTGTTCAAGGCCCTTAGGTAGTACAGGAAAGCATGGTTGGGAGAAGGCTTGACCAATGCAGGGATCCTATTCCATGTCTTTTGAAATATGAAATTGAAGTCTTACATGAATTCATGGGGAGTACTCTTGATTGTAGTCAGCTGTTCAAACAGGGAAAAATGATCACTTTCGTCTTCAAATTGCTCGCAAAGTTGTCTCCCTGCTCATCCCAGTCATGAATAGAAGCTGGTTGCAATCCCCTATACCATTTAAGGGCTTTGCCTTTTAAGGAGGTGGCAAGAAGCCTAACAGCTATGTTGTCCTTTGTGACATTATGCATAGAGCAGATGTTTGCAACATCTTGAATATGCTCTATGGGAGTGATAGCATTTGTTTCACCAGTAAAGTATGGGGTATTTTTTAGAGCAGCCATTGGTATGTCATCCCACTAAGTAAGAGCAAGAGGGCTGCCACCATTGAAAGTGACAAAGACATGATTTCTAGGAACAGCCATTGAAGCAACATGGGGAGTTTTGCTAGGCTAGGGGAAATTATTAACAATCTGTAACCTTTGTTGATGTTTAGCAGCGTTGGGCTGCTTCTTCCAGACCCACGCGATTGCATTTGGAGGCAATTCAAATGATAGCCTAACGGCTATTTGAATTGTAAAGAAGACTCAATTTTTAATGAAGGCTCAAATCTCTTATGGCGCAATCTTATTGAAGACAATTCATATTTATATTTAATAATTGTTTTTTGAAGGGTAACGAATTTATTAAGGAGTGCGATCCTCTATGTGGCCGACCTTCCTTTTGATAGAGACATACCTCTTTGCTATGGCCAACATGTTGTTTATGAAAGGTCATGTCTCCCATCTCCTTGTGTATATATATCCGATTAAGTTTCATTGTTGATCATCCATTCACTCATATTCATTACATGATATCAAATGTGAAGGTTCATCAAAGTGCGAATTGTCTCAAGTAAAGATCGGCATTTGTGTAGAAGGCAGAAATCTTTGTTAGCAGATTGCTTCACTCAGTTTCTATGATTGCATCAGTTTATGGTGCCTTATCTTTGGCCTTCATATCGGCCTTCATTGTAAAGAAGAATTCATTGAGATTTAATATATAAGAGATATATTATTGCTGGGTTTTTCTCCCTCAGGAGGAGGATTTTCCCAGGTTATCTGCTGTGTTGTGTGTTTGAGTTTTGAATTAATTTCCGTGCATTAAATCTGATCATAAATTTAACAACCTTGACCTCATCGTTTTCCTTTTATACATAGATTAAAGGTAACCCTGAGGAATCAAAACATGTACCTTTATGTGATGTTCTTGTCTGAATATTTGGCATGAGAGTTCAATACAAACTGGAATCAAAAGAAGCTAGAGTTGCCTGAAAAATGTAGAGTCTCCAAGTGCTTGTTTAAAGTATTTAATGACCGTAACTGTTAAGAAACACACCAATACTCAACAGGATGAGATAAAGCTCATCACACTAGTCCCAATGAGCATGCCAAAAACTGTTATCAATCTGAACTGCACCCTTTGTTGAATGAATGAACTCTTTTCTTGTCATCGCATAACCATTAGGTAGCTTCGTATAAATGTCATTTTCAAATCCTCATGCAAAAAAGTAGTTTTGAGTCTTTTGACATCCATTTGCCTACTTGTAAATCATTAGCACCAATAGAAAGTATAGATCTAGTTGAAGTAAGTTTTGCAATAGGAGAAATTATTTCACCAAAATCAACTCCCTCTCTCTAGGAGTACCTTTTTGCCAGCAGTCTTGCCTTGTACCAGTCCAACAAACCATTGGCTTCAAACATTTTCTTAGAAACCCACTTGCATCCAATGGGCTTTCTTCCCTCAAACCAACTCATTGAATCCCATGTGTCACACTTTGCAAAGCCATCATCTCCTCCTGCATAACCTTTTGCCAAGACTCAAACTCCTCCAAAGAAAAAGATTTCTTCACAAATCGAGGTTCATCATGAGTACAAGTTAAAGCAAATATACAAACAAAAAATTTTGGTGGGCTATACTTGTCAACCACGTTTTGTTGCCTTTGATATCCCTTCAAGGGTGGATTAAGAGATTTTGTCTATTTTTCAACATGCGATACTGTTTCAAAACTCCCATTAATCTACTTCTACCTCTCTATTCTCAAACCCATGATGTTCTTGCACATGTGCATCTTCCTATTTCTCAATCTATCTCAAAATGCTTGGTCTTATTTTATTTTTCCTTGGACTATTCAAAATCATAAATAACTATATATTCCCTAAAAATCCCAACTATCAATTTAAAACCATTTTCAAAGTCAACGGATTCCAAAGTTATAACCTTTAACATCCTCACCATATGCAATGAAAATACATCTCTATGCTTTGAAATCCAATTTAGACCATTTTTTTTCAAGCATGTGAACATAAGCCTCACAATCAAAACCTCTTAGATGTGAAACAAAGTGTTTCTTACCTATCCACACGTCATTTAATGTCTTATTGACTAGAGTTTGTGAATCCCCTTCTCAATCCTAATATGTTCAGTGGCCATTCGCCTATTTCCAGAGTTCCCGTAAGCTAAATGGAAGGGTAAGGGGACTCCAAGATCATTGGAGGATGCAGTGGCAGCAATTATTGGTTTCTTGTGTTGGCTTTGAGCTCAAGGGATGATTCCGGTTTGAATGACACTCTCTGTAGTGCTATCGAACTATCTGGGCGTTCTCCAAATTTCTTGGAAAGCAAGTCTATTTTTAAAAAGTTACCAAAATGACCTCATTCACTCATCCAATGCCTTCATATCTCATTGGTGCAGTCAAAATTGGATTGTGAGTTAATTCAATATTTTCCGTCATAAGGGGTAAAATATTTTAATATTTCACTCAAGTGTAATGCTTAATTATTATTTTTATTTCACTTAAGTGATAACTTTTTCCAAAGTGAAAAAGGACCCCCAAGTTGGAAACCTAGACAAGAGAAGGGGGACGTTGCACATGAGAGATTATTATTATTTTTTAAAAGGTGTTTTCGAAAAAGGGAGAATTTTATTATTATTTTAAATTGCTTTATCTCCCTCCAAAAAGCTATATAAGGAGGCTAGGGGTAGCTCATTTGGATATGTTGAGTTGAGATAACAAAGTGCTACCGGTTTGAGGATTGAATTCTTCAAGGCTTTGAGGACGAAAACCCTCAAGGTTCATTCTAGTTTCTGAGTTGAAAGACACTCCCTAGCTGGACTTGGTGTGGCTTCACTACAGGAGTCAGCATTGGAGCTATTGGTGAAGTTTTTCAGTTTGAATTCAGTGATGGATTGCTTTGATGTCTTTTAGTTGCAATATGTTTGGTGTGATTTTCCTGATCTTTGCAGAGTGTTTGGAGTGAAATTTCTTGAAGTTTTGCTTGCTGGGCCGTACCATTTCCAGCTCTAGCAATACCACCTTTTTGCTTATGTTGTTTGGAGTGTTAGAAACTTTCATCTAGGTATCTGACCAATGATTTTCATGGCATAGGCGATGAGGTTGTGACTGATTACAGGTCTTAACATGGAGTTTCTGATTTTTGGGAGCTGATCACTCCTCCTAGCAAGCCATACATTCCTTGCAAGGGGGCACACCTTTTTGCTTATGTTGTTTGGAGTATTAGAAACTTTCATCTAGGTATCTGACCAATGATTTTCATGGCATAAGCGATGAGGTTGTGACTGATTGCAGGTCTTAATGTGGAGTTTCTGATTTTTGGGAGCTGATCGCCCCTCCTAGCAAGCCATACATTCCTTGCAAGGGGGCGTGTGAGTTCTTGAGGGGAACCGCCTCACATAACTTGTCTCCTTGGACTCTTGAGGTGGCACCTAGACCTTTCTAGGCCTTTGCAAACAGTTTTGGAGTGATCTTTGGTGTTTTGGGGTGCTCATTGGTGGTGTGTTGTGTGTATACCTGCTGTTTTGGGTGTTGTAGACCTGTAATTTTCATATCAGACCTGATTCAGTTGCCTTACAGACCTATTTCAGACTCCTGGGTACCATTGTTGAGGTGTACTTGTTCATTCTTAGCAAGGAGTAACTTATTCATGTGTTGGGTATCATTTTGGGGAGTTGAACCAAGTGTGTAGCATCATTTTCATTGTAGCAGCAGTCTATGTTATTCTAAGACTGATTTGTAATGGGCTCTTATTGTAACACCATTTGGTAGTACCATCGGTGACTTAGCTCTTGTGTTTATTTGCTACTCACCCCACTGAATAAGTGGTTTGTTTCTTACCCCACTAAATAAGTGGATTGCTTGTACTGACCCCACTGGATAAGTGGTTCTTGGTTTGCACTCACCACTGAAAAGCGGAAGAGTTGTTTACTTTCAGTTTGTACCCACTGCATAAGTGGGAGTTTTCTACTCACCCCACTGAACAAGTGGCTTCTTTCAGTTGCATTGCAATGTAAACCTTGCCACTGTATGCTCTCACCTTGCCCATACTGGGACCTAGGTGATCAGAAAGTGGAAGGTAGTTGATTCAATTGATTATCATTGTTTATGATTTGATGCTAACACATTAAAAAATTCAAAAAATTCAGGATGGTTATTACAAGGTTAAACAAGGAGCAACCCAAAAACGCTGAAACGAACAATACACCACTTGACATACTTCTAGCTTTGTTCATTAATGTGTAGTTTATTCGTTTTGCAACCCCATTTTATTGTGGCATGTATGGGTAGTTTTTTTGTTACACAATACTTGCATGTAAACAAAAATCATCAAATCCTCTAGAGCAATATTCTCCTCCATTATCAAACCTCAATTCCTTGATCTTCCTATCTAATTGCTTCTCAACAAGTGCTTTAAAATCTTTAAACTCGAAGAAAACTTCATATTTTATTTTTCAAAAAGTAAACCCAGGTAAACCTTGAATTGTCATCAATAAATGAAACATAATAACAAGGTCTGTCAATATTGTGAACATCGACATGATCAAAAATATCCAAATTGATAACATCCAAACATCTTTTAGTTCTAGTACTACCAAAAGGAAAGTTAACTCTATTATGTCTACCTAGCACATATAGCTCACAAAAATCAAATTCAACAAAAAAACCTTCCACTATATTTTCATTGATTTAAGGTTTGAAGACTTCTTTCACCAAAGTGGCCCAAAACTCCAGTGCCATGACATACATGGCGTTCCAAATTTTTCCATTACATTGACATAGTTGCAATATGCAAATGCCTTTGGCTTAAACAAAGTTCCCCACCAAGTGCCCTTAGCTAGCACTAGATTTCTTCTAGCCAACCTACAACCATTCTTGTCAAAAGTAACATGCACACCAACATCATTCATCTTGGAATGTGCAAAATATCATTAAGGGTTTTCACTCATCCCTTCGTAAAAACCAGTTATACTTTTCTTTGCCAACAATTTTGAAAGTCTTCTTGTTGCCAAGAAACACCTCTCCACCATCACATTATTTGTAATGAGAAAACCAGTCCTTGTGAGGAGTCATGTGGTATAAGGCATATGAATCAATAAACCATGAGTCATCACTAGCAATGTTAGTAGAAATAAACAATGTATCAATTGCATCATCATTATTAAAGAAATTTTTAGTAGAGAAAACTACAAAGTTCTTTTTCTTTCTACATTTCTTCTTCAAATGGCCCCACTTTCTGTAATTCCAATATTTCACTCTGCTCTTTCCACAAGTTTTGTACCATCCTTTTGATTTGGATCTTTCCTTAGATTTCTGTCATTCCCCTTTTGTGTCACTTTTTCTTTAGGCCTTCTTTGAACATACAATGCATCCTTGGAACACCTATTCATTGATTTCCTCCTCATTTCTTTCTTGACCAAAGTAGCAACAAGTTGGAATCCACATTACCACCACTCATAGAAACAATTAAATTTTCCCATGATTTGGGCAAAGAACAAAGTACCAAAATAAATTTATCCTCCTTATCTAGCTTCACATCAATACTCCCTAATTGACTAAAAATAAAATTAGAAGCATTAAGATACTAGGTAATTGGGTCCCATTCCTTAATTTTCAAGGAATACAATTTTCTTGTCAAATACAATATGTTTACTGGTCTCTTAGTTTGATATATTCACCTATCCTTTCCACAAATTGAATGTCTAATGGTTCCCCAAGCCTTTTTATCAAGCTTTGCCTAGATTTCAACCAGCATTCCCTCAAACTTTTCCTTCTCTATAACAGCTCTCCATTGATCCCTTTCCTCCAAGAGATTTTCCATTTTAAGTTTCCACAACTGGTACCTGCCTTCAAATTTCTCAATCTTTGAACAAAATGTGCTAGCCATGACTTCAACCACACACATGGACTTACTAAACCACTAAATCAAATTCTCCCACTGCAACCACAGAAAAACCACTACAATCTAGAAAAGGTTAATCCTCTCTCTAATCAAGTTATAGCTTCGATACCAAATGTTGAAAACAAAGTAAACAGATACAATGAAAGCATAAACATGAAGTATACAAATCCAATAAACAATTAGATTAGCATGTGATTAACCATCAAATCTGAAATATAACATAAAGAAACAGATATATCTGCAAATTACTCAACAAAGTACATCAATATAATTCACTCCAACTCTTCAATCTGACAACATGCCAACAACACAATTGTACTTCATTTATGTAATGTTATGAACCCTCCATTTAATGCCTCCAATATATAGAGCAACAGAAACAAAAACCACAAAGTGATTTAAAGAAACTAGTGGCCATCAAACAAGGCCCACCACTCAAAAACCTTCACCCCATTATGCATCAAACGGAACACCCAAGATAGACATCATGAATAGATAGCATTTTTGACTCATAACTCCCCATAGACACCACTCCCAAGACTAGCGCTTCATACTAAGACTAATAACACTTGAAGGCCCCATTGTTTATGAGAAGATACTCCACTCTCTAAAAGTAACTCCCTAGCTCTCCAAGAGAAGGTGAATTGCATTCATGACTGAAAACTGTAACTCCCAGTGTTGACTTTTTCCGTAACATCCTTATTCAATGCCATTACAACAATATCTCAAGTATCCCAAAGAATAAAAATAATTAAATAATGCCTACTGAACACTCATGGGTATCCATGTATTTAGAGACAACAATATTTTACATAGGATTGCAAGCAAATAGCACACTAAATCCTAATACTACTCAAGTGTTAGCAATCACCTCTCCCTCAATATTACCTTTGAGTCAGTAATATAAAAAGAAAACCAAGCTCTTTAAAACTGTTGATGCCAAATATAAATATGCCCATGCATGAACATATCTAGTGTAACAAAGTGCAAAAAGGGCCTGCCTGCAGAGCTAAAGTAAGAATACTATCAATAGATCATGAGCGATCAAAGATCTTAATACTCTACAGAGACTTTTTTATTAATTTGATTAAGTATAAAGGATCCACATATAATTATGTAGCTCACAAAGCAAACTACTAAGAGGGAAAGTCAAAGGTATTGTATAGCAGTGTGCCATATGCAACTCTGTCTGGTCAAATGATGTTATGGCATACTCTAGAAAAAAAAAATCATGGAACATTCTTATAGGATAGTGATTTTACCTCCTTTGTGAACACCCATCATATAGTTGTCGAGGAGTCAGACCATAAAGAGCTATTACAATTTGATGGTGGGCACGACTAGCATTAATGTTCTCCATCACTTTGTCCAATCATAGAAAAGATCAGAGAACCCTGGATAAGGTATCTTGAAGAGTTTGTCAATCCTACCTAGTAGCCTGTTCAGTGTTATTAATATGAGGATACCAGGGGTAACATGGAGCATAGAGAAAGGCAAATTATGTGCAATGCACTGTTAGATATATTAGCATTAGATAAGGGATAGTGATATAAACAAGCAACCAGATTAGGGCATTGTTGAGATTCTTTTTTTTTCTTGTTTGTGACGGTTGTGTCACAGATAGCCAACTTAGCTTCCCTGTGTAAGCCTATTTAATAGGCACAATAAAAATGAGAAAATACAGCTTTTTTGTGGTTTTGACTCTGTTGAAAGCCTATTGCTTTAATATGGTATCAAAGCCAGTTGTGTGAATGAGAGTTTTTTTTCATACCATCTTTTACTGAAGGAACCTGTGCAGATCCAATTTCATTTGGAGTTTGGCATGTGCCATCCCATCCCAACCATGCTGTATTGAGAAGTAGAACATGCCATGTGTCATCCATTGGCATCTGATTGACATCCAATACTAAAGCGGCACAGTCACAAATCTGCATGCTTTAACAGTCTTTTGATCTGGCTATCCCTGCCTCGGACAGTATGTTTATGGTTTCAACTGTAAGGGTCTCCAAATTGAGATACACCCTAGGCCTCTTGGCCAACTCGAGGAAATTTTCCATGGGTTGTATTTCAGCAGAAAACCAACAAATGCAAATGTTGCTGCTAGCGAGGAGCCTGAAGTGAATGAGCAGGAGGTGAAAGATAAATCCACATCTGTTGCATCACATGAACAAGCCATGGAGTCAACAACCTAGTACTTTGATTTAGGTGCATTCAAACACTATACATGCCACAAGGGTTGGTATGTATCTTTTACTAAAGATAGAGGTAGAAGTGACTCATCACTTTAGGAGATGAGTGGACTCATTTTGTTCAAGGCTGTGGTGATGTTCATGTCATAGTGAACAATGTTGTCTATACATTCAAGAATGTTCAGTGTGTTCTTAACATGAACAAGAATATACTTTCTATCAATGAACTGACTAGAATCCTGCTCTTTCTATCAACTTTCAAGGCACCAACTGTATGATCAAAACTCCTCACAATGACAAGGTGATTGCAGTTGGTATTAGTGTGAAGGGATTGTACAAGCTTGTTGATCCAAAACATCAGTCACATGCACTAGCAATGTTGGAAAATAGCAGTATACTTTGGCATGAAAGTTATGGCCACTTGAATTATTGGTATTTGTCAGTACTAAGTGTAATATTGCGAATGGATTTTTACCCATACAAGAATGTCAAGAAGTACATACAAGGTCCCAAATGGGAAAACAGAGTCAACATTCACTCATACAGTAAAGCATGGAAGGCCAAACGAGACTTGGATCTAGCTCATGCTGATTTGTGTGCCCAATTAAGACACCCATTGTGTCTACAACCAAGCTTCTTGTTGATTGTTCACAACTTTTTTAGGTACATGTGGGTATACTTTTTGAAAAAGAAATTTGAATATTTATATCATTTCCTAGCATTCAAAGCCCTGGTTGAAAGCAAGTGGGTTGACCTCTCAAGTTGATGAAGTTGAATAATGGAGGGAAATTTGCCTCCAATCAGTTCAATTAATTCCACGAGGAGAATTGTATACATAGACAATATACTTAATCTGCACACTCCACGGCAATATGGAATTGTCAAACAACGGAATAGGATGGTTATGGAGATGGCTAGGTACAACGTGCATATCCAGAATGTAAATATTGGTACTGAGGGGAAATTCTGAATACAGTTTTTTACATCCTTATCCAAGGTCCTTGTAAGGAATTGTAAAATATCACACCCAAGGAAGCATGTTAACAAGGGCAGAAAAAGAGTAAATTAGATGCCAAGAGTAAAAGGTATATAGTTGTTGGCAACAAGTATTAAAATAATGTTTATTATTTATTTATTAATGCTCAATATTGTAAAATATTGTAAAATATCCTGATAAGATCGTCCTTGTTGTCCGAGATCTTATCTGAAGTTTCTTTTAGAAACTTCCTGCTTTTCCTGAAGATAAGATCGTCTCCGATCTTATCCTTCCGGCTTGTTGTAAATCCTGTATAGTATTTATTGAGCACTTTGCTCTTGTTAATACATCAATTATTTACCAATTACCTGTGTAATATGGTATCAGAGCCATACACTCAAAATTGAATTTTTAATTCATAAAAATCTTTTCAAAGATTTTTCAGCTCTTGAATTAAAAATTTAATAAAATCTTATTAAAATTTTTGAAGATTTTGAGAGTTGAAAATTCGAAAAAATTTCAAAATTCTTGTGAGGGTCTTTTGAAAATTTTCATGGGCATTTTTTTTCTGAAGGAGATTTTTTCTTCTGGCCGCGTCACGATTTGCAGAGTTTTTTGGTGAAGATTCGAAAAAAAATTTCGTGGACTCTGACACGCGGCCCGAAACTCTTGTTTGCAGTTCGCGTCTGGATCTCTTATTCTTGCGCGCGACCCTGTATTTTGTTGGCACCGTCTTTTGTGACCCTGGTTTTTCGTCTGGCCGTGTTTGAAGCCGTTTCTGGAGATTTTCGTGGTTCTCACCATCGCGTTTTCTTTCAAAAAACTTTGGCCGCGATCTTCATCTTCTTTGGTCGCGTGGTTTCGTGTTCTTCGTGGGCGCGCTTCTCTCTAACACCTTTTTGCAAACACGTGAGTTGAAGATACTTATCTTGGTGCGGATTTTGTGTAGACCTGTAGCTCACTCTTGCTTCAAATTCGCCCTCTCAATTTGCAGATTTTTGACCACGTGTTTCAAACGCGTTTTCTGCAATTTTCTGAAGTTTTCAGACTCGCCTAGGGTTTCTGAACATTCGGCTAGGGTTTTTACTCTTCAAATCAAGCCGAATTTTTTTTTCTGATCACAGATTCGTGGTGGGTTTTCGAGAGCTCAAGGGTTGGTCTCGAATTTTTAGGTGCATCATTTTCCATGCCTCGAATTTTGTGCCATCCATACACTGTACTTTCTGCAGTTTCAGAATCGCCTCTATTTTTTGCATTGGAATTCGTGCCTCGAGTTTCGTGCATCAGCCTCTTCTCAGTTCCTTTTTTCGTGCCTCGAAAAGTGTGAAGATGGCCAATTTAAGTAATTTAATGCTGGAGGGCGTGAGAGATTTAATGGCAAAATTACAACACGTGGAATCTTATCGAAGTTTCTTTTAGAAACTTCTGCTTTTCTGAAGATAAGATCGTCTCCGATCTTCTCCTTCCCTTGTTGTAAATCCTGTAGTATTTATTGAGCACTTTGCTCCTGTTAATATCATCGATTATTTACCAATTACCTATGTAATAACAAGGAGCAACCAAAGGCATACAAGTTATTTGATGTTTCTACGAATAAGATTGCGATTAGGAGAGACATGGTTGTAGATGAGAAATGTCTTTCTTCTTGGATCATGGTACATCTATAAATAACCTTGTAGGGAAACTGCTTTTGAAAAATCTAGTGAAAAAATTGAGGAACGCTCGAAATAATGCATAGAGCTGAGAACATCAGACAAGTGCAGTTCTTATGATGAGAATCAAAACCCAAAGGAAAGTCGAACACAGTAAACCTATCGGCACCATAATGTAACTATTCATATACGCACCACAAATAGTGCCAGCTATACATAAAGGGTGCATGGCATTGTAAGTATGCATACATATAAATAGGAATGATCATGTACAGATTGTATTTAGGGACACGATATATTTTATGATACATGTAACTTGTAGTTCACTATAAGCAAGCTCACACTATAATTGGAGTTATGCATGATGATACACATAGGTTAGACTACATAAGGGGACAGGCACCTATATATACCCTATATGTAATCAAACAAAACACGAGATGCTGATGACAATTGATAAAGTTTGTGTATAAATTGATTCATGAAGAGATATATATAGAGAGATGTTCATGCTTTCGGTTAAATCTATGTATGCACTAGCTTAGATTTAGCTTATAGATTGTGATGTGTAGGTCATAGCAAAGGGTGAAGAGCTCTGCCTGTATGTTAGAGATCTTAAGTGCTTAGCCATCAGTTTTTGCATGTAAGGAATGGCTAACATTTGGTTTTGTTGGCAGAACCTAATCAGCTTTCTATTATGGGGTGATTTGTAGTTTCTGGGTTTTGCAAGCTCTACACAATACAACAAGGAGTCAGGACAAGTGATGTTAAGAATGTTAAGATTTTACACGGGAAAAAAAAAAATTGCAATTTTAGCCACAACACAAAAGTAATTATTGGTTTTAAAGTTCCTAATATTTGGCGTGTTGAGTTTGTGTGGATGATATAATTTGAAGGCATAAACAGGCAAAGCTGTATAGGCAGACTAGGAAATCTGTATATACACACACGGAGAATATGGAAAGTGGTATGTTGATTGTGTGATATATATATATTTTAAAAAGCTGCATATGGACAAAATTAATTATAAAAGATTGTTGAGATTTGAGCTAAAGATATTTATAGGTGCAACAAAAGATTTCTAACTGTACATTGGTTGCATTTCCTGGCTATACACACTTCCCTCAGAAAGAGACTTCTCATTCAAAATCTCAAGCATCCCAATTGTACTCCTCGAATTGAATGGAGAAAATAATTGTATACAAAGCAAAAGTAACTAATTACCATCATGCTCATTGAGAATAACTATTGTAATCATTTCAGAAGCAAAGGAAATAAGATTTTTGCAATTGAAGATCTCATTTGCAAAATGCAAGGACATGGCACTAGGGGGCAATATCTCATAATAATGAATTTGAAGGATGACATATGAAAAGGCTTTTAGAGTCATGCACCAGTCCAAAGCTCTCAAATAAGCATATAAAATGGACAAAGGTCTATAATCTGCGTAAGAGATGAAACACAAGTATTTGCACAACTATGGAAAATCGCATCATGTACATCAATTGTGTACATGCAATGATGAAGGAAATTGTATCAGGGGAGTATCTTAGGAGGCTATATTACAACAGCAAGTTGCATAAAGGTTTTGAATAGGAACTATTTAGGAATGCATGACCATATATCGATGGGTGGAACAGAGGATTTGCAAAGAAAGATGTGCAAATTAGCCACCAAAGGGTGCAAGAAAATAATTATTGTAGAAGTGGGGTAGCGTCAAACAAAAGATGGTGTAAGCATTTTAAGATAGTAGTGCAACACTAAAAGACTGCGGCCAATGAATGGCACAATATATAATTCTATCATTCGAGCCACTTTGTTGTAATAAGGAATATTGAAGGATGCAACTAATCACTTTCCCATGGAAAAATCAAGGTTCTCCAAATGCAACCAAAATACAAGAGGCACTAGGTATTGGGTGGTTGCACAAGTGTTGGAAGTGTGGCAATTTATGGATGGCACAACCTAAATAAGATATGGTATATAGATATATGATGCACATGCCATTTGAAAATCAGAATTGTGTTTATTTTTTGCATAGAATTTGCATGTGGTGCAAGGATACACAATAGACTCATCAGTTTTGACCATGGTCATAGACACATGTCAACTATAGGTGAACAACAAAGATAATTCTATGCTTTGAATTTCAAAATAAGTCTCTCAAAGTTTTGAGCGTGATTTTAAAAGGGAAATGTGATGAAATTGAGATAGATCCCCAAGATAATGCAATGAAATTATGAAAGCATGACATGATATAACATTATAGATGAGTGCACAAAAATTTGTTATCAAAGGAGTAGAATATTGTATGTGCATAGCTAGATTCTAGTCGTACCAAGAGAAAGGGGAGATAATATAAATGCAAAAATAGATATATATAATAGGCATCATATGGCACAAGCAAAGGCATGACATATTACATAGTGCACATCAAGATAAGGAGGTTAGAGAGAATGAATAAGGTTGTGCGGAGATATCAATCAAAGAGTGCAGATAATCTAGAAATAGAAATAGAGCCATTTTTTTGTGTATGAGCAATGTTTGTGTTTGTTTATGTTCATAATTCCTTCGCCAATTTTCAGATTGGGTGTAGATGTGATTATGGATGTGGACAGCTACAAGGTATATTTGTAGGCAATTTGATAAGTTTGAAAATGGGTTTACTTGGTTTGGCCAACCAGTTTGACTGCGTCTAACCATCAAAACCAGTTCTCATTTGTCTTTGATGAGCACCTTTTCCCAAATCGCCAATATTTTTGTAGCAGCATATGGACATTTGATAGAGGTACAGTGCAACATTGATTTTTGAGATATGTGCATAGTGAAGGATACACGTGCAAGAGTATGTCATAAGTGTGCAAGTGTGAGCAGTTATTGGATGTTGACAATGGTTTAGATTTATTACCTATCAGTTTGTTTGCTTTTGATTAGACTCACTTTCATAGTGCACCATCAAAGGCTTGGGGATAATAGAAATATAGACACACGCAGGAGATGCGAAAGAGCAAGTTAGCACACAAGTGACAAGCAAGAGTTGGTTTGCCCATAAGTGATGCAAAAAATAGGAGTTTGCATGGTTTGGGCACCCACATGATAGATTTAGTATTGCAAGTCTACAAAGGATTGGTTGTTCTACATATTTAGTATTTGCCCCTAGATACTTGGTGTCACAATAGCTTATTAATCATGTGTTTTGGTGAGATGGTGCAAATATTATACAGAATTTGTACATTGATTTGATAGGGTTTTTGGTCCCACTAATTTGAGAATTTGATATTGATAGATGGCAGACTACTTAAGGTTGTTCATGTTTGTTGGCATTTTTGAGGTGCATGATGTTTTTCATAATTGGTTATTAGTTTTGAGTTTATTCGATGCTATTCCAATCTGCATTATTTCATGGTTTGGTAGTTAGAGGTCAAGCAAGGATACATCTAAAAGAAGGTCCCCACAAGAATGGAAGTTGTGCTCATTAAATGAGGCTCCTACAATGGAGGCAATCAAGTAAGGGATGTTGTTGGCCATTGCAAAGTTTAGCAATTGTGGGTTATTCTTCCATTATTATGAGAACAAAATACATTATTTGTGTTGGAAGGGTATTGGCACCATAAATAGACCATTAGAATATAGACATCTATCATTAGACTTTGCAATTGTATTTAAATAATTGTCATCAAATCCTATATGAAGTAGATGCAAGTGCAAGAGATCATGCAAGAGGTTGCATGCAATGTAAGGATCTAGGTTTAGCAAAAGCCTATGCATGAGATTGCTTGCACATAAAGCAATGTGTTGTCATGTCCCCGATTTTAGGCTGGGTCGGCCAGCCATTATTAAATAATTTTTAGGGCCGACCTAAATATAATAAAATAGTAATATTAAATATAAATTTGAATTATTAAATAAACAACATTTAAATTTATCTCTGGCAGACTCCTTGAGCCTAGCGCCTAAATAATATTTGGATTTTTTGTTTGAGATGGCCAACTTCTTCTAGTTGGTGTTTATGCTTAGTATTTATATGGGGTCACGGTTCATTATTCATCATCAGGGAATTGGAATTAAGATTTGGATGTGCAAAGACGTAGGTCTTTTGCTAGCCGCACCTGGTGGGACGTAGCCCTCATCAGCGCCCTGGTTCCTTCTGTCACCTTTAGTAAAGTCCGCTCTTACTCTGCTACCATCCAAATCACTCACATCTCGAAGAGGGAGCCGATTGTGGTTTATTGTAGATCCGACACAGTTCACAAAGAGCGACATCACCATTTCTGGAAGAAGCCAGCGAACTATTGTATTGATTTGTGTTGTTGTTCGCACTCGTCAACTCTCAGCGCCAATTACTCAAAGTGTTGTGACCTCATCCACAAGTCTGAGCATTGCATAATGTCTTCCGAGTTTTCCAGTATTGTCTGTTGTTAATCCATTCGCCTACCACAATTGAAGATATCAGTAATTGTGTGCTTGGTATTTGCTGATGATATCTTTGTAACCAATAATGGATTATACAAAGTAATCTGCATTAAACATTTATTGATGGGAGTTGTGTTGGTCATGCTAAATCTGAATTTGGTGATATCGTTCCTTATTTGCATTTATACGTCTAACAATAACAAACCTGTGTTATCTTCTTGCGGTTGCATTGAGTTAGCATTTTGAAGCATAAGATAAATCTGGGTGAATATTTAATCTCAGTCAGAAACTCCTGTGGACTTGTTATTTGGGAACTATTATTTCTGATTTAAAATCCTGTACAAATATCTGTTGATATTAATTTTTCAGATCTGATGCATTTTTGTTCCAATATTTGTCCATTATATGAAGTAAGAACTCGGCATCCTACACGGTATCAGAGCCTGGCATCCTGCCAGCCTGAGTGGACTGCAATGGGTTTCAGTAAGGAATTCATCAGGGAGAGCAGAGAATTTCAATCCACTATGAAGGATCATTTCAGTGGCATGAAGGACACCGTGAGGGAAATGGTTCAAATCCTAAAGGGACTAAACCAACAACTAAGTGTTGGAAGAAATGGAAACGAAGGGAGCAATTCAGGTGGTAAGAGAGGCTCCCTGCCAACCTTTAATGGTTGTATGGACCAACAGAAAATTGATGAAGAGGTGAGAGAGACGCCATTTGTTGTGTATGAAGAGCTTGAGATGAAGGAAGAGGTGTCACTAATTTCGAGTGATATCAAAGAAGCAACCAGCCAAACTTCAGGTATGGAGGTAATTGAACCATGTGATGATGTTATTAGTCACACTCTAGTGAAGGATGATGCGTTTGAGATTGGCCCTCATGAGGAGAAATTGCAAATTTATCATGAAAGCACTAATGGCATTGGGGTGATGAAGGTTATAACTGAAATAAGAGAAGAAAACTTCACAGAGGTTGATCAAGAAACATCTGAATTTCTTTGCTCCAAGATTGATGAGTTTGTTGATGGACTACTCTATAAACCTGAGAAGGAAATTTTTGATTTGCACATGATGAGTAGAGGAGAGTTGATTGAGGAAGAAACTGCGTTTAAGCATGAAGCAATGTGGAAGGATAAGTTGGAGGTGTTTGAAGGCACTAAGTAAAGGTATGATAGCTGCCCTGATTTTCTGATTTGGAACAACAGTATTTGGATCTTGCTCAATCCTACTGGTGAGGACGATAGTAAGAAGCCCTCTCCCCTTGTCTTGCACATCCATGGGAGATCTCTTGGAGTCTCGAGGTTGATCGGAGTTGATGGCCCTTGGAGATTTATCCACTCCCTCGTGTTTGTTGAACGTGATAGCACGATGAAGTGGGATCCAGGTATTGACATGTTTGGGGCATTATTTCGTCAGGATCATGATGAGTTGCTTCACGAGTGTTGGCTTGCCGACATTTACATCAGAACTGAGCAGCGGAAGATTGAGTATTTGTCGGTCGTCTTGGCATTCATGGTTATGAGGTGGCAATTGCTTGAGGGCAAGCAATTTCGGGATGGGAGGACTATCATGACCTTGATTTCAATGAAGACCCAATTTCAATTCGAGTCGGGAAATCAGCATTTTTAAACGCCAATCATAAATAAAATAATATTAAAATTAAATATTTAAAAATAATATTAAAATAATAATAACATTAATAATAATTAAATAATTAAATTGAATAATAAATTTTAATTATTAATTAATAATATTTAAATTTATAGTTTCAAATCTAGCCGACCCCCTTGAGGAAGCCGTTGCATATTGTGGCCGACCTATTTCTTGGAAGGCGTTTTATTGTGTATTTATTCTAGTTCTTCATCTGGAGTTGGGCATTGGATTCTTGGACAGACGTGGTCTGGAGCATTGGAGACGGAAACCTCTTGTGTTGTCACCTAGGTGGGATGACCCCCTCACCTGGCACCCATGAATCCTTGATATTCAATTCCATTGCATACCTGACTCCTAATTCAGCCCGTTGTTGCAAGTCCAATGACATCATCAAGGCACAAGGAGGTCCCAGTAAGAGGCAGAGCCCTCCTAGCTCACGCCTTACTCTAGCGATTACAATCAACAATCGTTCTCGTGCAGACTCCAACATCTGCATATATAATAGCCACGCCACTTCACCGACATTCAGCAACCTGTGCATCCATCTCAAGGGAATCATTGGTCGCAACATCCCTCAGATCCGACCATTCACCCAAGCATCTGCTTCGAGGAGTTCATTGCCAACACTTGGGGAGTGAGCCTGTACATCGACGTCATTGTGTATCCCACTAACAAGCCCTATGATTGATCTCTCACGAATTTGGCTTTCATCAGCGCTGCAACTCATCTTCGAGATATATGTATTGCTTGGGTCTGTGAGTGTATATGATATCTACTATATATCATTCGCAATCAAAAGTGTAATTCTGAATTTTAACTCTATATTCCATTAAATGCTATCTATGAAGATCTGAGCGCAAATAAATTTTGCTTCTGCTCTGTGAACTCTGTGCATTATATATTTTGTTTGGTTCAAAGAATTCTCCTTTGCTATGTGACGATTAGCAATGATACTTCCAGATTACTTATGAGGGAAGTTCTTTGTTGATGTTCATTGTTTGGCTTTTAGCAATCTGTATGACCAGATTAATTCCTTCTTGTCATACCTAATTTTATACGAAATCAATACCTGGTATATTACATTTGATGGCTAGCAAGCCAAAGGTATAGAAAGAGGTAGAAAATCCCAAAAGGAAACAAAAGAAGAAAAGAACAAGCCACACAAAGAAAAAGCATAATCAGATTTTGAATCTCCATCATAAGGGGAATCGTCTATGAAGGAGAAGCCAGTGTGCATATTGCAAGAAACCAAGACATGATGAATATTAATGTTATTTAAAACATATTGATGAGTTGAAACATTTTCTTAAGAAGAACCAAATCAATTTGCCTTCAACTATGTCAAGGTGTTCATCTTCTTCTTCAAAGTCAAAAAGACAAATGCGACAAGCACTTGTTGTAGTTGTAGATTTTGAGTCAAAGATATGGATACTTGATTCTAGAGTTTCACATCATATGGCTTTGTCACAGAGTACGTTCTCTTCATTTGAGTCTTGTTCATCACCACACATCCTAATGGCTGACAACACATACATGCATGTTTGTGGAAAAGGATCTATTGATATGGACAAAGGATTATTTAATGGTGCTCTTTGTGTGCCATCATTGTCAACCAATATCCTTTCTATCTATCAAATCACATGGTGGAGCAAGGAAGAGTGTTGGTTTCACACCAAATTATGTGGTTATTTGGGATCTGCATAGCAGAGATATTGTTGCAATTAGGGAGGTAGATCATCAATCTCGAGTGTACACCTTCTCACATTTTGCTCCTATTGTTCATTCAACTAGTGTACACACTTAAGTATCTAGTGTGGATCCCTTTGAAGAGATACAATATGGTCATTTGAATCTTGGTGTTCTTTCATCAACTAAGATTATAGAGACATGTGTTGCTATTTCATCTCCTCCAACTACTATTACTTCTAATGAAACTAGTATTGTTACATCAATGGCTTCTAATGGTTCAGTGCAACAAAACATTCATCATTTTCCAAATACAGCGACTTGGGATTAGTACTGGATAGACATTTTAGATTTGTTTTGTCAATCCTATTTTGCAAACTTAGAAGACACTATCAAGGATATTCATCTTCTTTTTGATGTTAGCTCTTATGAAGTTGCATCATCTTCTTTGGATGTGATGAGGGCACTTTCAAACCCTCTTGTTCTTCCTCCACATGATCATTTGTCAAAATTTGGCATTAACTTGGAGATCCTTAAGCAACATTTAGAGAAGTCCATCTTCATCTTTGGATCATGTTCTATATCTATTTTCACAAGGTTCAAGATTGTTACCTTCATCAATATGGCTTGGAACATTTGACTTGTCACCTTTTGGCACCAACATGGCAACACTTGAGCAAAGTTCAAAGACATCACATATCTTGATCTTTCTTCCCTCGTATTCCTTTCAAGAATGGGAAGACATCTTGCATACATTATTGGTTATGTTTCTTTCTTATGGGAGCAATATTGTTCAACAAGATTGAATGATCTTCAACATTCATTGCCAAGCATCTACCATCACTGCAAGAGATTCTACTATAAGGGGGACTTGCATGGTCTCTCTTCTTCTTTCTTATGGGGGGGCTTCTTTTTCTCACATGGGGTTTTGTCCTTCTCATTCTTCTAGAGATCATCTTGTGTTTTCTCTATTTCAGAGAGGGGTTTTTCTTATAGGTTTTTTTTATTTTCTCTATTTGTGAGAGATTGTTTTGTATATGGGTACCTAACATGGCCTCATAACCGAGACCTGTCATTGCATCTTTGCATGTTTTCTCATTCTCCCTAAGTTGCACTTAAGGGGGTGTCAATGTGACCAAGGTATATTGTTAGAAATGAAGCAAACCACTACAATATGGAAATCTAAAATATTGTTGCAAATCTAAAGTTAAATATAAAATATCAATGGAGATTTAAAATAATAAGAATCAACAACAAAAAAATCAGCAATACTCGAGCCATACACATAACACAGATTTACGTGGAGAAAACCTTTTCAAGTAAAAAACTCCACCAAAAAATAGCACAAATTTGTATTATCTGCAAAGAGATTACAATATATCCTTCAATCATGCATCCAATCTAACAACGTTTGTGTTCTTATTAAACTTCTCATTATGTCTCCATCTCAAGCTCTCAATATATAGACTCAAGGAAGACCAAAATACCACCATAAAGCATTACCATGGGTCAAAACAAGGTTCCTAAATACCATGGTAAAAAATTCATATGACCCTTACATGTTAAACATAGTCTCTTTCATGATTCTTACACAATCCCATTATTTTAGGCCCGTTATACAATTCCTATTAATTAGGGGATACTCTTACAAGTTTTCCATAATTGATTAAAAGAATAATCCCACTAATTTAGGCATGCTGAATACAATCCCTACAAAATAGAAAATACTCTTACAAGTTGTCATAGACTAATAATAGCTATGAAAATATATTCTTAGATTTCTTAGATTGTCATAGCTCCCAATAATTAGATAACCATGATTTGACCTTATCACCTCATAAATAAATAATTTAATAGTTTTCCACTATCGGTGGGCCCCACATCCCTTATGAGTGCATAAGCAAATAATGACATGGAATAATTAAAATATAAGATTTAAAGGGTGGATGGCACTTTAATCCTAACATATATTACCTAACTAGTTTACCTCTTAGGTCCTATTCACACTACTTAAGTTTACTTAGGGTATTCTTAGGAATTATCACTCTACGTCTCAAGTCATAAGATTAAGACACATGTTATAGTATTATATTGTCCTATGTCTCGCCTTGGCCTATATAACCAAGAGATTCTCATTGTAATCTAAATCCATTATATTGAATCATATTTACATACACATATTGTGTTTTCGCATCCTTTGAAAGAATAGAATTATTCTCTCATGTTTAATTTCTCTTGTGCTTTCATTGAAGCTCCTAGATCTTGGGTGGATATCTCCATAGTAAAATATTGCATGTTATAATGCATTCTATCATGGCACAAATGATGATCATACTGAACCTTGTCTCATCCAACACAACCCCAAGTGAATTGTGTCCAATGAGCATTTATTAGAATGAAGGAACCTTCCTAGACACAAATATGTAATTGTACTGGAAATGAAGAGGCGAGAATTTCTCAATGTTCATTCCCCACCAATCAAGATCCTCATCACTGTCCTCAGTTTTTCTTGGACAAAGGTCAATTCCTAGAGATCCAAAAACACCCCCCAAAGGCTTCATCAACTATCCACTAATTCCAATCCACTTGAACAAGGGTTTAGGTCATAATGATAATGGAAACTCTAAAATGACATGATTCGGATAAAAATCCCCTTCAATCCAATAAGGGAGCATGCCCCAAAATCCTACTAAAGGCGATAACAATTACCTAATCTTCATAAATAGCTAATAAGTTATTGCGGTCTAACGATAATGAGGATGCTTGCAAGAGCGTTATGCAGATTCAAATGCCTTCACTATGATAAGATGACTCTTGACCCTGATGTAAGGTGCACATGGCAATATTGTGGTATAATAAGCATATGTACATTTGAGAATAGCCAGTAAATTTACCAAAGATTAACCGAAGAAAAAAATCATCTAATCCAAACAAGTCGATGAATTTACTGGGATGTCCAAGTCACTGTAATGTGAAGCTAATGGAGAACACTTGTAAAAGTGCGACCCAAGTTCAACTCCCTCTCACAGCAATTAGGTGACACATAACACCTATGTGTCAACAGGTACATGGCGAGGTTGTAATGAGTACATGGTACGTTCTAGTGTGACCTGTATTTAATTGGGTATATATGAGTGAAGAGATGCCCCATATCAACCATGGCATGCGGCCCGATTGTCATGTAATGAATACAAGCACATTCGAGCATGCCCCGGGTTTAAATGGGTACATTTTTTTTAAAATGAACCATGTTTGCGTGAGAATGTAACCCTAGCTAACCTCGCCCAAAACCCACCAAGCAAAAAGCATGAGAAATATCTGAATATGCTTGGATACAACTCATTGTCGTGAAGCTCATCTAGTTTAATTCAAGTCAATCCCTAACCCTAGTCCAGCATAAGTACTCCTCTTGGGGGGCACAAATTAAACACGCTTGGTAAGAAATACTTTTCAAGCAAAAATATCTACTGTAACAGAAAAAAACTACAACTTTGGCTTCATACACTGAACCCTGATATGTGATTTTGATGAATGATCTAAAATGCCATTTATAAAATATCATTTGTCAAAACGTGGGAAAGAGTTCGAATCGCTACTAAGTAATGTGGGTACCTATAAAAACTGAAAAATGAATGTGAGTGAGAAGAAAAATGAACGGAATCAAAGAGAAATATGTATATAAATATCCATAAAAACTGAAAAATGGATGTGTGTATCTCTCAAAACTTACCTGAACACGGTCCCAAGCGTTTGCTATGTTAAGAGGGCCATGCTCTTTCACAACATTGAAGATTGATCTGCTCACAGACAATGCTTGCTCGGGAGGGATCTTGGGATTGATAGGTTTTAGCTTTGGCTTGGGTTTCTTCCCAACAAGCCTGACTGCTGTAAAAAACATTTTCGATCTCCCCCTCCTGTTCTTTGCTGTCGTTCTATTTTGTGCTCTCCTTCGATATTTTTATTTTAAATTAAGTAGGGAATTCTGTATCAAGTCACTTCGTAAGAAATGTAAACGATGTTACAAAGGGAAATTCAATATTTTTGAAATATGAGTTGTAATTATTATTATTATTAGTTTAGCGAATGATGCAGGAGTGAAATTTGAGGGTTTGATTATTTTTCGAGGGGTTAAGATGCAATTTTTTTAACAAAATATATTCTAAACAGCATTTATCGAGGATCTGATTGGCTGTGAAGGTTTGAGTCATTTTTGCAATTTTCATGTAGTTTGAGAGAGGCAAGTATTTTCAATAGTATAAAAGGGCTTTTTTAGTTATACTATGCAGTATCGAGTGGTTTTTTAGTACTAATCTATTCGAGTCTTTAATGTTTTTTTGTATTGGATGAGGGTTGTTTAGTACGTTTTATAGTACTATTAAGGACGTATAATAATTACGAGGAATTAATGTAAAGTGGTTAAAAAGGGAGTTTGTAAGTGTTCCTTCGACCAATGGGATGTTAGAATTTTTGAGTGTTAGGTGTTATTTCTTTAGTTTGGATTTAAAAGATGTGAGGTTTTTAAGGTCGAAGTAGCTTTGTCCTTGTCAACATGGTGGCAGATCAAGAGCTTTCTTGTTTGGGAAGCTGTTTGGATTGAGTGCGCGCAATGCAGACGCATGTCAACTTTAGAAAGCATTCTAGCTATGCATTCTAGCTTGTTTTTTACATTACGAAATCGTCCTTGGGTGGTGAGTTGTCCATCTTTTGTTGTTTTGTGGTTCAAAAAAAATGCAAAAGGGTGGAAAGTGATGGGGACCACTTAGTAGACGAAAAACATTGCAACATTTGCAAAATTACTTTTTAATGTAAGCCTTTTAAGGTCTCTTTGAAAGCATGTCGGTCCTTTTGCTACATGTCTGCATGGCGCAATATTTTGAGAATAATAGGTTTGATAGGTTTGTACATTGCACAATTGGTGAAGAGATGGGTGATGAAAATAGTATTAAATTTTGAGAATAATATTGTAAATATCTATTATATTATTATATATAATAAGTTAATTAATATTACTATTTATGATATTATCAATAAAATTAATTTATAATATTATATATTGTAGATTTATTGATTTTAGCTTGAGAAACTTGTAATTAAATAAGATCAAGAGCTTTCTTGTTTGGGACGTTGTTTGGATTCAGTGCACGTAATGCAAATGCTTGTCAACTTTAGAAAACATTCTAGCAATGCATTATACCTTGTTTTGATATCCTGGAATCATTCTTAGTTGGAGAGTTGTCCATCTTTCGTGGTTCCAGTGATCTTTATGCTCTCTACAAAAATATTTATGTGGAAAGTGATGGGGACCACTTAGTAGGTGTGCAACATAAGCGGTTACATTGCAAAATTACTTTTTAATGTGAGCCTTCTAAGGTGCCTTTGAAAGCAAGTCAGTCCCTTTTGCTACGTGTTTGCATGGTGCAAGATTTTGAAAATAATAGGTTTGATAGGTTTTGTACATTGCATGATTGGTGAAGAGATGGTTGATGAGAATAATATTAAATTTTGTGAATAATATTATATATAATAGAGTTAGTGATTATTATTATTTATGATATTTTCAATAAAATTAATAATATACTCTTATTATGTTATATAATGAAATAAAGAGAATGTTTTTATTGATTAATTCTAATATAATTATATATTGTAGGGTTATTGATTTAAACTTGAGAAACTTGTAATTAAATAAATTGTCTCTCTATACAATAAAAGTAGATTATTCTGATATGTTGCTATATATATATATGATATAATTTATGACTATATTATTAAGTTAATCATATTGCATTTATTGTGTGATACATTTATTTAATGCTTGAGGGTATGAAATTAGATTATGTCTTTTCTAATTTAGTGCTTTGCAGAGTGTGTTAGATTGTGTAGGATTTAAGTATTGTACTGGTTTGTACATTTTTAATAATAAATATGTTTGGAGAAGGAATATAATGATGGCTATGGTAAGGCATGTTCTGGACTATTGTTTGGAAATGGAGGAGAATTACAGTTCTTCAATGCGATTGTAGGTTTTGCATTTAGCCAAGTAAACACAGTGGGAATCTATCTTTTGGGTCTAGATTTTTGTAATGGATGTATTTTGGTTTGCATTTTCAAATATATAGGTGCTAGGATAGAAAATTGTAGTATCATTTTAGGTGGTAAGGTTGAGGAGGCTTATTTTTGGTAGAAGCATTTTTGTCTTGAACTTTGTTTCATTATACTTTTCAAATTGACAGTATATGGAACATGGTTTAAGGTCCTAAAAATGCTTTTGGTGAAATGAAGCCTCTCCAATGCATTACTCAATTGACATTGACAAAAATTTTGATGGGTAAACCAAAAACAAGATTACCCATAGGAGTTAAGCTCATTCATATCAATTTTACCGACCTTGCAAATTAGGAGCAAAAGTGTGGGGATTACTATGTTAAATCTTTCTTTCTATTCTTTTATTGTTTTCAATTCCCCATTATCCTATAACAAACGAGGCACAATCATGTGAGGTTCTAGGGTTGAAAAGACATGTTTTTGGCAGAAGCATTTTTGTGTTGAGCTTTGTTTCATTATATTTCTAAAATCGATAGTATGTGTAATATGGTTTAATACTAAAAATTTAGGCTATGCAAGATCAAGGTGAGTTTGCCTATAACATGATTCGACAATATAACACTTTTCTAGTAATGATGCCTTCGATAACAAATTCTTCTTGCTAGTATTTTAGAAGGTGGTGTATTATTGATTTAACACTATAAGTATTATTGCATATGATATAGCTAAGTACGCCCAAAACAACATTCAAGGAAACCAATAAACATATCCATTTAACAATAAATACATCATATAGGAATGTGGAAAATGATGGTAAGAACATTTACATAATATAGGACAGAAAATTGTAGTATTATTTTAAGGTTGTAGGGTTGGAGAGACTTGTTTTTGGCATAAGCATTTTTGTGTTAGATTTTGTTTCATTGTACTTTTCAAATTAATAGTATATGCAACATGGTTTAACACTAAAAATGCTTTGGTTGAAATAAAGGCTTTCCAATGCAAGCATCCATATCATAAATATGATAATGCATATTTGAAAAATGTAAACCAAAATCCATAAATTATTCAAAAGATAGTATTGGAGTCATATGTTGTTATCGCAAAGAAAAATTAGAACATTTGTTATCTGCGGTATCAAATGACTTAGTTGTACAACTTGATTTTGAACAAAGACTTGCAAAGATCAAATATAGTAGTCTTTTAACAATGAATCAAAAATGAAGTAAGCTCAAACAATAGACCAATTCTTGGGTTCTTATAACTTATTGGCTTACAATACTATCACACTATTTACAAATTCTTATTGCAATCACACAATATTTGATGAATAACTGCAGGAAAGATTAATTTGTTTCTTAGATCACCATTGCATTGGTGATCTTCCTTTGAATTTTAGTTGAGGTATAGCACCCTCTTCTTATATAATTTTTTATTTTTGAAATTTAATGAAACA
The DNA here is from genome assembly GCA_007258455.2 of Sequoia sempervirens. Taxonomy (NCBI): domain Eukaryota; kingdom Viridiplantae; phylum Streptophyta; class Pinopsida; order Cupressales; family Cupressaceae; genus Sequoia; species Sequoia sempervirens. Next base: position 8,468,267 of record VDFB02292527.1, on the reverse strand, counting down.
GGGGTATGCTTTTAACCAAAAAAGAAGGAAAGGCAGACTAACATCTATCCATAGCCATGAAAATAGATGCGAATGAAAATGGTTTAAACTACTAACTAGCGTTGGAAATTAAACTGGCAAATAATCAATATCATAGCTCATAGACTAGATTATCAAAAGCTTGCTGAATTGACTCACTATAATCTTGACATCCATTGCAAATAAATGAATAAAACACCAAAGAACAACATATCCTCATAGGGAAGGAATATTCAAATGCTTATCTAAGCTCACAAACTTATTCATAAAAATTAGCATTCTATTCACAAATTAATTGCACACAACACAATAAACATCTACAACAAAATATCAAAATCATAAAATTGATCCTTTAATAAAGATCAATTCTCACTCATGCATCATAGTGCAAGGGGGATCAAAATTTTGGACCCTTTCAAAATCTAAATGAGGAAAATTAAAAAACCTTACATCATAATGTTCAAGATTTCTTGAATGATAATTGTCGCTTTGCTAAATAAGTAGTTGGCCATAAACCAATTTATTTATGTCTGATTATGACAAATAGTCATTAATGACTATTTTTAAGGGTGTTTATTATTGCATCACCATTTTCGAATGACAAGATAGAGGAATGAATTGACGCTTGTTGTAAGCAAGCCCTGTGGCATGCACTCATGCAAAACATCCACAACTTATCACTTTTAGTGGTTGTTGGTATGCCACCTAAGATTTCTTCCATGCAAATTCTTTAAATGTGAAATATTTTGTCGATGCTTGAATCCAACTTACTAGATTCCTATCACATAACCTTGTCGAGTTCATTGAATTCAAGGTAATTTGAATGTACTTCTAGTATTAATTTCTCTCAAGTGGATTCCACTAGCTTACTCTTGTCATTCTATAAATTAGCTACATCAGTCCTCATTTTGCATAATGTTGATCTCTATTTCAAGTATGTTGAGTTCTTCTAATGATGCAACTTATGCAACTAGGAGTTATTTCCTCACTATTGAGGGTGTTGAGTGCAATGTCATGTGAAGGTTGGTTGTATACCAGCTTCAAGAGGTCTTCCTCATCCGCAGTGATGTGGAGGGAGTTATTCGAAAGATTATCGGTGATCACTTCCTATCCCAAGTGCACATTCATAACTCTGGTTTGTTGGAATGCTTTTTTTACAATATTGTTCACACTTTTGGGAGATTTGAATGGGGAATCCATGGTGTTGAGCACCTGGTAAGGCCAATATACCTATTGCGTGTTGAAGACACTCTGAGAGGTTTATTTGTGTATCCTCACATGGGTCTGGTGGGTGATGCAATTTGCATTGTTACTAAATTGAGGAATGAACAAGTTGGGGAAGCAATTGCCCTACTTCGTGCAGGGCTTGAACACAATAATAAGGAGACCTACACCCACTTCATTGAATTTAATGAAAACCTCTTTTCTCCTTCACAAATTGAATGTTTTCAAGAAGTAATTGAGGCCATTAGGATTCTCATCTTTAATTTTTGTGCTTAAGACCCATTGTGTTGAATAAAAACCCTTCCGTGATGTAAAGAAAAATGCATATGACACGCACACATATATCTTTTTTGGATTTCAAAATTACACATCAAATTAGGTCTCCTAGTTTGTCATTTATCACTAGTTTGCATTTGCATTTAAACTTCAATTTCACAAAAAATTCAAACTGTAACCACCTGTCTCAGTCCAAAATTTGAAAGTCATAAGAATCAACTCAAAAATTTGTAATTTCATTTTTCAAAACCCTTAGCTAGGGCCCATTCGCCCAAGGGCGAATGAGTCCCTGATTAGGGATTTTTCCTGCATTTATGGGCATTAAAACCTTTGTTTTTGTATTTTGTTTTGTTGTTTTTATTTTTTATTTTAGTTTGTAGAATTTATGTTATTTCAGATTGATCATATTTAGCTTCATTTGAAAAATTCAGTACACTGTGTGAATTCAAAATTGCATTTACAAGACACCATTTTTAGGTTTTTACATACAATAATCAAAAAATTGTCTTGTTTAGAATCTAAAAATTGCTTTTACATATTTGCATTGCACTTTACATCCCAGGTTATTTCATTGCATTTCACCTTCTATCCATTTTGGGTGCATACCGAGCTCATGAAACTTGTATGAGCTTCACAACTTGGTATCCTATTGCCAATACTGTTATGAGATATAGTTCAAGATTCATGCCATCCTGTGATACACCATTCACTATGGATTTTGGGTTTTCTAACTCTTTCACTCATAGTGTTGACACTAGTTAGCCCCCTATGGATCCTAGCTTTCATGCCTCATTTCCAATGACTTCCCTACCCACAACTCACGTGCATGATGTCAAAACAATGGTTGCTAATGTCTTGCAAGAGAACATAAGAAGGATAGATGAAGAAATGGAAAAATTGCAAAACTTTGTGTCTTCTAAAAACATTTCTAGTAGTTCCATTCCTACTTTAGATAATGTGAGGAAAATTCTTGAAAATGAACATGGAATAGATAGTGTACGAAGTCTAGCTCATGTTGTTGATAAACATGTCCATACCATGACTAGCTTTGCTCAATCTTTGGGGTATACTCAAAGTCAAGGTGCAAATTCAATTCCTTCTTCCACAACCCTTACCTCTATTCCTACCTACACTATTACTCATGTTACTACAACCATCCAACCTACTATCAATGTCAACACTTAGGTATTTTTGTTGGGAATCCCTCTAGCTTTGTGCATTCAAATCTCATATCTCCTCATCCATCCCCCCTCACAAATCTACAATTCACTTGTCCTTCACATACATACACAACTCCACCTTATTCACCTCCATCTCACAACACCAACAATAATCCAATAATTAACACACTTTTGCAAAATGTCTCATCCCTACAACAAAAAATTGCCACACTAAATCAAAACAACAATGGGGCCAACCTTCACAATATGTATCAAAACCAATCTGTTATCCTTGGAGATATTGAGAACACAAATTCCATAAGGTATAGAGGTTCCTAGGTTTGAGAAATATGGTGGGAAAGGAGATCCTCTTAGCCATAGTTTTGCTTACGCAGTCTTATGTAGTGACTTCATTTTTTAAGATAAGCTCTTGGTTAAGCTCTTCCCTAGATCCTTGAAATATATTGCTTTACAGTGGTTTTACTCCCTACCGAATAAGTCAATACATTCATTCAATGAACTTATTGATGCCTTTTACGACTACTTCCAAATTCACATGGGTCCTAAGATGACCTTAGTTGATTTGATGACATGTAAACAAAAGGATGATGAAAAGGTCATTGATTTTATAGTGTGATACCAAATGCTTTATTCACAAATAAACATTAAAATACCTAATGTTGACCATCAAAGAATTTTTATTTCCAATTTACAAGACAAAATACAAGCTAAGCTTGAGATGTCGAGGTTTCCTTCTTTCACACGGTTGTGTACAACCCTTCGTGATTATCAAAATTTGATTAGTAGTCGTGAAGTGAAAATTCCCTCTAATCGTCCTAAAAAGTTTGAATCCACACCACAAACCAACTATCAACCTTTCAGGAAATAAAATAAGGGCTTTCTACAACTTAATCCCCCTCAATCTAATCAAAATGTTGACACCCAAGTGGTTGTTATAAAGACGACAAAGCCATATGCCTTTGCAGATAGAAATAGACAATTTACACCCCTACCTGATACCCTTCATAATATCATGTTGCAGCTCTTAGACAAGAATTTTCAATTTCCTTACCTATTGTTAGAGCTCCTAATCCTACTAAGCCTTTACCTTTGAACTATAGACCAAATGCTTATTGTCATTTTCACTAACAAAATGGACATGATATGGAACATTGCAAGCATCTTAAACATCTTGTGCAAGACCTTATTGATTCTAATCATATTCAAATTGGAGATTTTAATGATCAAGGTAATAAATCCATAGCTCCTCCTAATCAAAATTTGTAAATCTTTACTAATCCTAGCCAAATCATAACATTTCATTTGTCAAAGCTAGTGAAACAAAGAATGATGTGATGAATGTTGACACAGATGATGATAACACAAATGATAATGAAGAAGCCTCTATAGAATCTATGGTTGGATTTACTAAAGCTAAACCTCGTAAGGGCCTAACTAAGATACTACTTGACATTGATTTCTCACAACAAGACATACTTAAACATGCACTTGATGGTCCTCTTTATATTGCTGGAAGAATCAATGAAAAGCCTACTAATGGGATATTAATTGATCTCGTCTGTGTAGAGAACGTGATCACTGAAGAATTCCTATTTGTGCATGAGTTTTATCAAGATACTTATGAAAATTTGAAAGCATGGATCAAAATGCATAACAGTTTTGTTTTCCCTGTGATAGGTTTGATAAATCTCCCTTTAAAATTTGGATTAAAATAATTAAATGTCTCATTCACCTTCATCTTGACATCAGATCAATTTCATGTGAAGTTAGGCTATCCATGGTTCACTCCACGAATGTTGTCATGTCGATTGTGCATAAATGTTTTGAAGTTTCCATTTGGTAATGAAATTTTTACTATGCATCATAGTGGCTTTAATCCTATGTCTTCTCGTGGGAATTTCTCATTGGATTTATTTTGGCCCTAGCCTATTTACCCTATTAGACCTCATGAGGACTTCTTTTTCAAATCCTATCAAAAGTTTAAGGCAAAGAGCATAGAAAAATTGTCCCTTAGCAATGTGCCTTAACCCATGATTGAGCCTCCTATCCTTGATGAAACCATAATTGAACCAAAAGCTCTTCCAAGTAACCAAGACCGGCCTATGAAAAATCCTCCCCCTATTTCATATAAGAGACTGTGAGATAATCAATAAGTCCCACTATGCCTCCTAAAGTCAAAAAAGTTTACAAAGCTAAAGAGAAAGTGGTTGAACAACCTCCCATGGTTCCCTTCATTCCTCCCTTAGGGAAAGAAAAGAAACCTATGGTTGAAAAACCCACTCCTACATAATCACAACTTGAAAACTAAATGAAAAGAAATCACAATAATAGAGAGCGTAGGTGTAGACGTCATGCTACTGCTCATTTGTTACAAGCAAAAGAAGAAAAGAACAACATAGAAAATAAAAAAATCCAAAATTGTCTCGAGCAAGGCATGATGCCTCTCCACCTTCATCACAACATAAACAACAACAATCTTCTATGGATATTGTCATTAGACCTCCTATTGTGATTAACTTGGATGATAATAATAAAATTGCAAAGATTGATGGAAAAGTGCATAATGAGTTGAATTCATTGTTTTCATCTTCTATGATCTTAAATGATGATCATCCTAAATAGAGTGTTGAACTTGGTGCTTGTCCTAGTTTGGCACTTGATGTTGGCCCTTTGGCTATTTATCTATCTTCCGCATATACTGAACAAGATTGGGATGTGGATGACCTACTATAGGTTGACTCGTATGTGCCTCACTAGTCTTGTCTTTGTTTTCTTTTTCCTATTTTTTTGTGATTTCATGTGTGTAATGTGATCCCTTGTACTGTTCTATTTAATGTATCTCTTCATGTGCATTCCTCTATTTATACCTGCATTCTTCTATATGTTGTAAACATTTTATCTTTCCATTTGTCTCGTGTTTTCCTTTTGGGGATGACGCAAGGCGTCGAGACATTTAGGTCTCTTCCATGTTGACCCAAAAGCTTTTTCTTTGTTTTCACTCTCTATGTGTCATTCTTCCTATTCTGTGAGTATTTGGGGAATGATGATGTTTCTAAGCTCTATAACAACATTGTAGCAAAGACATACTGACCTCAAATCCATGGATCCCTTATGTGTTTTGGGATTTCATTTTGGGGGAAACCCCTTCCTTTCTTTCTTTCATGACATGGCTTCATTAGGGAACATATGACTTGGCAAAGGGATTTATGAATAAGCTTTCATGTCCTCTTTATTGTTTAGCATTGATTATTTGCTACTTTAAGTAATTGCTCACAACAATGGTGTTAGCAATTTCTTTAAAGTGGGGCATACATTGGCATTATTATTTTTTAAATCTTTAGCATGAACCTTATGTTTCATTGTGTGATTTTCTCACTTTTTTATTTTTCTTGGTGGTGTCATTAGGTTTGATGTCCTCCAAGAGCATGATTTTTCTTGGCATATGACTTTCCTCTTAGTGGTGATGCTACACATTGCATTCCCTAAGTTGCAAATCTTTTATCCTTGACTTGTCCTCTCTTGGAGACATTAGGCATGATGTTCCCTAAGAGGAGAACTTACATGAACCAAGCAAAGTCCCTTTGAACATGTTTATTTGCATTTTTTGTTCATAAGTGTTTATCATTACATAACTTGCTAACCTTGTGAAGCTCAAACCCTTTTCAAGGCCACCAAGCATAACACACTTTGGTTTCCAATGTATCCTTGCCTTGTTTGTTCATAGGTGCTTAGCATAACATAGTTTGTTAGGCCTTATGAAGCTCAAAGTCTTTGTTTTGTTTCATGGTGCCTTATTGAAATTGTTAGAGGGATATATTTGATATGGTATGGGAGCCAAATAATATTCTCTCATTTTCCACCCTTCGGGGCTCACCCAGTGGACAATTGGAGTTCCATTAGCCCATGTGAGCGTGCATGTTGTTTGCATAGTGGACATCATGTTTCGCTTGTGAAAATTTTTGGACAAATAGCCGAGACATGTTCCACATCACATTGGATAGCTAAGGCTTGATCTACCCTTTTCTTTTGGACAAACAACTTAGGTGTGTTCCACATCGCATTGGACAGTCGAGGCTTGATCTGCATTTTTCATTTCTTTAAGTCATTGATGTTGTATGATTGAGTAATCTTGTTGTTGCTGCGTACATATGTTTTGAATGTTTACTTTAGTGTGAGTTTGACGCAAGGTCATCCTCTCACTAAAGTAGGGGCTAAATTTAGTGTAGAAAAATGTATCCCTTTACATTTTCACACTTGTTTGGGCCCTCTAAGTTAATTTGGACTTAATTGTACCTTAATTTAGTGTTGTAAGATGTATTTTTTTACACTTTCACACTTATTTAGGGATCCTTTAATTAATTGAGCTTAATATTTCCTTAATTGGCCCTTTAATTCATTTACCAAGTCTATTTAATTACATTTTCCGAAGAGGAAACCTAACATTCATTAATGCCTTAACATAACACTTCTCATTGACCAATGTGTGTCCTAGGTTTAGGGACCTAGGACCCATTCACCCATGGGCGAATGGGTCCTCCCTTAGACCTAGGACCTAAATTTAAATTATTTTTTCAGCAGTATTTTAATGTTTTAAAATTTATATTTCAATGTCAACTTGTGATATTTGAATTTTGGGAAATTAAGGATACATACCTATAAATATAAGGTTATTTCACTATGTTTCACCTAGAATTTTTAAGAGACTTCAAGAGCACTTTCAAGAGCATTTCAAGAGAAGATTTATAAGATTTTTATTGCAACAATCAAGATCCAATTGCAATGTCAAAGTCTTCTTGCATCATGCATGTTTTTGGAGCTAATACAGTGATGTAGGTTTCACGATCCATTCAAGCATTCAAAGTCATTATTTCAAGCAAGATTCAAGGTTCAAGATCCACATCCATTAAAGTCATTTCATGTAAGTTGTTGATCTACAGTCCAAGGTTTATGCAAGGGTTTGTTGAGTGGTAACATTGCTTTGTTCATTCTTCATTCCCTCTTTCATGTTTCATTTCATTTCAAGGTTTGATTACCAAAATGGGGTTTGACTAAGGCAAACCCCCATTCACCAAAAACAAAACATTTTTCCCTCTTGATTTGTGTTTTCAAATTTAGGTGGAAGAAATCTCGAAGATATTTTGAAGAGCAAAATTGAAAAAGTTGTTAAAGTTGTAAAAAAAGTTGTCAAAGTTGTCATCTTCTCACGGAAACTCATCTGCAAAATTTATTTCCGGCTTTTCGAACCTAAAACTTGGAGAATCTAGAAGTGTAGAGATAAGACCAGAGGCTCCCAAAATTTGCAGGAAAACCCTAAATTAGGACCCATTCGCCCCTAGGTGAATGAGTCCTAGATCAACTTCAAAAACTACCTTTTGGTGAAAGGTACGTTCAGATCTGCCCTTCTCTGATTTGCAATCTAATTGTAGGTTATGTCAGTATTGAGTTTAATATGGTTATTCCAAGTGTTAGATTGCAATTTGGTGTTGATTTACTATTTTTAGTTTTTCTCCCCACAGTGTTGTTTGACAAGGACCCCCGTCTTGACACAAAAAGGAAATTTGAAGATTCGCACCTTGAGTTGACTCACCCAAGGGTTGTAAGCCAATTCTTTGTGTGGATCTCATTTCATAATGAAATGGAGGAAGATAGGTCCATCTCTTACCATATTTGGTGCACCTCACATTTTAAACCCACCTATTTTCCATCATTTCAAGTGCATATCACCTTGAATGTATGGATGTTGGATTTTGGGTATGGTTATTAAAATCTCTTCGGAGTCTGCCTAAGTTATGAAATTGTATCTATCGCTGCTACACCAAAACAACCTTTCAAATGCTTCTGAGTACAACCTTTTTTTATTTTTTTAGTGAACCCCTCCAAAATCATTTTGTGAGATGACATGCAACATTCATTAAGGGTCCGTTATGGAAATAATTAAGTTTTGTAAACCCTGTCGGGAACCAAAAAAGGTTTCAAAACTACTAAAAAACACCACTGAAACTGTTTTGTCGCTCTTTTGCTTCACTTAGGTATACTTAGGCAGTCACGAAAACCTTTCGGCAAAAGGATACTTATACAAGACTTTCAAAAAATTTGACGCATAATAGATTTTATGTTGAAACCTTTAAGACTATCAGTTGGGAAAAAGGTTAAGAAACCCTAACAACATCTAACATAGGTTTACAAACTCAAATAAAAGTTGATAAAGACATGGTTCAGGTCATTTTAAAAATAAGGTGTGATTTTTATAAGGATGATCAAAATCGATGGCAATAGTTGGCTCTAATTGGGGACAAGGACTATAAAGGATGAAGACATGAACCCAAATATAAAATTTGTAGACCAGTCCCTTATCCATTGGGCATAGAGTCACGATCAGGGGATAAAAGGATCAAACACACCAAAAATGAGCAGAAACCAAACAAGAAGAACCACACATAAAAAATGGGAAAATCAAACAAAAGAACCATATACACAAAGGTAGGGGACACCTACCAGCGACAAGAACCAAGATAAATTATGCAAAACCATTAATTGGCCGAGGGAAGTATGACCCATGATGTCCAAGGGGGACATGCCTATGCATTAATAGCATATACAAGAGGACCAACTAGAAATAATTAGAACTTACATGATGAGTGATCCTTTGCGTTGCTTCTTCGTCATCCAGAGGATGTTCCCCTTCATGCATTTGAATCAACTTTTGCATGGTGAGACACCTAATTACATCTTTATCCGCCATCCAAGATAAGTCAATTTACAAGGAGATCATCTTACGAATTAAGATGGAATAGGCAAATAGATCTGAAATCTGATCAACATGTGGGAGGGAAATATAAACCACGTCATTTCCCCTATTTAATGTAGGTATATCATTTCTCAAAGTAATCTCCATAAGGACTAAAGCTCTATGTGTGTTCTTTGGATTGCTCATTCCCCCTTCTATCCTACAAATAAATGTAACCTTCATTTGAGGACATTGTTCATCAGGATCTTTTGACATTTTCCTTGAAGAGCATAGGAGATCCTCTAACATAGGGACTGTACCAATACACACCCCTTTTTTGTTTTCTTCTCTTCTTTCACCTCAAGTTCAAGAATAAAATATCCTTTTTCTTTAATGTTCTTCAAGGAGGGAAATCATTTGATCTCAAGTCTAATTTCCTCGTATTTTTTGGGTTCCTTACCACCCCTAGTCGCTTGAACAAGCTAATTATTAATATTATCAACTTAAAAATGGACATCTTACACTCAAAAGATATTGAACTTACTTGAAATCCAAAGTTAGGTCATTGTCCAATGCCTGTATGTGTTGGAGTAGTGAATACCGAGGCATGGTTTGGTATGCTATAAGAAGAAAGATCTTCATCCTTAGAACTATCTGAATCCTCTTCTTCAGGTCCAAATAATTTGACATACATCTCACTCTCATTCCCCATTTTGAGTGCATTTGAAGATTCTCGTTGACATGACACGCTCAAATCCTTAAAATTAGTCATAGAATAATTTCTCCTGCTCAAAATGCTTTGACTTGCCCTGTGAACGAAGCTTGTGTTTGGTAGCACTTCAACTCTCAAAGAATCATGATGCCCAAACAATAACATCTCATCTTTTGTCCTTATGGATTCGATTTTCGCCGCTTCGAAATCAACTATCCCTCTCCTTCTTAGAAGATATTGATTCTTAGGATGCATAGCATGCATGAAGGCGATGGCCAAATTAGATTAGGTAGGCACATTGGACTAGGGAATTTGTCTCAAGATTCTAGTAAATCTATCAGTAAAATTCTTGATGCCCTCATCTTCTCTTTTGAATTAAGAAAATGGATCTCAACAAAGCAGCTACATCGACCACAATTTTGAATCTTTTAGTAAATCTATTCCTCATAGTATTCCAATTAGTAATACATCCATCATTTAACCATCTGAACCAATATGCCACTCGAACAACCAAAGATTCAACAAAAATTCGAACAACCACATCTTCCTCAGTAACTCTAGAAATAGCACAAACAACAATAAAAGCTTGTATATGATCCTCAAGATCTCATGTATCTTCCCCAGTGAATATTAGAAAGTGTTCTCTTGAATTGACAGGAAGAGGCGAATATTTTGGTAATGCTAGAGGTCTAAAACATCCTCTCCATGGCTGTGAGGAAGTGGAAGCTATCATAAGAAAATATGATGAAGTAGAGAAAGTTTTGCTTCACAAATTCGCCAATCCCTTTTTTAGGAAAAAATATAATTTCATAACTCAAATTAATTTTGTGATGGCACTCTTCGGGATGGTGGCGGATTCTAATTTTGGTTAATTGGATGCAAAGAGTTAGGATAATGCATAATTTCAATCCTTGGAAACTTCTCCACCACTTGCCTAGGTAGGTGTTGTGCTCGTTCCTCTTCTTCTTCGAGAACAAAATTGGCTCTCATGTAATTCATCACACTCCTTCAATATCTCCACATAAGAGTGTTCAAATAAGAGATGATGTATTCTTGTTTGGCCCTAGCCCAATCTAAACAGGACATGAAATATGTTCTCATGTGGTAACACCATCTTGAATCATGATAAGGCAACTACCAATTTCTATTCAATTTACCTAGCAAAGTCACCAAAAATTTGTTGGTTGATAGATTTTTCCTTTAGAAATTAACACAAATTGACTCCATTTCACCCAAAAAAGAGGACTAATCTATCAACAACAGTTGGAGAGATCACCATTGCATTGGTGATCTTCCTTTGAATTTTAGTCAAGGTACAACTCCCTCTTTTGATATAAATTTTGATTTTTGAAATTTAATGAAATGGGGGTATGCTTTTAACAAGAAAGAAGGAAAGGAAAACTAACATCTATCCATATCCATGAAAATAGATGTGATTGAAAATGGTTTAAACTACTAACTAGTATTGGAAATTAAACTAAAAAATAATCAATATCATAGCTCATAGACCAAATTATCAAAAGCTTGTTGACTTGACTCACTGAAATCTTAACATCCACTACAAATAAATGAATAAAACACCAAAGAACAACACATCCTCATGGGGAAGGAATATTCAAATGCTTATTTGAGCTCACAAACTTATTCATAAACATTGGAATTCTATTCACAAATTCATTACACAGACAATAAACATCTACAACAAAATATCAAAATCGCAAAATTGGTCCTTTAATCAAGATTAATTCTCACTCATGCATCATAATGCAAGGGGATCAAAATTTCGGACCCTTTCAAAATCCAAAATGAGGGATATTTAAAATCATACATCATAATGGTCAATATTTCTTAAAAAAAAACTAATTCTTGAATAATAACTATCACTTTGTTGAATGAGTAGTTGGCCGAAAACTAATCGATTTCTATCTAATTATGACAATATAGTTATTAATGACTATTTTAATGGTGGTTATGATTGCATCAACATTTTCAAATGACAAGACAGAGGAATGAATAGATGCTTTCTTTAAGCAAGCCCCATGACATACACTCATGTGAAACATCCACCACTTATAACTTTTAGTAGCAGTTGGCATGCCACCTAAGATTCCTTTCATGCAAATTCTTTAAATGTAGAAGATTTTGTCAATGCTTGAATCTAAATTACTAAATTCCTATCGCATCACCTTGTCGATTTCATTAAGTTTAAGGAAATTTGAATGTACTTCTAGTATTAATTACCCTCAAGTGGATTTCACTATCTTACTCTCGCCATTCTCTAAATTAGCTACATCACTCCTCATTCTGCATAATTTTGATCTTAGTTTCAAGTGTGTCAAGTTCTTCCAGTGATGTAACTTCTAAGGCTAGGAGTGATTTCCTCACTGTTGAGGATGTTGAGTGTAGTGCCATGTGAAGGCTGGTTGTAGACTAGCTTCGAGAGGTCTTCCTCATCCACAATGATGTGGAGGAGGGAGTTATTTCAAATATTATTGACTAACACTTTTTGTCTCAGGTGCACATTCATGACTCTAATATGTTGGAACACTTTCTTTACAACATTGCTTACACTTTTAGGAGCTTTGAATGGGGAATCCATGATGTTGAGCACTCGGTAAGGCCAATATACCTGAACTGTGTGTTGAAGATGCTCTAAGAGGTTTATCTGTGCATCCTCACATGGGTTTGGTGGGTGATGAAATTCACTAGTACATTGAGGATGTTGGTATGTGGTGAATGATCATGCTATATTGTACACCCCGACATGTATCCTACTTTTTCGCGTCGTCACCAAAAAAGGAAAAATCAACAAAAAAAGAAAAAAATCGACTTTGCAGAATCGTAATTTGGAAGCTTCTAAGCTTTGTTAAAAAGGGGTTCAGATGGGGGTTACAGTATGATGAAAAACATGATTATTTGCAAGATTGTAATTGGTTTTTGCACTGGATAATAAAATCATTGGATGGTTGCGGTTTGGTGGATGTAGCCCGGATTGGGTGAACCACGTTAAATTCTTTGTGTTATAATTTATTCTATGTGTGTTTTAGTTTCTCTATTTATTAATTAAATCTACATTTAATTGTTAGATATCTGCCTTTTCTAACCCTAACAAAGGAATGAACAAGATGGGAAAGCAGTTTCCCTACTTTGTGTAGGACTTGAACTCAATAATATGGAGACCTATGCCCACTCCATTGAATTCAATGAAAACCTCTTTTCTCCTACGTAGATTGAATGTTTGTAGGAATTAATTGAGGCCATTAGGATTATCATCTTCAATCTCTATGCTTAAGACTCCTTATGTTGAAAAAAAACCCCTCTTTTTGTGATGTAATGTAGAACACATACGATACACATCTATATATGTGTGTGTGTGTGTGTGTATCTTTTTTTGGCTTTCAAAACTACATTGTGTAATGTGGATGTCTTTGAAATCTCCTGCTTTATTCTAATTTTTACATTCCTCTACAATCTATTTTTTTACATTTGTAATGGATCTATTTATGCACTTTGAATGCTATTATTTTTCATTCAATGATATCTTTCCTTTCTATGAACATATTTTTGTAATGATAGCGCATATTGGCTTGAATGTATGGATGTCAAATTCTGGGTATGGTTATTAAAATGTCTTCGGAGTCTGCCCAAGTCATGAAACTGTATCTATCGCCTCTACACCAAAACAACCTTTCAAATGCTTCTGAGTACAACCTTTTTTTCTTTTTTTTTAGTGAATCCATCCAAATGAATTTCATGAAATGACATGCAAAATTCATTAAGGGTCCATTGCGAAAATAATTAAGTTTTGGAAACCCTGTCAGGAACTGAAAAAGGTTTCAAAACTGCCAAAAAACTCCACCGAAACTGCTTGTATCCCTTCTTCTCCACTTGGGTATACTTAGGAAGTCACGAAAACCTTTCAGAAAAAGGATACTTACACAAAACTTTCAAAAAGATCGACGCATAATAGATTTTATGTTGAAACCTTTAAGAATGTCAGTTGGGAAAAAGGTTAAGAAACCCCGACGACATCCAACATAGGTTTATAAAGTCAAGAAAAGTTGATAAAGACATGGTTTGGGTTATTTTAAAGATAAGGCACTATTTTTATAAGGATGATCAAAATCAACAACATGCTCTAATATTTATTTGGTCAAGAATGGGCTTGGGATAAATGATAGCTAAAGGGTAGCATTATTGTGAGTGTTATGGCAGGAGGTATGTCCATGTTTAAATTTATTACTCAGGAGGATCTCTTGTGTGTTCTTGTTGGTGGCCCTTAAATGTATGGGAAAATATCTCTTTCCCTTTGCCATTGGAAGTCGAACCCAAAGCGAACTTGAACAAAGTTGCTCCTATCCAGGTTCACTTTCCTAACCTCCCACTAGAGTCCTAGGATGAGAAAATATTTACTTGGATCACTAATTCTTTTGAGCATTTCATCACTGTGGATAAGGTAACTAAGGAGAAATCCAAGTTAGTCTTTACTAGATTTTGTATTATTGTGGATGGCTTTAAGACTCTCTCGACCTCTATATTCATCGAATCTAAGTTTGGGAAGTGGAACCAACCTATTATGTATGAAAACTAAAGAGATTTATGTCAAAACTACCAGAAATATGGTCATGTGGTATCCCACTCCCAACTACTAAAGAATGTATCCAAAAATATCTGGTCTAGGAGGAGATTCCCAAGGACCCAATAGATATATTAGAGGATTATCCCTTCCATGAATGTCTTATGAATATTATAGGCTCGCCTCATGGCTCTTTGGATGACACCCATGATACTTGGGAGCCTACTCGTGCCATTTCTCAATGTAGGGATAGGGATACTACTAGTGAAAATATGAAGATTGGGAACAATTTGAGGGTTCATCAACTAATTGTTGGTCAATCAACTAGCCCATCTTATGTGCCCCTTATATTGAATATTGTGGTTGAGGATGGCTCAGGGGGAAAGGGGTTTCTCATCCCAAGACTATTCAAGAAAAATGGTCCAAGTGGTGGGAGTGATGCCCTCCATCTAGATGGACCAAGAAAGTTTAGTCTTACCAAAATGTTGAAACTCTAACTCTTTTCTAGATACAAAAAAGTTTCTCTAGGAGTTTAATCTAAAATTTCTTAATGATTTTAGGTTTTCTAAGATGGGTGCTACCCAACTTAAAGATTTTCTATTGTCTAATCGGGATCTTGAGTCAACATTGCCTTGTGTTGGGTTTGGTTCTCCTATTTATTCTTAGATTACTAGTATTGGTGATATATAAGGCTAGACAATTGCTAAGTGTAAGGTTAAGGGTTTTTCTAAGAAGGTTGTTGATGTTGGAGTGTATGTCAAGGCTAGGAGGCCCTCCTAGTGATAAACTAGGCAAAAGGAGATGACTCATAAAATTGTTAATGGGAGGTAAATAACTTTGAAGGTCTCCTCAAAGAAGAATCATAATGAGGATCCTGGCATAGAATATTAGAGAACTAAATAGTCCTCATAAGTAGTTTTTGGTAAAAATTTATATCATGAAAATAAGATTGACATTCTCCTTTTCAAAGAAGTCAAAATAACTAAAGCTAAATTTAAAATAATCGCTAAAAACATCTGACCCAATGTTGATTTTTGTATTAGTAAAGATTTTGGAGTGTTGAGAATAATTATTACAATATTGTATCAAACTAGTTACTTTAGTTTCTATTTAAACCATTTTAGATCTAGTCTAGAAGTCAAGTCACCCTCTTCTAGAAAGGAGTGGATCATGGCTAATATATATGCCCCAAAATTGAAAATGGCATAAAAGATGTTTGGGAGGCTATTTCTTCCCTTATTAATGCTAACAAAGAAACTCACTAGATGGTGATGAAATATTTCAATACTCCTTTTTTCCCTCGAAATTGGATTATTTGAACAATATGATAGATTTTGTTGATTTTCTAAGTGATCCTAATCTAATGGATATAAAACTCAATGGTCAAATTTTCACTTGGACCAATAGGAGATTGGGGGAGCATCTTATTCAGGTTAAGTTGGATATAATTCTTATCCCTTCCGATTAGGATATTGTTAACAACATTAAACTCACTACTCTTCGTAGGACTGGCTATGACCATAACCCCCTCCTCTTTAATTGGGTTGACCAATTTTGTAAGTGCCCAAACCCATTTAGATATGAGATAATGTGGGCTACCCACCATAAATTCAAGAATTACATTGCTTCTTGATGGAATATCCTCATTCAAGGGTCTGTTATGTTCAAATTGGCCAAAAAATTGAGCATAATTAGTAAAAGGTGAAATATTGGGAGAAATTCTCTTTTGGTAATATCTTTGAGAAAAAAAAGGATCTTACTAGTAATTTGACGAAGATACAAAAAAATATGATCGAAGGAGACACTTATGTGGAGACCTCTATTTTAGAGAATGAGTTGATTAAATATTGTAACATGATGATGAGGAAGGAGGAGATATTCTAGAAATAAAATTCTAGAATCCAGTGGTTACAAGATGGATACAGGATGCTTCTTTCTTTCGTCAATTGGCCTTGCATCGTAGAAAGAGGAATACAATTTATAGGCTTATTAATGATGAAGGATATGAAGTTAATTTTGATGATCAAGTGGGATCGCTTTCGGCCAAGTATTTTGAACCTTTACTTTCAATCCATACTTTTAAATCTCTCCTACTCGTGTGGACGAGTTGTTAGATGAAATCCCTTCCTTAACCTCCAATGATGACAATTGCTCTCTCTCTCTAGAAAATTCTCTAACAAGGAAGTCAAATCAATGGTTTTCTCCATGGGAGCCTACAAGGCTCTGGGGCCTGATGGGTTTCCCCTGCATTTTTTAAGAATTTTAGGAAATTGTAGGGAAAGATGTCACAGATGCTACTAGATACTTTACCAGGAACAAAAATGTTGAAATAAATTAACAACACCTTCAGTGATTTGATTCCCAAGTGCAATGATCTGGTCTCTCTTATATATTTTAGGCCTATTAGCCTTTATAACACCACCTATAAAATATTCTCTAAACTCTTGATTTCTAGAATTTAACCTTTGTTGGATAAGCTCGTATCTATTTGTCATAATGGATTTGTCCTTGGAAGATAGATTTTGGATACCACTTTGACCACCCATAAAATCATTCACTCCATGGATAGAAGCCACAACCAAGTTATGGTGTTCAAGCTCTTTATTTTTAAACATTATGGCAAGGTCTCTTGGGACTTCTTATACAAAGTTTTGGATAATTTTGGTTTTTAGGATAAAATTATCAGGTTTATAAGAGAATTTATTACCATTGCAAAATTCTTTGTGCTAGTGAATGGAACTCCACATGGTTTCTTCAATTCAAGTAGGGGCCTTAGGTAGGGGAACCCCTTGTCGCCTTACCTCTTCATCTTAATGGCAAAGGTTATTGGGAGGAATATTTTGAACATGACTAGATTAGGGGAACTAAAGGGCTTTAAAGGTGTTATGTTTGCCCAACTATTTGTTGTTCAACAATTTGTGGATGATACTATTATATTTACAAGTGATTTTATTATAGAGGATATGAGATAAAAATGATTCTTAGAGGATTATGTTGCTACTAATCAATTCATTAACTATGTGAAAATTAATATCTATTTTTTCAATACTCCCAATGTTCTACAATAGAAAATTAAATCTATTTTTAGATGCAATGAGGATCATATTCCATCCACTTTCCTGGGTCTACCTTTTGTTGGAAGAATAAGGATATGTCATTGATGAACTTTTTGGCAACATGAGCATGCGGGATGAGCACAAAGTGAATAGTTATGCATTGCAGTGTTGTCATTGATGTCAACATTGTATCCCAATATGAAGACTATGGTTTAGATCAATTTGGATGGCTTTAATATGTTTGTTGAGGATGATAGTGAAAGATAATTTTGCAAGAAGGTTTGATCCGGTGAAGGAAATTGTTGTGGAAATTGACTAAGTGTCAATTTAGGTGATTTTATGTACAGGGATGCAGTATTTGGGTCCATATTGGTCCGTTGGTGAATATTTTGCTATACACTTCTAACATAATTTTTTTGGTTGATAGAAGATCCTAATTCCATAATTTCATCTTGTTTTGATTTCTGGTTTTGGAGTTACGAGTAACAAAAGTTCAATTTGGTAGGTACAGGTGTTTTCAAGTGTAGTGCATATGCTTTGGTGAATCCACACTTCTCCGTGGATTGGAATTTTGCTTTACAATTTTGGGAAGTTGTTGACAGATGTTAGATGAGTGTATATTATAGTTGGCATAGATTTTGGAGGTCCATGTGTCTAAATTTGAGTGTACAATTAGTGAATTTTGATATTAGCTCATTACTAGTGCCAACCTAATGTGTTGGGTGTATTGCAAAGGTTGAATAGGTTTTGATCTATTATATGGATGTTATTTTAAGTCCATACAGAAAAATTTTGAATTTTTATAAGGTTTGAATCTTGGTGCGAAGTGTGTGTATGGATCTTGTGTTGACAAGTTACATTTTGCTTATTACATCTAATTAGGTTGACCTAATTGATGTTATAGATGAATTAGATATATAAGTTAGATCTTTTTTCAGTATTTTGTGAAGTGGTGACTTGTGATAAGAGTAAATGGATTCAAACTGTGTGAATTTAGAGTGAATGCAGAGCAGAGCAGAGTGTTGATTTAGATCAGTATAAAGAGTTTTAAGTTTGTATTTTGAGCTTCATTGGAGTTGTATTTCATGCATATGATAGATGCAATTGTACTAGTTCAAATATGTCTATGAGCCACAATCCCTTTTATCTCTTTTATTTCTCAGTGGGTAGCGAGTCCACTTGGATAGTAATTCCACTTATAGTGAGCACTTTTGTAATATACTATAACTGATTATAATATATTATGAGCTAATCCTCACCGTGGTTTTTCCCATTTTGGGTTTTCTATGTAAAAATCTTGGTGTTCATGTGTTATGTGATGTTGTTGGATGTTTTCATGCTTTGCTTCATTACTACAAATTGAATGCGCTATGAGCATTGGATGTTTAAATGATTAATTGGTTTAAAAGAATATTGATTCGCCCCCCTCTCAGTATTCCAAGTGTTCAACAATTGATATCAGAGCTTGGTTCCTTGTAAGGACATTAATTATTTTGGGAAGATCTTGGAGGTTAAACACATGGCTATTAGAAGATTACCTACTCCTTCGAAAGATATTCTTGTTGTTGGATCTATAGAAGAACATTTTGTATTTGACATAAATGGAGAACCCAAAGTTGCTCTTGAAGATCTGGAAAGAACTGAAGGTGAAAATATAAATTTGAAAGAAAATGTCAAAGAAGAAGATGAATGCATCAGAAAATTGAGAGAACAAATCAATAAATTTAGAGAAAGGCATAAGAAAATAAGTGAGAAATTAAAGCAAGAAAATGAAACAATTACTAGTCCAAAGGTGCAAGTTGAAGAAAGGAAAAGAGTTGAAGAATGTTTGAATGCAATGGTGAAAAGAAAATTTAAAAAATGCACAAATCTTGAACAAGAAGTTGTGAATCTAAGATCAAATCTTGGGAAAGCAAGAAGTCATGAAGACAAATTCAAGATGATTTCTACAAAGCTTGATGAAATTATTTCAAATAAAAAAGGTTCCAAAGATAAAGAAGGTTTAGGATTTGAAAAAGGTGAAAGTTAAAAAGTAGATTAGACACCTAATATTGAAAAGAAGATCAGCGAACAAAAGAAGACTAAATACAAGAAGAACAATGGGAGGCAGGTCCAAAATCAAAAGAATGAAGCTAGAAGACCACCAGTCAAACAACCGAATGCACAAAGGTACCCATATTTTATTAGTTTCTATTATTGTTGCAACAAATTTAGACATAACACTATGGAATGTAGAAGCAAAATGAATTAGAATGTTCTATCCTTTCTCGGTCAATGTTTTATATGCAAGAGATTTGGTCATAGAGCTAGTAAATATGAAAATCAAATGATGAATGGTTCAATATTTCAATGGATATTGTTATACATGTTATGGATTTAGGCATAAAGCTAATCAATGCAGATCTAAAATGAATGAAGTAAGATTGGGAAAAAGAATGTCATATGCTAGAATTGTAATAGGCCTGGACACATTTCTAAGTTTTACAGAAGCAAAAACATGAAAAAGGATAATTCAATAAAGAAGAATGATTCGGTGAAAAAGATTGATCCAGAAGAGATAAAGAAGGATATGAACAATATTTAGAAAAAGAAGGAAGAGATTGAAGTTAAGGATGAGTCTATACCTTCATCCGGTGCAAATATTTCCTCTAGAAATTAAGTTGATAGCTTTGGCTTAGGGGGAGCTTTAATATAAATCTTTCATCCTTCACCAAAGAAATGGTGATGATGCTTTAGCACGAGGATATGTGGTATAGATCAATGTATCTAAACTAATGGAGAAGATCCTAGTAAAAAATATTGAAATGCGAAAGATTGCGGAGCATTTGAAGTTGACTATACAGATAGTTAGGGTTTTTACCAACGTTTCAGTTTGTGTATTCAATGAGAAATTAGGTCACAACAGGAGGTTTAGAAGTGATATCACTTAAGAAAAATTCATTTTTATTCAAGTTTTTGAGCGAAGAAGAGTAGACGAAGAGTAGAGCAGTGCAGTTGAAGTGATTGAGTCCTGGTGCATGCAAACCCTAGTCGGTAAATCAAAGTGAAAGGTATTTATGAACTTTGTTTCCCTAATTTTTCAAAAAAATATTTAAAATCAATTTAGAAACTTTTGAAGTGGATACACCAAGGGTTATGGATGTGTTTGAGTAACCCCAACCTAAATTTAAGAAGCATCCTAACAAATCCACCGAGCTTGATTCGAAAGGCGCATTCTCGATGGTTCCTTGTGGAGTCCTACACACAGTGGATATAAGGATATATATTCACAACAAGCTTAAAGAGTATGACCATTCCAAACTAGGTGATGTGTGGATAAATGAGCTCACCGGTGAGGACTTTACATTGAAGCTGTAATATTAGAATCTAGTTTTGAAGAAGCTCAACGTCTAGCAAGGGTTTCCCAACTTTTTCCTTGACTATGCTTGGGTAAGAATTGCTTTGAGCCACATCCATGATGAGTTTGTATGGATCGATATGCCCAAATTGATCACAAAGGAGGTGATTAGGGAAGTTATAGGGTTGTGTACCATCAGACCCGTTCCCATACCCAAATATGTGAAAAATGATATTGTGATGGAGAGAACAAGAGCTAAGTATGATAGAAGAGTCCTAACCATTAAAGACATAAGAAATCCTGCTGTGAAGTATGCCTCTATGATGATAGGCTACAAACTATATTTTCCCAACAGGGATAACTCTATATCTGCTACTGCCATCAATATTGCCTATGAAATGGTGGAGAAGGGAGCTAATTATGACCTATGTGAGTCATTGAGGCATCGACTCATGGAGAACTTGCAGAAATAAAGGATACCAAGTATCCCTTTAAACATGGAGCTTTGGTTGTGTGTTTACTATTTTATTTCTTGAAAGAACTCCCTGGTATGAAGAGTGTGGTGTGATTGAAAGGAAGACACATTCTACACCAGATCAGAGACTTCTTAAGAAGTCTTAGATATGCTAAGGCACAAGAAGATGCCCATGTGGATTTCTTTGCAGTTTTTCAGAAAAAAAGGATGCAAGAGGTAGGGAATTCCCTGAAAGATGTTTGAGAAGTATAAGAAGGCTATCATCTTCTTGGTTTCCAAAGATGAATGCATTATACAAGAAATAGAGCTAAGAACTGTATGGATCATGGAAATGTGATATGAGATTACTGAGGAATAGATTATTGTGTTCATAGATTATATGTTAAGAAAACCTAAGGACACCTCTAAAGAGAGGTATAGGACTTATGAAGATAAATCAATGGAGGTCCATTTGGACCAAAGACAATCTCAAATAAAGAAAATTGTGGACAAAATGATTGCATAATTTGTGGAGGTAATGGGCCTCAAACTAGAACAAGTTGAGGCTGCTAAGGCTAAATATGGAACTCCGAGAAGCTCATCAAGTGTGAGGAGATATAGTAGAGTAGCTACCAGTCCTCTGAGTGCTTAGAAGTCCTTTGGGACTATGCCTTCATCCAATGGGACAAAGAGGAAGGAGACCAACACACTAGCAAAACAAACCAATCCTTTGGTAAAAGAGAAAACTTATTTGGTAAAGCAACAAAGGAGGCATGAGAAAGAAGAGGTTGCTCTGGTAGCACATCAAATTGGCTCAATGAAGAGGAGATTTAAAGCCAAAGCCACTAGAGATTAGTATTTGGGTGTCAATGTTGAAGATGAAGAGGAAGAAGAAGAAGGACCACAGTTGGTCCGGAAGAGAAAAGGTGAAGCTGGTACAAAGAAGAAGTTCAATATCATTGACACAGATAGTGAAGCCAAAGTGGAAAAAGAAAAAGAAAGCTTTAGAGTGGATGTAAGAGAGAAGAAAGAAGAAGTAAGCAAGAAGAGAACACCGAAAGAAAATAAGAAGCAAAATAAGAAGAATCTAGTAAGAGCCCAGAATCCAATAAAATTTTATGCACTTTTTAATGGAATTGTACAAAATGATATGTTAGTGTGAATTGCAACATTGTATAATGAGGTTGATGAGGTGGAAAAGGCCACCATAGTTGAATCTATTATAAAATACATTTTTGTTCTTGAGGTTGATATGTGGAACATAGACAAACAAATACCCACCGAATTAGTGAATGTTTTGATAAAGAGGAGACAACAAGCTATAAAAGAAGAGGCCAAATTAAAGGTGTATAAGTGCTCCTCTATATGAGGAAAATAAGGTTGGGCATTGGCCACATTGTTCAATAAGGAGCTAAAAAAAAAACAAAGGGTGACAACCCTTATGGGAAGAGATCAAAATGATCTTGAGAGGTTAAAGAAGGAGAGTGTTGAAAAAGCTATAGACCTATCACAAAAGTTGTGAATGACTACTGAGAATAAGGAAGAAACTCTTGTGGAAGAAAATGGCGAAGATGATGTGTAGATGGATGATGCTCAACATGAGCATGAGGTATATGAAGGACATGCATAGGATAATATTCCTCCAGAAGTGGAAGATATAGCCGAAGAAAATGTGGAGGTTGAGAAGAATGCAACTACCAAAGAAGGTGTTACAAAGGAGGATACCCTTACTCCTCTAGTAACTAATGCACATGTTGAGAACATACAAGACCAACCAGAGAAATTTATCCCTCTGGATAATATTGAATAGACTACTTGTGATGGAGAGACGGAGAAAGATTATGAGCAGAAGAAGGAAGATGCCTCTAGTGATGTGGGAGGAAAGAAAGAAGTAGAGACACCAGATAATATTGGTAATAATGAGAAGGAGAAGGAGCTGAAAGAAAAGATTGCAAGGGAAGAGGTAAAGGCAACTGTTGAATCCTCTGGAACCTCTAGAGATTCTCCACAAAATTTGTTAAATATGTAGCTTAAATTCCAACCTATTGTTTCCACACAATTGTTACAGCTGCCCATGCAAGAAGGGAATGTGGACCTTACCAATATTTCATCTCTCCACAAGCTTTAACTGGGAGATATATTCCATGCATTTTCCCAAAAGGAGATAATGAAGACACATAAAAAGAGTGGAGAGTTAATTGAGGAAGTAGTGAAGACCCTATAAGAGTCCATATCTGAAACAATAATTGATAATTTATTATCCGATATGGAAAATTTGAAGTTTCTACATGATTCATTTAAAGAGTATGCCTCTGGATTGAAAGAAAAACTTGAAAAAAAGATAGATAAAAAGATGGACAAAAAGAGGCTAATGGAGATTACAGAGAAGTGTGCACATGCACACAACAAATTTCAGGAAAGTCTCAAGGGTGCATAGGCTTGTGTCGCTGAGGCCAAAGCCTTATTTCAATTTTGCATGAACTAGCCTAGAACCACATAGAGTATTAAAGATGAAATGGACTCGATCGAGTCATAGAAAGATAGAACTTCCAGTGAATATGATCTGGCGAATGACCTAGATGGAAGCATAAGATCAACCATAGAAGACCTACATGAGAAATACTTCCAACTACAAGGTCAAGAAGAGAAAATCATCATGGAGTTTGGGAACCTCAGGGACTTGGTAAACTCAAAGTTCACATCTATTTCCTTGCCCTTGCATGCGATTATAAAGCTACTAAGATTCATTTGGTACCCAACACTCTGCAAGAAGGGGAAGAATGCCTAAGTGAATTGGAGACATAGTGTAGAATGCTTAGCATCGCCAAGAGGATTTGGGAGGAAGGAAAACAAGAGTGTCAAGTTCATCTTGCAAAGCTCCAAGAGTCAACTTTCTCTGGTTGACATTAATTCTCTCTTTTTATGTTTGTTGTAGACTCTAATTTACATATGTGGATGGTGTAAAATATTTTTTGATGCAATTTTTTGAACCAGTTATGGTGTATAGCTCTCTTAGGGGGAGTTAGTTCAATTTTTTAGGTGTATATATGAATATATTTGTCAGGGGGAGATCCGGTATGAATAAAGACTATTGTATACGCCCTTTTCCCTTGATGTCAAATGGGGAAAATACTTTTGGAGATGATTTTTCCATGTTTCCATCAATGATAAAGGGGTATATTGTTCGAAGAATAAGGAGATATCATTGATGAACTTGTTGGAAACATGAGCATGTGGAATGAGCATAAAGTGAATAGTTATGCATTGCAGTGTTGTCAATGATGTCAACATTATCCTAGTACAAAGACTATGGTGTAGATCAATTTGGATGGATTGAATATGTTTGAGGATGATAGTGAAAAACAAATTTTCAAGAAGGTTTAATCTGGTGAAGGTAATAGTTGCAGAAATTAACTGTGTCAATTCAGGTGATTCTGTGTACAGGGGATCCAGTATTTGGGTCCGCATTGGTCTGTTGATAAATATTTTTCTCCATGCTTTTAACATAATTTTGTTGGTTGATAAAAGATCCTAATTCTATAATTTCATATCTCTTTGGTTTCTAGTTTTGGAGTTATGAGTAACAAAAGTTCAACTTGGTAGTTACAGGTGTTTTCAAGTGCAGTGCATATGCTTTAGTGAATCTGCACTTCTCCGCAAATTGGAATTTTGCTTTGTGGTTTTGGGACATTTTTGATAGGTTTTGAATGAGTGTATATTCTATTTGGCATAGGTTTTGGAGGTCCATGTGTCTAAATGTGAGTGTACAGTTGGTGAATTTTGATATTAGGTCATTACCAATGCTGACCTAATGTGTTGGGTGTATTGTAGAGTTTGAATAGGTTTTTATCTGTTATATGGATGTTATTTTAGGTCCATGCTGACCTATTTTAAATTTTTATAAGCTTTGAATCTTGGCGTGAAGCGTGTGTGTATGAATCTTGTGCCAACAAGTTACATTTTTCTTATTACATCTAACTAGGTTGACCTAATTGATGTTATAGATGAAGCAAATATATAAGTTAGATCTTTTTTGGTATTTTATGAAGTGGTGACTTGTGATAAGAGTAAGTGGATGTGAAATTTGTGAATTTAGAGTGAATGCAAAGTAAAGCAGAGTGTTGATTCATATAAGTATGAAGAGTTTTCAATATGTATTTTGAGCTCCATTGGAATTGTATTTCATGCATATGATAGATGCAATTGTAACAGTTCAAATCTGGTTGTGAGCCATAATCCCTTCTATCTCATTTATTTCTCAGTGGGCAATGAGACCACTTGGATAGCGAGTCCACCTGTAGTGAGCACTTATGTAATATACTTTAACCGTTTATAATCTATTGTGAGCTAATCCTCATTGTGGTTTTTCCCATTTTGGGTTTTCCACGTAAAAATCTTGATATTCATGTGTTATGTGATGTTGTTGGATGTTTTCATGCTTTCCTTCATTACTAAAAATTGAATATGCTATGAGTATTGGATGTTTAAATGATTAATTGGTTTAAAATAATATTGATTCACCCCCCCTCTCAGTATTTCGGGTGTTCAACACCTTTGATGGTTAAAAAAGGTACACTAACCTTCTAGAACTCAATTCTAGAAAATATCAAAATAAATCTTGTTGGATGGAAGGAAAAACTCCTCTCCCAAGCTAGTAAACTCTAATTCCTCAAAGTCTTGTTGCAAGGTATCCCTATCTATTTTATCTCTTCTTAATATACCCAAGTATTTGGCAGAGAAGTTTGAGAAAATTTAAAGAAACTTCCTATGGTCAGGAGTTGAGGTAAAGAGAATAATTTCCCTTATCAGTTGGGATAAAGTGTGTCTTCTGAAGTTGCATGGGGGATTGGGGATTAGAAAAAAACAATTTACTAATAAGGCCCTAATGGATAGAGTGGTTGGATACTATTTAAAGATGGCAAGGAACATGTTTTGTTAATAAAATCCAAATATTTGAGAAATACTTTGGATAATATGTTCCTCTTTGATGTTGGTATCCCTAAAGGATCTATGATTTGGAACAACGTCCTCAAATCCAATAATTTACTGCAAAAAGGATGCTTGTGGAAATTTGGAGATTAGAGAAAAATTAGGTTCAAAGAGGATTTCAAGATGCTTTAGAACCACTTAAGTGGTCAAAAAATCTAAAACAAACTAGCTACCTAGGCTGGTCATTTTTTTTGTCACCTGATATGTGATTATAACTTGAAGAATGAGATAACTAACTAATGGAAAAACCTATTTTATTGTTGCTCCAACCAAAATGATTTGGTTTACATTGCTAGGACCTTCAAAAGAAAGTTTCATGACATATGAATCCCTATTTTTCTAAGGGGGACAAACTTGTTTGGGTCCAAGATAAAAAGGCTACTACATTGTTAAATTTTCTTATAGTATGGTGTTTGACCCTCTCATCAGAAATAGATTTTAGGGAAGAATCTAGAGCCATAAATTGATTCTTAAAGTGACTTTTTTAGTGTACAACTACCCAAAAAAAAATCCTCACTCAAGACAATCTTCAGAAAAAAGAGGTTTTCTTCTCTCCAATGGATGTACTCTCTACTACAAGGAGGCGAGATTGGTGCCCCATTTGTTTTTTCATTGTGAGTTCGCTAGAGAAATGTGAGAAAAGTGCATGGAAATATTTGATTTATGTTAGGCTATGAATGAGAACATGTCCACATTTGTTGATGGTTGGTTTCCTCCTTCTCTCATCCCCATTTGTAGGAGCTTTGGATTCAAACTCCTCTACATTTTTCTTGGTGTCTTTTGGAAATAAAGGAATAACCAAATATTTGGGGATATTGCTAAGAATATTTAGGAGCTCTTCTTTTACTTCTCAAAATTTCTTATTGAAAATATCTTTATTTCTGAGGTGAAAGTCCCCAAGGCTCCCCCTCCTGCTTCAATTTATTGTTGCTAAGAATTGGGATGTCACTATGGACATCAACAAAGTTGATAAAACTAAAAAGATAACTTATCTAAATACCTTTTGGAAACCTCCCGCAAGTGGATGGAGTAAACCAAATTTTATGGTGTTGTAAAAGGGAAGCCAAGCCTTGCTGGTGGGGATGGGATTCTAAGATCCTATGAGGGGGGTTTTAGTGTGGCCTACTTAGGTGGTCTGGGAGTGAATTCTAATAATGAAGATGAAGCCCTTGCCTCATTGTGGAGAGTTAAGTTGTTTTTGTCCTTAGGAATTTAGGAATTTATTATTGATAGGGATTCCAAGCTCATTATTGATGTTGTCACATGAATGGTTCAATTTTTATGTGATCTCACCAATATCCTTGTGGATATCCAATGTCTCCTAAATAATTTTGAGGACAATGTTGCCCTTCACACATATAGGGAAGGAAATAGTGTGGCAGATGGTATGGATAACCTAAGCCTTAATATGAATTTGTGGAGGCGTTGGCGATGTCTAGGAAGTCTCTAATACCCATTCCCCACCTTATTCGTAAGGATCTATTTCTTATAAATATGGTTATCCAATGTATTTAATGATTATAATGATGTATTGCTATAGCCATGATATTTTCTAGTATCATCAATTATCTCCTCCTGCCAAATGGGTGTTAAATGCTATTTTATATATTTCTTACTAAATGCCTCAATGATTGATGTTTGAAACGTGTATTGAGAGTTATTTTGAATTAACATAGGGATTGGAACAATGATGGGATGATATGGAACCCAAATTACAATCTTGAGTTGACGTCTCGCTACAATGAGTACCACCCTAGTATTGCAGATCACTTGATTTAGAGGAGGGTGTGTTTGAACCAACACATTCACATGCTTGTGAGGTGGTATGATGTTTATTTTTCCAAACTTTGTAATTCTACTTATTTGCATTGGTTTTGAGGAATATTATATGATGGAGGAACTCTATATTTTTCATAAACACTATGAGTCTTGGTCTTTGTTGGTTCCCTTTGCTTTTGCTTAGGTCTGTTTGTTGCTATGTTGAAATAGGTTGTGATAGGGTCAAAATGAAGCCAAGCTCTTGTATGGAGGTGAAAAAGAATGCATCCTTTGGTATATCTATCGAGAAGGGATAATATCTACATATCTTGAATGACTTAATGGACATGACCAAAAAAATTCCATTCAAATTATTGTCTCTTGGGACTTGTTGAGGGTGGTTTTAATCGCTTACAATGTGCTATGAAATAAGGGTTTATTATCCCTCTTAAAAAGTAGTGAAACTACTCCAAGGTTCCTATACAAGTAGTGCTTAGTCATCTTGGTATAGGACAGGTTCGGTGTCAACATGTTTACAAGCATTTTGGCATAATAGCTTACTAGAAAATAACATGCAATTACAAAAGATAATTCTAACAATTTATAATAGTAAATTGCATTTCAAAAGTACAACAGATTTCTAACAATTTGTTTATCTTTTAAAACATTTTCAGAACCATTTCTTAAATAAAACTAACAAAGAATTAGGGTAACAAGAAGTAATGCAAATCTACTCTAATCAGACAATGATAGGAAACACTTCATTAATAAGTTTTGTACGTTTAAATAAGATATTCAAACAACCATTGATGTAAATAGCATTTCACACATTCACCATTAACAATAGTGCAAGATCTTCATAGGAAATATAAAATTCACAAGTTTTTAAACTTCATATAACCAAAACACCATCAAACATGTGTAGATCTAGGAATAAATCTTACTTAAGTCCATAATTACTGACAAGACCTCATTACTTTGACAATTTTGATTGAAATAAAATGATCACACCATCACCATAAGACCAAATCTGGATGCATGCAACACAGGTGCTATCCTTAGATGAATAAAATAAACTCTTGCACAAAGATCAACAAGTGAATTCCACGTTGAGATTGTATTCTTTGTATTGCAGAAAATTACATCAGAAATTGGATCCTTTGTAATGACCTAGAATAAAAAATATATAGAAATATCACTTCCCATAATTATGGATCTGATAAAAAGGTAATTGGAACTAACTCCATCACTTGATTCTTTTACTAAAAATTAAATTAAATTAAAATAAAAGCATAACTGGGTACCCCAGTTGTAGTTCAGTTTAACTTGCTAAAACTTAGGAAAATAAAAGTAACTAAAAAAAAAACTAAAATCTAATTGCGATCTAACTAGCAATTGTGAACCAAGATTCCCAACCTGCACAAATACAAGAAACAAACAACCTATTAGATCAAATGCAAGTTAGTATCATGATTCCCCAAGAAATCCATTTAAATTTGCAATGAAAAGGAAATGAAATGAAGAACATAAACAGGCACAAGCAAAAGATATTAAATCCTATTCAAATGCAATATAAACTCTTAATCTCTTGGAGGAGTTGGTGCCAATTTGATGTGGAAATTGGCCCTTTCCCAACTCCTATGCAAGCTTTTGTTGATTGGTGATGAAGAGTGATCCACTTTGTTGATGATTGAAGTATGCTCCAAGATAAAAATCTGCATAACCGAGCTAAGATTGGATAAAAATGGATGAGAATTGCTATGGATTTGAGTATAAACAAGATACTTAAAACACCCTCCCTACGAACCAAGCAAAGCACAAATGACCAAGTTATATTACAAGAATATCCAACAAGCACAACAGATAAGAGATAATGATCGTTGCCCCATTCCTATCTCTCTAAATCTTTTGATTAGACATCATCAAGAGGTCCTTGGGATGAGTGCAATAAGATAAATCAACAAGATAAAGATAAAGTAAACAAACAAGCCAATGTTCTTCAATACCGCTAGCCGAGACTAAACTACGGTGATACCTGATGTTGATTTCCATTGTAGGAAGGATGCATCCTAAGACATGATGATATCAGATGATTTGATATGGGACTGATTGGATGATAGGCTATTGACACAAAGCGTTGACCAACTTGTTTACATACTGACCTAGACTTGAGATTTTGACGTTTTGAGTTTTCACTTTCGATCTGCTAGACTTGTTTCTGACTGTTTTACCAAAGGTTGGGGATGATGATTGATTTATTATGAGTGATGTTTATTGCGGGTGAAAGCGAGATGGGACATATGGATTTTTTCAAATATTTGGATGTTTTTGTTCTTTTTGAAACGTTTTGAGGCTATTTTTGGTATTTTTTGAGATTTTTCAAATGTTTTAATTTTTGGTTTTTTCAATGTTTTGAGGTTTTCTGAGATTTTGACCAAGAGACTAACCTAAAGACCTATCGTAGGGGCCTCGGGGGCTGATCAACAGATTAGCCTTACCTATGTTATACATGTAGAGACCACATAGTTTGTGACATAAACTCGATTATTGATGAGATATGAACAAATGGATTGCCAGTTTATTATGACGGACTCTTAGAGGATTGACCTAAGTGTCTCGGGGGATGATCAAAGATCAAACTTTCCTACGTTTAGGGCCCAAAGACCCATAGTTCGACAAGACAACTCTGTTTTTGACTTTTTGACCTTTTTGACCTATTTTTGGATTTTGATATGTTTTGGATGTTTTTTGGTTTTATGAATGTTTTTGGATTTTCTGATTTTATGACTTCAAGAATATACATGAATCTGATCTGATGAGAGCATGCCCCCAGTGTGATGCAATAGACTACTCCGATAAAGACAGGACAAACTAACCTTGAGAATGGGTCGAGTAGTACTAGGAGGGATCATGACACAAACACAAAACCAAGCTATGATGCGGATGTCGAACGGATGGGTAATGGATGGAGATATGGAATGTGATGGATGATGGAAGTGTAATGGATGGATGATGCAAAACAAGTCGTGAAGATCCTGGTGGATGGAAAGTGCTTATTTACACAAACTCTTGTTTGCCAGGTTTTCACCAAGGTACTTGCCCAGAGTGCCACCGAAGTGGTTTTCACTAGAGGACGATTTTTTTCTTTACTATTTTCAATCCTTTTTCTGATTTTTTGGATTTTTTTGTTGTCACCTAGACGCCTGTTTGCTAGGTTTTCATCAAGGTGACCATTTTTTAAGGATATTTTTTGATTATTTGGATTTTTTGGTTCTATACCTTGAAAGATTAGGCATAAATTTTTTTGAGATGGGAAATATTCATGGGCTCTTGTAGAGGTTCCCCTTCAGGTGTTGACAACTGATATGCCCCTGACTTGTAGTTGGCCGTGATGACAAATGGGCCCAACCAATTAGGTTCAAACTTTCCTTTATTGTTTGGATTTGGGACGTTCTTTTGATTTTCCTTTAGGACAAGTTCTCTGACTTGGAAAGTCCTGCTTCTGATCTTCTTGTTATAGCTCCTCTTGAGTTTGTTTTGATAGACTTGCAAATGATTCAATGCTTCTATACGTCACTCATCTAGTAGCTCCAGTTCATTCAATATTGATACTCGATAATCTTCATCCGTGATGAGGTTTTGCAATGATATTCTCAGTGACGGGAGCTCAATCTCAATGGGTAATACTGCCTCTGATCCGTAGACCAGGGAAAAGGGAGTGGCACTTGTTGGTGTGCGGATGTTGGTTCGATAGGCCTAGAGAGCAGGATTTAGCTGCAGATGCCAGTCACGACCTACTTCATTGACTGTCTTTTTAAGGATTTTCATAATGGTTTTATTGGTAGCTTCTGCTTGGCCATTTCCTTGGGGATAATATAGAGTGGAAAAGTGATGTTGGATTTTGATTTTTTCACATACGTCACGAACATCTTGATTCTTGAAGGGTGTCCCATTGTCTGAGATAATAGCTTGGGGAACACCATAGCGACATATTAAGTAGTTCAAGATGAACTTTGATATCTTCTTTCCAGTTATGTATGTCATGGGGATGGCTTCCACCCACTTGGTAAAGTACTCAGTGGTGGTTATGATAAATTTGTGACCATTGGATGAGGTGGGAGTTATCTTTCCGATGAGATAGAGCCCCCATTGTGAAAAGGGCCATGGTGTGATGATAAGATGAAGCTCTTGAGCTGGAGCATGGATAAGGTCCCCATGCTATTGACATTGTAGGCACCTTTTGATGTAGTCATGTGCTTCTCTTTTCATTATAGGCCAATAATACCCCATCCTCAACAATTTCTTGGCTAGGGTCATTCCACTCGAGTGTGAACCACAAATATCGTTATGCACCTCAGTTAAGGTAGTCAATTCCTCCTCAACATTTAAGCAGCGTAATAAGGTTCCTTCTATGCTCCTATGATAAAGGGTGTTTCTTAGGATGACAAATCGGGATGCTTTCTTGACAAAGGTTCTTTTTAGGCTTGAGGGTAAGTCAGCAAGTAGGACCCCTATTTGCAAGTATGTATAAATTTCATGGTACCAGGGATCACCGGGACCAACGATTTCACACACGAATTCCAACTTTGGTACCTTGAATGCGGGCACGAGAAGCTACTCTACCAAGAATTCATGTTTTGGGATGTTGCGAGGGATGTCTAGTAGGGATCCAATCGTTGCCATGGCATCTGATACTTTGATGTTTGCTCTGGGAATCTACTCAAATGTGATATCAATGAATGATTCTTTGAGGCTCTCTACTAACTTTTTGTATGGAGTTAGCTTATCATCCTTTATTTGGTACTCATCATTAACTTGATTTATTATCATCTGGGAGTCTTCATATACTTTGAGGGTCATGATGTGCCATTGTACTGCTATTATGAGACCTATGGTTAAAGCCTCGTATTCTGCAATGTTGTTGGTGCAGGGGAATGCCAGTTTGTAGGATCTAGGTATACAATCCCCTTGTGGATGATGAAGAAGACATCAGCTCCCGATCCATGCTATGTATAGGAGCCATCAAAGTAGAGTTTCCAATGGTCGGCTATGTTGAGATTGAAGATGGATTCATCTGGAAACTCTGATATAAGTGGATTCTCTGAATAGATTACTGCCTCTGCAAGTTGATCTATGATTACTTGACCTTTGATTACTTTTTTCTCCACATATTCAATGTCATACTCTAATAGTATCATGACCCATTTGGCCATCCTTCATGTGAGCATTGCCTTTGATAGTAGGTACTTGAGGGGGTCGATTTTGGCGATGAGTTTGATTTTGTGTGCCAACATGTAATGTCTGAATTTCTGTGAAGCAAACACTACTGCTAGACATGCTTTTTCAATGAATGAATAGTTTATCTCATGCCTGACCATTGTTCTATTGATAATATAGATGGCCCTTTCTGTCCCATTTTCATCATGTTGAGCTAGGAGAGCTCCAAGGGCTGTTGTTGCTGACACATAGAGGATTAATGGCTTTCTTTAGATCGGTGGCATGAGGAAAGGGGATGTGAGCAAATATTCTTTGATTTTGTTGAAGGCTTCCTCACACTTGTCATCCCATTTGTACGCTACCCCCTTGTGGAGTAGGTGAGAATATGGGTTTTTCTTGTCAGCTAGTTGTGCTAGGAATTTGTGGATGGACTGAAGCCTGCCTTGGAGACCTCTCAACTGTTTCAATATTTTGGGTGCCTCCATCTCTAAGATTTCCTTCAATTTTGCTGGATCTATTTCAATACCCCTCATTGACACTATGTACCCCAGTAGCTTTCCTGACTGTACGCCGAAGACACACTTCTTTGGGTTGAGTCTGACTTTATATTCTTCCAGCCTATCAAAAATAGTACTCAAGGTTGCTATGTGGTCTCTCCTCTTTCTGGATTTTGCTAGTATGTCATCAACATAATCTTCGACAGTCTTGTGGATCATGTCATGGAATATTAACGTCATGGCTCTTTGGTAGGTAGCCCTAGCATTCTTTAGGCCGAATGGCATCATGTTCCAGCAGCAGGTCCCCCATGGACAAGTGAAGGCCATTTTGTGTTGGTCTTCTTTGGAAATCATTATTTGGTTTTATCCAGAGAATCCATCCATCAGATAAAGCATTTCATGTCCCGTTGTCATGTCTACTATCATGTCAATGTTAGGCAAAGGGAAATCATCTTTCGAGCATGCTTTGTTTAGGTTTCTGAAATTCGTGCAGACTCGAATGCCCCCATCTGGTTTTGAAATAGGAACCAGATTAGATACCCACTTGGGGTAGTCAATTGGTCGTATGAATCCTACGTCAAGTAGCTTCTTCAGTTCTATTTTAACTAGCAGGGTGATCTGAGGATGTATTTTTCTCAATTTTTGTCAAACAAGCTTTGCTTCAGGATACACTGCTAGATGATGGACCACAATCTCTGGATCGAGCCCAGGAATGTCTGCATAACTCCATACAAATTTAACTTTACATTCTCTTAAGAAGGCTATTAGGAGCTCTTGTTCCTCTTATAGTAATGATTCTGCATAAAATGTGATGTGCAGTGTCTACTCTATTCCTAGGTTGACCAGATTGCATTTTTCAGCTAGGACTGCTGATTTTTCTTGGTGTAAAGCTCTAGGAGGAAGATTGAATCCCTCATCCTCAGGTGCCTCAGAGAGGTTTTCACCATCGGATGCGTCCTTTATTTTTACTATTTTTGAGTTGGAGAGTGCCACAATGTGGTTTTCACTCGAGGACCTAGAGATTATTCTCAATTTTTTGCTTTTGTGACTAAGGGATTCAATTGTTTCCCCATAGTATGCCTGTGTATCCAGCTCGATGATGAATCCTACTTTGTGATCCCCACATGGAATATTATCCCGTAGTCCCATGAACTCTGAGAGTGCCTCATCATTTTTGAATGTGTCAAGAATTGGTGGTCCTCGCTGGTCATAATCGATGAGTTGGGGGTAGACTAGACAAATTTCATGGTTTTGATGGTCAGACTCATAGGATAGGGTGCTAATCACGAGAAGAGTGGTGTTCTCGAAGAGCATGGGTAGGTTGGTTATAGGATCTTCGTCATCTCTACTACTATAGACGTCAGTTATGTCAAATGTGAAGTTGTCTATGACTCGTCCTGTAGATACGGGTAAGCGAAGTTCGATTGTCGTTTGCTAAGGAGGTTTGATTTTCCTAACTGGGGGATTTTGGCCACATATGGTTATACTCAGAGGGGTACATCCAAGGCCAAGATTTCTCATTCACATCTCCGAAATGAGGGGTATTAGAAGCTCATTGTCATTTTTCCCTAGTCTCTAGTTTCTGTCATAGCCCATTGCGAGCATCATTTGCAAACCTTTGTTGTTGTCATCCATTGGTAGATTGGTTGCTGGTCTATTATCTTGATATAGGAGATAGGATGGGTCCTCCTCTATGACTTCTCAACCAAGATCTCCCTAACTCTGGAAGTTGGGATATTCTTCAGGGGATGTTTGAGATGTGGAGGCTTCATTTTACTGCGGACGTCCTCGTGATTTGGTAGATTGTGGTAACTCTCCTACCACAAAAGCATTTTTGGGAATCGTATAGTTTCTGCAACCATTGTCCTGGATGATGACTTTGATATCAGAGATAGTGGGGATGGTGGGAGTGGCGGGTGTCTCTGTTGTAGAAGTGGAAGCGAGAGTGGCTGGATCGATGTATGGTGTTGATGGGCCTTCATCATTCTTAAGCACTTGAGGTATTTTGTAGTATTTTGCCTCTAGGTTCTTGCAATAGGAGAATGGTTCAGGATCTCCATGGATGGTGACCTCTTGCCCTTCATATGTGAATTTGACACATTGATGAAAGGTTGATGCTACTGATTGCATTGCATGGATCCATGGACGTCCTAGGAGAATGTTATAAGGCAAGTCGAGGTCCAGGACTTGAGAGGTAGTTTCCATGATAGCTGGCCCTACTTGAATAGGGATTTGGATTATGTCTTGGGACACTCTTTCTTGATCATCATATGCTCTGATTGTAATACCTTTTCCTTTTTCGAAGGAATCCTCTAAGATTTTTAGGTTCTTAATGAGCTTGAGGGAACAAATGTTCAAGCTTGCACCTCCATCCACCAACACTCGCTTGACTTTAGTTTTTTGCACTAGGACCTCTAAATGAAGTGCATGGTTATGAGATGGTTGAGCAGGAAAAACTTGATTGGAGAATGTAAGGAGATTCGAGGTGATGATGTTTCTGACCATAGCTTGGAATTGTTCTACATCAAGATCTGCGGGGATGGTTGATGAAGTCGATGCTTCCTCAAGGATTTTCTTGTGGGTGGATGAAATTTTTAATATCTCCATGATGGAGATTGTGTTGGGGTTCTTTTCAGCTGATCAAGGATATTGTAACTACTAGGAATAGATCTGGGGTTGGATGTGGGTGCTCTGTTTGGCTGAGATGATCCTGCAATGGTGATTTTTTCGCCTCTTGTGGTGACTCCATAGTCGGCATGGGCTCCTTTGATGGTGATGGTAGCGCAGTAGTCATCTAGGGATGCGATGACATGGTCGTACACATGATTCACACTTTTGAAGGTACCTTTCCCTTTATCAGTGTTATTGTTCCCTTTATTGTTATGGTTAGGCATCAGATTCGTGTATATTTTGAGGTTCTGATTTCTTGCTGGCTGCTCCACATTTATGATTTTTTGATCAATGAGGTCTTGGATTAGGTTTTTTAACCTCATGCAACTGTTAGTGGTGTGCCATTTGATTTTGTGAAAGCCACAGAGCTGATTTTCATTGTACTAAGGAGGTTTAACATCTGGTTCTTGTTAATTCTCATAAGTGGGAGCCTTGATGAGATTTTCGCTTATTAATTTCTTCATGATGACCTTGAGTGGTTCCCCAAGGGTAGTGTATTTCTACTTGGGAGAGTTCTTGTTTTGCTGGGATGGTCCCCTTTGATCGTTGATGTTGTTGATCACTTGATTGTTTAATTATTGTGTTGTTGTGTTCGCTTGATGGTTGTTTTGATGATGGTTTTGGGGTTGTTGTTGTGGTGCGGGTGTGTTTTGCTGAGGGGCACCGATGACAACTTTGGCATCAACGAAACCATTGTTGGTAACATTTTTTTTTCTTGCCCATGTGCGAGGTTTTTCATTGTAACTGGTGGATGGGCGATTGTTTTGTTCAGGATATGCGGGTGATCCTCCAGGTTGTGTCATAAGGGCTCGTTCAATGTTGAGCGCTTTGGAGATCAACTGGTCATACGTGGTGATTCCTTGCACTTTGAGATGGAAATCCAAGTTCCTTCGAGATTTAAAATGATTGTGCACACTTTTTGTTCCTCAGGCATGACCCATTTGCTCTGATTGGCCTTGGATCACCATCGTTGTAGGAATGAAGTGAATGTTTCATTCTTACCTTATTTTAGAGCTGATAGTTCCTCTAAACTGACATCCATAGTGATATTGCATGCGTAGTTTTTAATGAATGTGTTTATGATTTCTTGGAAAGTCTTGATCCCTGTAGGTAGGTGAGAGAACCATTCCATAGCATGGCCAACCAAACTTCTAGGAAATATTCGCATCAGATATGTATCGTCTTATGCGACCTCCATGCAATGAACCTGGAATTCCCTGATGTGATCTTCAGGGTTTCCCGTCCCATGGTATTTGTCAAATTTGGGGATCTCGAATCCCTTTGGGAAAGGTTTCATTACGAGGCTCCTATCAAATGGATAAGGACACAAGTTGCTAGGTGTTCTCGTGGTTCGCCCTGATTGAAAGTCGAGCACTTGTTGTGAAAGCAACTTGATTTGTACTGTCACATCATTTTTCGGATAAGGGGGTGGGATGAAAGTGTTCTAATGTGGTTCAATCGTTGGTGGGATGGGCGCATTGGTTGGTATGTTGATGGATGGTGTTTGCGTATTCTGTTGAGCCACTTGTATGCTTGCGATTGTTGTTGTACCAACAATGCTTGTTGTTGTTCTTTTTACTGTTGTGCTATTAGTGCCTATTGTTGAGCTTGCTATTACACTTGTTGTTGCACCAATAACGCTTGTTGTTGGGCTGCTAGTTGAGCTACTTCTTGCTGCACTTGGTATTGTTTCAAGCGCTTGTTGATATGCTTGTTGTTGGGATGCTTGTTGTTGTGCGAGATATTGTGCTTGTGCTTGCGCTTGAGCTTGAGCTTTTTGAGCTTGGTATTGGGCTTGTGCTTGAGCTTGAGCTTGTGCTTGGGCTTAAGCCTATGCTTGTGCTTGAGTAGCAACTTGTGCAATATGTGCGGATTGAGCAGTTGTGTTGCCTAAGCAGCCTGAGTGGCTTGAGCAGCTAGCATTGCCTGTGCAACCTAAGAGGCTTGTTGTTGTTGCAATAAGGCTTGGGTTTGTGCAACCTATTGTTCTTGTTGTGCGGCTTGAGCAGCTTGGGCGGCTTGCTGAGCGGCTAGCTGTGTGGCTTGTCAGTTTTGAATTTGTTGTAATTCCTTTTGATAAGCAACTTGTTGAGTGGCTTGCAACACAATATTGTATTGGATTGATGTGTTTCAGTTTGGTGGCGGTGGTGGTGGAGGTGGATTTGGAATGGTGCTTGTTGTGGTGATGAGAGGCACCGTCGTGTTGATGATTTGGGTTTGAGTGGTAGATGGTGTGATTGATATGGTTGGTCCTTTAGAGACCATGTTTTGAGATGTTCGGGGGATGGTTGATGATGCGATGGTGGTGGTTTGCGTTATCAGGATGGTTAACATTTGTTGTTGCGATATCGGTGGCAAGGTAGAAGTATTTGGAATGATGCTCTGATTGATGCTTGGTGGGTTGATCTGATTTTGTTGATTAATGTTGGGTAAAGGGGGAATTCCTAAACCAAGAGGTGATGTAGATATTGATGGCAATGGTGGAAGTGGTGGAAATGTGGGGGGTGTGACCTCTTGAGGAAATATGTCACCCTCTGCTTGCGAGGTTATGGGGAGAGAGGTTTGGGGTGTTGCACGAAAGGATGATGATGATCGGTCATTGGGATCATGGAAAGTGAGGGGAATGTATGCATGTAATGGATTTTTGGGTACGGTATGCCCCAAGATGGTGTTTGCATCCAAATCTTGATTGTTTACAAGAGGGTGTGTTTGTAA
Organism: Sequoia sempervirens; assembly: GCA_007258455.2. NCBI lineage: Eukaryota > Viridiplantae > Streptophyta > Pinopsida > Cupressales > Cupressaceae > Sequoia > Sequoia sempervirens. Next base: position 8,428,860 of record VDFB02292527.1, on the reverse strand, counting down.
TGCATTGAAAAATGCACTCCCTTTGTTAACGATTGGTTGAGTTGGAGCTATTGATGATGTGATTTGGGGAATGTATTGAGTGATATTTTAAAATGGGGATGTTGATGTGACGGGGGGTATGAATGATGTTGATGGTGGTTCCATAATGGTGTTCATTTCGTATTCCAAAGGGAGTTTTGTCCCTCATTTTGCTAGTTCGAGCATGTAATGTTGGGGATGGAGTTTCATCATGATGTTGACGATCCTATGATTTTAAAGATTTTGAATCATCTCATTGATCTCGTCTTGGGTCATACCAAGAGGATCTTGTGTAAGGTCTTCCACTTGTCCGTCCTCTTGATGATCTTGAGGGAGTGAAAGATTGGTCATGGGATTGCTCAATCCAACAGGATTTGTTTCGGTGTTGGTTTGATTGAGATCACTTGAAGTGGATGTTTCTTTGTTGGCTTCCATGTTCCTCTTGTGTTGAGATCTAGTTTGCACCATAAAATAGGGATCAATTTTTAGGAATGTGGGAGATGAATCTCTAATTCTTTGGATTGATCTAACCTTAAGGCACAAAAGAGACAAATTAGGATGATTTAAGGATCAAAGGTGAAATGATGGAGATGTGTAAAGGATGGATGATATGAATTATTGAACTTTTTAGAAATCTTGAGGGGATGCTAGACTTTTTAGGATTTTTGGATGTTTTGGATTTTGTTTTGATTTTGGTTTTTTGGATTGACCTTGATTTGATTTTGCTTTGGCTTTGGGCGATGAGCAAATAAATCCCAAGATGTTGGATGGTTATCTAGGGGTAAACTTGTTCAAAGGATGATAATTTGAGTAAGTGTGGGGAGAAGGATGCATCTACCCACACCTATTCAAACAATATGATAATTCAACCAAGTATATGAAGAAGGATGCATCTACATATATCTAGCTAAACAAGATGGTTTGATGATAATTTTGACTAAGCATATGAAGAAGGATGCATCTACACATACCTAGCCAAAATGGTTTGATGTTTTGATTCAAGGATTTGAAGGATTTTGTTTCAAAGATTTTTGATGATTTTGGATTTTCCAAAAAGAGCCTAGCATGAAGGATGGTTTCAAGATTTTTCAAAAGTTGATGGTGAAATGATTTTGGTTTTGATTTTTGGAAAGATGGATGAGAGTTTGATTTTGATCCTAGGTGTACCTAAAAATGGCTCTTGTTTACTAGACCTCAGTTTTGAAGAACACGCTTTTCTCTAAACAAGGTGTTCAAATTCCCAAAAAAGAGTTGGATTCTGATAGTAATAAATGAGTACAATCTGGGATTGTTTCTTGAAGCTTTCCTGTAAAAGTTAAAAAGCAGTCTTCATCTAAATTTGTATAGCGTTGAGAGACACTTTTGGTGTTCCTTTAGACTAAGAGCTTTTACCTTTGGTTTCCTGATCTTGATTTTGTGTGAAATCATTGAAGACACATGTGTGGGATTCAATTGTTTTTAGTCTTTGCTTAATGACTTTGTTTTACCATAAACACTTCTTGATTAGCTTTTCAAACTAGATGTCCAATGTCTCAACTTCTTCTCATTCCAAAAAATATATCATGGGGAACTTTGATGAAATCAAGGCAAGCGGTTACCTATTGTTAACTTTAGTGAGCAAATTGAGATATAGATCCAAGTGTTTAGAAACCTCTAAGGAAAAAATCCCAAGGGAAAGCAATAACACATGAATTTGGTCAATTGTATTTGCTTCCTAAAGGGTTTAAATTCTTGATAACAAATGTTAAGTGTTTGTTTCCAAATGTTTTCAAACAAGCAAAGTGGTTTGTAACCAAGAACAAGCACAATCCTATGGATATGAAAGACTGTATTTGTTGAGTCCCCACTTGGACAAGCCCAACTACTCTTATTTTTAGCGAATGGTTAGATGCTTTACCCCACTGGCTCCCCTCCATGACACTCACTTATACGGGGCAGCCAAGCATTAGTACCCATGAAAATCCCATGGCATACTTTCCATTTCTAATAAAAACTATAAAAGTGTGGGGTGGCTTCAGAACAACCATTCTTGCACCAACAAATAGATAGGGATTTTTGCCTTTCTACAACAAGGGTTTTAATTCAAACTTTCCATTCGTAGGAGTTGACCCATCGAGGTGAGAGACCATTGCTGCCCTTCTCGTCGGATCCAACTGCGTGATACTGGCCTTTGTTCTAGTACCCACTTTTATATCCCGGCTGGAAATACTCTTGGCTTTAGAGTGTTATCGGTTGAGTCGTTCCCTTGGGTGAGTACTTTTTCCCCAAGGAAGGTGCTCTAAGATAAAAAAAAAGCAAGCAAACATATATGTAACTCGATCGATCTTTGTTGAGAAACAAAGAGAGAATACACGCGATAGGTTTACTCACACTTGCAAGATGTTTTGTTCAATTTTAGTTCCCAAAATGAAGTGTGGAGGCAATCACTTTGTCCCAACTTAAGACCACCAAAAATCCTTTTGATTCTCAAGATCACTGCAAGGTGCGAGAGAAGTGCATACATCTTTTCAATGGTGTTAGTTTGAGTAAGCAATCACAAAACAAAGTAGCACATGTTCTTTTTAATCCCACAAAGAAAAAGTGAATTCTTTTTATAGCACCAAATCAAATGTGGAATTTGCCTTATTCAATTTGTTAGCCTCAAACGAAATCTAGTGATTTTGTGTCCTAAAGTTCATTTTAAGCCCTTTTGTATCAAGAAATTAAAGTGTTTTTTTTATAGTCCAAAAGAAAACTAGTAGGTCCTAAGCATGAAAGATAACAATATTCCTAAAGAGAGATAGTGAATTCTCTGAGAGTGTTGAACAAACACTTAAGTGTTCAAAAACACTTGGTATAAGGAAATGGTGATGCTATCATGCCTCTTTGCTCCTTCACCTTTTCTCAAATCAACCTACAAGAAAAACCAGTCAAACCTGCAAAACAAAGGTCAGGAAAGCAAGTAATAACCCTAATGATCAGAAATGAAAGAGGCACATGTCATAAAAAATTAAACTTCACTTTTTACTTTTTTTCAGCGGTGGAACCTGTGAAGGCATCACAATTTGAAGCCCTCCAGTGGTGCTATATGGCATCGCTTACCAGTTAGCATCGTTCTACAACAAGGACAAAGAGCATGAAGGCATCGCTATTTGAGCCAGCGGTGGAGTTTGAATTTTGGAAAGATTTCAGTGGACGAAAATGACTTAGTGGTGCAGTTTGGTATTTTGAATTTTAGGCAGGAAACATAGAGTGTCAAAGTTTGGAGTTTGTAGCGGTGCGATATAGCGACATTGGAGCCCCAGCAGTCCTAAACTACGACGTTGGTCTGCCAGCGATGGAATTCCCTGTAGAGAAAAAACATAAAAAGTACAGAATTTGGTGAAAAAAATGTGATTAGAACTTTTGGTAAGCCCTCTCTCTAGCGCAAAAATGTGAACCAAGATTCCCAACCTACACAAACACAAGAAACAAACAACATATTAGATCAAATGCAAGTTAGTATCATGATTCCCCAAGAAATCCATTTAAATTTGTAATGAAAAGGAAATGAAATGAACATAAGCAAGCACAAGCAAAATATATTAAATCCTATTGAAATGCAATATAAACTCTTAATCTCTTGGGGGAGTTGGTGCCAATTTGATGTGGAAATTGGCCCTTTCCCAACTCCTATGCAAGCTTTTGTTGATTGGTGATGAAAAGTGATCCACTTTGTTGATGATTGAAGTATGCTCCAAGATAAAAATCTGCATAACCTAGCTAAGATTGGATAAAAATGGATGAGAATTGCTATGTATTTGAGTATAATAACTTTGCTCAAATTGTGGATGATCAAATGAGGAATGAAGCCTCTTATTTATAGATTGACAAGTTGGAGAAATGCCCAAAATGAAGCAATGTAGGACTAACTTTCAACCAATGGCAAGGTGCCACTTGTCAAGATGTGAATGGATGGAGGATGTGTACATTTTGATGAATGTGCCCATAAATGCAATTAGGTGATATTTGAAATGAGTGAAATGACATGTAAGAAGTAAGAGGAATGTCTTAAATGCCACTTGACTTAAGGGAAAAAGACTTATTAGGTGAAGTTAATGTCTTGTTGGAAGGACAAAGTCCACTTGGATTTGAATTCAAATTTGAGAGAATATTCCTCCATTATGCCATGTTGAGAGAAAAAAGAGATTTAATAAATGAATTAAATCTATTTTCATGTGCAAGTGGCAAAAGCTAGAGGATGGGACATGAATTAGGATTAAATTAATCAAGGGTTAATTAATTTAATGAGAGATTAGATGATGTGACAAATTTGACTTAGATTTGTGGGTTTATTTAAATCAAATATGAGAAGAATGTGAGTTTAGACTTAGTTAAATAAATATTTTGATTTATTTAGCTAAAGGGGGTGATGTTAGCTTAAATTAAACAAGGTTTTAATTTATTTAATTTAATAGATAGACTTTAGAGATTTAATCAAAGAAAGGGAATTATTTAATTAAATATGGACATAGGGTTAATTAGATTAGATAGATTGATTTAATTAACAAGAGAAAAAAATTTAATTAGATAAAATGATTTATTTAATTAAGAGAGGGAAATTCATGAATTTAATCAAATAAAGATATTCAATTAAATGGTTAGATTGAGGGATGATTTAGGATGAATTGGTGTTAATAGTCGGGATCAAGTATGTCGGTATATTTTCCATGTCTACAACAACTACCAAAATTCCCACGTCTCTTTTATTCCTTCATTTGGGTGTGGATCTTCTCATCAACATTTATCAAATTATTCAATGCTAAATGTGCTTTCTTAGATCTAGACGTGGGTTTTGGAAACAATAGTTCAACAAATTTGGAACGCCTACTTCATCATTTGTAGTTGGACGTCTTGTTTTTGTGGCTTCAACTATTTATTTTTAAAAACACAAAAAAGGTCAACTAGCAACAATAGTATTAATATCTCCAGTCACTTAGCGAAGTTGTCTAACCATGTCGACACTACTTCATTCATTCTTTCCATAGGTGGCCCTTTGTGGAACTAGATCCTAACCCTTTGGTCAAATGTAGTCTTCTCCATATGTTGCTATATCTTAGTAAAAGATTCCAATTCTTCTTGGAGAGACTGAAGTTTTACCTTCTTATTTACCATCATGTCAATGCCTTCTTGCACGACTTCAACTTGCATTTGGTTTTGTAAATCTTCAACCATATTTGTGGGTTCTCTCACTAGCACGAGACTATTCCAAAATGTGCATCCTAGGTCTTCTATCACCTGGCGAATATTGTTCATTGCTCTTTTAGCCTGGCTTCTATAATTGTAATCATAGCAATAGCTAAATACACCAGATCCATACATATTTAAGCCATATTTAACTACATAATTAAGCTACAATCCAAATGAGATGTTTGAAAGCTTAAAAAACAAGTAACCATTAAACTAAGCATGAAATAAACCATGAAAGCATAAAAGAAACCTAATCTAGATCTCCAAACCTTATCCCATTGGGGGATTGGTGTTGTATTGATATGGAATGATGACCCTTTCCCAATCCCTTGGATAAAATGAGCATCTAATCGAACTCCATTGATGAAACTTGAGCTAAAATGGATGAAACTATGTTATGGGTGGATGAAAAAGATGAAAAATCTTGATAATAGATGCAAGGATGAATAAAGATAGTATTCAAACGTGTAGCATAGCTTTTCTTTGATGGAAGTGGATCCATATTTCTCCAAAATGTGAGGTATTTATAGGAGAAAATGGTGAATCAAGGGCTAAGATTAATTTGGTCAATCAATGGTCAAGATGGAATCAAGGGTGAAAACATGGATAGAGGATTCTTATCGATGGATGAGAATAAAAGATCACATGGATCAAAGAAACAATCAATGGATCACAATGATTCAAACAAACACAATTTCAAAGTTGTTAGAAAGTTTGTTTCAAAGTTTGTTGGGAAAGAATATTCCATTTTTGGAGCTCGAGTGGGGGAATATTCTCATGCAAGTGGATGGGTGAGGGAAAATAGGAATTAGTTAATTAAAACAAAGTTTTAATTGTGCAAGTTGAGGAATATTAGGATGCTCATTAAACAATTTATTTATTTAATGAAAATGGGATGCAAAGGACATTTAATTCAATAATTTAGGATTATTTAATTAAATGAGAGGGCATAAGGGGTTTAAAATAAATAAATTGAATTATTCAATTAAATAGGATGAAAGGTTGATGTGAAAGGGGGGGGAATTAACCTAATAGAATTAATTAGATTAATAGATGAAAATGATGCATTTAATTAAATAACTAGGCTTATTTAATTAAAAAGTCGAAAAAGAGATGAATTTTAGGATGAAACAATATTAGTGACTAGATTCAAGTGTGTAATATCATCCAGGACAATTTTAAGTGTCTACATTTTTCCCCTCTTTGAAGCGAGGTCCCTGTTACATTAGTTCAAAAATCAATGCTTTTTGGATTAATTCTACTCAGATAATTTTTTTTTTAATTCTTGATTTTTCAGATACCCTACTATTGCCCCAGCGGAAGGAATTAAGATGGTTCCCTACCCCCTCAAGAGATCGGGCGAAAATTTAAAATTTCGGGTCAATGTCACGACAAAGGTATAACATAGGTTCAGCTCAAAGAGGATGAAAGATACTTCTTTAGAAAGATCATATATTTGATGTAGATGAATTTTTTAATGATGTATAGACAATCATCGACCATGGGTAGCCTCATGTAAATTTTGATATATATCACACATATTCAACACTTGGATAGAACTGTTAGTAAAGATAGAAGAATAAGAAGAATAAGATGGATGGAAGTAGAAGAATGAGATGGACATTGATTAACCATTGTTTTGAGATTGATATATAAGTCCAACAAGACTATGATCATTCGAGACTTTATTAGATATGGTGATGAGAGTGATGATATACTCATTTCGAGGGATTAAGATATTTCATCATTCCTTATTTTTGATATAACACATAAACACGATGCATCAAGGTATTGATAACCAGGATGGTTTTGTATCTAGTGCGATGGACTTTGAATTTGCAAACATATAGGATAATCCTTGTTCACATCTTGACATATAGAAACTTCGTTGGAATGTAGTTTAGAAGTTTAGAATATTTCGGACCAAAGCATATGTAATAGTCAACAATCTACTCCAAACAACCTCCCTACACACAACAAAGCAAGTATGTTCCAAGATTATTTTACAAGAATATCCCATAAGCACAACAAACAAAAGATAATGATCGATGCCCCATTCCTTTCTCTCAAAATCATTTTAGACATCATCAAGAGGTCCTCAGAATGGGTCAACAAGATAAATCATAAGAAAATATTAAAAACAAACAGTCAATATTATTTATATCTCTTGACAAAGGGTGTGTTTTTATTTAGGATAAGTATCCAAAGTGATTGCCAATGATAATTCCCATTGTAAGAAGGATGCATCCTAGGAAATGTTAGTGGATGGTGTTAGGTTGATCGATTGTTTGAAAGGCTGTTGATATAAGGTTTGATTAACATGTTTGATAATGATCAAGAGTTTGATGTTTTTTGGTTAAGGTTTCTATTTTTGCTGATTGTTGTACTTGTTTTCCATTTGCGTTACCAAAGGGTGAGTGTGACGATCAATTTATTATGGATGGAAGTTTATTGCGAGTGAAAGCGAAATGGGATGGGTGATTTTGAACTTTTTGGAATATTTCAATGGTTTTGGTATTTTGCAATGTTTGTAGGTTGTTTTTGGCCTTTTTGAATGTTTATGTGAATGTTTATGTTTTTAGGTTATTTGAGTCTGTTTAGGATTTTTCAAGTTTTCAAATGTTTTGGGTTTCAAGTTTTCAAATAATTTTGGGTTTTAAAGTTTTCAAATGTTTTTTGTGTTTTCTAAGTTTTGACCAAGACCTAAGAGGGATTGACCTAGGGCCTCAGGGGCTTATCAAAGATTACCCTTGCCTATGTTATACACATAGATACCACGTAGTTTTACTAACTTTGAATTGTTATTGATGAGATATAAACACTTGATGGATTGTCAGTTTATTATGACAAACTCCTAAAGGACTGACCTAGGGTGTCTCAGGGGCACATCAGTGATGACCTTGCATGCGTTCAAGCTTAGAGACTTGTAGTTTGGCATGATTCTATTTTTTATTTTCTCTAACATTTTGACTTGTGTAGGGATTTTGATGTGTTTTGGATGTTTTAGATTTTGAATTTACAACTTTTTGAATGTTTTTGGATTTTGGCTATACGATATTTTGAATGTTTTCGGATTTTTTGTATTTTTTAAGTGTTTTTGTATTTTGATGATTTTCAATTTTTTTGGGGATTTTTTGAGAGATATTGAAGTAAATAATACCTAGATCATGATGTTGATGTCATGTTGTGAGATATAAGACATGGATCAAGAGTTATTAAAAAATAAGAGTGCAATAACCTGCCCTTCGTGTCTAGCAATGTTTCATAATTCAATGAAAAAACCAAGATAGGTAATGTTTATGAGAAGAGTTCAATAGAGTTTTATCATGCTAGATATGGGCTACTGGACTTCATGAGATAAAATGGTAAAGAGATTGTCAAGATTTTTCCATGAGTAGAGTTGAAGTAGATGCTGAATCTTTGTCAAGATCAAGATAAACTAGAATATCTAGATAAATTTGGATTGGATGGATGGAGGGAACATTGGATTTATCATGACAAGGATGAGATGCTTCTATATGAAAAGGACCATATAGACACTTGATTTTGTTGAAATAATGGATGCACAATGTCCCTATGAAGCTGTAACCTTCAAGAGGACCTTTGCCAAGAATAAATTCACCCACACATAAAGTGTTGCAACATAGGCATGCAAATAGAGATTATCTGATTGATCTATAATATATGATTAAAAATATACATATGCCCTAATTATATAAGCAAGAGAGAAATCTAGAATACATTATGATTTTGCTAGGTGTCTTGATCAAACATCATGTGACAACATGTAAAACCTAACTAACTACCTAGGGAATGGTGAATTGATTGAGATAAGTTCTAGGTGATATTCTAGAAGGAATCTTATCTCCTAAATACATGGAAAGGGGGATGACCCCATTATTAATGATTTTCCTAATAATGCAACTAAGACTTAATTAATTAAATAAAGACCAAAGTTAAACTTATGCTAGTGTAATTAAATAATTAATTACACCAACACCCCCCCCATAAGTGCAACTTAGGGAGGAAATGAAAAATGCAATGATTATGCAATGATCGATGATGGGTCTCGACTACATGATGGCCATTTTAGGTACCCATTTACAAATGAGAATGAAATGCAACTAATCTCCCACAAACAGAGCAAAGGGGAAAACCTAGTGGGAATAAAACCCCTCTCCAAAAAGGAGATGAAATGTAGATAAATGAGGAAGGATGGATGACTCCATAATAGCCCCCAAGTACACCATATTTCACATGGATATAATACAATCAATAGCCCCCCCATAGGAGGGAAAGAGAGAGACTATATAGCCCCCCCATAATATGAGATCACCTGAAAAAAAAAGGTAAGTTCCTGTAGACAAAATATGATCCAATGTTGACAAACAACTTGTCTCCCTTTCGAAAGAAACAAAACCAAGTGCAAATATAGGGAAGCTTCCCATTTCGGATAGGAATTAAAGGAATGAAGAATAAATATGGACGAGGATGATGTCTCTGAAAGCTTCTCATGTGTCTCCTTTGTCACTGAAGATGAAGATGCCACAATCAAATCAAGTACATGCCCAATCAAAGAAGAAGTTGACAAACTAGGACTATGCAGAAACTAATGTTGAACAAGATCTGAAGACTCAATACAATGATCCCTCAATTGAAGGAATAGATGGAAACTAGATTGTCCCCCCCATAATGAAGTGTCCTCAAAACCACTGAAATAAGTCTGAAGTAATAAAGGTGTCCAAACCACATGTCTCCCGCTAGGAAGAAGCAAATCCAATGGTAGATGCTAAAGAAACTCCAACTCCATAATGAAATGAGAGGGAAGAAGTCTCATATAGGAAATATTTGAAGAGAAAACAAGTGCCTCCAAGATATTCTTTGGATCCCAAATCATGGTCGAGACAAAGGAATGTGGAGACTCAAGAGAACCCTCCAAAGTAGGATTTGAATAGAGGAGAGATATCCCCTCAAGAATGTCCTCCAAACTTGTAGAAGTAGCCAAGTCAGCAATACCTAAAACAAAGCCATCCTGTGATGCCAAGCCTGGAAAATTGAATGTGTCTTGATGAATAGAAATGATGGAAGCCTCAATCAATGACTTTAGACAAGGAATCACTAAATGTGAAGGTATATCAATAGTCTCTGATGGAGAAGAAGGAGCATATGAAGAAACCTTGTCAGCCTCTTTAGAAGATTCAAGGCATTCCAAACAATCAACCTCCTGCACAACAATATCATCATGGGGTACCTGATCTATAGAATGAAAAGGAAAATGACATTCTGAAACATGATCATCAAGGAATGATGGAGTATCATGATCTCCATATAACTCCCAAATCTTAGTCCAAAGGATATGAGGACAATCACAATGATCGATATATTTCAAAACATCACCATCAACTTGCATTGCAATGATCCTTAGAACATTATACCTTCGACAATTCCAATCAAATATTTGGATACAATTATCACAAGGGAGAACAAAACCAAACAAATGTGGCAACAATTGAAGTGATTGAAGATGGTTGATAATGCAATCTCTCCATTGTTGATAATTTCCCTTTCCCAACATTAGCAGTGAAGGGTGACTTGAAAACCCCATAACAAACTATGACAAATCTCCAATAATACAAATATATTGACCTTCACAACAAATAGAAACTTCCAAAAATTATATGCAACTAAAAAGATTCCTCCCAAATCAAAAAATTCTTCTTCAAGCTTCAGGATGTCCAAGGAATCAAGAAAATGCACCAAATTGCAAAAATCCAATAAAAGATACCTGGAGTTGAAACTAAAAGAAGTGATTGGATTGATGAAAAAAGATTTGAAATATCTTCTGAATGCCATTGGAATCACTGAATTTCAACAATCTGATGAGAATATATTGGCTTTTGAGTCCAAAATGGAGGGTTGACTTCAGTTGGCTATCACTTTCACTGGCAGAAAAAATCTGCAAAATAGATGGCACCACTAGAAAGTACACTAAAATACCTTTCCAACAATATCTCGTTTGTCAAATTTTGATACTGTGGTGAGAAGATATAGCGTTTTGAAAAAAATTGCCCTATGAGGGCCTACAGGCTAAATAGGTGCAAATTTTTAGCACCCTAGGCCAAAAAAAAAGTCAGCCCCTGGTTCGTGATGTGACCGCAGGGTGTTGAGGTAGTAAAAAAAATTGCTTCACTAATGGCGTATGAGCTGAGCGGAGCTACTAGATAGGGGTGGTGCTGCTTCCTATAGTGGAGCCCATGGTTCGTGATGGAACTGGCAGCAAGGAACTGAAACCATCGGGGTGATTACCGGTAGTGAGCAATAATCTGATGGGGACTGTACAGGGCGGTGGGTAGGTGTCTGAAGTGACTAATGTGACTCGTCCAGACGGAAATCAGTCCACAGGTCACAGAAAAGGACTTTCGGTCCATAAATAAGCCGATATAAAATGTTTTTTAATATTGCTTTTAGCAATTAAAAAACAAAAAACCTGACGACCTAAAATAATTCAACCACCAATAAAAAATTCCCGTAGAGATCAAATATTCAAACCCTAAATTTCAATAAAATGCCAACAGTCCAAAGAATAATATACCCACAGAATAAAATATTTTATGCCAACAGAGGAGAACAATAAGCTCGATGATTTAAAAAAAAAATCAAATCCTTATTATGCCAACTTTGCAATAAAATAGAAGGTTGCTCGAATATACTTTAATTTTCTGCTAGAACTATAGAAAAAAGCATAGATTTTTTGAAAATAAAAAATGGCCCACATCTAAAATTTTTTTCCATAGAGGACAACTAACAGAGATGATTTTTTTACTGCAAATTGTACGGATTGTACAATTTGATTTTGCAAACCCTAAAATACATCTGATGGCTCTTGGGTTGATGTATCCGATTTTGATGAATGAACAGGTGATCATAGGGTTTCGAGGCCTTCTGAAGACAACAACGAGCTCGAATTGGACTCAATTTGCTCTAGAAATTAGTTTGGTCCCCAGGTGGAGTCAAGTAGCCTACAAGGAAAACCTTCAAGCCTGTAATGAATCTCTCTAGCCCAACTTTCTTGATCCTGAGTTGAATCTTCAACGGACAAGCTTTGATACCATGTTGAAATAATGGATGCACAATGTCCTTGTGAAGATGCATCCTTCAAGAGGACCTTTTCCAAGAAGAAATTCACCCAAACAGAAAGTGTTGCAACTTAGGAATGCAAATAGAGATTATCTGATTGATCTAGAATATATGATTACAAATGTACATATGCCCTGATTATATAGACAAGAGATAAATCTATAATGCAATATTATGATGTTGCCAAGTGTCTTGATCAAACATCATGTGAAAACATGTAAACCCTAACTAACTACCTAGGGAATGATGAATTGATTGAGATAAGTTCTAGATGATATTCTAGAAGGAATCTTATCTCCTAAATACATGGAAAGGGGGATGGCCCCATTATTAATGATTTTCCTAATAATGCAACTTAGGACATAATTAATTAAATAAAAGACCTAAGTTAAACTTATGTTAGTGTAATTAAATAATTAATTACACCAATAAATTCTACTCATAATGCCTCTTTGTCAGGTTTTCATCATAGTACATGCCCAAAATGCCATCGTAGTGGTTTTCATTGGAGGATGATTTTTATTTTTACTATTTTCTTGATTTTTTTTATTTTTTGAAAAAAATTACCCTCATATTGAACCACTTGGTGGTACTGATGTAGAGGCCACTGTCATAATGTGCCAACAATAGCCTGCTCGAAGAAGTTGCTTTGCTAAGACACAAGCACTTGAATGCCACTTTTGAGAACTCTGATTTGTCTTTTGGATACCATAATTAACCTTGTCTATGTGCACACATCATGATAGAGTGCCCTTAGAATCCTTATGATGAAGGGTAGTTTCCAACACAGGGTCGATGCGAGAATTGGATATCATGATTGGAGTGTACGATGTTATGCATGAAGAAATATGAGATGGATTGGTTGATGGTTTGGAACCTTTGACTCTCCAAACTTGGGAAGATGAGCAATGATGGGTGGTAACATAGGTTTTCATGGAATTAGGAACAACCACTAGATATACTTTATTCCTTGCTTGAGAAGCTTGATTTTGTATTTGAGAACGCTTTTGATGGATACATTTCCCTTTTTGACTTTGCTCCATAGTCGCTTTGACTAATGGAGTTTTGGAGGGATGATTTTCTTTATTTTGCTTTGGTATCCATTTGTATTTAATGTGTCCTTTGTGCTTTACTATTTCTTTTTCTTTGACAATGTTCTCTTTTTTGTGTTGGACCGAACTTGTGGATGGAATGATGGGTGGGTGACGATTCATGATGCGGCTAGTTGTAGTGTTGACAATATCTTCATTATAAGGATCCTTTGTTCCCCCTATGTTATGTTTGTATTAGACAAGATTTCCCATGACATTGTGAATGTATTGACAATACATAATCCTTTGCCTTCATAATGTATCCTCTAATCTATAGCCATTGAATATGACTTATCGTGAACTTATGATATTGCTATGGGTTCCTATTGTTCAAGAACATTAATTGTTTGCTCTAATTCTAGGACATCTTTATCTGTTGATACCGCTTCAAAAGATGTTAGTGCTGATTTAGAATATGTTGATGAAGCACAATTACTATAAGAATCAAGAAATCTCGACCATTGCTTGCTCTTGTGTAGGAATATCAAGAGTGGGAGACTCTTTTTTTAGATGAAGAATGTCTATATGTCCATTAGAAAGAAACATCTTAGGGTTGATATCGGGGATATCTTTGGAGTTTAAGATGGTTTGGAAGATGACCCTCAACTCTTGATGAAACTCTAGGGATAGGGGTTCTTGATACTGACTCAATTCAAAGAAAATTTTGTTATCCTCAAGAGCCTCCTCTTGACATGATCCTTGGGTGGATGATACATCATTAGTAAAAGACTCTTCGCAACTTTTGGTAAGCATGGGTGAAATAAGGGATATTTCTTGCTTGTTTGGAACCTCTTCAATATGCCCAATCATTGAGTCATATGTGGGATCGATATCAAAATCTGATACGTACTTGATGTCATTATGGTATGAAATATTGCTAGACACTATTGATTGGTTTGGACTTTATTTTAAAATAATATCTCGATACGTGTCTGATTCCCCATGTTGTGATGAATGAATAACACGAATGTGTCCAACTATGGTATCACCAATATGGTTTACATTATTTGAGCTTGATGCCTTTGTCGAATCTTTAGATTTTATATGATTAGGCATAGGGTTTGTGTAAATTTTCAAATTTTCATTCCCAGATTTTTATCAACACCAATATCTCCTTGTTAAATGAGATCTTGTATTAGATGTTTGAGCCTAAAACAATTTTGAGTATTATAACCTTTGTATCAATGAAATTCACAAAAATGATCTTCTCTATAGCTAGGAGGTTTGACTTGTGGCCCTTGATAGTTTGAGAAATCTGGGAGTATGATAAGGTTATATTGCACCAACTTCTTTAACACATCCTCCATAAGTTCTCCTAAGGGAGTGAATTGTTGCTTAAGAGCACTATTTGTTCTTTGTGCTCCATGTTGAGTGTTTGCAGCATTGATTATTGGTTGATTGTTTGGTGGTGGCGTGGATGGTTGTTGTGTGCTCATGGTTTGGGTGTTTGCTTGTCTAGGAGCAGTTAAGACAACCTTTACATCAACAATGCCATCACTAGTAGTAACATTCTTGTTTTTGGCCCAAAATCGGGGCTTGTCATTAGAACTAGTGGATGGGTGGTTGTATTTATATACTTGTGTACTCCCTTGTGTGATTAGGGCTCTCTTGATGTTGAGGGCCCTAGGGATAAGCTCGTCTTAAGACATGACACATTGCATCTTCAACTAAAAGAATAAATTTGTGTTGACATTAGCAATGATGATTTTGACTTGTTGCTCTTCAAGAATGGACCATTTGCTCTTACTAGCTTGCTGCCTCCACCTTTGTAGGAAATTTGTGAAGGATTCACCTTTTTTTTTTGCTTGAGAGTGTATAGTTCTTCCAAGATCACATCCATGTGAATATTGAAGGAGAAGTGATCTATGAACCTATAGATTATTTGTTGGAAGTTTTGAATTCTCGAAGGAAATTGTGAGAACTAATCAATTGTCAGCCCTGCCAAACTGTGTGGGAAAAAGGTGCATCAAGTAGGAGTCATTGTAAGCAACCTCCATACACATTATGTGGAATTATTTGTTGTGATCCATAGGATTTCCCTTCCCATTGTATTTATCAAAATTTGGGACCTCAAAACCAGGTGGGAAAGGTATCATCGTGATGTTCCTATCGAAGGGGTACAAACACAAGTTCTGTTGCATATGTGGTTTCTTGGTTTTCCCCATTTGTATGTCTTGGATGTGTTGTGTGAGTGCCTTGATTTGTGATGACACATCGTCTTGCGGATTTGGTGGAGGAGCATATGTGGCATACTGTGGGATGGTGGGTGAGTTGTAAGTGGGATTGTGATATGGTGTGTAGAGTGGAGTTTGGTATTGTGTGTGTAATGGTGATAGTGGAGGAGGTGTATATGCTCCTTGTGTAGTTGGATTCACAACATTTTTTTGGGTATTATAATACAAACCCTATTATTTTTGTGCAAGCACGTGTTGTTGGGCGTATTGTTGTGCTAGCAATGCTTTTAGTTGGGCTTGTTGTTGTTGTTGTGTGATCAAGGCTTGTTGTTGCTATTGTTGCATGATCAAGGCTTGTTGTTGAGCTTTTTGTTGTTGCAAGGCTTGCGCTTGGGCTTGTTGTTGTTGCAACACTTGTTTATAAGCTTGTTGTTGAAATGCTTGTGCTTGAGCTTGACATTGAGATTGTTGTTGTTGTAATGCTTGTTGATAGGATTGTTGCACTTGTTGGAAAGCTTTTGCTTGAGCTTGTTGCTGTTGTAAAGCTTGAGCTTGAGCTTGAGCTTGTTGTGCTTGCAATGTGGAAGTGTTTTGATGTTGGGATGTGTGAGATGAATTTTGGGTGATCACGGTATGAGTGGGTTGTGGGTTGATTTGAGATGGTTGCTATGTGGTGAGTGGTTGGGGGTTGTTTTGTATTACCATTCCTTACAAAATTGTCGATTGGTATGGAGGAATGTAAGTTTGGGGCCTTGATTGATTTTTCAATGCTTGGGGGACCAATTAAAAAGATGATGATGTCATTTGGTGTTGCGATATCATTGACACATTTTGACCTCGAATCAATTGACTAGAAGGGTTCCCTTGACTGATGTGTTGAGGGTTCCCTTATGTTTGATTTGAGGCCAAGGTATTACCTTGGTTTATGAGATTTGTGATCAATGTGTTTCTTTGATTTGGATTTATGATAGATGGGGTTGATGTGTTTTATGGAACCAATGTGTTTGATGGGCCAATTGGGTGGTTGGATGAAGATGTCCCTTGTTGTGTTAAGGGTTGAACTTGTGTAAGGGTGTTAACTTTCCCTTGTTCTACTTGAGGTAATTGGATCACATTACCTTATGTAATGTTAGGCACACTTGTGGTACTTGTGGTGATGGATGAAGATGGTTGTGCTAAAAAATTCGAGGCTGTTGTGGTGTTATGCAATGTAAGTGGTACGTGTGGATGTAGAGGGTGTTCAAAAACAGTGGTGGAAGAATGTGATGGGGCACCAAATGCTAGTGTCCAAGTTATTTTTTGGGGAAGGTTGGTGTTTTGAGTACCCAAAAGTGTGTTGCCTCCTACATTAGGTGTGAGACCAAGGTTTGTTGTAATCCTAGTTGAAAGACTATGATTTGATGTTTGAATTGGCATAAGGGATGGAGTAGGTTGATTTATAAAGTGATTCAATCCTTGTGCCAAGGGTTGTGCAATGAAATTTGGGGGAATTGAAGCCACATTCTCTAAGGTTTGTTCCCTAATTGTGTCAAAGTCAAATGTAGAAGGGAGTTTAGCCCTTTCTTTTGCTAAGGCTAGCATGTATTAGGCAGGCTTCTTTTTCATCATAGTGTTAACAATATGGCTTGTCTTAGGATCTTGTTGATATTAAACAAGTTCTTCCTTAGTGATCTCATGGGGGAACTGCTTGTGACATCTTCTACCTCATACCCTTTGTCTAATGGAATTTGGGGTTGTTGTGAGGGGGTATAATGGCTCCTTGGATCAAATTCTTGTAGGTTTAGATCACTTGTGGTGGATGTGGTTTTGGTTTACTCCATGTTTCTCTTGTGTTGTGATCTAGTTGCAACCATAAATTGTGGGTCATTTATGGGAGAGGTGTGTTGAGATTTATAGCGTTGAAACTCTCTAGTTGACTCAAATTTAGATAAAAGGGACCCTCTAAGTTGTTTTGGACCAATGATGGGAGTGGGTGATGAAAAGGGTGAATGATATGAGGGGATGAACTTTCTAAACTTTTGGACAACACTTTAGACAAAAAGGTTTGATGTTTTGATGTCTTGGATAAAAGGTGTTAATGAACTTGTAAATCTCAAGGTAGAATTATGACCTTTAAGATAGACTAGTTCAAAAATGTGATGACTAACTCAACTAAGTGTATGGAAAATGATTCATTTCACACACAAAATAGCTAAGTTAGGGGATTGGTTTGATGATAGCCTAAGTATAAAGTGTTGATGTGCCCAAAATTTTCTAAAGTTGTTTGTGAAGTGGAACATAAAATGTGTGAATATGGATGAGATGTTTTGGCCCAAAATATGTTAACCTAAAAGGGACTTTTTTTTACAAGACCAAGATGCTGAGAAACATGCTTTACCTCTAAATTGATAAAACCTTAAGAACTCAATGTTTTGATAATAGAACTTGGACTCAATGTTTTGACAATACTTTTCTTGTTTCACCTTGTTGCTTGGGAGTCAATGTGTTTCCTAAATAAGCCCAATGTGTGGTGGGTTCATTTGGTTTTAATCTTGGATTTAGTGAGATTGCTTCATTACCACATCAAGAAAGTCATAATTATTTTCAAACTACAATGTCTATGACTTAATAAATTTTTCATTCCACAAAGTCCAATATGTGAAAATAAAAAATCTAAGGCCATAGTTGCTTATGTTGAATTTGGAAAGTGTGAATTAAGATATAAGTCCAAATATTTAGAAGCCTATAAAGATAAAATCCTTAGGAAAAAGCAACAACAATATTGGACTTTTCAAAGGTATCCACACTAAGTCCAAAGGGTTTGAAATTTGGTGAACATGTTGATGTTTGTTTAAGTTGTTTTGAAACCAAGCAATGTGTCAAACTGACTCAACAAAAACAAGCAATAACCATCCTAGCTCAAGTGGGTACGTTCTTCTTGGTGGGCTTACCTCATGCCCTGAAGGGATGATTTTACATGCAACTTATGGAAGGAACAAAAGAAAAACAATCCATTCTCTTTAAGCTTTTATGCCTAAACCATAAGTCGGACTTGGTAAGTAACTTCTTGGAAGTAAATTCCAATGCACCACTTTAAAGAATATTTCAGAAAACAAGGATAGGTTACTATGATAAGGTGTTTAATGACATCAGGAACATCATGAGGTGTGCATTGCCTGTGAGACACTAAAGTCTCTAGCTTCCCCTAAGTGACCCATTCATTCGCATGAGAGTTGGAACGAGAGGTAGCCCTTCATGAATTCAAGTTACTTGACTTTTGGCACATTCACAATATTTGTATAGCCCACTGATAAATAGGCTGGAGAATCACCATGTGTTCTCTATTGTGGGATGTATCACATGGTAGGTCCTCTTTAATAAAGACAAGAAAAATGGCCACTTCCCTTTTCCCAAGATTGCACAAAGTGCGAGGGAAGTTAATACATAGCAATTTTTCTTGGTGTGACCAAAAGAATTTGTACACTTGAGTGTTTATCTTCACCCAAGATTGCATGAAGCACAAGAGGAGTAAATATGCACTACAAGTTTACACAAGCAAAGCAAGCAATCAAACACTCATTCATTTTAACCCATATTGCAAAATGACTTCATTTTAAGCACCAATGGAAGTGTTTGTTTGTGTTGTTCAATTTTAACCAATATTGCAAAATAAGGTTGTATGGGTTGAATTTTATCCAAATTTGAAAGCTTATTGCATTGTATATTTTAAACCCAATTGAAAGCTAGTTGTCCTAAGATTGTAAGTTTTAAAACCCAATGGAAATTTAGTGGTCCTAAAACATGAAATGAAGCAACATATGAGGGGTTATAGCATCCCCTAAGTGTCAAAACACTTTTACAATAATTAGAACTAAGACCAAAAATCTATTTATTTTTTAAAAAATAAGTATTTTCTAGGTTCTAGTAAATCACGTTTTCAGAGGCCTTCAGAGCAGAATTTGGGGTTGAAACTTGCGTCAATCCCTAAAATTTGATTGTTGTAGGCACAATATTTAGGGACTGAGTTAGTACTCTTGGAGACCTTTCCAACAGTGCAAACGGATTTGAATTATGAGCACTGAGTAGAAAGTTAACAAGTTGGGGTAAATAATTTCCTTGTTTTTTCAAATCTATAAAATCAGTTAGCCTCACAAAAACAAAACCAAATGTTAGTAAAATATCATAGAGTATATGAAACTAAAAATTTAAAGCACATATGAAAAATTGACTCTTTGTTTTTACCAGTAAAAAGCGTCACTCTATTCAAATGCATCATTGTAGCCTTCAAATGCATTGCTAAAAGCAAGTGCGTCGCTCTGGTGAAATGTAAGTGCATTTATTTGCACAAAAATAGTGACATCAATAGCATCATATATGGTCTACATTGCCATATTCAAAATCATGATATCAATCAAAACATATTAGTGTCACTATATTTAATGGGCATCACCATAGTATAAATGTGTCGCTATTTCTAAATCAAATGTGTCGCTATATTCTGACACATCTCTGTAGCGTTGTTGTAGCCATCAAAAGTGTCATTATTTCTTTGGAACCTGCAACTCACAAAAACTTAAGATAAATTCATCAAATAAAGTTAGTAAATCCCTCCTTCTAGTGCCAAAATGTGATTTTAATCATATTAATAGCTAAATACACCAGATCTGTATAGATTTAAACCATATTTAACTACTTAAGCTACAATCCCAACAAGATGTTCGAAAGCTTCAAAAACAAGTAACCATTAAACTAAGCATGAAATAAACCATGAAAGCATAAAAGAAACCTAATCTAGAACTCCAAACCTTATCCCATTGGGGGATTGGTGTCGTATTGATATGGAATGACGACCCTTTCCCAATCCCTTGGATAAAATGAGAATCTAATCGAATTCCATTGATGAAAGCTTAAGCTAAAATGGATGAAACTATGCTATGGGTGGATGAAAAAGATGAAAAATATTGATAATGGATGAAAGGATGAATAAAGATAGTATTCAAACGTGCAACATAACTTTTATTTGATGGAAGTGGATCCATATTTCTCCAAAATGTGAGGTATTTATAGGAGAAAAAGGTGAATCAAGGGCTAAGATTGATTTGGACAATCAATGGTCAAGATGGAATCAAGGGTGAAGACGTGGATCAAGGATTCTCATCAATAGATGAGAATCAAAGATCACATGGATCAAAGAAACAATCAATGGCTCATAATGATTCAAACAAACACACTTTCAAAGTTGTTAGAAAGTTTGTTAGGAAAGAATATTCCATTTTTGGAGCTCAAGTGGGAGAATATTCCAAGGGAATATTCTCATGCAAGTGGACAGGTGAGGGAAAATAGGAATTAGTTAATTAAAACAAATTTTTAATTGTGCAAGTTGATGAATATTAAGATGCTCATTAAATAATTAATTAATTTAATGAAAAGGGGATGCAAATGTCATTTAGTTCAATATTATTTAATTAAATCAGAGGACATAAGGGGGTTTAAATTAAATAATTTGTATTATTCAATTAAAAAAGATGAAAGGTTGATGTGAAAGGGGAGGAATTAACCTAACAAAATTTGTTAGATTAATAGATGAAAATGATGCATTTAATTAAATAACTAGGCTTAAACAATAAAACAGAGATGAATTTTAGGACGAAACGATGTTAGTGACCAGATTCAAGTGTGTAATATCATTCAGGACAATTTTATGTGTCTACAACTTTTATCACTATTCAACCTATTTTTGCACTTATTTAGAATTTTAACATGGAACTCGACTACTCTCAACTAAACTGGAATCAAATTCTGCTCTCTCTCTTCTATTACAATATCCTTCAATATTTCCTCTATCTTTGTTTCATTCATCTAGTGAAGAATTAGGATGTATTCTTCCCAAATCAACAATTCTTCATCGATGCTTAATGCAATTTGTTGAGCATTATTGTCTTCATCACTAATGGAGTGACAAGACCTTGACAATTGCTTCAAAACTTGGTTTGCCAATTCCAAAAAGTTCTCCTTCCACTGTTGAGTAGTAGGGATCCATCTATCTAGGTCAGAATATCCAACCTCACCTTTCAATGTTGTCTACAACATAGACTCAGGATCTTGATCATCAACAGGTTTGATGAGATTATTTATGCAGACAGTTAGTTGTGCAACTTAGGCCTTTAATTCTTCCTTTGTATTTTCATCTTTCTACATTCTCTTCATAATTGTAGAAATAGACATTTGAAGGGACTGTTGCTCCCCTTACCTTGTTTGCACACCCAAATCCACTTGTCTGATTTGGTAATCGGTAATGGTCACCTCTGAATCTAATTTATCAACCAAAATGATAACTATTTCTATTGTTCGATTACCTTGCTCATTAACAAAAATTGTGGATATACTTCACACTCTTTTCCTTCTCCCTAGAGATTTGAGAGCTTACGATATAACACATAGGATTTGCTCAAGAGTTTCTACATAAGTGTGTTGTCTCTTTTGAATTGTCTGATTCAACCATATAGGTATGGCTACAACTATTTCTCTTGGAGGGGAAGAGGTGATATCAGCATTATGGGACTGCTTAGCATTATCCTTAGGCTCTTTCTAACCAGATTCTTGGGCCACCTTTTCTTCTTCAAGGGCATTTTATTGATGGCTTATTTCTTCTGTATGAGGAAGTTCCTCAACATTTTTCTTCTCTTGATCATCCTCTTGTTCTCCAAGCACATTTTCTTGAAAAAATATGCTCATCAACACGAGCTTCTTCTTTATTCATTTCTTCTCCAGGTACTTCTTCAGTATGCATATCAACATGAGCATTTTTATGGAAAACATCCTCCATTTCTCTTTTCCATTCTTCTTCTCCTAGAATCTCTTTCTCTATCTCTCCTTCCTCCATCATTTAACAGGAATTTCCTCTCCATGAGGTAGTTCATCTTTGGGAGGAGGAGTAGATGGTGGTAGCTATGATGGTGGAGCAGGCACTTTATCCTTAGGTGATTGAGTAGGAGTTAACAAAGGTGACTCATGAGGGGGAGTTGAGGAGTACATTTGTTGAGCCTCCCTTTGGGATGGCCTCCTCAGTTCTTGTCTAATGAAAAATTCCACTCTTATCTTCGTGTTCCTCCTCACCTTCACTTGTGAAAATGTTCACAAGGATCCTTTCTTTTCTTTTCCTTCCTGCTTCCTTAGCAAGTTCACATTTCCTTTCTCCTTAGATGGGACACCACTTGAAGATGGTTTCTCTTCAGCAATATGTGATTGCTCTTCTTTGGTGGATTCTTTGGTTACACCCTCTCCTTTCTTCTTCTTCTCAACTCCTTTTGCAGGTTCAACAATTTTGCCATAGAGAAAGGCCTTCTGAACCATCAAAGAGAACGATCCACCACACCCTGTGTTTTGATCTTGATGTCATCTTGCATTGAGCAATCCACATTGAAAATTGGTTGATCAGAAATTCTTTGACTCGAATAAGCAGGATCAAGAACCTTTCCATCTTCCTTTTGTTCCTTAGGAATTTGGACTTGTGTACAATGCTCCATCAAAAATATTGTCAACCGACAATAATACTTCATTATAATTTCAAATTCTTCTTCATAATTGGCCGAATGATCTTCAATCTTGCACTCATAAATGAAATACGCACCCATCATTTTGCTAATTTTACCAATGGGATCA
This sequence comes from Sequoia sempervirens, assembly GCA_007258455.2. Taxonomy (NCBI): domain Eukaryota; kingdom Viridiplantae; phylum Streptophyta; class Pinopsida; order Cupressales; family Cupressaceae; genus Sequoia; species Sequoia sempervirens. The sequence continues at coordinate 8,405,591 of VDFB02292527.1, read as the reverse complement.
AATCTTCCCTAGAGATCATTGTCTATGTAATGTCATAAAATTGCACCATGTGGTAATTTCACATTTGCATATTTGACCCTTGCATTTATGGTGCCTAGCCGTATTTATTATAAGAGCCTTATAGGTTGTAATTTCATGATTTTGACCCCATAAGGACCAATTATGAAGCGAAAATAGTCTATCACCTTGTTTCTTGTGAAATGACAAATTGGACGTTTGTGCAACGTGTGGACATTTGCACTGTGCACTAGGCGAGTTCACTTGAGGAATCTTGGAATCTTTAACCTGTGAGATGTGTCCCTATGGTCAATTTTTGAGAGTAACGACTCCTCCCACCCATGCAATTAAACAAAACCTTTCTTTTCACTCTCATTCTCATTCGTTATATCACTCTATGATTCTAGCTCTCTTCTCTTGCTCTTCCATTCTCTTGATCTTTTCTCCACAACGAAGCTCTATTGGACTAAAGATCCTCCAACAATGAAAGATATATTGCAAGCATTCAAAATTGTGTCTATCAAGCCAAGAGGGGATCACAGACTGTTGGTAATGCTCTCTCGATTCTTGTCTATTTGTTATCATACTCACTTTGTGTGTCTTATCTTTTGATATAGGCTCTCCTTCTGAGTAGGGTTTTCTTTTATCACCTTGTGTCTACTCTACTTTGTGTCTATTATTCTCTCTATCTATTTGGTGGTCTGTGGAGGTGGGAACACCAAAGCGGGGGTTTGACTATGGCAAGCCCCAAAACTGCCCCAACATTTTTCCTCATTCACCTTATGTGCAAGTTACTTGTGCAAAGCTTGGAGGAAGGTTTCATAGTGTAGGACCCTCTATAAGTTGTTCCTCTACCTTCCTTGTCTTTTATCAACATTTTGTTAAAAGGTGCAGGACAACTGGGAGGGTGGGGTGAATCAGTTGTCACCAAATTTAAACTCAAAACTTTAACACTTATTAACTTCACAATCTCACTATTCTGTTATTAAGTATGAACATGAAATACAGATAACAGAAAGAAAAAACAACACAAAGAACACTAGATTTTACATGGAAAACCCAATGAGGGAAAAACCACAGTGAGGATTAACTCACAATATAAAGAGATAGCAAAATTGAATACAAAGGCTCACTTCCAAGGGCTCACTACCCAAAAGAGGACTCACTATCCAGATACAAAGGCTCACTACCTATAGAAAGGACTCACTGTCTAACAGGGAGGCTCACTGCCTATAGATACAAAAGAAAACAAAAGATTCACCTCAACAATTTACACACATCTGCAACCTTGATAAGAAGATTGCAGAAACCTTCAGCTCATTGCTTTCAGGAATCTAACACAATGAAGTATTGTTGCCTCAACTAACTTTCGTACAACTCTACTCTTCACTTGTGGCTTACTTCATTACTTTGCATCATCTAAACTTTCATAACTTGACTTGCATTTATACCATCTTCAACCTTAGAAACTTTCTCCAAGGTCGGCCACATACGCTTCATTTCATAAAATCAAATTAGGTCGGCAACTCAACATTCCTGCGGTGGAAAGGAATGAGAGTGGACCAATTAAACACTTAACTAAGACCAAAAGTAATGTCTCTGATCAACCACACGCTTCCTTAATTAAATTTAATTCATCATATGAAGTGTAAACACTAGGTTGACCAAACCTAATAAAAACACAAATGAACATTGAAGTACACACTTCCCAACAAGAAGATAACACGTGAATGATGTAACATGCTTCATCATGCACGAGAAAACATCTCAGGTTCCTTTAGATACATCTGCAACAAGTGTAACAACTTTCAAACATAGAACTCCTTCCATCAGTTCATCTGGACTGTGCAAACACATACAACAATTATGAAACTCAACTTCTAGATCACCAAACCACAAATGCTTTTGCCAAAACACATAGAACACCTTTGCATAACATATTCCAGATCTGCAAGACCTGAAACAAAATAGCGGAGGACTGTGGAGTAGAAACATTTCTCCTAGTTCATAGAAAGTCAATTTTGCCATAATAGTTCACATACCGGTGAACACAACTATCACATTCCATTAAACTAGAGACTACAAATTAGTAGATATCACCATCAAATCATCAATAACAAACCTTTAGATTCACACAAGCATAGGATCAACACAAGATAGATGTGAAGCACATACCAAAGTGCATTCTGAACACTTACATAACTCAGACTTCTCTCTTTATTAATTTTCTCAAACGCACTTGGAAACCCATCATTTCAGCACATCTGCAACATCATAAGGATAGCTCCATGTACTCACAACATCTCAACAACATCTCAACTATACATGGACAATCTGCAACATTTTGAATTGTGTTGACATTAGTGACAACATTAATGACAACACCACCAAACTTTATCATACTTGCAACAATATCCCCCTTTGTCATTGATGGCAACACATGATGTGAAAAACCATCAAGGACAACAACCTACACAATATTCCAGGAGAACACCTTTTCTTCCTTTTCTTACTATTTTCACATGAATTTCTCTCCCCCTTTGACATCAATGTCAAAGATCAAAAGCTCTGATTACTCCCCCTTAGGAGTATTGTTACCAAATTTCGCTGATATCTTAATCAGGTAGAGCTCTTTGTTTTAAAACTGAAAGAAAGGTACATTTCTTAATCTTTCCTACATTACATTCAGGTGCATAAGCATAAATCAAAAGATTACATTAACAGATTATTGCATTTATGCAAGTGCATGTAACATAGGAAGGATTTACACATCTTTTCTGAAAAAGTAATCTTTATTGATATCAAAAGTGTATATCGTCTCACACAATCCGTGAGACTAACTTGTTCAATGTAAATGAAGAAAAGCATATACATTGATAGGTAAAAAAAATAGAATGCACATATAAGGAAAGAGGCCAGTCATTTCCTGAATGACTAGTTTAATGTGTGTTGCCTTGCTTTATCTTCTGCCTTGAGCTGCTTTGTGTTCTCCTTAGTTCCATGCTGCTCCTAGTTCCTGCATTTGAGTGATTAAGTGTTGTTAGAGCAATGAAGGTCTCTCACATTACATGTACAAGCACCCATGAACATATAAACTGATCTCCAAACACATTAAACAAGCATGCAAACCTTGGATGTCCTAGAGAACAATGAAGTCATCAAACACATCTAAAATATGAATTTATTTTTCTAACATGTTTGCTTCCTGTGCAGATATAGGAAAAGTAATGTTGTTTTGTTTCATCAAATTACAACATGTGGGTTAAAATGTGGCTCCCACGAGGGTTGAGCCCAGCATGCTACCTTATTGTGCTTTGAAGAAGCATAAAAAGGCAATTCATCTCCTTGTGATTATTTGAACAAGCACACATCAATTATGATAGTGAGTGTTTGTCACTGTCATAAGTGATATATACTTTCCCAATGTAAATCACAAAGGATGAGTTTAATATCATGTGTCAAAATAGATATAATGTACCATTATATGTAAGTGTAGCATAAACATGTTTATTTGTTAGTCATCATGCTCATCAGGCTACAAGAGAAGTTTCAAGGAGTCATCAAAAGAATAGGAAGCTCACGCTCTTTGTCTTTACAATTGTATCATTTATATAGTGACCTTAGTAGACAATCATATAATAAGTCTACAGTGCAATCAACAAAGGTGGTCATCATTGCCCTTAAAAGCAGCAAGGTGACATGAAAGAATTCACTGATATTTTAGATCTTCAAACCTTTTTCATGATGCTTAGTTTATGGATACTAAATTTCAAGTTTGTATTCTAGAGTATCGGGGGACAGTAAGATAGTCATTAAATATCTAGAGCAAAGTGCAAAGATAGTGGGTTCATGGTTGTGAAATGGCAGTCAAACACCTTATGATGTGTGGAATGATGGTTCATGGACTGTAAGCTCATTATGATTGATCACTTAGGATAGTCAATGATATCTATACTATAGTTACTGTTGACAATGATAATGACCTATGGTAATGCTAAGGAACTATTTTTGAAAAGTGATAATGAGTTGAGTCAATACTGTTTTCAAATCAAGGAGCATAACAGAGGCTTGTAAATGCCTTAGAGCAACCTAATCAAAAGACAGTGATTAAGTTTATGTGAAGCACAATTATTATAATGATGGCATTGTATAAGTGTGACTGTAACAAGGTTTCAACATATGGCACAATATAAAGGAAATTTTTGTTTTTCATAGTGAACAATCACAGATAAGAGTGAGGACAATTTTATCATAAAAGAGCAATGTTCTATGAGCTTCAAAATTGCTAATCAATGATAATCAATGATATTATAGTATGACAGTGGACTGTTCTTTCATGGAGGTCAATGAAGGATACAAAATGGAGGTAGCGACAGTGCCAAATGCATGACAGTAACCATAACTAATGAAGAAAATGCAGTGCCATAAGGTAGACTTGCTGGGTAGTCAAGGGCAATTTGAATGAATATTCAATAGTATGTAATCAGACATTTCAAGGCCATCAGAAGAAATAATGACATGAAGCAATCCTATTCTTATGTATGGTAATCATAATGATCTACTACTACGAGGAGGAAGGGTGATAGTGACTAAACAAATGACAGTCCTTTCATCCATAGGTGGTTGTTGACTGTGGAATCACAATGGCAGAGTTAGGGGGGACTGTTATATATCCATAAGGGTTAGATGACAGAGCATAAGAATAATCCTAGTCAAAAGTTAAGATAGTCATCAAATATTATGTCTATTCAATGGAAATTTTAAGGAGCTATAAATAGTTCGGTGCAAGGACAATATGATAAGCCCTCAAGCCAGAAAGCTGTGAACATATTCCTGAAGATGCATAGTTTGATGGGCCACGACCTACAAGTTATGAAAGGATATTGTTTATGAAAAATGGAAAAAATGTGTAGAGCCCTGGTTTATACCTGTGTTGTGCAATGACATTGAATCATTGTATCAAATCATTTTTCTTCACAGGACAACATTTTCTTATGGAACAATGACTAAGACAACTCTTATTTTAATGGAGATAAAGATAGCCACAAAGGCCGAACCATAGGTAACCCTCAAGCTAGGGTTTTAAAGAATTGAAACTTTCATTATTCATAAAATATAAGGAAGCCATAATAGCTATGGAAAAGACAAGCAGAGCCCTCGACATGAAGGCCCAGAATGCTACGTTTATTTGCCAGTGTAAGGCCGTCGATATGAGATGTAAATTAAAATACAAAAAGATGCCATGAGAAGACATAGGAAAATAAGAAAATTATGATTATTTCTGCACATACCAGAGTTCAAAATGATTTGAGAAATAAAAAAGAATGACATATTTCTGCAGAAATAATTTACAAGTGAAAACCTTTTGTTTTATGTATAAGAATGACCTCCAGATGCAAATAGTATTGATAGCGCCATGAAAATCTTCATAGACCAGCAATACAAATCTTTGATGGCGGCATACCTTCTTCAACAAGCTTCAGGAAGAATGAAATGAATATTTTCATTTTGGTATTCATTTTGTTCTTAGGGTTTGTAATGCCCTAAAAGGCCGATGGAATTTTTATCATATCTTTTAGAAAATGCATGGAGTCAAATATGCGTATCGAGGGCTAAGACTTATGTCCTATGCCTTAGGCTATGTAACTTGCATATATCATGTAATATTCCTTGTGAATTTTCTGATTGCTTTGACTTCTTTGTGGTCGGATCATGGCCTTGTGCAAATTTTTTTTGCATTCTTTTAAAAATGTAAAAACATTTACCTTACTGATATTTATAAATCACTTAAGTGTAAATGTTATTGTAATGCAAAATGGTGGAAGCTTTCAACACATGACAAAGAGGATATGGATATGCTTTGATTTATGATTTACAAGCATATTGGAGGAGGTTGAAATAGTTTTCCAACACATGCCAAGCATATAGGGGCTTTTATTTTTCTTTTGGAGTGATGGAGAGAATAGAGGGATTTTTTTTAGTTTCAAAACACAAGGAGGTGATTTAGGCATAAGTTTCTTGAACCTTCATGATAGACTTGGTAAAATTTGAATTTTTCATCCTTTTGGAGCTCATTTGTTGGAGATCTTGTTGCTATATTTCAGGCTTTTTGAGGGCATCCAATCCCAACTATTTCTAGAACCACTTTTTATGGGTTTTTAGAGGGAGTTGAGTGATATAGTCACTGGTGCGACTCATTTGTAATAAGTTCTGAGATGTTTTTTTTTGCTTAGTGACTACTTACAGTCCTTTGGAGATTATAGCATGCTTTGTAACTCAGTTTTGGATATGAATTTTAGTGAAAGCCTTGGGTGCTATTGATACAAAATTTTGCCTTCTTATTTAGTGCATTATTGTGTATTCCCCTATGATTGATTGAGTTATCTGTGAGATGGTATTCGTTTCCTCCTAGCTTTGTCTCATGACTTTGATGCCTTTATGAAAAAGTGTGTTATTGCAAGTTGCAAATTGTGTCATAGAATGCAAAATAGCTTTTAGCAATGAAGATACCTTTCTCCTTGAAGTGTGAGCTTTAAGACCTTTCTGTGAAATACTTATGTAAGAACATACGATAATAGGTTGTGCAAGATTTTTTTTTTGTCATTAATGGCCAAGTGTATACAAGTTTGAATTTTCATAGTCCTTGTCAGTTTGGTGTATCACTATAGAAGTAGTATTTTTCAGTTTTCATTTTTAAAGCATTCCTTCTCCCTTTTCCTCTGCAAAAACTTAGTAGTTTAGGTGATAACCAGCTAGGAGCCAACCTTATCTGGAGATTCACTCCATTTGTTAGGTGACCCATAGCCTAGGAGTGATTCCATGTTTCTCTGGAGTGCTAAGTCCTATAGCTTAACTTGTTAAATCCTGTAGCTTAGTTAGGGTGCAACTCTAGTAGATAACAAGTACACCCATTCAACTCATACTGCAATAATGAAAAACTTTTCTACTCCCCCTGTGGAGTAGACCCATTCATCAGCCTAGATAAATGAGGAATCTGTGAATTCACTGGACTGATGCACCTCCATGTGCACCTAGTTCAGAGGGAAAATGACCCCCAACCTCTCTTTAAGATACTCAAAAGTATCCTTCAAGAGCCTTAGTAAATATATCTGCAATTTGTTCCTTTGTTGACACATACTCCAGCCTAACTTCATTCTCCAACACTTTCTCTCAGGAAATGATATATGATAGATATGTGTTTTATTCTTGAATGCATCACCAAATTCTTTGAAATATTTATAGCACTTGTGTTGTCACAGAAAATAGGAATAGGCTCATCACATATCACTCCAATGTCTTTCAGAGTTTGCTTCATCCACAAAACCTGTATGTAGCAGGATGGTGCAGCAATATATTATGCTTCTGCAGTGGATAAAGAAACTGAGTCTTGTTTTTGACTCAACCAAGAAACCAATCTTCCACCAAGAAAGAAAGCACCTCCACTGGTACTCTTTCGGTCATCCACACAACTAGCCCAATTTGCATCGGTATAAGCACTCAAGGTGAAATCAACATTCTTAGGATACCATAGGCCATAATCCGGTGTACCTTTAAGATATCTAAATATCCTCTTTACTAGTGTAACATGTGTCTCTTTAGTATCTGCTTGAAATCTAGCAACTAAACATACTGCATGCATAATATATGATCTGGTAGTAGTAAGATACAACATCCCACCAATCATAGATCTATATTTTCTTTGATTAGCTTTAGCAGATTCATCATCTTTACTCAGCTTGCATCCAGTTACCATAGGAGTACTAACCAATTTGGAGTCATCCCTTCCAAACTTCTTCAATAGTTCTTTCACATATTTTGATTATGAAATGAATATCCCCTTATCAGTTTGATTTACTTGAAGACCAAGAAAGAAATCCAACTCACCAATCATGGACATTTCAAATTCTTTTTGCATTTCTTCTGCAAATCTTTTACACATGCCTTCATTTCCACCAAAGATGATATCATCAACATAAAGTACCACTATCAAAAAATTTTACCTTGCACTTTGAAGTAAAGATTGTTGTTAGTAGAGCCTTTGTTGAATCCTTGATGTGTCAGGTATCTATCCAATCTTGCATACCAAGCTCTGGGAGCTTGCTTCAGTCCATACAATGCCTTCTTCAACTTACAGACCATATCCGGTTTGTCTGATAACTGAAATCCTTCAGGTATTTCCATGTACACTTCTTCCTCCAATTCACCATTCAAAAATACTGACTTGACATCCATCTGATATACTTTGAAGTCCTTGTAGGTAGAAAATGCCAAAAACATCCTAATAGCTTCCATTCTAGCCATAGGGGAAATTTTTTCTTCAAAATATATGCCTTCAACTTGTGAGTATCCCTTGCATACAAGTCTTGCTTTGTTTCTTAGAACTTCCCCATTTTCATTCAACTTATTCCAGACCACCCATTTTGAACCAATTACATTCTTATTCATAGGTGTAGGAACTAATTCCCATGTCTGATTCTTCTCTATTTGTTGCAACTCTTCTTTCATAGTTCTAACCCAACTCTCATCTTCACATGCTTCACAAACAGACTTAGGTTCTATTTTAGAAAGTAAACACAGGTTTACCTCAGCTGCTGCTTTTCTTCTAGTCTTCAAACCTTCACTCTTATCTCCAAATATCTATTCCTCTAGATGATTCTTTTGTACATACTTAGGAGTCTTAAAAGTAGGTTCCAGGATTTCTTCTTCTTCTTCTTCCTTCTCCTTATTTTCTTTAGGTACATGTCCACATATAGGATCATCAGGTTCAACTTCACTTATCTCAATAGGTCTGTGCATGTCCTCATCAACTTTCGCATTAGCACTCTCAACAATCTTCCTCAATCTTTTATTGAAGCATCTATATGCTTTGGTGGTAGTGGAGTACCCAAGAAAAATTATTTCATCACATCTAGTATCAAACTTCCCAAGATTTTCATCATCTCTTTTAATGTAACATTTGCTTCCAAATACCTTAAAGTACTTCACAATAGGAGTCTTACCGGTTCATAACTCAAAAGGAGTCTTTGTGTTGTTGTTTCTAATCTAAACTCTATTAAGAACATAAAAAGTAGTGTGTATTGCCTCTCTCGAGTACACATCTGGTACATTTGATTATTTCATCATAGTTCTTGTTGCTTCTTGTACCATCTGATTTTTCCTCTCAACCACTCCATTCTGTTGAGGGGTCCTTAGAGCAGAAAACTGTCTTTTTATGCCATGTTCTTCACAAATGTATTAAATTCACTAGAAGTGAATTCTCCACCTCTATCAGATCTCAAACATTTGATTCTTAGATTTACTTCATTTTCTACTCTTGCTTTGAACACCTTAAACCTATCCAGAGCCTAAGTCTTTTCTCTAAGAAAATCAACCCATTTCATTCGAGAATAGTCATCAATAAGGAGCATGAAATACATGTCACCATTTAGGCTTCCTGTTCTAGTTGGATCACAAAGGTCGGTATGAATTAATTCCAAAATTCTGAAAGTAGATTGCTCTTTTCCCTTAAAATTGCATCTTGTTTGTTTCCCTAACTGACAACTTCTGCAAATAGTATTAGCAAGCTTTGTGATTCTAGGAAAACCTCAGACAACATCTCTTGAATTGATCTTGACTAGATTATCAAAGTTTACATGTCCCATTCTTCAGTGTCACAACCAAATTTCATTGACTTGAGATACAAGGCACTGACCACCAACACCCTTAAGCTGATAGATGTTTCCATAAGTTATCCTTCCAGCAACAACCATATCTCTAGATCCTTTTATGATTTCACAGGTATTATTCTAAAACACAAGTTTAAAACCATTCCTACACATTTGTCCAACACTCAAAAGGTTATGCCTTAAACCCTTTACATAATATACATTATCAGTGCTGTGTATTCCATCAAAACTAATTGTACCTTTCCCAACAATCTTCACTCCTAAATCATCACCAAACATGACCAAACCACCATCATACTTTTCAAGTTTAGTAAACTTACTTTTATCTCTGGTTATGTGATTAGAACATCCACTGTCAATCACCTAGTAGTCTTCATCCTGTTTGACATGAAAGGAGGTGACCAAAGTACCTTCCATCTCATTCTTTTTGTTCTCCAAAACATTCTTTCTTGCACATTTTCTAGGGTTAGCAGACACAAATTTATCCTCCAAAGCTAAAAAAAGCATTCACTATCATCACCCTCATAATCAGATTCATCATCAAAGATTCTGGCTTCTTCTTTAACATAATACAACTTCTTATATTTCTTATCCTTTCTATCCATATCTTTATGATCCTTGTTGTTCTTATTTATAGCTCTGTTCGGACATCTTGAAGCATAATGACCAATATTACCACAACTGGAACATTTGAAGGGAAACATACCTTTATACTTACTGGTACCTTTCTTCAACTTCCTGGTAAAATTCGCTTCCAACTCATCAAAACCATCACTATCTGGATCATCCTTAGTCTTTGTTGCTTTAAATGCAGTTTATGTCTTTTCCTCTTTCTTTCCAAACTTTCTCATCTTAAATGCAGTCAAGGTGCCAAATAGCTCTTCTTTAGTATACTTCTTAGGATCATACATTTCTTCAATAACCGAGATCTTATCATTGTAGCACTCAGGTAGGGTTATTAGGATCTTATATCTTCATCTGTCAGTTTACCCCCTTGATTCCTAACATCATTTGCTGCAAGTTCAACCCTCTAAAAATAGCTTGCAAAATCTTCACCTTCTTCCATTTTCAAATTCTCATATCTGCACTTTGTCGTCAACTTCTTCATCAATTTCACTCTATCATATCCTTCATAAAGATCTTCCAACTTCTTCCAAACTTCATAAGCAATGTCCAAAGAAAGAACCTTAGTTCACCCAGTTTTAGACAGAGCACTGAAAATAGCATACCTCGCCTTCTCATTCTCCTCATAAGCAGAAACCTCATCTGTAGTAGTAAGACCACCCGTCAGAGCAACATACTTCGTCTCAATAGCCTTCCAGGTCTTGTAATCAAGAGAAATAATATATCCTCTCATCTGCACTTTCCAGTCACTGTAATTGAATCCATCAAACATAGGGATCGCCAACTTATGCGCCATCAAATCTTCCTTAAGCGGTTAAGCTCTACACCAAGGAACCAAAGCTCTGATACTAATTGTTGAAAGGCGTAGGACAACTGAGAGGGGGGTGAATCAGTTGTCACCAAATTTAAACTCAAAACTTCAACACTTATTAACATCACAACCTCAATATTTTGTTATTAAGTATGAACATGAAATGCAGATAACAGAAGCAAAAACAACACAAAGAACACCAAATTTTAAGTGGAAAACCCAATGAGGTACAAACCACGATGAGGATTAACTCACACTATAAAGAGATAGCAAAATCGAATACAAAGGCTCACTGCCAAGGGCTCACTACCTACAGAAAGAACTCACTTTCCAACAGGGAGGCTCATTGCCTATAAATACAAAAGAAAACAAAAGATCCACCACAACAATTTACACACATCCACAACCTTGATCAAAAGATTGCAGAAACCTTCAGCTCACTGCTTTCAGGAATCTAACACAATGAAGTACTGCTACCTCAACTCACTTTCGCACAACTCTGCTCTTCACTTGTGGCTTACTTAATTAATTTGCATCATCTAAACTTTCACAACTTGAATTGGATTTATACCATCTTCAACCTTAGAAACTTTCTCCAAGGTTGACCACATACGCTTCATTTCATAAATTCAAATTAGGTCGGAAACTCAACATTCCCGTGGTGGAAAGGAATGAGAGTGGACCAATGAAACACTTAACTAAGACCAAAATTAATGTCTCAAATCAACCACATGCTTCCTTAATTAAATTTAATTCTTCATATGAAGTGTAAACACCAGGTTGGCCAAACCTAATGAAAACACAAATGAACATTGAAGTACACTCTTCCCAATAAGAAGATAATACATGGATGATGTAACATGCTTCATCATGCATGAGAACACATCTCAGGTTCCTTCAGATACATCTGCAGCAAGTGTAACAACTTTCAAACATAGAACTCCTTCCATCAGTTCATCCGAACTGTGCAAACACATACAATTCTGAAACTCAACTTCCAGATCACCAAACCACAAACGCTTTTGCCAAAACCCAGAGAACACCTTTACACAACATATTCCAAATCCACAAGACTTGAAACAAAACATCGAAGGACTGTGGAGCATAAACATTTCTCCCAGTCCACAAAAAGTCAATTCTTCTTGAATAGTTCACACACCGGTGAACACAATTTTCACATTCCATTAAACCAGAGACTACAAATTAGTAGATATCACCATTAGATCATCAAAAAAAACCCTTCAGATCCACACAAGCATAAGATCAACATAGGAGAAACATGAAGTACATACCAGAGCACATTCTAAACACTTACATAACTCTAACTTCTCTCTTTATTAATTTTCTCAAAAGCACTTAGAAACCCATCATTTCAGCACATCTACAACATCATAAGGATAGCTCCATGCACTCACAACATCTCAACAACATCTCAACTATACATGCACAATCTGCAACATTTTGAACTATGTTGACATCATTGACAACATTAATGACAACACCACCAAACTTGCTCATACTTGCAATACATTTCCCTCTTTATGTTAATTTAGTAGGTTAAATAGACCTCAGATTTGAATCAATTAGTAGATTCTTTGTAATTTTTTCCAAGGGTTTAGTGCTTTGTCCATACTGGATTCCAACACACCTTTAGGACTTCAGCATGCCATGTTGGTGTCCCTCTCCCGTGCTTTCATCCTTCGGCCAAGAGCTTCTCCTTTTGTGATAAGAATCTCAATTATTTGTTCTTTCGGCTCTTGAATTTGTTTGTCTAATATTATTTCTGATAGTTTGTCTTCAACTCTTTCTTTTTAATTTCTTCATTCCTCTCTCTGGTCCACTAACTAAATTGAGGTAGTCTAGGGAAGTTCATTCCTTGTGACTCTCTTGGTAAGCAATAGACTCACGAGCAACGAATCCCCCTTCTCTACATTTTTGGTGAACTTGACATGAACCATGTCAGATCTATTTCTGCAATGTTTTAATATCTATGATAATGCTTTTTCTAAGTAGGATTCAATATGTTAGATGATGCCTTGGATGATTTCTTAGAGGCATCATCTCTTATCCATATATATCCCAAACAAACTTCTCTTTCACAATCATCTACTTCCTCTTCATGAGTTGATAAGTTAGTGAATGTGGTGGTAGTCTTTGTGGCCCCTAAAAAGCCTAAGAGACCCATTTTTTACTTGAATATGGATAGCCCTTCTCCTAAAAGGATTCATTCTATTCATGGGGTTCTAGTCTCTAATGGCTCATCAAACCTCTACACTAGATTTTTAAAAGCTACAGATTCTTATAACATCTTAGGGCACACATATAACACTAGAAGAAATCAATAGAATTTGGATCAATATTTTTCTTAATCTACTTTAGTTCCTACTTCTTTATCGCCTTCGCAACCAAGTCTTCCTTCAGTACCTAAATTGTCGACTAAATCACTTGGTGATTATGATCTTGTTGAGCAACTCCGTGTTCCTTCGGCCAAGATTTCACTATGGGATTTGCTTTAGTTTTCTTTGGTTTATCAAGGTATGCTTCAGAAAGCCTTGAAAAATATCCTCTTGCTTGCTTCTACTAAGCCAACATATATTAATGTGTTGATGGCTCATATTTGTGCAGATTCACCAAATATTACGTTTTATTTGCAAGAACTCTCACCGTCGGATGTGCATAAGCAAGTAGACCCTTTGATGATTATAGTTAACATTAACAACATTTGTATTAGATATGCTCTAGTTGACACCTATTCGACTCTCAACGTATGCAACACAGACTTATTACCTAAGATTTAGATTGATTCTTCTTCTTTAGTTGCTTCTTCTCTATACATTCATAGATTTGATAATGTTGGTCATCAAGCTCTGGGCTTGATAATCTTGCCTTTGAGGCTAGGACCCATTACCGTACCCACTCTAGTATATGTGATTCTTGGCCCCTTACCTTATAATATTCTTTTGGGAAGACCTTAAATTCCTGCTTTGGGGGTTGTAACCTCTACTTTAGATCATTGCATAAAATTTGTTGCCAATAATGAAGTTATTACAATCAAGGTTGATCCCAAGTCTGTGTACCTTTGCAATTTGTTAGCTATTGGTCAAGCCTCAGTTGTTTCAACACTTAAGAATTGTATTCTATCATTATCTTTTGATGTGTCAACATGCTCTTCAGTGGTGCCCGCCTTGAAGGATGCCCCTAAAGTGGATGTCCTTGAGGAAGAATAACCCAAAGTGAAGAGTCTTAAGTCTTCCCATTCCACTTCTTTTTCTAAATTGGATGCATGTCTTGGTGACAATTGCGAGTCCTTGGATTTCTCTAATTTCTCCATTGAAGAATATAAAGTTGAACCTATCCACTTGACCTTTCGAAAATCTCATACACCTTTACTAAGAAGGTTGATTTTCTTCTCGTTGAGAAGGATAGTTGCAATCTCGTTAAGGAAATTAATTGTACTCATGTTGAGTAAGATAATCAGGATTCTACTAAGGAAATTAATGTTTGTAGCCCTACCAAGAAAGAAGATTTTTATCTCATAGATATGCTTGAAATCTATTGGTGGAATGACACTTTATATGTGGATCTACCTTCTCTAGATTTGCGAATATGATACAACCCTGGTTATGAACTAGTCTCTAAATATGGTTATAACCATAAAAGTTGTGGGCATATTGAACAAGGAATTGAAGTCCCTATCCAAGTTAGGTCTCATAAGTGTAATTTGGGGTTGGGGTGTTCTCTTGAACAGTTTATGCAAAAACCATGGTGGAGAGTTAACATGATCTCCATTGATCCTCTTGATCTAGTTCATCCTGAACTGATTGAGAGTAAAGTAGGACCCGAAGAAGTTCCCCTAGACGTTTTCTCTTTGGTGGAAGTGTTGGAAGAATTATGAGGTGTTTACTCCCATATGCCTTCTTTCACCATAAACGACAATTCCTGTATTGATTTCACAAACATGCATACTTTGGAGAATTCGTTCTAAGTATGGATGAGGAGGCTCCTTTATCTAATGTAGATGATGATGTTCATTCATATTTCCCATCCTGAAGACTGTAGTTCTCTCCTTAAAGGAGATACTATTGATGTTTCCATGGATCCTAAATCTTCTAAAAAGGTAATTAATATTGGGAAGTGCCTTTCTCCATAAGATTCTAAACAACATTCTAAATTGTTACATTCTTATCTTGATATCTTCAATTGGTCATACGAGGACATTCCCAGTATTGATGAGTCCATAGTGGTTCATAATATCATCCTTGGTCTTGATGCTAAGCCTGTTAAGCAAAATATCTTAAAGATGAATTCCAAGGTCGCAGTGTTGGTTAAAACTGAGATAGAGAAGTTATTAAAAGCAGGATTTATTCGTCCTATTGACTATTCACCTTAGATCTTGAATATCATTGTTGTTAGCAAGCCTAACAACCATATTCACATTTGTATTGAATTTCATGATCTTAATAAGGCTTCTCGCAAGGGTGATTTTTTGTTGCCTAATATCAATATGATTGTAGATTCGACTATAGGCCATTCCTTGTTGTCTTTCACGGATGGATTCTTGGGTTATAATCAGATTCATAGTAATCTAGAAGATCAGTATAAGATAGCCTTCACTACCTCGTGGGGTACTTTTTGTTATGTGGTCATGTCGTTTAGATTAAAGAATACAAGCAAAACTTACCAACAGGTGATGACCCTAATCTTTCATGATTTTATTCACAAAATTATAAAAGACTACTTTGATGACATCTAGGCTAAGTCTTTGAATCGTCTAGATCATGTAGAAAATATCTGTCTTATTTTTGAAAGGCTTCAACTCTATAAGATGAGACTAAATCCTCTTAAGTGCATTTTCAGCGTTGACGTTGGAATTTTTTTGAGATTCATAGTTTACCATCATGGAATTAAGGTTGAAACAAATAAGATTAACGTAATCGTTAACATGCCTCCACCTAAGAACATATTTTAGCTACGTAGTTTGTAGGGGAAGATTTAGGCAATTCATAGATTCATATCTTAGTTGGCTAATTGCACCCTTTCCTTCACACGTTTGCTGAAGAAAGATGTTTGCTTCTTATGGGATGATGAGTGCGAGAAAGCTTTTGAGTCTATCAAAATTTATTTGTCCAATCCTCCTATCTTAATGTCGGATATGCAGGATATACCCTTTTGCTTTATCTCGCTGCATCACCTTATTCCTTAGCAGCTTTGTTGGCTTAGTATGATGATGATGATAAAGAAAGGGAGGTCTACTATATTAGTCTTGTTCTTGTTGATTATGAAACTTGTTACTCTTCCATGGAGAGATAGTGTCTTGCTCTTGTCTTTGCAATGTAAAAGTTAAGACATTATCTTCTCCATGCTAAAACACATGTTAGCATAAAAAGTGATCTTTTGAAGCATCTGTTCACTAGAACTAATCTTACTGGGAGATTGGTGAAATGGGTAATGTTGCTTTATGAGTTCAACATCAATTTTGTGACTTAAAAATCCATTAAGGGTCAAGCTATTGCTGATCAGCTAGCAAAGGCTCCCTCATCTCATTCTTCCCCTAATCTAGATTTGTTTTCAGATGAAGATCATTTTACAACTAATCCCAAGTCTATATAGGAGATGTATTTCAATGGATTGAGATGTCAAATTGGATTAGGAGCGAGTGTAGTTTTGATCTCACCTGAAGGAAAGTTGGTTCCTCTATCCTTTCAATTATAATTTTATTGTACAAACAATATCATTGAGTATGAAGCCCTTATCATTGGTTTACATGTCACAATTGCATTAAACATAAAAAAATCTTTGTATACATGGTGATTATAAACTCATTGTAAACCAAATCACAAGGGAATATCAAGCTAAGTAGAATACGTTATCTTAATATTGGGACTTGGCCTTATCCTTGCTTGATCTCTTCTCCTCTTTCATGATAGACAATGTTCCTAGGAGAGAAAACTGACATGTAGATGCCATGGTGAGTGCTTCCTCCCTTGCACCTTCGATTAAGGATATAAAAGAATACCATTTTGTGGTTCATATTCTTCACTCTCTCATTGTCTCAGATTAACCTAAATATGATGCTCTTATGTGTGCTAATGTGGACTCAGAGGAGTGGTATTTTAACATTTACAATTATCTGAAGATTGGAAATTTTCCTGATAATGTGACTAAAAATGATCACACTCAGATATAAAAGCTTGCAGTCTAATATGTTGTGTTGTTATATGTTATTTACCAAAAATCATACAATGGTTTGCTTATTTGATGTCTCACTAAAGAGGAAATACCCCTTTCCTTAAAGGAAGCCCACTCAGGCTCTGGGGGTGGACATTTTGGTGAAAAATCCCTAGTGCAAAAATTGATTCATATGGGATACTTTTAGCAAATAATGGGGCAAGTCTCTATTATCTTTGTCAAGAAGTGTCCTCAATGTCAACAACATAGCCATCTCATCCATCCTACTCAAGAGCTTCAAAATCAGACCTCTCCTTGGCCCTTCACAAAATGGGGGTTGGGTATTATTGGTAAAATATCACCTCCTTCTTCTAAGGGACATGTCTTTATCAGTACTACTACAGATTTCTTCACAAAGTGGGTCAAACCTATTCCACTTCGGACCATCAATGATAAAGCCATATACAAATTCCTTCTAAACAATATCATTGCTCGCTTCAGGTTGCCTTCTACCCTTATTTTCGATAATGGTACGCCATTTAAGAACAAAGAGGTGAAGCAATTTCTGGAGAAGTTTCATATTCAACATAGATTTTCTACACCATACTATCCTTAGTCTAATGGTCAAGCCGAAGCATATAATAAAACTCTTGATCTCATTCTCCAAAAAATAGTAAACAAACATGGTAAGGATTGGCATACTCAATTAGCTTACACCTTGTGGGATTATCGCATGTGTTTGTACAATGATAGGAACAACATTGTACAACCTTGTGTATGGTGTCGAGACTATCATGCCTTTATAGTTGGAAATTCCATCCTTGTGAGTTTCTCTTAAAGGATTAATTGATGATGATATTTACCATTCTAATCATTTGCATTAGCTTGAGTTGCTCGATGAGCGTTGACTGTTGGCGCTCGACCATCTTAAAGCTTATCAACAATCACTTTCTAAACACTACAATCAAGGTGTTCTTGCCAGGACTTTCAAGGTAGGTGACCTAGTTCTCTTTGAGAATCAGAGAAATACAAATGTGTTGCTTGATCAAAAGGGAAAGTTCAATCCTAATTGGTTAGGCCCTTACATTTTCATCTCTTTGTATGGTTTTAGTGCTTATGGATTATCGCCTATGGATGGAATTCCTCTAAAAGAACCTGTCAATGTGATGCATCTTTTTCGATACTGTGCATAGTGTTTATGTGTCATATGTGTAATGCTCATCCCCTGTGGATTGCAGTATATCATATTACAACATTCATGTTGCATTGGCATTATTTTGTCATTGATGTCATAAGTTGAAGTTTAGTTGCTCTTGTTGTGATGCCATTTCATACTTGCTTCAAGCTATTGCATTATTGATGGTGTTTGTTTTGATATTGTCAAAGGTAAATGTGTTGGAAATGAAAAGATGGTGTTACAGTGAATTTCCTTATGATGTTGTTTAATGGTGTTTGATAATGTTGATAACAGTGTTGATAGTTCAGTGGTAGTTCAGTGTTTATAGGTACTTGTCATGAGTTGAGAACATTGAAGGCATGGGATTCATATAAAGCTCATATTCAAAAGTCCAAAACCCTAAAAGCATCAAAGCTTATTTCTCTTATCAAATATCAATGGCACAATATTTTGCATCAAGGGAATACGATAAATAGCAGGGATCATGAAAATCACAGGTGCAAGTTTATTAGGTTTTTTAATTGGTTTAGGGTTTATTTGTTGGTTAACACTTTTGTTTTTAAAACCCTAAATGGAAGTAAATGTGCAAAGTTAATATCAAATTCATTTTGGTTATATTTGGAAGGTGACTTGCTATATCAAGTTAAAGATATTTTAAGTAACTTGCTTAAGGGTTTTAAATCATTTATCAACTGGCCACTTCTTTTGTTCTAATCAATCAAGCAAGTTACTATTGTGCAGTTTCGCACACACGCCCCACTAAAAGTAGGGACCCTGTTTTGCTCTGGTATTTTGTCATCTTTTGGGCCTATTGATTTTATTGTCCTAATTGCTTTTGAGGTCCTTGGATTTTCATTTGGCCCAACCAAGTCATTCCCCTAGGTCGCACATTAAGAAACTTAAGTTTTGAACAATTCGGGTTTTGACTCAGGGTCGGGATTATCCATCCCACCCGGATTTTCCCGGATTCCATCCAAAGCCCAACGAGGTAACTTTAGCGCTGAAGTCCAGAAAATTGAGGACTCCGTGGAATTCCACTTGGTCCAGATTTTTCTGAATTCCGTTTCGTCGTTGGGTTCCCGAATTTCTCCATTCCATCTTGTCTGCACCATTAGTGCACCTGGGTAAGATTTCTATGGTCGAATTTAAAGGGATTTGGGATCACTTGCTCTTATCTTTGTTGTGCATTTTTTCTTACATATGAGATTGCATGAGTTGAATCTTGAATTTCTTGTGTTTCAAGTTGATTTGGTTGCTAGGGAATTCGAGTTAGCACCTCATTACGTTTGTGGTTGAATTTGATCTATTCATGGTATGTGGTTTTGGTCCTAACTCTCAAGTTGCTATTGATTTTTGATGCTTTATGATTTAAATTAGTCTGGGAGCTAGAATTTGTGTGATTGACGATTGAATATGTTAAACTAGGGTTGCATTTAGGGTTTGAGGATTCTCAATGCTTATCTAGTATTTCACCCTAGTTCATTCGGTCAAAATGTTCAACTATATCGCATGTCGGTGAGACACTAAATCGTGTCTCCCCAATGCCAAAGTGTCTGATCAAAGAACCCATCAGCAAGACAAACGCTATCAACAAGGATCACTCTGAACTCACTCATCTCACCGATGACTTCCAAACATTTCATCGGCAGGAGTCACAACGATATGCATCCAGAACAGCTCCATCGACGAGACATCTATCGTTGCCGTGAGATATAAGTTTCATTCCGATAGACCAAAGGTCACGCCGGTCTCTGGGTTTTTTCCTAACTTCAAGACTTTCCTTTCTGGCTGGATTTTCCTAGATTCCTTTAGTTTCCTAGAAATGTGTTGGTTTTTAGAGTTTTGCGCTCTTTGAGGAATTTCGGTCTGACCAATTTTTTCTGAATTTTTTGCTAAGTATTGTGCCAATTGAGATGCTTGATGGAAGAATAATTTTGGATGATGAATGCTTGATATTATATGCTTAATTTAATAGATTACACAATGATTCATGCATTCTTTTGGTCATTTTGATAATCTATTGTTGATATTGGTGCCTCATCGAGAGAATCCGCCTAGTTCAGAATTTTTTGAAATTCCTCCTAGGCTGGTTTTCCCCGGTTAGCTCAAAATCCTGAACTTCTTAGTTTTGATGCTTAATGGTTGATTTAATAGTTTTATCATGATTTTGAGCTAGCACTTTGATGAAATGTTGTCAACAATCATATTTTCATGTTGGAATTTGATGGATGCAGGCTGAGTCTAGCAAGGCAACAACTAGAAAGGCTAAGAGAGACACAGAGGGATCCTCCATCACTGAGGCAAAAATAATGAAGTTGTACATAAAGAGTAGGATTCCTAAGAGCAAGATAGCCTCAGTCAGGTCCGAGGTTTCAGACACCAATGCATGAGGAGGTCTACATCATTGAAGACTGTCATCGAAGAATATGGAGGTTCAGAAAATCCAGACAATGTCGGATTCCCTGAAAGAACATAGCTCAGGAAAATCCTTCTATGCGGAAATTCCCCGAGGACTCTAAATCCCCGAGCAGTATAAATCAGCCATCTTATGCATTCTACGGGTTTTTGAGATCCGCAAGCTGATGAAAGTGGCACGAGGGAAGCAATGCTAAGTTTAGCGATTCGAATCAAGGAATATATTGTGGCAATGAACAATATTGTTGATGAACCAAGCCATCTTAGTCCAAAACGATTGAGGAAGTGGTAGCGGGATGTTTACTCTCCAGTCAATGAAAGATCCAGTAACTGAACACAAGTTGGATGATGTAGTGACCTACAGTGCAATCATTAATAAATATCATTCCAACAAGATAGATTGAGGTAACATGTAAAGGACAGGATGGAGTGCGCCAAAGATAAAGATGGGGAGGAAGTAGTTAATGCAATGTTGCATCGA
Source organism: Sequoia sempervirens (assembly GCA_007258455.2). Taxonomy (NCBI): domain Eukaryota; kingdom Viridiplantae; phylum Streptophyta; class Pinopsida; order Cupressales; family Cupressaceae; genus Sequoia; species Sequoia sempervirens. The sequence continues at coordinate 8,384,253 of VDFB02292527.1, read as the reverse complement.
GCCTTGTGTTTCTCTATTATTTCACTTCTTCTTTAAATGCAGTGGACCGAATTGGTGGGAGATCCTAGGCTGACATGGTTGGTGTATATGCATTCAATGCATATTTTGACCTTTATTTTTTAATTCCTCTGGGCCGACTTGTTTATGTGGCCAGTTGTTATTGTAAATTCTTAGGCCGACACACTTTGGGGTTTTTCTATAAATATGGAATTTTGCCTCATTTGTAAGGGCTGGAGAAATTGAATGTTAGAGCTAATTTAGTAGTAGAGCAGGAGTTAGAGTTAGGAGTTAGTTGTTTCTCAAGCAAATATTGTAACAGAAAACTAGAATTGTTGCTACGGTGGATAATTTGATGCAAGTAATGACATTGTGACTTGGTGCCATACTTGTGTTATTCTTATCTGGCATGGTTCATGTTATTCTATCTTTAAAATTGCTTTGAAAATAGTTGATGTATGTTAGATTTAGAATTAGATTTGTTTAATGGTGTTCGTGATTTGATACTTGAAGTGTTTGTAGCAATCTCTGGTCTATACTCCCAACAACTATTTGACTGTAGTTGTTTGGGAAAGTCAACCTAGACCACATATTCATTGTGTTTAGTTCGATTGTGAAGATTATTCATTTCAGTTGCAACAGGATTGTCTTGAATGAATGTTCATGATTAGAAAATCTTTAACGCCTTAGAAGATTGCACTGTTTCTGTAAGATTGTAGATTTATCTGGGTTGAGCAGGAATTGGTTTTTAAGGGATTGGTCCATTTCAAGTATTTTATCATTTGCATTATTAATCTTAGGAATAGTTTTAAATTTAGATAACTCTTTAAAACCCTTATCTTTTGCATTTTCTTTTATCATTTGGGTTAGATCTAGGATTTTAAGTATCACAACATTGCAAGATCTGATAAGTTATCAAGATTCAGTATTTTCTTGTAGTAAGGTCCCATTGTGATTACCAACATTTTCACGTTTATCACTGAGTTGTTTATGCATTGTCAAGACCCGACATTAGAGACCTTGGGGTTATCTCTTGAGGCTTGCTGATAGAGATTTACCTTTCGAGAGAGATAGGATATCATATTCTGTCTAAGTTGTTGCTGTGCAGAAAACACCATCGACAGTGACAATCTTGGCTTATAATTTTCAAATAAAGATCGATAGCTATTGTTTAAAGATGAACAAGGTGGGATTTTGAATCCAAGGGTCTATATTTAAAAATTCTAACAGTTATTTCTTGAAGCAAGAATATTGATAGGAGTTCGACAGTCACTTCATTTTAGTTTTGCTTTTAATTGCTTGAAAATGAATAGGTGAATTGATTATTGGATGGCACCAAATTGAAGGAGTAGTTTGTAATCTATATGTCTTTGAATATCAATGGTTAGTTAATGGTATTGGGTTTTTATTTTATTTTTGAAGATGGACTGTATTTGATGAAAATGTAGTGTAATATTTTGAGTTTTGAAAAGGCTCTTCTGCATTCAATGTGTGATGTGTCATTGTTTGAAGATGGAATAAGTTTTTTAAGGATTGTGTGTATGTTTTGATTGAAAAAATGATGATAGGTAGAAATAATAATCTTTTCCTTCTAGAATTCAAGACGATGCTTTGATGAAGAGGAGACACAGAGAAGGAGACTGAAATAACAGGACATCAAAATACTAAATGGTATTTATGTATGAATGAAATCATGAAGTCTATTTTATCTCTACAAATTGGTTTGATCTGAATGAGATCTCATGTGTTTGGAGCTTGATGAAAATAAAGACAATGTGATAGAAGTCTGATTGGAGGTAAGAGCATTATGAAGATTTGTATGACAGTGTTGTGAATTTTTATGTGAAGACATGAATTTGTAAAAGTATTTTTGTGTCATTCAAAGAAAGGTGCAGTTAATTGCTTGTCATTCATATCCATAAGGTTGATGATTTTCATAGACAAGTGTTTGTCATTTATATATATTTGTTCATAGTGTATTGAAGAGGAGTTTTGTAGAGAGGTCTGTGTCCATGTATGTGAAAAGGAGTTTTGCAGAGAGGTCTTTGTCCATGTATGTGAGGAGGATTAAATGTTGAATTTTTGCATATGAAAGGGGGAGATGGAGTTTTTAGATTTGATGATGTAGAGATAGAGAAATGATTTATATGGAAATAGAGTAACCCTCTAATTTTTCTTATTTATTTTGAAGTGTGAAAATCTTGCTTGTGAGGCATGGTGAGAAGCCAGTGAGGAAGATTGAGAAGCCAGTGAGGTAGTTTGGGAAGCCAGTGAGGCATGATGTTTTCTAGTGAGGCATAGAGTGTAGCTATTGAGGCTTGTTGCATTGCTAGTGAGGCATGAAATATGTATTCAACATGTTTTTAGCCAGTGAGGCTTAATGAAGCAAAGTTTCAGAGTGGTTTTTCACCCTTTTAAGGTTTTCCACTCATAAAATTTGTGTTATGTTTTCTCTTGGAAGTGTTTTATATTTTGCTTGATTAATCATCCCTGATTTAAGTGTGATATTCAGATTTGCATATCTTTGTGACTCCCAAAACATACAATATCTAGATTGTTTGAAGTATATTCAATAGAGCATCTTTGAATAATCAAGTGAGTGAAGTTTTGAAATTGGATTTTTCATTTGACCACTAATTCACCCCCCTCTCAGTGGTCTTGTACTCCAACAATACATTCATTAACACATCATTGCATACTGTGTTATTATGTAAACATATGTGTGTGTTAATTTATTTAATTAGGAATTACATACATAAATGTGTTATTATGCTACATGTATGTGCATTACATTTGATTACATATTTTGGTTAGATAATTAGATCATCATTGTATTTAATTTACATCCATATGTGTTTATTAGATCATGATGGCATCTAATCTAGACATACATCCATAAGTACAACATCTATCACATAATTATACATGAAAGTAAAATCATACACATAAAGATGAACACCATGATGTAAAAAATAGAATCCCATGTATATATATAAATATCAAGTGTAGGTCATGTACATGTATCACACCACTGCCATTAAAAAATAGTGGTGGTTGTATATCTATCAATGTCTATACATAAAAAATAATGCTATACAATTATATCATTGGTACAAAAATGGGTATCTAATATTTGGGCATGTGGCTCCTCGAGTCCTCTTGTCTTGGCAATGAGCATGGTCGAGGCTAGATAGTGGAAATGAAGCAAGATCTGTGTGACCATGAGGCTAACATGCTCACTCAGAGTCCTCTGATCTCTCCCTGTAGTGAGGTTATTTGTATCTCTACTCTCCTCAGGGCCTCTCATAGCTTTGAATCAGTTGCTAGTTGTGTGTGAGGTTATCGAGTCAACTCTAAAGAGCATCATGTGCCTCCTCAACACTGTCAGCTCTCATCCTCGCCTCACCTCTCTCGACGAGCATAGTTTGTAGCTCCATTGACTGTTGATCCCTCTATCCAATGATGCTCCTCACATCAATGGTCCTCTAGATGACCTCTACTTGCACCTCTTCGTATGTTTTCCTAAGACATGCAACTAGATTGAAAAGATGGTTGTGTTGCCCCATTCAAGCTAGTCTATAAACCTCTAGGACAATCCCCTAGATAGGCATGACAAGGGACACCTTCGAGATGCACTGTGCGATGAACGCAATCTACTCTTGTGTATCCACTACAACCACAGAGAAAGTGGACTCATCAGTACTGCATGATATATAAAAACATGTATGCACATATACATATACATATACATATACATATACCTATACATATACATATACATATACATATACATATACATATACATATATATACATGAGGTGAAACTAAAAGTACTACAAAGGAAATAACCTAAATAAATCGGGTACTTGGATCATTAGCCTACCAATATGCATTAGGGGGAGGAGAAACATTGGTTCCTATGCCTCCTATGTCAGATGTTATTGTTGTTACTGCAATCACCAAACCAACAGGAGCTGATGGCACCACCACTAAAACTAGGATGGCTGGTGGAGGGGATGACAACCTCCACTGCTACCTCCGCCTCACCATAGCTATGCCCACATCCTTGGCTTGTTACTTCTCAATGCCGCTATCTTCACCTTTGTATCCTCCCCCTCCCATTGGCACTACCTCCTCCTGGACACTAGCATCTCCCCTAGGGGCATCTATCGAGAAAATCAGAGCAAGACTGTGTCATTGCAAAAGGTCCTAAAGCCCCATACCACACCCATGTCATCTACGAGAAACAACAAAGGCTGATCTTGATCCTCTACCTCATCATCAATAAGGATGACGTCAACTATGGTGGGATTCCAATGATCGCTCAATCTGGTGATGCTCCTCACTACTCAAGTGTATGATGTAATAGTCAACGAAATGGTTTGTTGAATGTTGAAATGTCACACCATACAAATCCAATAAAAATGAATAATAACAAAATCTATATGACCAAGCAAAAAATGGTCATGTTGCATGTTTCACAGCTACCTGTGATCGTCCACCCATCTCATCCCTTTATGTGGTCAGCATCTAATTTGGTAAGCTTGCAATGTATGAATCTGAAGTCTCCAAAATTGTAGGTCTCCATATCTCCACTAGCAAATAAGCTCATACTAGTGTGCCATCAAAACACTGTGGTCCCTCACTCACGGATATCCAACTAGTTGGGTGCAAGTGATGTGAGCGAATTCCCACACTTGTAATAATGTGCATGCGGTGAGGCTCACATACTCATAATGAATGAACCTACCTAGCTCGTGGTATAGGTGTGTCAACATGCTTCGACCCCACATGTAGATGGTGTGTCACTCCATCTCTTTGATGGTATGGATGAGGGCCCCATGAAGGTGAGATCCTCGTCCATCCATGATCACTCACATGGCAACTATCACTACCATTGCCCTTCGTACAAGGGCCACTACCATGCTGCCTTGCTCCAACTAGAATATGTAAATGTCGTCGGTCCCGTTGCCAAGGTCAGTGCGCCTTACATAGTACTAGATTCCCTTGAATCACTCTCGAGTAGAGTGCGTATCATCCAAAGCCACCCATCATCCATGGATGGGAAGGTTGGTGATGCAGTGATGTCCTCTAGGGTGATGGTGATATCACCCGTCAAAAGGTGGAACATCGAGGAGGTTGAGTCCCACCACCCATCAAGGTGATCAACATGCAATCATGATACAACATCTTTGGTAGGGTGTAGGAACACCATAGACCTACACTGCAGAGATGCCCCTCCTTGTTTGGGGACATGCACTCCACCTAGTCACAAATCAACCATAGAACCCATCTGCCACCATGCTCTACCATCTTGAGGTAATCCTACAAAATGAAAAAAATATTCAAGTCAGATCCATCTATCTCAAAAACTTCTAAGTATGACATTTGGGATACAGGCGTGTCGCACAGATGTTTGTGTACTACGTTATTGTCCAAGGTCCGCCATTGGAAGTTGGCTGGACGCTTACGCATATGGAAAACCCCAACGCTATCAAAGGTCCCCAGTGTGCAGGCGGGACACATTTGTGCCACTGAGATTCTTGCACTCCTTTAATTGAAAAAAACCTAAAAATTGCTATAAAATGCGACAAAAGAGGTTTTTCAAACTCACTTGATTGACCGCACACCCCTCAGCCACTGCCCATCATAGCTGATTGATCCATGGGTCCTCCAACTCTCATCTTCAAGGCATTTTATTGGATTTTCTCTCATAAAATTCAACAAAACTCTCGTAGTGAATAGTGAAAATGACCTTTCTAGGGACCCACCTAGGTATATATAGGCCCCCCCAAGGCCCATTTTTCTTGTCGATCCTGGTCTCGTCATTTTTCCTGAATTCACCCCACTAAGTTGGGGAAAAAATTAGGATGGGGCATAAACTCACTTCTTCATCATATTTTTGCCCCAAACCACTAGATTTTTCTTGAGTATTCTTCTCACCTCGGTAGCTTCTTCTGATTTTTGAGCTGACTTAAATTTGAGTTTTGTAGAACAAACTTTCATGTCTGATGTTGTGGTTTCTTGCTGAACTCAATCATTAGGGGCATCATCAGTACCTACCTACTCGACCTCTATGGCCTCTATAGTGTCCTTTTTACACACAAATCTGTAAAAAATTTCAATTTTTTGAGTTTTCTTTAATGTTCTACTTTCTACTTTAGTGTAGCTAATTTTTCCCAAAGATTAGCTCACTAAAGTGGGGGCAAAATGTAATGTTGTAAAATTCCACCCCATGGCAATTTCACATTTGCACATTTGACCCTTGCATTTATGGAACCTAGCCACATTTATGGAAAAAGGACCAATGATGAAGCAACAACAGTCTGTCACCTTGTTTCTTGTGAAATAATGAGTTGGACACCTACGCGGTGTGCGAACGTCTACACGATGTGCTAGCATCCCTATACTTTTATGAGTTCAAACGAGGAATCTTAGAATATTTGACTTGTGACATGTGTCCTTGTGGTCAATTTCTAAGAGTAACAACTCCTCCCACCCATGCAATTGAATACAATCTTTCTTTTTACTCTCATTCTCATTCATTCTATCACTCTCTAATTCTAGCTCTCTTCTCTTTCTCTTCCATTCTCTTGATCTTGTCTCCACGGTGAAGCTCTGCTAAAATAAAGCTCCTCAACAACCAAATCTCTCTTACAAGAATTCAACATTATGTCTATCAAGCTAAGAGGGGGCCACATACTATTGGTAACGCTCTCTTGATTCTTGTCTATTTGTTATCATACTCACTTTGTGTGTCTTATCTTATGATACAGGTTCTCCTCCCGAGTGGGGTTTGCTTTTATCACTTTGTGTCTACTCTGCTTTTTGTTTATTATTCTCTTTATCTATCTAGAGGTCCATGGAGTTGGAACACCAAAGTAGGGGTTTGACTGCGACAAGCCCCAAAAATTTTCCTCATTCAACTTGTGTGTGGGTTGCTTGTGCGGAGCTTGGAGGAAAGTTTCAAAGTGCGTGACCATTTGTAAGTTGGTACTCTACCTTCCTTGTATTTTATCAATATTTCCCACTTTTTGTTAATTTAGTAGGCTAAACATACCTCAAATCTGAATCAGTTAGCAAATCCTTTGTAATTTTGTCCAAGGGTTTGGTGCTATGTCCATATAGGATGCCAGCATGCCTCTAGGACTTCAACGTGATGCACTAGTGTCCCGCTCCCACACTTTTGTCCTTCAACCAAGAGCTTCTCACTTTGTGATAAGAATCTCAGTGATCTATTCTTTCAGTTCCTAATTTTTTTTTTCTAATATTATTTCTAATATTCTATCTAAAACTCTTTCTTTGCAATTTCTTCATTACTCTCCCTGATCCACTAACTAAGCTGAGGTAGTTTAGGGAATTTCATTCCCTGGGACTCTCTTGGTAACCAAGATAATCATGAGTAGTGAATCCCCCTTCTCTATAGTATACATAAAAATTATATCTGGTCATCTCAATCTCTACACCCTTAACATTATGTGTTTTCACAAGAATATACTCTTATTTTGATGAGAAAGCCATACCCATGTTTATGCTTTACGATGATGAGTTGGTGAAACTTTGTTACTTGTTCTCAAACCTCCAACAAAAGAATATTATTTGAAGGATATCTAGGGATTTTGTATGGAATTTTATGGAAACCAACTACTCTGATGTAGGTAAAGGTTTTATGCTGGATATACCAATATCTCATTTCTTTTATCACCTCCATTTCCTTAGTGGATATTATCTTAGAGAAATCTCCCACTAACCCTCTAATTACTAAATAAACAAAATTATCATTCACAACACCAAAATTATGAAAACTTGCTTCCAATTCTAGCCAAGGATAGTGTTGATAGATTGTCACTTCTCCAAGCTCGAAGGAACCAACTCTAGTAAGTCTCAAAAATTAAGGTTGTGAAGACAACAAGTAGACCAAGATGCCATATAGAACTTATGAGTTGAGAGGACATTGCTCAATTGCTCATGAATGGTATCACTTATATGAAAAGCCCAATAAATTTTCTTCTTATTGGAAGAATTGATAATCTTAATGAACCTCACCATCCATGGGTAAAAGTCCCTTGCATGTTGGTACCCAAAGAGTCGGCTCAACAACACAATTAGGTCTTTAACATCTTCTTTATACTAACTTTTGTGTTGCACCTTAGCTAGTTTAGCAACCACCTTCCTTGGTTTTTCTAACAAATTGCAATTTATGTAGTTCAAATTATCAGTTGGATGATCATCAAAATAGTCGACTACCTTCTTCATGTCCATTACCTCATACTTTGAATGGGTAGGAATTCTGAAGATTTTCTCTATCATCTCTAGGTTTATATCCAACATAGTTTCCCAATTTTCCCCTTTGACCTTTTGAGTCTTATGGTTATAATGAAGAGCACAAGTGAGAACTAACTCTAGGGACTAAATCATAACTAGTAAAGTAGCAACTTCCACTAACCTTGATTTTACAAGAGCCCTATCCATTGGAGTTCTCACCCCATTGTCATTTTTTCTCTACTTGAATTCATCTACGTTGGCCTGGCCCAAGTCTGTATCTCCAATCTAGTTGTACGGAGAGAACATCTTTGAAGGGGGGTTATAAACTTTGAATTGGTATTTCATTTCTTGTAAATATTTTGGTGGCATATCTCCTGCAAGCATCAATGCCATATATTAAGATTTCATTATATACTAAGAAGAGAAAACCTACAAAACAAGCCATGTTAGATAGTATACATCTTTTATTTCAAAGTCATAACTTGTTAGAAAGAAGTTATATAAAGTTTCAGGCATCGACCTTCAAGCTTACCCCTTACCTTATACCATTAAAACTTGCACTTAAGATTTTAATTTTCCCTTTATTTAGCTCTCCAGGCATCGAGGATTAGAGATCCCTCGTACCTTTTACTTGTAATGAGAATTTCTTAATTCATAATTGCGCTTGATCGAATATCAGGGATTGGGGATCCCTTCTACCTTGTACACTCTTGAACATGTTCTTTCCTTAAGAGATATTCTCAACACATGAAATCTGAAGTACATTTTAGAGATCAGGGATCAAAGGTCTCTTTTACGGTTTACTATAAGTTTTAAGCATTATTTAAGTCAAAGCCCCACAACCCAAAACCTGATTTGCATTTTTCCTACCTAACTTGGATTAAAAGAGATTTAATAAAGGCATGTTTATCAATTATATCATTTAAATGAAGGTAATTAATCATGATTTTAGACATCAGAGGTTGAGGTTTTATCATACTTCCTACTTGAATAAGGAAGCATATAAATGGTACATCCGATAGTTAAAGTCTGAAAGTGTACCTTAAAAATAGATATTTTTGCTAAGTGTTTGTGAGCATTATCAAGGTCAAATATCAAGGATACCCTTACCTCTTTCACCTCTATAAGAAATGTGGTAAGAGATATCTCCGATGGTCAAAACCCGAAGGTCATAACAAGATATCATTAAGTCATAAAGAATGGATCGAGTGTCAGAGGTTAGAATTTCACCTTACATATTTCAAATGTTTTCATGTATCGAGTAAGTAGACCTCACGATGCCTGAAGCATGATAGGTTTCAATTTTCAATCATGCCAAGGTAAAACATAAGGAAATTTCAGGAACCTGAGGCTTGATGCCTAACGATGATGTCATAAACGTCTTCAAATGACATGCCAAAAAAGCACATGATTTGGTGAGACAACAAAGCCAAAAATGGCAAGAACAAAAAGGGGAAAAACACACATGGAAAAACAAATAGGGGAATTCCCAAAACTAGGCTGAGGAAATGAAAAAAAAGAAAAAACAAAGCAAACAAAAACAACCAAAATCTAAACACACATATTCTCACACATTTAAATGGGGAAGTGATTTCAAATGACTAGATAAAGGCAAGAATTACACTAACATGTGATAATACATGAGAAAATAAAAGGGAAATGCATGAGAAACTAGCACCAAAAGAAAATATAGAGTAGACACTCATGAACGCAACATGAAAAACACCACATGATAAAACAAATGTGAGCAACCTCGACCTCGAACTAATCACACATCCCACACACAAACAACCAAAAGGACTCGGGTAACTAGCAGTAAAAATGGTGGTTTTGATGGGAAAGAAATGGAACTAAGAAAGTTGCAGAGCTTTGAGACACAAATTACCAGATGAATAATCATAACATGATGCATAACTTAACCTAATAACCCATCATACCTTGCATTAATGACACATTAAACTCAGGTATCGATGCATTCAATTTTGGAACCAACAAATTATATTCTAATGTCAATACATTTGAGTGAAAAGACTTGATGTAACATGCACATCATGTGTGGCACCACTACCAAGAGTCAAGGCCAGTTATGCGATAAGACAAAACCTTGACCCGTGAAGCTCAATAAGAGACAAAATGAAAAGATGAAAGAAAGGGGGTTGGGTTTGGATGCGACAAGGAAGGTATGCCCTTCCTCAGAAGTCTGAAACCTTGAAGGCCAAGAGAAAAGAAAGAAAGAAGAAAACAAAGGGAAGAAGAATGAAAAAGGAAAGGACGAAGGGAAACGAAGGAACACAAAATGAAAAGAGGGGGTCCCCATTTTTCCAAAGACAAAAAGGGGCGTGAGTGAGACGGCACAAAAAATAGAAACCAATGAAAAAAATGAAAAAAATGGTTGAAAAGAATTTCCATCCTCAAATATTTTCAAACATGTTTAAACTTAGAGATACTACCAACCCAATATTAAGCAATGAAATAACAAGTATCCAAGTACTTGAACAATTCACCCATCACGATAATTTTTATGAAATCTCAAAGTCTGTGAAATTTAGAAACAAAGTGTTGATGAAATATAACAAACAATGAATCAAGATAATTTATTTGATCTTTCCTTTCTCCCAAATATTGTATTCGCATTTTTTTTCTCTTTTTTTATATTTCGTAACACTAGTTGGTGTGACCTGGGTATAGCTCCACTCCTAGCCAAGCATCTAGAGCCCCAATGAACATACCTTTGATTCCTTCAAACATGTCTCTACTACTAGTCAGGTGTCCATATCCCTAGTAGAGATTATTTAAATCACCCAATTTCAATAATCCATTTTTGCATTTTATTTTGTCTTCTAGGCTATCACCTAGTGTTGGGTTGGGAATCATAGTGGTCACTGAGAAATGCGACACCTTTTTATTTACTTAAATCCATAGATCACTATGTTTCACCTCTACTTCCAACCCTAATTCTCTAATGTTTACAAGTGTTGAGATCCAAGCAACTAAAATTCCAAGGTTGGTTGGCCCTATACCCTAGATAAAATAAGACTCCCAAGATTAATAACAGATTAGAAAACCTTGAACTGAAACAAGGAAAAGTTTTCAAAACAAGAATACCATAATTATCTCCTTCATGGTTGATTCTTAAGGCCTTTACATTTACGAGAACCCACAAGCATAGAGAAAAGAAGAACAAGAACAAGACAAGCCATAGAAACAAGAAAAGGAGCACCAACACAAAAAAAAGAAAATAGGAAACAACAAACATATCCTAATAATATACATGGAGGGATAACCCTCATTCTCAAGACCCAAAATAGTGTTTTAGGAATTTTCCATTGATAGGAAATGGGCTAAGTTATCCAGTCATAATAATAATCCTGAAGGTATTTTCCCCTAAGATTTTAGCTATTTGGTAAGGGCCTATCCAAAGTTTGTCAAACTCCGAGTGGTTTCCTTAATTTTCTTTGTATTTTTCCCAAAATAAGACAATATTTGAAATCCTAAAGGCTTTTATTTTAGCTCTTTTGTCAAACCATCACTTGACAATAGCTTGATGTTTCAAAACGTGCTTGAGGGCAGTGTTCCTCTTTTCATCCAAATTTAATAGGTTAAGCAACCTAACCTCAACTTTGTCATTTGATTCCAAATGACTCTCCATGAATTTCAAAGTTGAAATTCTGAGATTCATGGGGAATATGAGTTCCAAACCATAGATCAATTGATAGGGGGACGTCCTTAATGCATTCTTAATCCTAGTTCTGTCGGCCCATAGTGCAAACTTAAGGTGTGGGTGCCAATCTTTCGGGTTTTTATCTAATAATTTATTGATGACACTTATTAAATTTTTATTTGTAGAATCAGTCACTCCATTACCTCGAGGGTAATAGTTTGATGAGTACTTTAAAACCACTTTCTACTTGAACGCCCATTGTACAAACTGAATTGAAGAAAAAAAAGGGTTTTTGTCACATACCAGAGCAAAGGGTATCCCAAACCTAGTCATTACGTGACTTTCTAAGAGTTTTATCATGTCAACAATAGTGCCTTGTCTGCAAGTGATTAATTCAGACCACCTTGAGCAATAGTCAATTTCTACCAGAATGAAACTATGTCCTATAGATAAATGAGGGTATATCATTCCAATAAAATCTAAGCCCCATTAGGAGAAAGGACATACCTCGTGTACAAGCTACAGTGGCATGGAGGTATTTATCTCTTTGTTGGTTGTTTTCTGGCATATGTGGAAAATCCTTACATGCTAGCAAGCATCTTTGAATAAGGTGGGATAATAATATGTTGCCCGTAATATCTGATGGATAGTTACTTCAGTAGATCCATGGCCAGTGTCGAATTTACCGTGAATTTTTTTCAAGATTGAACCAACATATTCTTTCTCCAAGCATCTCAAATAGATGCGCCTTCATAGTTTATTTTGTACAAGACCCTAGATTTTATCATATACACTTGGATTTTGATTCTCAGTGCTCGTCTCTCAACTGCATTCATGCTATTTGGGAACTTTCTTTATAACAAATATTTGACAATATCCTTGTACCAATTGTTAGATGTGATATCTTACTGACAATACTATTGGCATACCAACTATTGATTTGCCCCAACTAGTTTTTTTGACTACCCTTGTCCTCTCACTAGCTTCATAGTTTTGATCTCCATGTCATATTATTGATGGATTACCATCCATTTTCCACATCCTCCCCCAAGCTTGTTCTGCATCCACATTGACTTAACCGTAACATCGGGAACAATTGCTATCTCCTTTCTCCTCAAAATATAATGTCTAAATTTCTTGACAGCCTTGGCTAGAGCAAATGATTAATTATCCAAATTAGGATATTTGGCTTCTATATTTTTAAATGAGCCACTCATAAAGGCAATTGGCCTCTCATCACACTCCTTTCCCTTTTGAGTGAGAACACCTACACAACAATGTTCTGAAGCAAAAGTATAGATATGGAAGGACCTGGAATAATATGGACTAGCCAATACAAGTATATTGGTAATGACTTATTTGATTTCCTAGAAGTCTTTCTTGGCTTCCACTATCCATTCGATCTTGGCATCCTTCTTCAACATGTCATTCAATGGACGCACAATATTTACGAACCCACTAATGAATTTCCTAAAGAAAGTAATCTTTTTGAAGAAGGATTTGAGTTCTTTCTTGTTGTTAGGTAGTGACAACTTCAATATAGACTCAATCCTATCTAGATAAATGGAAATACCCAATTTTTTGAAATGATGTGACCTAAGAGATTTACCTCAGGAACTCCAAAAGTACATTTCTTGGGATTTAAAGAGATACTTGATTCTTTGCATCTTTGGAGTATTTTATGTCACTTACATGGTCCACTCTATCTTTTGAGAACACTATAAGATACTCTATGTATATGATTATACACTTGATAATCATCCCTTTGAAAGCTATGTCCATTTCTCTTTGGAAAGTGGCTCCAACATTGATGAGCCCAAACGACATTCTTTGGTAGGCAAAATTTCCCCACTTAGTGATGAAAGCAGTCTTTAGCCTATCTTCTTCATGCACCATCACTTCATTGTACCCCAAGTATCCATCCAAGAATGACATCATTTTTGATCCATTGATGATTTGTAAGACCTCATCTAGTGAGGGTAACAAATAGTTGTATTTTTTGGATGCTTAGTTTAGATTTCATAAGTCCACACACAACCAGATCTCTATGTTCTTTCACAAATGCACCAAATTATCCACCCATGTTGAATGTAGCACCAGGTATATAATTTTGAAACTCAATAGATTCTGTACTTTCTTTTGGATTGGAAACTCTAAAAAAATGTTAATCGGTCATTACCTTTGTCTAAAAGGCTTGGTTTCCTTTTTTAAAGGAATAGTGTGAGTAATTATGGAGGTGTCGTATATCTTTAACTGTTCATGGCTCCAAGCAATCACCTCCCTATAATATTTCAAGGAATGGATTATACCATCCCTTTCCTTTGAAGTATATACCTTCCCAATGGATACTTCTCTTTTGTCTAGCTCATCTCCCAGGTTGTGGAGATCACACTTGTCTCCATTTGAACCTAAAGCGGCCCTTTCAAAATTTGATGTATTACTAGGATCAAATAAGGGCAGTATTAGTTTTTAAATTGGTTATACCATCTTTAGCTTCTTCAAATGGGTCCCTATCAACTTCATCAATGATCTGAGTAGAAAAAATATCAGAGTTGGTAATAAACTCAAGGATGTGCTAGTCATCTTCAAACACCTGGAAGTTGGTGATATTATCCAGAATGTCTGGAACTAGCACCATCTCCATAGAGAATTGTTTCAATTGAGAACTAGTCATAGGCTCTAGGGAACTAGCAGAGGCAATGAGAGCATATGTAATATAATTCCTTCTTCTAGGGATAGAATTTATGTTAAATGCCTCGAAACCCTCAATTAGATCCCACACTCTATTTCTATAAGCAAACAATCTTTTATCGTGGCAAGAATATTGAATTCTAACCTGCCTTACTACTAGTTGAGAGTCTCCTACAAATAGTTGCTTTACCTTCTTTTGGTGAGCAAGAAACAATCCTATAATTAGTGCTTTGTACTCAGTAGCATTGTTAGTGTAGGTAAACTACAATCGGAAAGCACCTATAAATGAATTCCCTTGGGTATTCACCAACTTGACCCCAACACCATTTTCCTGTTTACACTTAGACCCATCAAATCTAAGTTTCCACATATCTTCTTTTCAAGGACTTGTGCTAGTGATATTTCTCTTTTTGTTGGAATGTCACTCTTCTAGAGAATATCAAGACCTATTACCGTTTCTTTCTTGCTTTCAACTAAAGTTTCTTTTGAAAACAACAAGATTTCCTTTTCAATAGGTACTTCTAAAAAGAGTATAAGGACCAAGTATGATATTGTGATTGCCTTTGAATATGGAGAATATCAGGTACTATATCTAATATTGTGATTGCCTTTGAATCATTTCTTTCTATTCTTGGATGATATATCGATTTTACTCTTTCTAGCACATCTTGGCAAGCTGGACAAGAAAATTTGGAGTGGTTCGTATCGTGGATGCGACACCAACTTGGCAAAAAAAAGCATGAAATTATCTACATATTGTATAATATTAGACATTTTATCATACATATTAATTAAAAATTCCTAAAAAATATGGTCAAAAGTTTCAAATTCTTACAGTCCTTTGATGGGACTGTCTTCATATGTGTGTTCATTTGTTGCTAAAGATATCATCATGATATCATTCATCTTATACACACCTAATTCTAACTCTATGAATGCAACCTCATTTGGGAATTGCATTCAATTATTGTATGTTTTAAATTAGTCTCGACATCAATCTTAATCTGATTATTTAGTCCCTTCCATGGCAACCAGAGTTGTGTGAAGTCAGTTGAGAACCATCCTCTCAAGTTTTTGGTTCATTCTCTGCTAACTAGTATTTCATATATTTCAAGGATGTCCACTACATGTATATCAATATATTCCTAAAATCTAGGGTTAGAGGCTGATTGCACATGTGCGTTATTTAATTCCCCTATGACCTTGACTTATGTTTTGTCTAATTGGACCATAACTCTATTGGTTGGCCTAGGTGTTACTCCTAGCTTTTGACATATGGAGTAAGGTATAATATTACATGATGCCCCATAATCTACTAAACAAATATGTACATTTTCCCCAAACATGCGTACTGTTAATAGAAAAGGAGGGGTTATGGTCTTACCTTTTAAAATTGTAGCCATATCTTAGGAATATCTAATGACTTTATCAATACTTATTTCTAAGTAGGAAAATGCTGTAACATGTCAAAAATTGAAATGTTAGCTTTTGTTTTCTTTAGATCATCTATAGCACTATACTTTTCTTCAATTGGGCTATAAAATTTAGGAGTCTGAAAACTACTGGATATGTAATTTCCTCCAAATGGTGCCTCAGGAGAGGGGGGATTGCAACATGAGGATCTAGAGGAGTTGGGCCTGATCTAGGTGGAATCCCATCAGTCACAGGTTCTTTCCTGATTCCCAAATCATAAGTATTCCTATTCTACTAAAAAGTAAAAACTTCAGTATTTTTTTTGTTTTCCTCTTAGAAAGGAAATTTGAATTCCTCTTCTCCAAATTCTTGACCAAGGTCACCCTTATTAAATAAATAAAAGGATTCTACCATCATGTAATCCATATTATTTGTTGGGGTTTGGGTGTTCCCCTACATGAGATTGGATACTCTTTGCATTTTTGAGCAATTACTTTGGTTGTGATCAAAAGTCTGATGAAATCTAACCCATTGGTATTTGTGGAATTATCCACATTGGCACTTTTTAAGGGACTGGGTACTCCCCCATTGTTAGGCCTTGTATTCCACGGTCTATTTCGGGGTTGTGGATTGAAACTTTTCCCCTAAAAGCCTTGATTTTTTTGGTTATGACCCTGACTGTAGCTATTTCCTACATGAGGAGGGTTAACCTTCAGACGGGTGAGTTCATTGGTTACCTAGGATAGAATCATTTTAATTATTTCAAACTTAGAAGCTATTTGAGACTTTTTTTCTTGATCTAGATTCATTTTTTATTTCTAAAAGAAAGGTTTTATTGGTTGCTCTATTTCATTAGTAACATTGGCCTCTTGCCCTTAACCCAGATATGTAAGTGTGACTATGATATGGGTCTATTATACTGTGGAAGGATAGGAAAGAAAGTTATGTGATGTAATCACAACTCCTAAAATAGGATTCATCAAGGGCATGTGGTTATCAAAGATATTACTTATTATAGGGATCTGATTGGTCATCCCTGGAGGACCAAGGGATGGTAAAGATCCAAAAATATTGCCTGCTTGTGGATCCATTCATTAGGAAATAGTAATGGATTCATTATAAATATTGTCCAACATATCCCTATTAGCTAGGGTCAGCCTTCTCAAGAATAAACTAGTGAAGGTATCTATGGATCTAAGGTATGTTTGCACAACTACCAATTCTGGTATGTTGTATGGATCTTCCAACTTCTTATATGTTCTTGTATTGTTGAAAAATGTACACCTTTACATTTTCACACTATGTTTTCATTCCCTTTATTAATTGGACTTAATTAAGCCCTTAATTGGCCCAATTATGCATTCACAAGCCTAATTAATTTCATTTTATGAAAGATAAACCCACATTTAATTAATTCCTACACTTAATTACACATCTTGGAAAATGTCTATCTTAGGTTTAGGGCCTAGGACCCATTCGCCCAATGGTGAATGGGTCCCCCTTAAGTCTTGGATCCCATTTTTTAATATTATTTTGATGCCATTTTAATGATCTAAATTCAAATTGCAAAGGTCAGCTTATGATGTTTCATTTTCAGGTAATTAAGGAAATGCCTATAAATACAAGGTCTTTTTATCAAATTCAAATCCTAAGAAATCTTAAAACTCCAAGAGATCAATCACAAGAGAAAAGATTATTTTCAAGAGCATTGGAGAGCAGATTGTTGGAAGAATGAAGGAGACCTCTGGTTTTGTTGTCTTTGTTGGCATTGATGCCAACATTGTTTGGTGATTGATTATCTGCCCATCTGGTAAACTATGTTTGTGCTACATCGGTCCAGTAATTTAGTTTAGAATCACTTTGAAGTGTATATCGACTCATATAATTTTGATATGTTTTTCAAGGGTCTTAGATGTAGTCGTAATCAAGGAATCAACAATTTTAGTTGGATAAGTTGGAAGGTTTAAATGTCAAAAGTTTGGCTTACAGTTTTGGTGTGTTTCTCCTTTGGCCGACTTGTACATGTACTGCACGTTTCATGAAAGCTTATTCTTTATGTCCGGGCCTACCTAAATTGTGTCTTGCATTTTTGGATTTGAGTGCCAAAGAAGTATTTGTTTTGAGGCTGATAAGACATTTTGAGTTAAGTTTCCTACATCCAATTAGGCCAACCTAATTGATGTATGAATATGCAATTGTGTATATATATGTGGAACATTCATATGTTGATAGATAGAGGTGGTGTGGTAGTGTGAATATATGCCATAGTATGTTATTATGAAGTTGTTGATAGTTGTTATGTTTCTACAAACCGATGCAAATTTTTTGTTTTCTTGAGCTTAATTGGAGCTATACTCAACACTCAGAAGGTACATTCCTTTCAATTCACATTCCTGGTAGTGAGCCATAACTTTTTGTATTTTGGCGGTAAGTCATATCTTTTGTACTCTAGGTGTGAGCCCTTCAAGGATAGTATGTCCTAACAGTGTGCCATGTAATATTTTGTAATTAGTTATAATATATTGTGATTTAATCATCACTGTGGTTTTTCCCACTTTGGGTTTTCCACGTAAAAATCCTGGTGTCTATGAGTTGTGTGATGTTATGTTCATTTCTATGTTTTTACTTATAGCTGCAACAAGATATATTGTAATAATTGGATGGTTGGTAATCAATTGGTTTAGTAGAATACTAATTCACCCCCCTCTTAGTATTTTGTGTATTCAACAATTGGTATCAGAGCTTGGTTCCTTTTGAGAAGCTTAATAGCTTAAGGAAGATCTTGAAGTTTAAACACATGGCTTATAAAAAAGTATCCTGTTCCACTGGAAGAGATCTTTGCAACTGAGGAACTCCATGCTACTCTTGAATATTTGGATAAAAGTGAAGATGAGAAAGAGTCTCTGAAGGAAAACCTGAAAGAAGCAAATGAATGCATTAGAAAGTTAAGAGAGAAAATCAAGAAGTGCAAAGAAAGTTATAGAGAAGTCAGTGATCAGTTCAAGAAGGATAATGAAGACATCACTAGACTAAAGCTGCAAGTGGAAGAAAAGAAAAGAATTGAAGAATGTTAGAAATCCGAAATCCAAAGAAAAATTAATGAATGTAAAAAGCTTGAACAAGAAGTGGTAAATCTTCAATATAACTTGGAGAAAGAAAGAGCTCATGAAGAAAAAATTAAGACAAGCACTACAAAGCTTGATGAGTTGATTGCATTTCAAAATCTAGCTAAGGATAAAGGTGGTCTAGGACTTGAAGAAGGAAAAAGTTCAAAGGAAAATCTGATTCCCAAAAAAGTGCAATCAAAGGAAGACTCAAAGCAATGGAAGGAAGATCAAGAATCATAGAAGCAATACTGAAAGGATTTCTATTCAACAACCTAATGCTCAAAGGTACCCATATTTCAATGGCACTTGTTTCTCATGCAATAAATTTTGTCACAGGGCAACTGAATGTAGAAGTAAAATGAATTAGAATGTTGGACTCTTTGCCAGACAATACTATGCTTGCAATAAGTTTGGGCATAGAGCTTCTAAGTATAGAAGTCATATAATGATGAATAGATTCAATACTGGTAGAATGACTAAATCTTTTCAAGGCTATTGCTATATATGCTATGATTTTGGATATAAAGCTATTAAGTGCAGATCAAGGTTGAATGCAAATCAATTTGGTCAGAAACATATTGTGTGCTACACCTGCAATAAATTGGGACACATCTCCAAATTCTGCATAAGCAAAATTGAGAAGAAACCTGGTCCGAAACAAAAGAACAAACCTATAAAAAAAGTGGATCCTATTGAATTAAGAAAAGAAATGGAGAAGATTTGAAAGAAAAAGGAAGAACCTAAGTGATAGGTCTAGACAATGGTTTATTTTATGTTGTTTTTATATCTATTTTAAGATACTTTTAAACATATTCTCCAGACAATGTTCCTACATTATGCAATCCTTTTATATCCATTATGCAGACTTGAACCTTAATTATTATGATGGAATTATGGTTATAATATATTAATATTATATGGTTTATATGAATGAATGTATGGAATGTTGATGGAATTCTATGAATTAATTGTGATAATTATCCTCATGTACATGTTTTGCGGAATTAACTTGTTTCAACTCAAAAGGAACCGTAGTGCAATAGTTGCGAGGTGAACCTATAACAAAAGGGATGAATGGACACTGAAGTAGGGGAAGCTCCAAGTTAAGCTGAACATGGTTGTCATTGATCGAAGGCTCTTAATGAAGATTTGACGTGCGTTGTTATGACTAGTTTTACAAACATCAAAGAAGAGGTCTCCTTCATCTATGAAATTTTGACAAGTGGTTGTATGTTTACATATAGTTTTGTTTTGATAGAGTTCTAGTTCTGATAAATTTTCTCTTTCCTTTTTAGTTATAGGTTGAATAATTTGAATCTTAATTCCATGCTCTATTATCTGGGAGTGGAGTTAATGGTTTTAGTTAATTGTTGCTTTCAATAAAGATTCCCTTAGTTTGTATATAGTTGTTGGTTGAATCCGTAGGATAGTTAGTTGGTTTTTATCAATTTTATGTTACCAATTACTTTTAGTTTCAAGACATGAAAAATATTCCAAATGATTGAGTCCAATATGTGGAAAGATCTTTTGTAATCTTTTACAATATGCAATGAATGGAGTTAATCTTATGGGATGCATAGAATCTATTAGTTAGATTGTGTTCAGTTAAGTGGGAACAGTTACTTGAGCAGGACACTCAAGGTATTGTTCTTCACTTGATCTTTCAATTATTTATTTATGTTAATAGCTGTTATTAGTTTATCATTGTTCATGAGTCATATGCAAGTTAATTGGAATTTCATTTCTTGCTTATTATGAATGAATGCTTGTGAATATGCATGTAACAATTATTAGTAGAACTCTAGAGGATAGTTTAGTTGAGTCATTACTTTTTATTAAGTTTTTGGTTAACATGGTATCATTTTATTAGCAGTAGTTCAGTTACAGACTTTATTGTAGGTACCCGTAGCAACTGGTTCTGGTTTACACTTTTACTTTTTTACACTTTTGTGAGTTTACAGCAAGTACAATAACTTAGGTAAGGTAGTTTAAGTAGTTTTAAGTCAATGAAGGCATATATAATGCTACACCATCGTAAGCTTACTAGCCCTAGGTTGATAATTTAATGTAGTTTTAAGCAATGTGAAGTGGACTGTTCATCCAGTTAAACCTCTGAATTGAGTAGATTTTACCAAGTTTACAATACATTAGCTTAGATTCTACATATTGGCACCGTTGTCGGGGATGGTGTTATCTTCATAGACTAGTTTTTACAGTTTTCATAGTTAATTTCTCTTTTTAAGCATTAGGACTATTAGATACCATCTTTTTCAACACCAAGATAATTGACATTGTGCAAGATCACTGAATTTAAAGCCATATTTCATGTATGCAGAGGCAAAGAGATTCCTTGGGTAGGTTCCTTCCCTCCACACGCCAGGAAGTTATTGCAGAAATTGGTGACCATAGTACTCAGAGTGAAGGTACCATTGAAGAAGAAATTTCCTTCTCACCAACCTCTAGCACACATATAGAAGGAACATACTGCACCATGGGTGATGCAACAGATGATGATGATGCCCACCAACATTTGGGTTTCCCATTACTAACCAGCAAAGGACTACAGTGCTGAAGAACATTCCTCCTTCGGCCTTGCCAATTTTCTATAGGTTAATGACTGAGGACCCAGATACATTCCTCTTTGAATTTTATGTCTTATGTAGAAGTTATGACTACTTCTAATGTGCATAGGTTAAATATTTTTCCTACCACTCTCAAAGATGCATCTTTGAGATGTTTCATGGGATTAGGTAAAAATGTTGCTCCTGATTGGGACACCATGAAGACACTATTTTTGGAAAAGTATCATGACTACTATAGAGGACTTGACAGGAGGAAAGATGATATATTCTGAATGACACAAAATGATGATGAGCCTTTAGAAGATTATGTGGAAAGATTTCAGTTTTCTCTAAATAAAAACCATTAGAAAAAGTTGTCAGAGGAGTCTCTCAAGTTAGTCTTTTTGAGGGGAGTTAATGAAGACTGCATGGATGCCTTGAACCTCATTGGCCAAGGAGATATTTCTCAAGTACCATTGTCAAATATATGTAAGGCTTGTAGGAATTATTCTAGGACCTTTTACAAAAAGGCCAAGAGGAGATAGAATATAAGTTATTAGTAAATCATCTACAGGGGTTTCAAAAATAGAGCTAAGCAATCTGTTATCCAATATGAAGGAGGATATCATCAGTCATTTGGAAACTTAGTTTGATACTCTTCACAATAAAAAGTAGGAGGAAGTTGAGGCTATGCTTACTGAATATTTTCCAAGCTGCAGACAACGAAAAGAAAATTGTAAATGCAAAAGAGTTGCCAACATCCAGCAGGATAAAGTTGAGAAGTCTGATTTTCAACCAATTGAAGGAGATGATGGACAAGTCTTTTATATAGCACAAAGGAGGCCATGGCAGTAGAGACAATGTATGCCAAAATACCCCCTTAGCTTTAATCCATCCTTTCCTATTGGGAATCAAAACTTTTCTACTTGGAACTCTCAACCTTAGCAAGTAAACTGAAACTAGTGGTAGAACCCTCAATAGTGGCCACAAACTCATCCAAATTGGAATCAACAGCCAAATCCTTAGCCACAACAAAAATTTTAGGGTTCCAATTACAATCCACAATGGACAACCCAACAGAATCAATGGCAGTAGCAAAATATGAACTATTAGCAACCTATGCCCCTCCTCCACAACAACAACAAGCTCTAATGCCTCCATGAAATCCTGCATCCCATCCACCCAAGCAAAAATAAATACCTACCCAACCTGCACCTAACCCTAACACTAATCCTATTCAGTAGGCTTATAATAACGAAGCTATGCAATACCCTACTTATGGGGTAGAGGTGAGTGATGCCCACCTCAAATCAGGAAAACAACTTGTTGGACCTTCATCTCCCCAAATTACAAAAATGGGGGATGAAGAACTTGCATTTGAGGCTTTCGATAAACCATCTTTGGAACCTAAGTCGAATCAGGTACACCAAACTACCTCAAATCCCAAGCCACCTTTTCCTGAACACTTAGCTATGTAAAAGCATCACACACAGGCTGAGACAGACCTTTTAGGACAATTGAAAGGTGTGAGCATCAAAATCCCACTTATCCAAGCTATCAAAGACATCCATATCTATACCAAAACTATAAGGGATCTATGTCTTAAGAAACTAGGCAGGAAAAAAAGAGATCAACAAATAGTCCATGTCTTGGGAAATCTTGCAGATATTATGTTAGGGAACATTACAATCTTTAAGTATATAAATCTTGGTAGTCTAGTTGTGGACATTAAGATTAATGGAATCCTCATTAAGAACACATTGATGGACTTAGGGGAAGCCATCAATGTAATGACAAAAGAAACAATGCAGTTGCTTTAGTTGCTTAACCTCGGGCCCACACAAATTGTTTTACAACTAGCTAATAGGTCCACAGTAAACCCTAAGAGAATTATTGAAGACCCAGCTATTGCATTGGATTCTTGGGAATACCCTGCGGACTTCATAATATTACAACCCAAAGTCAATCTTGCGGGTTACCCACTCATCCTAGCCAAGCCTTGGTTGGAAACAACCAATGCATTTATAGGCCGTAGGTCTGATAAAATGAATATATCTAATGGGATAGTTACAAAGAACTTGGTTCTTTATCCAACGACCCAACCATATGTAGAACTTAAGCACACCAATTGGCCCAATAGGGGTGAGGAGGAGGAGGATAACTATTCTCTATAGACACTGATGACTATAGAGTGCAACGCCTTATTGGATGACTAGGATGAAGATGAGCTCATTGCTCACATAATCCAAAATGATTGTGGTAGGAGCCCACAACAACAGGATTTCCTTATATGCCTACAGGACCCCTTGCAAACTATTATACCCATTGATTCTACAGAAGATATATCACAGTTATTTCATTCATTACATCCTCAAAGATGTTTACCCATCATACAAATCCTTGATCTCTCATAATTTCAAGAGTCATCAAAGAAATTGGAAATAATTCCAAGAAGGAATTTGAATATTAATAATTCCTTGATAGAGGAACAACAAAATTCTTTACAATCAATGCTACTAGTGCAAGAGCACCATTAGATAAATGTTGTCAAGTTAAGAAATTGATGTCTAGGCTTTAGGATTTTGGTTTTTTTGTCTAAAATAAGGTATGGGAGACCATTTGGGATTGTAATTAGTCAAATGTGATGATGTCGAGGTGTTTAGGAGGTCAAATTTGGAAAAAATGCAAAATATTGGAAAAGTTGTCTAAAAAGATGTAAAGTTGCTTAAAATGTAAAAATTGCCTTGTAGAGGAAGGCCAACGGTCATAACCCTTCAAAAAGAAGTTGGAGGAAGTTGGATAGTTAGTTTAGAATAGAAACATTATAAATATGATGTAAAGACTTGATTGAAGGTTGGTCTTGAAGATTGAAAGCAAAATAAATAAAGAATACCCATGTTTATAGTGATTTTCTAAGTTTTCTTCTTATTTTATGGACTGTATGGCCCGTATAGTTGGAGGTTGATATTAATATGCTTTGAATTCAAAAAGAGGGAAGATTTAGTTCCCCATTGCATTTTTTTTGAGTCTTTAACTCTTATTTTGGTGTAAGTTGATCAATTTATGTGTAACTGGTTGGATACCCTATTTTAAGGGTTGTAAGCCTCAAAAATGGAGAACTAACCCATTCCACTTTTTGTGGCTCATGTATCTTGTGGAATGGGTCTATATCAGTAGAAATTAGTTGTCCTTATTTTTTTTGGTGCAGGGGAGGCCCGTAGTGTGTTGAGCATGATGCTCCAAGTGGGAAAAGTGAGCTTTATATGTGGAAATGAGAAGTTTTGGTATGTCAAAAGGTGAAAAGAGTTAGGGCAACATGATTTCTTGATGGAATGAGTTTTTGTAGACTGTATTGGTCTTGTTTGAGGTATTGTATGGGTAGTTTGAACGCTGGATGTGTGAGATTCATTAAAACCCTAGATTTTAGGAGAAAAGTGAGGGTTTAGGAGTTTGGCACTTGGTTGAGTGAAATTCTAAGAAATAGTTGTGGATTCTTGGGTTTTGAAATGTGGTAATTGCTTCTGCAAGGTTTCAGAGAGTTTGCATAAGTTTAGAGATCAGTCTCTTTGGAAAAGAGGGCTAATTTGAGACCTAAAAGGCATGAAAAGCCTATTTTAGTGAAGTTGTCTCAAAGTAACATTGTGAGATTTTTTGATATGTTTTTGGAAATATTAATGGGTCCTTGAAATAGTATTGGTTCAGGTTTAGAAATATCCCCAAAGGAAGGTATACCCAATTGATTGGGTTGGCTATGCTACAAGGAATTAGGCTAAATTCGTGAAAAGTGAAGGAATCTTATAGTTGTGATTGGAAGGTGAAGAGGCAAGACACGAAAGATGCCTCCAAAGGCCAATGTAATGGGAAAGGAGATAAAGGAATTGAAAGATAAGTTGGAACAAAAGGAAAGGCTCTATAAAGAGTCTCAAGAAGCCACCTTAGCAAGGGTAGCAGCTCTGGAGAAGAACCAGAGAAGAGGAATGGTGAATGAAGACCAAAGTGATAAAGAAGATGAAGGGGAAGAATGAAACCCTTCAGTCCAGGATGATGAAGATGACTTAGATCCTGATGAAAAGAGGATTCTCAAGATGCTAAAGACAGTAAGAGGTGACAACACTCCAAAGGTGAAGGTTGAAGTTCCAATGTACGGAGGTAAGATGGATAGTGAAGAGGTTTTGGCATGGATTGATGCCTTAGATAACTTTTTTGAATGTGAAGACATTGAGGATAGTAAGAAGGTGAAATATGCAAAGAAAAAGTCGAAAGGACCAGCCCTCACATGGTGGAATTTTGTTCAAGAGGATAGAGTCAAGAAAGGTAATTCCAAGATAAGTTCTTGGGATAGGATGGTATAAAAAGTAAAGGCTCAGTTTTAATAGCAGACTATGCTAAACAAACTTTTATGAAGTTGCAAGAATTGAAGCAAAGGGAGTTGGATGTGATGTCTTATACTGAAGAATTCCATAGGTTATGCATAAGGGCAGGTCACAATGAAGATGAGGTTGAAATACTGGCCAGGTATTTGAGTGGTTTAAGACTGAACATAAGAGATGAAATTAGTTTGAATCCTCCTAAGACAGTAGAAGAATGTTTCCAAATGGTAGTAAGGGTAGAGGATAGAATCAAGAGAAGACAATAAAGGAAAGGTAGGGGTAGAGGTAACATGAATAGAGGAAGAAGCACAAAGGTGGTCCAAAGAAGACCATGAAGATGTTGATAAGAGTAGAGACCAAACACCTTAATCAAGAGGATGATATAGAGGCACAAGGGGCAGATTTGGAGGTGGAAGAAATTCTAATAATTTTGTTGGTATATGTTATCATTGCCAAGAATATGGTCATCCTGCTTGGAAGTGCCTTGAGAAGGTTGGTTCAACTTCAAGTGGAGGAGAAAGAAAACCTGCTAAAAGAGCACAAATAGTGCAAGAAGATGAAGCTGAGAGTAGTTCAAGTTCAAATAAATTGATTGCAAGGGCTGAGGTTGGATAGATGTTGGTGATGAAGAAACAAATCTTGAAGATCACAAAGGAGGAAGAGTTGCTTCAAAGAAAATCTTTGTTCAGGACAGCCTGCAAATGTAGAGACAAGGTATGCAAAGTGATTGTTGACTCGGGTTGTACAAATAACATTGTGTCTAATTAGATGGTAGAAAAATTACATTTGCAAAGATTACATAGAGAAAGGCCATATAGGGTGTCATGGATTAGTGAAAATCAGTCTTTG
This sequence comes from Sequoia sempervirens, assembly GCA_007258455.2. Lineage (NCBI taxonomy): Eukaryota > Viridiplantae > Streptophyta > Pinopsida > Cupressales > Cupressaceae > Sequoia > Sequoia sempervirens. The sequence continues at coordinate 8,357,339 of VDFB02292527.1, read as the reverse complement.
ATGGTGAGTGAACAAGCAAGGGTTTAATTTCATATAGGTTCATATAGAGACAAAGTTCTTTGTGATATATTACCCATGAGTTGTTGTCATCTATTGTTAGAAAGGCCTAGGTAGTTTGACAGGTCAACCTTGTATAATGGAAGACAAAATACCTACATAATTGAAAAGGATGGGAGAGAGTTCATGTTAACTCCATTGGTTGAGGGTCTAGAAGAATATGGTGAGATTATAATGCTAGGGAGAAAGGAGTATATGAATGTTGATAAAGGAAATAATAATGATTTGGCAACCAATACAAGGTATGACGAAGATAGGATAGTAGGAAGAAAGCATGAGAATGACTTGTAGTCAGATGTTGGTAAGAAGAGTGTTTTTGTGTTGAAAAGGAAGGTTGAAAAGAATGAGTTTCAGGCTGAAAGAGTAGAGGGTAAGGTTGAAGAGATTTTGGAAAGGCAAGAAGAGAGTGACAATATGTTGGTAGGGGTAGTCAAGTGGCCTGTGGTGTTGAATCAGGTAAGAAGATAGTCAAAAAGTGTTAGGACAGAGCTTTGTGAGAATGATGAGATGGTAAGCAAGAGGACGGTGGTCTATGGTGATAGAATGATAGTGAATTTTGATGGGACAATGAGTCACAAGAATGAAAGGATATAGGACAAAAAGATAAAGGTCTGTATTGATGATAGGGCAGTGGAAAGGACAGGGAATGAAGTACTTACAAGTCTGACAAAGATAAAGAAGTTTGTTGGTACAGTTGATAGTGAGGAATGTGTAGTTAGTATGAGTATTGGGAAATGGAATAAGGAGTTGCAAATCAAGTGATGGAATTTGGTACAAAGGTGAATATAGGTGTAAAAGGTGAAGTGACATCAGTATTTGATGGAGGAAAGGATACAAGACACCCCACAGTGTTGTATGACAATGATAAGCAAATTTTAGATGAAGACAAGATCAAGAATGTTAAAGGCAGCAAGGAAAAAGAGCACAATGGACCAGTTGAAGACAAGAAAGGAATTCAAATGCATGAAGAATACAAAGGAGGAAATGTGACATTCATCTTTCCAAGGGACTTGGAAAATCTCAAATTTGGGGTGTATGGTGCAGGAGCACCATTAGATAAATGTTGTCAAGTTAAGAAATTGATGTCTCGGCTTTAGGATTTTGGTTTTTTTTGTCTAAAATAAGGTCTAGGAGACCATTTGGGATTGTAATTAGTCAAATGTGATGATTTCTAGGTGTTTAGGAGGTCAAATTTGGAAAAAAATGTAAAATATTGGAAAAGTTGTCTAAAAAGATGTAAAGTTGCTTAAAATGTAAAAATTGCCTTATAGAGGAAGGCCAACGGTCATAACCCTTCAAAAAGAAGTTGGAGGAAGTTGGATAGATAGTTTAGAATAGAAACATTATAAATATGATGTAAAGACTTGATTGAAGGTTGGTCTTGAAGATTGAAAGAAAAATAAATAAAGAATACCCATGTTTATAGTGATTTTCTAAGTTTTCTTCTTATTTTATGGACTGTACGGCCCGTACAGTTGGAGGTTGATATTAATATGATTTGAATTCAAAAAGAGGGAAGATTTAGTTCCCCATTGCATTTTTTTTGAGTCTTTAACTCTTATTTTGGTGTAAGCTTGATCAATTTCTGTGTAACTGGTTGGATACCCTGTTTTAAGGGTTGTAAGCCTAAAAAATGGAGAACTAACCCATTCCACTTTGTGTGGCTCTTGTATCTTGTGGAATGGGTCTGTATTAGTAGAAATTAGTTGTCCTTATGTTTGTTTGGTGCAGGGGAGGCTCATAGTGTGTTGAGCATGATGCTCCAAGTGGGAAAAAGTGAGCTTTTTATGTGGAAATGAGAGGTTTTGGTATGTCAAAAGGTGAAAAGAGTTAGGGAAACATAATTTCTTGATGGAATGAGTTTGTGAAAACTGTATTGGTCCTGTTTTAGGTATTGGTTGGGTAGTTTGAAGGCTGGATGTGTGAGATTCATTAAAACCCTATATTTTAGGAGAAAAGTGAGGGTTTAGGAGTTTGGCACTTGGTTGAGTGAAATTCTGAGAACTAGTTATGGATTCTTTGGTTTTGACATGTGGGAATTTACTCCCCAAGTTTTCAGAGATTTTTCATAAGTTTAGAGATCAATCTCTTTGGAAAAGAGGGCTAATTTGAGCCCTAAAAGGCGTGAAAAGCCCGTTTTAGTGAAGTTGTCTCAAAGTAACATTGTGAGATTTGTTGATATGTTTTTGGAAATATCAATGGGTCCCTGAAATAGTATTGGTTCAGGTCTGGAAAGATCCAAAAAGGAAGGTATACCCGATTGAGTGGGTTGGCTATGCTCAAGGAATTAGGCTGAATTGGTGAAAAGTGAAGGAATCTAATAGTTGTGATCTGTGAGTTGTTGTTGCAGGACCTCCCCTGCTTGCATCAGCTACAGGCACACTCAGCCACATATACATGGGATTACCATGATATGAAGGGCATAAAACCTAATTTATGCATGCACAAGATTTATATTAATGATGGTTATAGACCCATTTGGCAACCACAACAGTGTATGAATCCTACTCTTAGGGAGATAGTGAAAGTTGAGCTACAAAAGATCCTTGATGCAGGTTTTATCTATCCAATCTTAGATATTAAATGGGTCTCACCTTTGGTAATTATTCCCAAGAAAGGTGGGAAATGGAGAGTTTGTGTAGACTATAGGGAATTAAATACAACCACTATGAAAGATCATTTTCCTCTGCCCTTCATCGATTAGGTACTTGAATCACTAGCTGGGAAGAAGTACTTCTCATTTCTTGATTGTTTTAGTGGTTATAAACAGATTACAATTGATCTAGAGGACTAGGACAAGACTACATTTACATGTCCTTGGGGGACTTATGTTTACTTTATTCTTCCCTTTGGTTTATGCAATGCCCTAGCTACCTTTCAAAGAGCAGTACTCAGCATATTTTCTAATTATGCGCATGATTGCATGGAGATATACATGGATGACTTCACCGCTTATGGCGAAAGTTATGAGAAAGCTCTCAAACTTGGAAAAGGTGTTAAAAAGGTGTAAAGAACACAACCTGTCACTCAACAATGATAAGTATTTCATGATGATGACACAAGGAATTGTATTGGGACACTTTATATCCAGTGCAGGAATTTAGGTTGATCCACACAAAATAGAGATAATATCTACCTTACCTGTTCCTTATAAACAAAGAGATATCAAGAGCTTCCTTGGTCTAGTAGGCTACTACAGGTGGTTTATCAAAGATTTTAGTAAGATTGTTGCACCTTTGTTTGTTTTATGGAGTAAGGACATTAAGTTTGAATGGACCTCTGAGTATAAACACTCCTTTGAAGAACTAAAGAAAGCTCTAACTCAAGCACCAGTGTTGAGAGGGCCTAATTAGATTCTCCCATTTCACATACATGTTGATGCTCATAATTTACCATTGGAGCATTCTCGGGTTAGAAGGATGGCAACAAGGAGTATGCAATTTATTATATCAACAAGAATCTTCATGGGGCAGAGTTAAACTATATTGTAACAAAAAAAGAGATGCTTGTTGTAGTCTATGCTATTAATAAATTTAAACACTATATTATTGGCTATCCAGTCTTTGTCTATATAGATCACACAACAATCAATTATTTGATGAAAAAGCTAGTAGTTGGAGGTAGATTGGTAAGATGGATACTTCTCTTACAATAATTTGACATTACTATTGTAGAAAAACCTGGTAAAGAAAATGTGGTGGATGATTCATTTCCTAACGAACACTTGTTTGATTTTCAAGTAAAAATACCTTGGTATGCAGATATTGCTAATTATTTGTTCACAAGGTATATTCCACCACATTTCTCACCAAGAGAGAAAAGATAGCTAGTTCACAAATGTTTTCCCTACTCCTGGATATCTGGTTATCTATTTTATACAGGGCCTGATAACATCATGAGAAGATGCATAAGGGAGGATTAGAGGATGAGATTTTTGATATCATGAAATTATGCCATGATGAGCCATGTGGAGGTCATTTTGCAGCAAAGAGAATAGCTTTTAAGATCCTCACAATTGGCTATTATTGGCCTACTTTACATAAAGATGTTAAATACAATAGGAGTTGTGATAGGTGTCAAAGGATTGAAAGTCCAACAAAGAGTGATGAGATGCCCTTACAACCTCAATTGACATTGGCACCTTTTGACAAATGGGGTTTGGACTTCATTGGGCCAATCTCTCCTACATCTAATTACAAGGAATATATCCTTGTTTGCACTGATTACTTGAAAAAATGGGTGGAATTTAAGGCCCTACAGTTTTCCAGAGATGGTAATGTGGCTAAGTTCTTATATGAAGATATTTTTACTAGGTATGGTGTACCTAGAGAAATAGTCATTGACCATGGGCCCCAATTTACTTATGATCTAATTACCAAGTCGGATGAGGAATATCAAATTAGATATAAGAAATCAACACCCTATCATCCATAGGCTAATGGTTAGGTGGAGGTCACTGATAGGGAGATTGAAAGCATTCTCACCAAGACAGTGCAACTGCATAGGAAATATTGGGTTTCAAGGTTACCTGAAGCAGTCCGGGTATACAGAACTACATGGAAAAAAACCATTGGATTTACACCCTATGAGTTGTCTATGGAAAGACAACAATCTTTCCTATTGAGTTTGAATATAAAACATTGAGGAAAATAGTAGAGTTGGGAATGGATTTAACAAAAGCAAAGAAGGAAAGGTTGCATTCTTTGAATGGGTTGGATGAGATAAGAATGGAAGCAGTACATCAACAACGGATGAAGTGGCATGATCAGTACATTAAAAAAAAGAGTTTACTGTGGGAGATTGGGCCCTGTTAAATGATTCACGGTATAAAGATTTCAAGGGGAAATTCCAGTCTAGATGGTTGGGCCCTTATAAGATTAGCAAGGTTTACCCTAATGGGGCAGTATAATTACACACCATTGATGTAGTCCAGTTTTCACTTCTTGTTAATAGCCATAGACTAAAGTTGTATAAAAATCCATTACAAAAGGATGACTTTATATTTTCACTAATCCAACAATATGTTGCTTCTAGTGAAACTGATACAACATCTAATACAAAGAGTCCTACTGTAGTAATATGTGACATACCCAACACTTCTGGTGGCCCAGAGTTGAGTTACACAGCTCAGTCCCTGAGCTTCCTTAGCACTAACTTTTCATTTTTTTTTCTCACAAACACAGGCTGCACATTATAATAATGTTCAAAATATCTTCAAAAGGACATGTTATCAATATTCACAAGGGTCCTGATTCTGAAGGGACCTATAGCTTCACACTGTAAATGTTCAGATTGGGACCTAACACTGCAGGTTCTCATAGCAACGTCTGGCAGCTGAAAGAATATTCAACTCACTTGGCGCCATATTTAATGTGAGTCCATTCACATTCATTTCAAATATATTCACGTATAATATCCATCATTTCATACAAAATAAAGCGACATAATTCTTTTATTACCCGCTCTCATTTTAATTACTTGAGTTGTCAAATCGCCAACTCATACTCATCATTTTTGTCCCATCAAATCCACTCGCCACCTACTATTCATTATCTTGGAGTTAATATGTGTCATATCAAATCAAGGAATAAATATATTCTTTCAGTTTCCACACACAAAAGATGGTTATTTCTACGAGGTAGTACTTAAGGTATGTTATGATTAATCTAGTTTTCTTTAAACTTTCATACACTTTTTCATTTAATTCCATGCATGCAAAATATTATATCTTTAATTTCCATCACTATGAATTTATGCCACCTCCAAATCATCAACGTGAAGTGAGGTCACTGTTAAATAAATATTTGAGTAGCTCCCTTCAGGTTTATCTTTTATAGTGTGTGTGCGCCGGCCTATGCATCACCGAGTTTTCTCAGCTTTTTTTATCAAAGTTTTGATCTACCACTTTGCACATCTACTCTTCGCAACTTCGGGTATCGACATTCCTTTTAGATCCTAGGAAACTCCGCTGTGCTTCCACGTGTCACAGTTACGGGATGCTTTTGTTTCTTATTTCCTTGAGGCCTCGTCAAGCTGCGAAATGCTTCCACAAAGCCTTTGTTCCTAAAAGGTGTTGGCGGGCCCTGCATCTTGCTACATGGCAACCGTTCTTAAATCTTTCAACGCGGGGATGAAATAGCAACCACAGGCAGCGAAATGCTGCCTTTTACGCCCTGCTGATGGAGCGTTCCCTCCGCTATGATAAGGTTCTTATCCCATTCGACACGTGTTGCATTTTTGCAAATCCTCGGCAGCGATGGGAGAAATGTTCATACGGGAAGTGAAAGGTTGCCACGTGCCTAACGGCTAATCTGTTATGTGGGCCATAAGCCAGATGAACTAAATAATGCTATTGGTTGTTGCTTGTCATAATCATTCACAACGGGGGATGACACTTGTCTGATCGAGCTTGGTTGGGACCACCGCCATCATTACAGAGGATGCACCGATGCCCAAGATGACTGAATTTTGTGTTCTGGCTCGATGCTGTTGTAACGGCCTTGAGAATATTCTGATGGAGGAATCATTGCAGAAGATGGCGATATCTTTTCTATTACTGCTCTCTAAAGCGGTGGGAGGTTTTCTTTCTATATATACTTTCTTTGTTGAGGAGAAAGGGGTCAAAAACTAGAGAAAAGGATGTTGGTTTTAGCAAAAGGATGCCAAGCCTCTATTACTATTTTATTTAATTGCAAAACTTTCAGATTGTGCCAATTGTTCGGCCTTTCTATTTTTCATGTTTTTGATTAAACTGTGAACTGTGCTTTTATCGTCTTGATAATTCATTCAAGAACTTCTATATGCATTGAATGCAAGTTTGCTTACCTAGATCATGTCTAATGACTCTTCTTGGCAGTAAAAATGTATGCAACGTTATCTTATGTCAATAAATGAGTTGTCTATGCTATAACCTTAAGTATCTGATGTTTTGGAACACAACACCATTCAAGCCCTTAAATCTATGATTTATCGTGCCTATCATCAAATCTTGGCACATCGCCTTAGGTTAGACTTTGTTTTATTATATATGTTTCATTTTCCCTTTCCAAACCCCATTATAGAAGAAGTTGGCTTCTCTAAAATCCGGAGGTTACTCAGTTTAGCACAAAAGGTCCCCCTTAAACTGAGTTTCCCATAAGACTTTGTTACCTCGTCAAATTTTGGCGTCAACAGTTTGTTCTTTTTCTGGCACACCCGATGGGACCGAGCTTGATGAAATTGCATTGTAGAAAGGTGTATGAGCCATCGGCCTGTAACTAGATCCCAAACTGCAGGTAACCCAAGTTTACTAGTACCTTCATTAGGGATAGTCCAGGTCGCTAATCAGCTGGTAACAGTTCCATTCCCACCACCCTTTTCTCTCACCATGTTGTCAGCCGCCAACAGAAACTACGTAGTATGGGATGTCGAAAGTCCCCTGGTAGCCCCGGTAACACCCGCTGTCGGGGGTGCTATCTCAGTTTCGGCCATGAAAGTTATCCCCAAATTTGTCAGAGATAGCTCAAAAACACCAGCAAAACATTTGCAGGATGTGGTGGACGTATGTCTGGTTCATGGTATTATAGCGCAGAATGTAGCCCTAAGGCTCCTCACCGCGTCTTTCAAAGGCAAGGCTCTGAATTGGTACCGAACACTGACTCCTAATTCAATTCGCACCTGGGATGAGCTCAAAGATCGATTCTATGAAAGGTTCTCGAATGACAGAGATCATTCTTCATTGTATTATCAGTTATCTGTCATAAAATGAGCCCCCCAGGAGGCTCTAATGGACTTCAATGCCCGATTTCACGCAAATTGGCAGATGATCCCTATTACCATCTGCATGACTCCTGAGTTAGCCTTTATATTTTATCTAAAGTCCATCAATTCTGACATTTCTGTGATGATCAATTCTTTGGGAGGAGATACTCTACTAGATGCTTATGGTACCGCTATCAAAGCTGAGAATCATTTGATAGATTGCAGAAAATTGCCTCCTCGACCTATTATGTTGATATTTTCTAAAATATCGATCTTCGTGCAAGAGGTCGCATCAACTAGTGCACCCGCAACTGCCCAGTCAATGTACACATATGCGGCCGCCCCTAAAAACATGGCTTCTACATCAGGATCTTCCAAGGATGAAATAAGCGACCTCAAGGAGATGTTGCGAACCATGGAAAATGATATAACCACTCTTAAGCAGAACCAAGCAATACCTCTGAAGCCTACATATCAAAACTATCAAGGCGGGCGGTCCTCCTATCAGCAAAATCAATATCCGGGTGCGACTCAAAATAATCCACCAGCCCCGATAGTAAACCAAATGGTGTCGGTGCCTATTTCGCTGACGAGTGTGTTGCCAAGCTCGAGTAGGGAATTAACCACAGGACAGAACAATCTTATTGATGATATCAATCCATGGTGTTTCCCCTATAGCGATGCGCATATGCCCCGAAACTGTCTACGTGGCAACCTACAACAAAAGGTGGCGAAGCAACGTAGCCAAGGCACATCAATGAAAAATGGAAGTTATGTATATGTCTCACCAATGGAGAGTGCGGTCCTTACTGCGCAAATGCAAGGAATGTCTTTAGAACAAGAGTTTGATATTGCTCCTGATCATGCGCTCTTCTCCTGGATGGAGGAAGAAGAAACAGTGTTTTCCAATGATGCATTCATATCCAAAACACCGTAAGTACAGCCTGATTACAACACGTGCTCAAAGAGAAGATTCACCGGTGAGCCAGTTGTTTCACATCTGGATAGCTCGCAACTCAGAGACATGTCCGATCAAATTCTCAGTGCTTCAACCATCCCTTCAACTTCTCAACCACGGAAGGAAATTATTATAGCAAGAACCAAGGAGCAGAAATATTTGATCTTGCCACCTTTTAATGTGGTAGAGCAATTGAAGAAATCATCCGCTAATGTGTCTCTATGGGACATTCTAGCTATCCCAGAATAGAAGATGCTATTACAGAAGGCTCTTCAAGAAGAGATCAACCCGACATCAATAGAGTCGTCTACCAGTGCAGAGGTTGTTTGTCAAATACCACTAGCTAAGGTTCTTACAAACAATACAAAGGAATCCCCTGCTGGGGACAGAAGTAGGTTGAAACCTCAACCCTTCTTCTTGACTCTCATTGTAAGAATGAAGCTATTACACAATGCTATGATTTATTATGGCGCTAGTACAATAGTTATGCCTAAACAGATAGCCGAAGCTTTGGAACTCAGCTACGAACCTATGAAAAGAGGGGTGATGCAGCTTGATGGAAATAAAGTTGAGACTATAAGTGTCATCAAAGCGCTTCCTTTAACTCTATTTTCTTGTCTTAGTATCATAGTCCCACAGGACACAGTGATCATAGATGTTCCTCCTATGTTTGGTCTCTGTCTATCCTGAGAATTTACTTCAAAGGTGAGCGGATACCTATCCTTGGATTGGTCACATATGATCCTTAGGACCAAGCACAGCACAAAAATGAAGATAGAATCAAAGGCTCTACATTCTGAACATGTGGCGGATGAGGCCTTGATCCATTTTGAAGCCACGCATACCTCTATCACTAAGCAAGAAATGTATTGCGTTGATTTGCTAGAAGAAGAGAAGGTGAGCAGAGATCGGAATGATAAAGAAGATGCTATGTTGAGTGAACACATAAATAATGATCATTTCAGAAATCACCATGCTACAGGATTGGGAATGTATGTAATTTTGATGAAGACCAGGTGCTTCTAAGGGTCGCCAAAGAATCTGAAGGTAACCAGGAAAATGAGCTATGGACACTATACTTTGACAGAGCAAGAAGCAAAGTAGGTGCTGGAGCAGGGGTATATCTAATATCCCCGTAAAATAAAAAATGGTTGAGGCCTTTCCGCTTTCATTTCGCCTGTTCAAACAATGAGGCTGAATATGAATTGTTAGTCCAAGGCCTAAGCCTTGCAGAATGAATGGGCATTAAGTAATTAATTATGTTCAAAGATTCTGAACTGGTAGTTAACTAGGTCTGAGGAATTTCTGCAGCAAAGAATGTCCACATGAGATCCTATCGGCACCAATTCTGGGACCTGATTAATAGTTTTGAAGCTTTCAACATCCAAACCGTTCCCCGTAGACAAAATAGCGATGCAGATCGCATGGCTGTGATTGGTGCTCAGTTTGATCCTGTCTCCGACCTTCTTCATAATGAACATTCAATACGAGTACTAGTTCGACCAGCCATCCCCGACAATGATCAAAGTTGGCAAGTCTTTGAAAGTGACGAACATATCGCCTCATTTATCCAGCACTCAGGGGAGTTCGCCGATCAGCTTCAACCAAAGATTGTTGAGGCTTATGAAGGACAAATTATGCAACTCAAATCTAATAAACTTCTGAAAGGATTGGTTACTCTTGAAAAAAAATTTGATTGTGATGATGCCCGAAATGATAAGCGAAAGTTCATGGTGGACAAGAGTGATCATGAGGACCTTTGGGTCTCCGATGGTAGGAATCTCCGAGTCAAAAAATATGTCCCGCACCATGATAGGGAAAGGCTCATCAGTTTCTGCGAAAAATATGGAGTAGTGGCTTGGTTCTACGATGATCTGGAGGGTTACGATCCTGGCATCATTCAACACACTATTGAGCTAACAGAAGGTGCAAAACTAGTCCAACAGAAACATAGGCCAATGAACCCTAAAATTGAGGCCCTAATGGCACAAGAGCTAACCAAGCTCATTGAGTCACGCATTGTCTTCTCAATCAAAAATAGTACTTGGGTATCGAATTTGGTCCCAGTCCAAAAGAAGAATGGGGATATCCGCTTGTGTGTGGACTTCCGAGACCTAAACAAAGCATCTCTGAAAGACCACTATCTGTTGTCATCTATGGAGTCAATCCTACAAACTGTGGCAGGATTGGAAATTTTCTCTCTACTGGATGGTTTCTCCAGCTACAACCAGATCTGAGTTAAAGAAGAGGATCAGCACAAGACTACGTTCACCACAAAGTGGGGAACATTTGCATATGCTAAAATGCCTTTTGGTTTATCCAATGCAAGGGCAACATTCCAGCGGGCGATGGATGTCGCATTCAACGAACTAATCAATAAGTTTATTCTAATCTATTTAGATGACCTTACTGTGTTCTTTAAATCTAAGGATGATCATTTTGACCATTTGGAATTAGTTTTTCAAAAGTGCCAGGAGTTCAAAGTTTCCCTAAATCCAAAGAAATGTGTATTCAGAGTGCCGCAGGGCAAACTGTTGGGACATGTGTTTAGAGAAGGTGTTTCAATTGACCCCAAACGAGTAAAGTCTATCAAAGAGCTTCCATTTCTGGTAAATAAGAAAGGTGTCCAGTCTTTCCTGGGCAAAGTAAATTTCGTCAGCAAGTTTATTTTTGATTTCGCAAGAATGATTAGACCGATCACCCTAATGCTGAAGAAATATCAAACATTCAAGTGGACAACCGAAGCTCGAGAGGCTTTTGAAAGGGTCAAGGAAGCTATTTCCACAGCCTCGGTGCTGGTTAATCTGGATCAATCCAAATATTTTATAATGTATGCTTTCAGTAGCAAGTCTAGTATTGCCACTGTTCTAACCCAAAAAGATAACGAAGAAAAGGGGGAACATCCAGTGGCATTCTATTCACGGACCCTAATGGAATATGAGGCAAATTATAATTTTGTCGAAAGATAGGCCTTTGCAATAGTAAAGGGACTTAAAAAGTTTCACCATCTAATTTCCTACAACAAGGTGTTGATATATGTCACACATTCTAGTGTGTGTGAATATATCATGGAGGGGGAGATCAAAGAAAAAAAGGGCTAATTGGATCACCAAGATCCTTAAATATGACATTGAAGTCAAGCCTACTAAGACTATTAAAGGAAGAGGACTGTGTGAGTACATGGCACAGAATGAGGAGGTACCTGTCACAGAGGAGTAGCCAGAGCTCGTCTTGATAAATGAATTAGAATCGAAAGGCGGTTGGCTGACTAATAGAATGAGGTTCATGCAAATTAGAAAGTATCCGCCAAGCCTCTCATCCCAAAAAAGGAGGTATTACTGGCTGCAGAATTGCAGATATATGCAAATAGGAGTCCTTTTCAAAAGGAATTTCAATGGTGTTCTCCTGCGATGCATTACTTCAAAGCAGGCGAAGAGGATCCTTGACGCATTCCACAATAACGCTGCAGGCGGAAATTTCTTTGCCAAAACAACTGCAATTAAAATCATGCGTGCTGACTATTATTGGCCCACACTTTTCAGTGACTCCCACTCTTTGGTGAGAGCTTGTAAAAAATGTCAGTTCTTTGCCAACAGAAGGAAGAATTCTGCAATGCTCCTTAGACCTATAGTGGTGGACGACCCATTTGCACAATGGGGCTTGGACTTCATTAGAATGATCAACCCGGTTTCTAGTGCCGGACACAAGTGGATTCTAACCGCTACGGATTACTTCACAAGGTGGACTGAGGCTATTCCCCTTAAAGGTGCAACAGAAACATAGATTGTAGATTTCCTCAAGGAACTGGTGACAAGGTTTGGCCCTCCAAAAACTATCATTTCGGACAACGCCAGAGCATTCCTAGGTGCAAAGGTATGTCACTTTGCATTAAAGAATAACATATTCCTTAAAACATCATCAAACTATTACCCACAAGGAAATGGTCTAGCAAAGTCAACGAACAAAAGCTTAGTCTGACTCCTTAAAAGGATTGGCTCAAAACACCAAAGGGAATGGAATAAAAACTTCCAAACAACACTCTGGGAAAACCGCATAACTCCTAAGAAAGTCCTTAAGAATTCGCCTTATGAGTTGGTATATGGGAAAGAGGTGTTGTTACCTATCTCCATGGAGATTCTGGCAATACAGTTGTTGAAATCTCTTGAGATAGAACAAAACAAAGCCATGGAGGTTCGGCTCGCCGAACTGTTGGAAGTACAGTAAAAAAGGGAGAATTCCCTAATAGCAATGACAAGCCGTCAATGGGTGGTCAAACGATGGTTTGACAAGAAGGCTTCCAACCAAGGTTTAAAATGTGGAGACTTAGTGCTAAAGTATGATAACAGGGCTGCAAAGCCAGGTAAGCATGGTAAATTTGATAGCCTATGGGAGGGTCCCTTTAAAATCATTCGGTGCAAAGAACATAACGCTTTTGAGCTAGAAAACATGAAATAGGAACCGTTAAGAATCCCGATCAATGGGATTCATCTTAAGTTGTTCCATTAGGCATTAAGCTCTACTTTGTACATATGTAAATAGCATTTTTATTTTATTTCTATTTCTTTGGCTGGTCTTTTTTTGAAATAGTTTGTACTTTTGCAGAATTAACCCATTATTATTGGCAGGTGGAACACCAAAATTGCTTTACACATAACACACCCATGTGCGGAGAAATAGCAAATAAAAGTTGCAAGCCCAGAAAACTTAAATACAAAATAAAAGAAAGAGTATGGATTTTCTTTAAACGATAGATATCTATTCATATATGTTCTTTTCATTACAAAAGTGGCTGGGAGGCCATAATTCAAAATTTACAAGTATATTGAGCTATTATATATATAATAGCCTTTTGCAGGCTTATATACAACTATGGGCAGGTATTTTGGGCAGCACTGGTAGCATCATTTGGCACAACTGCCATTGGTGGGGGAAAACACCAGGTTCCTGAAGTCAGTATACCAGTCTATGTCGTAGAAAGGTATTACATTGTAGCTGTGAAACAAGAAGTGTAGGGCCTGAGTAACCCTCTGCTGGTGTTGGTCGCGAGTTTGTAGGCAGAATCCGCTGAGGAACGACAACCAAATTACAATGACTTCTTCTTCAATAAAGTGACGCAGGTCGCTGGCTGACGGCAGGCCTATCCCATAGGCAGCATGAGCGACAACCTCGTTGAGACCATTCAGGTACTTTTTTGGGAAGATTTCTTTAACTAGCTTCAAAATGAGCGACCGAGGAACGCTGATGTCTAGCATGGAGGCTACGAAGTGGGAGCATATGTCAGTATTCACCCAATACTTATCCTCATATTCTACACAGTCCTTGCCTAAAACCCACTTTATGGCTACCAAGACCAGAAAATGCTTGTTCTTGGTCATCCTTTTTAGTCTCCTAGTTGAAACCTCCCCTAGGAATGTCGTCTGCAACTTATACGAGATTAAGCGAACTGGAGTATCCATAACTCTGACACTATCCCTAAGCTTCTGAGCTAATGCCAGAATTTTTCTATCACCTAACCTATGAAAAGGCTTGCTTAAGACTCTACTACTGACGTATCACTACTCAAATGCTAAGTATGTTTTCCTTACTACTTACTGGCCTATTTATAGAAAAATGACAAGACGCATGCTAATCCGTTTCAAAAAAATGTGATATTAGGCTAGTTGCTAACTTGAAAAGCGTGCCTGCGCTTGCTCACATTTTTGGGCCAGTTGCATCTATGATAGCATGGTTCAGTGCATGCTTGATTAATAAGAGCTATTTAATTAGCTTTAAAAGGTGGTGCTTGTTGGCAGTGAGACGTATGGCCGTAGGCTATTGTGTCATCTCTCAAGCGTGTCCTAGAGCCCAAGGCGATATTCATATCTTTTCAGGCTGTGATCGTTTGCTTGGCATAATCATTCCAGCCAGAATATTAATTACCAGCGCATGCTAACGTAGGGTTAGCGAGCAAATTGTCGGCGCAAGTTCCAAGGAGATCACAGCGTATCACATGATTTCCAAAAGAAATGATGAACTCCGGCCGCCTCAGAATAGCAAGCAATTCATTTTGCATGAGTTGCAAAATTAATGGTACATGCCGAATTAAATGAAAAAGGCATGCTTTCGCCTACCACCTTGAGAAAGGTTTCTATTATTGCATGAAAAGGATTAATATTTCAAAGTCTTTTCACAAACACCAAGAATAAAAAAAGTGCAGAGTTATTTTCTTTCTATGTATCTAGAGCCGAGCATAGTCGCAGCTAACCAGGAACTTGCAGAAATCTTTAGAAAAAAAATGTTAGAATCTTCATCTCAGCCAATGCAGGAAGAAATTAGCTAGGAGCTATTTACGGCTATTCATTCTTCAGTAGAGGTATATTTCTATGAGGATGTGGCGTACGCTATGCCTGGTATACCCAGTAGGACAAGGAGAGCCTACACAAAAGAGCTGAATAGACCCAAGAATTGGAGAAACCAGAAAAAGGTTGAAAAAAAATGGGATAATATCTACGACCCAAGGCTTGCAAAAAACCCTAAGTCCCTCAGAGAGGCAGCCTGTGCAAGGTTATAGACACCAAAGGCAGACCAATCTATGGCACAGAGATTTTGGTACAGTGGTCTCCCTCAATACATGGTCCCACTTGTGCACTATTGCCCGGAGGTTGTTGATTCTGCTATCTAGCGTTATAATCCTGATACCCACTATATTGAAGGCCGCAACTTAAGGGTGCATATCACTGCAGAGGCCATCTAGCACATGTTATGCATCCTAGACCCAAGTAAGAGAAAAGAGAATATCGATCCTTTTCGCCCAAGCAAAGGAGAGAAAATATGGAGGAAGATGAAAACTAGCTCAGAGTTCTTGTTAGAGGAGACTGGTAAGAAAGACATCTCAGCCATTAAAGCGTCAAGTATTCCGTTGTCACGCAGTGAATTCCGCGACGATCTCCAGGACACCATGTCCATGCTAGCCTTTGTATGCAGTCGAGACTCTGATGAGAAGATAGAGACCTTTCAACTGGGACCGACAATACAATTTCGCAAGCAGCATGAACTCTTTTGGTATGATTTTGCTTAGTTTATGGTTGAAGAAATGAAACGACAAATTGAGAATTATCAGACAGAGAAAAAAATTAGGTTTCTTTCCTTCTTGGTCCACATGTTTCTGCATCAGAACCTGAATTTCTTCACCCAGTATTTTCCGCTATCAATTTTTGATGAGCAAAATAAAAGGAATCCGGTGTCCACATGGACACCTTTTCTTTCTGCATCATACGATTATTATGCTTTTGCAAACTATTTCATAGCCCCGGTCTTGCATGATTTGATCGGAGAGGGTGATATTATCCGGCTCGATAAGGAGCAGGCCAGATTTATGTAGAGCTTCACCCCTGCTTGTGACTGGTTCTTGGGCAAAGATTTTACGATCCTCTGAATGCGGGGCTTTACTGGTAAACTTTTCCTGCTCCCAGCATGTGTCACAAATAGAGTGTTCGCGCTGGAAATGTTCTGATAGGTGTGTATCATTGATTTTACTTTCTGTAGCAGCGGAAAGGTCAAGAAGAAGGGATTATTCTCTTGTTTGAAGAATTTCAAGTCGGTAACTCTACTAAAGAAGCAATCGGACCAGTTGTTAGAGGACAAGCTAGCATATCTGGGGTTGGTACTGGTAAATAATAAGTGGAAATACAACCCTTTTGATGACTTGTTGAAGCCACATATGAAGGTCATCCATGTTCCCCGACCATACTAGGAGAAGCGGCATAACCCGCGAGCAGACAAAGATGAGGATTTTATTGAATTGGCGCAAATCTCTATGCCGGACACCAGAGGCCTATGACACAAGTTCTACTTTCCTGTGGCTATGGCCCAGGAAAATTTTCTCATGGAGTGCGGCATGTACAATAGGTTAAAGAAGGATGAGGAATGGAGTGAGGAGAAAATAAAGGCTTTTTGAAAGTATCACCAAGAAATTGCACAATTGGATGCTCCTTACAATCAACTAAGGGATGACCAGGAATTTGAAAGGTGGTGGAAGGAGAGTCATCCCAGCCCGAGCTCTAGTATTAATAGGAGCAAAGAGAGGGAGGAATCCGAGGAGCAGGAGGAGGAAGCGGCGACATCGACTTCCTCTGTGCAAAAAGAGAAAGTCTCTAGATAGTCCTCCTATGTGGCCACAAACATGCATTTTAATATATCAAGGGGCTCGCATACACTCACTTGGGCTGCTAAACCAGCTAGACTATCACTTCAACAGAAGGAGATGACTGCCAAAGTTAGTGAGATTCCACCTATGAAACGACAACGTATTATCGGAGAGGGTTCGCAGGAACCCGCCAAAGGAGGAGTACTCGCTGCTGGCCAGGTACCTGAGGCTGAAGAAGAGTCGCTGACATTTCAAGAAGCGCCATCAACCAATCAACAGGTACATTTCACTCCTCTTGCATCTCATTCCTTGGTATCTGCCCCTGCCTCGCTAGCGACCCCTGCCATAGGTCCTAGCCCTCTACCTTTTTCTTTTGGTCTGACTTATTCAGTTGGATTCGCCTAGTTTTCGTAGGTCCCCCCGCTCATAATTACTCCTCCGCGTATGCTTATGCCTCCCGCTGACGCTCAAACCTTCCTCGCCTCGCTTTAGAAAGGAATTCCCCCTGTGAGTGCCCATTCTTTTTTCGCCATGCTTACGGATCCTCTTCCATTGTAACAAGCTAACACTCTGTTAACAACTCCCCCTTCCCAGCCATTGAGCCTTACGGTTGATTCCCCAATTCATCCACAACAAATGACTAGCCTTGTTGTTAGTTCTCAAACCAAACTATGAAACGTGTCTCACTTCTCTCCACAAACTGTCACTCTCCAAAAGAAACAAATGTCCGCACCTATGAAGGTTACCTATCCATATACCCTACCTTCTGGTGCTCTTTTCGCAGGTGGACTAGTTTCATCGCCAGCTAAATTCATAGCGTACATAGATTGCGGAAAGGAAGCACGTGCGAATAGAATGAGGAAACGCAAGGTGAAGGATGACAGTGTTTCCACTGAGCCAAGAGTACAAGTTCTGTACGATGAGGCCCGATAGGAATTGAAGTTCGCAACCATGTACCCAAGGGTAAGCAAGTCTCAGGGAAAAATGCAACCAGAAGAATATGAGATATATGCGGTCAGACTTGACATGAAGGTAGCTTGACCATAGGATAAAGTTGAAATCATGGAGGAAATGCAACAAGTAGTCACTTCCGAATTCCTTATAAATGGTTGCCAGCTAAAGAAGAAAGATGAGCAGCTTAAGGTAGCCAGGGAAAGGGTTAGTTTTTTGGAAAGAAAGGAGAAATCCTTAGAGGTAGATATTTCCCACATGACTAAAAGGGCACTGATAGCTGAGGATGAGAGGAACAAGCTTCAAGGAGAAATTGCGAAGACTCTGGTTGCTGACCCTCGCATAATAAGAGAGCTACACAAGAAGAACCAGGAGGCAAAGCAAAATCTATAACTAAAAGATGAAGAGATGGAGCGCCTCCGCCTTGAGCATAGTTAGGGGATGGCACAAAAAAGGGAAGAGTTGGAATTCCAACAGACTCAATATGAGAAAAGAATACAAGAGAAAGAGGTCTATTTTAAAGGCCTAAAGGCTCAAATAGAGGAAGAGCTCCAAGAGACAAAGACTTATCTAGAAGAGCACTTGGCAAATCACTCCTGAGCTTAGCAGACTTGGAATAAAGAAATGAGCAACTATGCGGAGCAGCTGGCGTCTGAGAAAAGGAAAAAGACATAATTGGCTAAGGCCATTATTTCAAGAGACGCAGAGATTACTTCGCTTAAAGCCTCTCTCCTGCCTTCCCTACACAACCTGATATTATTCCGCTGGTTAGAAAATTATACATTTCTCACTAGGAGAAAATCAAATTTTTTTGCCTAATACTGTAGCCTACCCTTTGATTTATCGACAAGGAATCAAGGCTCAGCCAGGAGGCCCATGATACGATTGAGCAATTCCCATGATTCATCTTGGAGAAGGTTCCTGAGGCAAAAGACCTGCTCAGCAAGCTATACTTTGTCTCTGATGAGAGCCTTGCCAGAGCGAGTATTGAAGATCAGGACGCTGCTACTCAAACGACAAACAAATTCATCCATTTTCACTCTGCCTTCCAGCGCACTAAGGCAGCCACGACTTTTTTGAGTAAGACACTAGATGGCATACGGGGAAGTTTCTCTAAATTAGGCAAGATGGGGTTATCATCCATGTTCCTCAATGATGACTCTATTGCCATGACTACACAGATTGTAGAAATTATTGAGAAGGAAAGCGACCCAGAGGCTTTCAGGGAGTTCAGCCATCCTCCCACGGTAGCCGACATTGAGGTAGTCATTCATTTGCTCTTACAGCTACTATTTCATATACAATCAGGGGCCGACTTACCCGATGTGCTACCTCACAAGGAAACTATTGATCTACGAGGAGCACAGGAGAATTTGTGTAACATAGTGAAGTCATCTGAGGATGAATGGTCACCTTTGCAAGCGGCTCTTTCTAATCTCTAACTCCATTAGCCCTATGGATAAGGCTCTGGTCTGTAGAACTAGAGAAATTTTGGGTTCTCCGTTCCTTAGTTGAAACACCCCTATTAGTTGCCAAAAGTTGTTAAATAACTATTTGAGCAGCTCCCTTCAGGTTTATCTTTTATATTGTGTGTGCGCTGGCCTATGCATCATCGAGTTTGCTCAGCTTTTTTTATCAAAGTTTTGATCTGTCGCTTTGCGCATCTACTCTTCGTAGCTTCAGGTATCGACATTCCTTTTGGATCCTGGGAAACTCTGATGTGCTTCCATGTGTCGCAGTTACGGGATGCTTTTGTTTCTTATTTCCTTGAGGCCTCGTCGGGCTACGAAATGCTTCCACGAAGCTTTCATTCCTAAAAAGTGTTAGCGGGCCCCGCATCTTGCTATGTGGCAACCGTTCACAAATTTTTCAACACGGGGATGAAATAGCAACCGCGGGCAGCGAAATGCTGCCACGCGTCTTTTACACCCTACTGATGGAGCATTCCCTCTGCTATGATAAGGTTCTCAGCCCATTCGACACATGTTGCATTTTCACAAATCCTCGGCAGCGATGGGAGAAAGGTTCATACGGGCAACAAAAGGCTGCCACGTGCCTAACGGTTGATTTGTTATGCAGGCGATAAGCTGGATGAACTAAATAATGCTATTGGTTGTTGTTTGTCATAATCATTCACAACGAGGGATGACACTTGTCTGATCGAGCTTGGCTGGGACCACTGCCATCATTAAGAGGATGCACCTGTGCCCGGGATGACTAGATGTTGTGTTCCGACTCGATGCTGTTGTAATGGATTTGGGAATATTCTGATGGAGGCATCATTACAGAAGATGGCGAGATCTTTTCTATTACTGCTCTCCGAAGTGGTGGGAGGTTTTCCTTCTATATATACTTTCTCTGTTAAGGAGAAAGGGGTCGAAAATTGGAGAAAAGGACGATGGTTTTAGCAAAAGGATGCTAGGCCTCTATTACTGTGCCAATTGTTAGGCCTTTTTGTTTTTCATGCTTTTGATTAAACTGTGAACTGTGCTTTTATCATCTTGATAATTCATTCAAGAATTTCTATATGCATTGAATGCAAGTTTGCTTACCTAGATCATGTCTAATGACTCTTCTTAGCAGTAAAAATGTATGCAACATTATTTTATGTCAATAAATGAGTTGTCTGTGCTATAACCTTAAGTATCTGATGTTTTGAAACATAACAACACCATTCAGGCCCTTAAATCTATGATTTATCGTGCCTATCATCAAATCTTGGTGCATCTCCTTAGGTTGGACTTTTTTTTATTATATTTGTTTCCTTTTCCTTTTCCAAACCCCATTATAGAAGAAGCCGACTTCTCTAAAATTTGGAGGTTACTCAGTTTAGCACAAAAGGTCCCCCTTAAACTGAGTTTCCCATAAGACTCTGTTACCTTGTCAAATTTTAGCGTCAACAGTCACTTCACCAATTAAGTTGGGGGGAGGGTACGCCTTACTCGGACTTTTTGCCAATCCTTTCAAATTTACCACCCAAAACCAAATTTAATGAATATTATGACATGCAAAACCCTTGGTCATGTTTTATTTTTGCTAGTATTTTCAAAATTGCTAAAACTTGAAACCCTGAGATTTTATGAGAACTTCAGCTTAGTTAGACTAGAGCTAAACTCAAAAGGGAATTTGCAGTTATAGTATGGTATAGGAGTAAGGATATATGAGGAAATAGAGGTTTTGAAGTGGTAGAGTAGTTCAAAGTGGTGGGAAGATTGAATTGAATTTTTGGAGCTAAATTTTGTATATTGAGTAGAGAAGGAAACAAGGATGGGAGTAGACGTTATAAGAAAAGAGTCAACAACTCACCAAAAAAATTTAGAGGATGCAATAGTCTTGCTATTATTACAAGGGTTGGATGGCTCGACTACTTTCTAAAGTCGACAGAATTTAGTGACGATTTAACAAGAAGATTTGAAGAAACTCTTCAATACGATGAAGCCATGGTAAAAGAAATTTCTATAGATGCATCTGAAACTGACATTGCACAGGTTACAAGACTACCAAGGACAGGAGCAAAATTCCTAGCTCAGTCTGATGCAGTTACAGATTGGGAAGATGTATGCATAAGAGGAGAGGATTTGGATTCCTCATCACAAGGTGCGAAAATAATTTCTCTCCACTAGTTGTGGGAAAGATGTGCCTCTTATATTATTAGATATATTACTTGTGATGGTCAAAAAAATATTTTGTATACAACCCATTTCAAATTGTTAAGTCATCTCAAGCATAATAGGGTAGTAAATGTACCAAATTTTCTCTATAACTTGTTGAAATGAATGGCCTCAGAATACCAGAAAAGGGAATGTGATACTTCCCTCTCTCATCACTGCTTAGTTATCTTCCTGATAAAAAGGATTTTAAGAATCCAATACCCACAAGTGAGGTGGGAGGATTTCAGGGCAGAAGAATGCAAAGACATTAATAGTTTGCTAGATGCACCCATAGTGCTTGAGGGTGTAGAAAACCAAAATGAGCCCCAAGATGAACCTAAAGAGGAAAACCCTCATGTTTCTCCTATGGCCTCACCTACCCATAGCCAAGGCAAGCATGAAGAACCTATAGAGCTAGATTCTAGGCCACCCATAAATGAGGAATTACCTTCTTCTTCTAAGTCACGAAAATCTAAAATCTGGAGAGGTAGTGTATCTACCTCCCCTATGCCCTCGAAACCAAAAAAAGATATTTCAAGGAAACTGAGGGATACTCAAAAGTAGAAAAAGGAGGAAGTTCCTAAGAAGAAAAAGAGTGTTAAAAAGGAAAAGAGGAAAATTGAAGAAATATTAACACCTAGACGCTCTGGTAGGCTCAGGAAACAAAGTGCTACAAAAGAAAATGTAGAAGAAAAACCTAAGGAAGAACAACACCAGAAAGAAAAACTTCAAGAAAATGTCATGCTTGTAGAAACTGACTCTGAATTGGAGAGAAATGCTCCTGGTAATGAGAATGTACCAGTGAAAAAGAGATGGTATGTAGAGACCACTTTTGATTATGAATCATAAGACATATTTTATGCCAAGAAATTCTAAATAGAAACCTTCCCCACTCCTGGAGACTATGAAGATTAATGAGAAGTTTGAGAACGTAGAGGAAGATTACATTGAAGACAAGGATGTAAGAAAGGAACTCCAGGAGGCACTAGACAGAATTAAGCACCTAGAAGAATTGGTACAAAATTATGAGTAGAAGGATAAAGAAAGAG
The DNA here is from genome assembly GCA_007258455.2 of Sequoia sempervirens. Taxonomy (NCBI): domain Eukaryota; kingdom Viridiplantae; phylum Streptophyta; class Pinopsida; order Cupressales; family Cupressaceae; genus Sequoia; species Sequoia sempervirens. The sequence continues at coordinate 8,334,809 of VDFB02292527.1, read as the reverse complement.
AGGAAAAAATGAAGGAGATGGACGAGAAACTATAGCTATATGGTCATGGTACTAAACTAGATGTGTTGGCACAGTTGGCTGCAACTAAGACAAGGGATAAAGAATTGGCAATGCCATATGAGAGACCTCCTCCTCTTAAAACTTTTGATTATCATACAACCTACTCACTTGGATACCAATTATGGAAAGTAATTGATAATTTTGCAAAGGAAAAAGAGAAGTGGAGAAAGAAAAATGAAAAATATGAACAAGAATTGGAAAAGAAGGATATGGAACTGAGTAAAACATCAGTTCAGTTGGAGGAGATAGCAAATAAGGCTGCACATATAGTCGGGTGTAGGCCTCCACTGAGAACTTATCCACTATTTCTACAAGAAAGGTTTTTATGTTTTTAGTTTAGTAGATTAGTTAGCAAGCATTCAATTGGCATGAGTCAAACCTCTGAGTTTCTCAAAGTTTTTGCTGCTTCCACACCCGAAGACTAGGATCGGTTGTATGATTTTTTTTTACACAACTATGTGATACCTGATGAAATAGAATGGAACCCTTTAATCTTCGTGGGGGATCTTCAGATCAAGGAACTTTCCTCTTACTATAGAAATGAACAACTTAGGGGTGGGATTATGGAGGAATATGAAGAGAGTGAAAAATCTATTGTACTTCCAATTAGAAGAGAGGCTAAGGATCCAAATACAATAATTGATGAATGGATGAGAATCCTTACACATAAGGGAGTAGGTAAGAAAATCATGAAGCTCAGGGAGGAAGACTATGATAGAATGAAAATGTTAGTTGTGGGAGTAGGACAACAATGTTTTAAATATGTGCAAGATAGATGGAATAGTTTGACACTTGAAATGCAAAAGAAAGAGCCACATTCCATGCATAATTTCATTCCTATGCTTCAAAGGGCACATAATTGCATGAAAGTCAGTACTAGCAAAGGATTTCATTGGATGCCACTCACTTTTCATCCACCTATTCTCCTTTATCCGATCCCACATTGGACAAGGGAGAAAAGTGATGAATGTGAGAGAGCAGGAGTTATATGGATGAGGCAACTTTTAGAACATCAAGGTTTTTATCTTAGGCAAATTTAGGGTGTTAGCACAATTATGGACCTAAGATAAATTTCTCAGCAGTACAATCAATATCCCTGATGTTTTGCTTGGGGACAAGCAAAAATATAGTCGGGGGGAGTGATAGGTCTAGATAATGGTTTATTTTCTATTGTTTTTATACCCATTTTAAAATACTTTTAAACATATTCTCTAGACAATGTTCCTACATTATGCTATCCTTTTATATCTATTATGCAGACTTGAACCTTAATTATGATGATGGAAATATGGTTATAATATATTAGTATTATATGGTTTATATGAATGAATGTATGGAATGTTAATGGAATTCTATGAATTAATTGTGATAGTTATCCTCGTGTACATGTTTTGCGGAATTAACTTGTTTGCAGCTCAAAAGGAACCATAGCGCAATAGTTGTAGGGTGAACCCGTAGCAAAAGGGATGACTGGACATAGAAGTAGGGGAAGCTCCATGTTAAGCTAAATGTGGTGGTCGTTGATAAAAGGATCTTAATGAAGATTGGACGTGAATTGTTATGACTAGTTTAATAAATGCTAAAGAAGAGGTTTCCTTCATCTATGGAATTTTGACAAGTGGTTGTATGCTTACATGTAGTTCTATTTTGATAGATTTCTAGTTCTGATAGGATTTCTCTTTCCTTTTCAGTTATAGGTTGAATAATTCAAATCTTAATTCCATGCTCTATTATCTAGGATTGGAGTTAATGGTTTTAGTTAGTTGTTTCCTTCCATAAAGATTCCCTCAGTTTGTATATAGTTGTTGGTTGAATCTATAGGATAGTTAGTTGGTTTTTATCAGTTTTATGTTACCAATTACTTTCAGTTTCAAGACATGAAAAATATTCCAAATGATTGAGTCCAATTTGTGGAAAGATCTTTTGTAATATTTTACAATATGCAATGAATGGAGTTAATCTTATGGGATGCATAGAATCTATTAGTTTGATTACATTCAATTAAGTGAGAATAGTTACTTGAGCAAGCCACTCAAGGTATTGTTCTTCACTTGATCTTTCAGTTATTTATTTATGTTAATAGCTGCTATTAGTTTATCATTGTTCGTGAATCATATGCAAGTTAATTGGAATTTCATTTCTTTCTTATTATGAATGAATGCTTGTGAATATGCATGTAACAATTATTAGTAGCACTCCAGAGGATAGTTCAATTGAGTCATTAGTTTTTATTAAGTTTTCAGTTAACACAGTATCATTTTATTAGCAGCAATTCAGTTATAGACTTTATTGTAGGTACCCGTAGCAACTGGTTCTGGTTGATGCTTTTATTGTTTTACAGTTCTATGAGTTTCCAACAAGTATAATAACTTAGGTAAGGTAGTCCATGAAGGCATATATAACGTTGCACCATCATAAGCTTACCAGCCCTAGGTTGATAATTTAATGTAGTCTTAAGCAATGTGAAGTGGACTATTCAACCATTAAACCTCTAAATTGAGTAGATTCTACCAATTTTACCATACACTAGCTTAGACTCTACACAAAGAATAAGGATGAGTCAAATGCGACTGCATCTACATCTAGTGCAGATACTTCTTCTAAAAACTAAAACTATCAATGGTTTTAGGGAGAGCAGTGAATGAGAAATCTAACAAACCCCTGATATAAGAGGTGTTAAGCAGTGACACGAGGATATATGAAGTGTGGCATCATTTTTAAGATGATTGAAGAATTTTTCGACAGAAAATATGCAAATCTGAAGAATTATAGAGCATTTTAGGGTTTATAGTGTACTTTACAAGGTGTTTATCAACTTTTTGAAGTTGGAGTGCATTTAATGCAAAATTAGGGAAAAAATTGGTAAGTCATAAAGTAAGGAACTAAAGTCGAATTAAATCACATTTGCAAAATTAGAAGAAGCATAGCGAGCTGAAGAAAGTTAAAAAGCGATTTGGAGAATTTGGCATCAAACCCTTGTTTTCGATAAAGCTTGAAAAGGTATTTACTATTATCTAAACTTTGTGAGTTTTAGTTTGAAGCAACTTTACAAGTTATTTGAGGAAAATAAATGGCTACTCCTACTATTGTGGAAGTTTTTGAGAGACCTTGACCTAAATTCAAAAGGTATTCATTGAAATTCTTTGAAATGGACCCCCTGGGTGCGTTCTCACACATTCTCGTTAATGTTCTACCCACTAAAGACACTAGAAAATACATTCATGGAAAATTAGAAGAATTTAACCACCAATAACTTAGGGATTTATGGACGGAAGAATTAACAAGAGACGATCACTGTAAAACCTGAATATGAAAACCTAGTATGGAAGAAGCTCGATGTGTGGAATTGGTTCCCTAACTTTTCAATTGTGATGGACTCTAAATTTGTTATGATGGCACTAAGTAGGGTGCATGATAAGTTTGTATGGACAAGCGTAGCAGGGTTAATCACCAAGGAAGTGATTCAAGCTATAACTGGTCTTTGTGCCATTGGACCCTTACTAGTGTTGAAAGCTATGAAAAATGATGCAATTATGAAGCTAACTGGATCCAAGTTTGATGAAAGCTCTGAATACTAGGCCTATCATAAACCCAGCTGTGAAGTATTCTACTATCATGATTGGACATAAAATATATTTTACCAACCGAGGGAATTTTGTGTCTACCACATAAATTCATATCACATACAAAATGGTAGTAAATGGGAGAGATTATGATCTATGTGAGCTACTTCGATAGCAACTTTTGAAGAATCTAAGCCTAATTAAGACAAAGAAACACTCCTTTAAGTTTGGGATATTGGTAGTTTGTTTATTGTTCTACTTTTTGAGGGAATTACCGAGAAGGAAAAACATCATATGGGAACACAACAAGCTAGTTTCACATCAAATCTTTGAGTACCTGAACAGTCTTGGAGAATCTAAATGAAAAATAATGCATTGAATGCATTCTTTGTAGTTTTCCAAAATGATATGCATGAGAGGGAAAGTGTTCCCAGAAGCCTAGTGAAAAAGTATGCAAAGGACATAACTTTTCTTGTAAGCACTGATGAATGCATCATGGAAGTAGTTGAACCCAGAACTCTTTGGATAGAACCATTGGGATATGAGGTTGATGAACAACTTTCTGAGAGGTTTATTGAAATGTTGCTAGGTAGTCCAAGGGACCCCTCTTTGCCCCGACATGGAACATATGAAGAAAAAGCTAAAGAAGTGCATTTGCAAACTTTTGCATCCCATAGAGAAAAAATAAGAAAGAATGTTGAGGCTTTCTTCAAAGGGCCATTTACTAAAGATGATATTGATCAATTGAAGGAAGCCCTTGATGAGAGGAAGTCCAAGTCAACTAAAATTTCCTCTAGACCTAGGAAATCTAGAAGAATATTTTTTGCTACTGTACCTACTTCCAGTGTTGTTGAAATAGAGAAAGGAAAGAAGAAAGAACACAGTACTTCAACATCAGTTGATGTACCTACCTCCACTGGACCCAGTAGTCGTGCTTCTAAAAGGAAGAACATACCCCCTGCTGCACCATCTGTTACTCCTAGAAAAAGAAGAGTAAAGCAAAAGGAAAAAAGGAAGAGAAATTTATGTGATGCTATACAAGAAGAAATTGACCTTGGTTTGCAAGAAGAGCAATAGTTGAAAAGGAACAGAAGGAGGAGCACCTCTACTAGCAATGAAGAAGCAAAAACTAGAGTTAATATTTCAACAGATGAAGAGACAAAGGAAGAAGAGAACACTTTCAAAATTCAAATGCATGAAAATAATAATGAAGAAGGCACATCTGATCCTAAGGAGGACATGTCTATCTCTCCTCTGGTAAGTGATCGATCATCTTTAAATCTAGGAGTCTTAGTGAATAAAAGTTTAGAATCTGAAGATCTTATGTCGACTTCCAAATTTTTTGATGAAGTCAATGATGAAGATAAGGAAAATGTTATTAATGCTTTCATTTAGTACATATTTATTTACAATGTGAGTATGGAAACTGTGTGTAGGAAATGTTAGTATCAAAATGAGATAATATAAACACACCAATGCAACATTAAACTAAAGAAAGCAAGATAAATTGAAATGAAATCAAATAGAGCTTCTTCAGAGTCATTCCATTGTTCTCTATCTCCAGTGATTTTCTTGAAGCTATTGCTCTCATATTGTATAAGCAAAGCTTCTTAGAATGGAAACCTATAGAATGAGTATGCAAAAGGAGAATACTTCTCTATCCTATATGCTGGTGGAGTGAAATGTTGATACGGATATGCACAGGGGCTGTAGATTATGCACAGGGGCTGTGGATTATGGATGCTTCTGAAACTATGATATGAGGATGATAGGCCATGATATGGAATGCTAATATGCTAAACTATGCTATGTTATGATTCTAAAGGCTATGGATGTTGGAAAGCTAATTGACTATAGTTTTCCTGTATGAAATCTTCTATGTTTTTCAGAGACTCGGCAGTCCTTTTTATAGATTTTTATAGGCAGGAGCCTGGCTGGCAAAGATCAATGGCTGTGAGATTGTTTGGTAATTTTGGATGGTGAGAGATGGAGAGGTTGAGAAGAAGATGGAAGATGTTGGGAGGTTGGAGAGAAGAATGGAGGCTTGTCTTCAATCCACGGGAACAACTTTGCACAAGAACAAAGAAATTAATTTTATGTTTTGAAGTTTGTTTCACGGTTGTTGAAGATAATCCAAATTAAATAAATAAATTTATTTAATTTCATGTGAGTTTGATTTTTAATTTTAGGACTATGGAAGATTCAATTAAATATTTGGAATATTTAATTGTGAATAGACTTTAGAAGAATTAATTAAATATTTGGAATATTTAATCGTGAATGGAATTTAGAAGAATTTAATCAAATATTTGAAATATGGAATTGTGAATGGACTTTAGAAGAATTTTAGAAGAGAAGAATTTTTAATCTTTATTTGAATAAAATATTCAAGCCAAAATTATATGATAATTAATATAAATAAATCATAATATTTATTTAATTAATTAAGAAATGGATAAGAAAAGTGATTAAATTTATTTAATCAAGATGAAAGAATAAACAATATAAATAAATTATTTAGATTTATTTATACACAGATTGAATTCAAAGATTTAATTAAATATTAAAAATATTTAATTAATTACCAGACTATTGTGATGTGACCATTTTTAGGTGTATACATTTTGCCCCTTTTTGAAGTGATGTGTTTTACGCATTGCTTCAAAGAATTTTGAAAATTTTCCCAGATGTTGATTGTCGAATGTTGACATGTATATGCCCCCTCGAATGATGAATCGATAAGATTTTGATTTGTGTGAATTGTTTGAATTTTCATTTTTTTTTGCAATTTTTCAATTTTTATGATTTTTAAGATGTCGATTCATTGTTCAAAAATTATGATGTGAAGAAATTGACATGAAAAGATGTGAGATAAAAAAAATTGATGATCTAAATTGCCCCTACTGTGATAAAATGCATGACTTTGTATTGATTGTTTGTGTATTGCGTTGCCCTAATTTGATGATGTTTTGTGTGATTAATTTGTTCCCAAGGTTGTTGGAAAACAAATAGTAGTTGATAAATTTTCTTTCAAGTTAATGAAAAACAAATAGTTGTTTGATAATTTTGCTTTTAAGGATGTTAAAAACAAACATGATTATGATAAATTTGTTTTTCATGATGATGAAAAACAAATAGTTTGTTGATAAGTTTGCTTCTAAAGTTGTTAAAAACAAACAGTATTTTGATAGATTTGTGTTTCATGAAAATGAAAAACAAATAGTTGTTTGATAAGTTTGCTTCTAAATTTGTTAAAAAAAAATAGGATGTTGATAAATCTGTTTTCCATGATGATGAAAAACAAATAGGAGTGATTGATAAGTTTGCTTCTAAAGTTGTTAAAAACAAACAAGATGTTGATAAATCTGCTTTCCATGATGATGAAAAACAAATAGTTGTTTGATAAGTTTGCTTCTAAGGTTGTTAAAAACAAATAGGATTTTGATAAATTTGTGTTTCATGAAAATGAAAAACAAATTGTTGATAATTTTCAGATTTGATTGATTTGTCGTGATGATTTGAAATTGATGTTGCTTTGACTTGATGATTCTTCCTATTCAACAGGAGAGATTGGGCATCTTGTAGTTACGGGAGACATTCCTGAAGACATGGAGATTGATTCGGCAGCTTGTACAGGCAGATAGAAATGTGATCGAGGCATGTGGATTGACCTCGTTACTTGAGATGCCTGAGGTGTGTCTCAATAGAGGTTTATTGATAGCACTTGCAAAGAGGTGGCACATCGACACAAACACCTTTCATTTGCCGACATGAGAGATTATCGTGACTCCGGAGGATGTATATCGCATTCTGAGGATTCCAGTCATGGGCAAGATAGTGAGATTTGACAGCCGGGAGGCGGGAGGTACGGATGCTTTGAGACGGATATTCAGAGATGATCAGATTGCAGGATATTATATATCATGGGCAGAGATGACAGATTCATATGCGCCTTTACCCTCTATACTTGCAGGCTTCATTGGAGGTGTTATGTGCCTCGACCATAGGTCGAAGGGTTTTGCAGTCGGGTGGGGTCGTGTACTTGAGAGTATGGTGATGTAGGGCACACGATATGTGTGGGGATCATGCATGCTTGCACACTTATATGATGAGCTATACCATATTGTGTATGGTGGAGGCCAGAGTTTTGTTGTCGGTTGTTCGCTATTACAGATATGGGCATGGGAGCACTTTGTTGTTATGCGACCATTGACTCGAGGATGACGGCCTGCCGGTCAACCGTATAGATTTAGATATACTAATGTCATTGCTCAGCCATGGTTGGGAAAAATGGATCATTGGCAGCGTCTTTTGGATGATCTCGAGATAGTATGCTGGCAACCGTATGTAGATTGTGAGGCATGGCCAGAGGATGGTAGGGAGATGCCCTTTGTCTTTACTTCCAGATATCTGATTGGTCGTACTCCTGGGATTATTGAGAGGTTTTTTCTTGGTTGTGTATGGCGACAGTATGGTCAGCCTCAGGGTATGCCACAGGGTTCGTCTATTTATGCGCGTCGGCAGCAGGAGATTACAATGTGGGGTCTGTGGATTTCTTATGATGCAGTAGTGGCAGAGTTCACCAGTTTGGGGGTACAGATGTGGGAGTACAGAGCGAATATTCTTGATGGGGGGATGACTCCAGAGTATGGTCAGTATGTGTTGGAGCATCCTGCGCTATGATTATTTGATCCTAATGAGCCAGCCGCTCCAGTTGCAGAGCAGAGACCACACAGAGGTGGACATAGGCAACAGCGAGAGGAGGCTTCAGAGGGTGATGACTCCGACGAGGATGATGATGATGAGTCAGATGGGGATGGAGACAGCAGTGATGAGGAGAGTGGGGGTGATAGTGATGGAGGAGGTGGCAGAAGTGGCAGAGGTAGCGGTAGAGGTGGTGGCAGAGGTGGACCACAAATGAGACATTCAGATCCATCATCTTTAGTAGATCTGGTAGGGACGAGTCAGATGGCTACCTTGCAGAGTAGAGTGCAGAGCTTACAGGGTCAGCTAGCATAGGTGCAGGCCTTGATTACACAACTACAGGGACAGTTGACTACAGTGATGACAGAGAGAGATACAGCCAGACAACAGGGTGAGGAGGCCATGGCCCTAGCTGACAGTCTACAGAGAGCAGCAACAGGTGATAGCATGATGAGAGAGCTAACCAAAGCCGTCTAGGAGGCAGAGTTCTATAGGATCAGATACCATGATGCAGTGCCACCCGAGTAGAGAGTGAGTTATACACAGTCTTGGTCTACACATAGTCATTATCGGGCTACTAGCAGGGGTGTATCATAGCCATTACCTCCAAGAGGATCATTAGGGGCAGGTGGAGCAGGTCCATCAGGTGTAGGTGGGACAGGTCCCAGACCAACACCATCAGAGGATAGCACTTCGTAGTGCATTGTGCATGATGTCTTATTGATACTCTGTTGAGACATTTGTATACACACTGATATGATCCCATTTTTGATGATGTTATGTCATGCATAGTTGACATCTTTTGTACATTTTGACATTCATTTTTTAGATATATGAAATTCGGCGATGATTTATTATATGATAAATGTGTCTATTTTCTATATGCATGATGTTTTATGTGATGGTTTCACGATGTTAATGCTCATGATGTATATATATGCATGATTTTTGATGTGGGTGCAATGTTATGATATGATTGAAATCTATTAATGAATTATTTTATGAATATGAATGTGAAATGATGGATGGTACAATTTATGAATGCTTATGAATGTTTTGATTATGATGTATGCTTTATTTTTATGATTTTCTGATGCAAATATGTATGAAAAATGTATGTGATGATGTTTTTGTGAATGTCAAAATGTACTCAGTCATTTTATTGGAAAGATATGAAACATTTGATACTTTTCCAGCTTTTGGAAAAATCTATAAATGAAAAATGCAAATTCTAGAATGAATGTAATCTATACTAACCATGCAGGGTATCTGTACAATATTGCCATTCTGAGAGCTTATTTGTGCTTTTTGTGTCATCATAGAGCATTAAAATGTTGAAAGTTAATACAAGCATCAAAGGGTATGTTAGCACCAGTGATGACCTGAATATTGCTTTCATGATTTTTGATATAACAAGTTAATACAAGCATCTAGGTATAATTGAACCGAGATGACCTGAGTATCGCTTGCATAAATAAACAAGAGTTAACCCGTTTCCTATGCAAATTCTGAAATGTCATCAATGATACTTAGTAGAGCATGTCTCGCGACCAATTTGCATAGTACTAATGATTCACTCACAAATAGCAGACAAAGAAAATCATACTCCTTCCTTGCTTTTCTAGTTCAATACATCATCGAATTGCTCTAGAGATATGATAGAAAATCAACCAACAATTCAAATTTTTCCTAAAGTATTTCAAACATTATTCAGATTAAGATCATCCAATTTGCTTATCAACATTGATGTTTGTGTTTTGATCAACGTTGTTTTGACCATGTTGTTCGATGTCATTGGCATTGAGTGATCATTTTGGTGTTGTGGTTGATTTGATGTGTCAATGTATGTTGTGTTTTGGTAAACCATCATTTGTCTATTTGTGATGTTCAAAAAGCTCGTTGCCCCTCTCTTGTCTTAGTCTATGTTTTTTCCCCTAGTGTAAACATAACCTGAATATGATGGATATGTACAAATCTCATCAAGCCATGATGAAACACAAGGATTCCCGTTGTATGATATGGATATGATAGATATGTACAAATGATAGAAATGGATAGATGATGTCGTAAAGTGAATGCAATACGTAAGCTAATAGATAGAGGACCCCATTTTGATCACAAGTAGCGCTTGTTTGCCAGGTTTTCACCACTTGTTTTTATTGCACTTTTTTCAAGATTTTTTTTTTAATTTTTTTAAAATTTTTTAGGACTTTTTATGATTTTTATGGATTTTTTCAGGACTTTTTCTGATTTTTTTTTTTTGGATTTTTTGTAGTTTTGATGATTTAAACATAGAACTTCTTCAAATGAATGTTGTTGATCGGTTCTTCAAATAGGTCCCCTTTTGACATAGATAACTGATATGCTCCAGAATCGTATGCTGCAATAATGACAAATGGACCAAGCCAATTTGGTTCAAATTTGCCTTTCTTTTCTCTGTCTTGCTGATTGTGTGGATTTTCTCTTAAGACTAAGTCACCCACTTGAAATGTATGTGGTTTAACTCTATGATTGTAGCTATGGTACATAACTTGTTGATAACCCTTCAAATGATCAGCTGCATGTTGACGTCTTTCATCTAACAGTTCTAGTTCTTGCAACCGAGATACTCGGTAATCTTCATCTTTTATCAATCCCTTGAGTGAGACCCTAAGCGAAGGTATTTCAACCTCTAGTGGTAAGATCACTTCTGCTCCATATACCAAGGCATATGGGGTAGCTCCTATTGGTGTGCAAATGCTGGTTCTATATGCCCACAAAGCTGGATTTAACTGGACATGCCAATCACGACCGGCATCATTTACCGTCTTCTTCAAGATATTCAAGATTGTTTTGTTTGAAGCTTTTGCTTGACCATTTCCTTGTGGATAATAAGGTGTAGAGAACCTGTGTTGAATGTGAAATCTTTCACAAAGTTTGTCAACATCCTGATTCTTGAAAGGCCTCCCATTATCAGTGATTATAGAATTAGGAATTCCATATCTACAGATGATGTAACTTAGGATGAATGAAGAGATTTGTTTACCGGTCACGGTCATCAAAGGAACAACTTCAATCCATTTTGTAAAATACTCTATAGCCGTGATGATGAATTTATGTCCATTTGATGATGAAGGATGAATTTTTCCAACAAGATCTAGTCCCCATTGAGAAAAAGGCCATGTTGGAGTGAAAGGTTGTAGTTCCTATGCAGATGCATGAATAAGATTCCCATGGATCTGGCATTTGGAACACTTCTTAACAAAATTAAAAGATTCTCTCTCCATGGTAGGCCAATAATATCCCATTCTAACAAGTTTCTTGGCTAAGGTTAAACTACTTGAATGAGTTCCACAAATACCACCATGAACCTCTTGTAAATCTTTTTCAGATTCATCACGTTCAAGAAATTGAAGGAGCGTACCATCAAGACCACGTCGGCAAAGGATATCAGCGATCAGGGTATAACGGGATGATTGGCGTATGAAATTCCTTTTTTGGTTTCGGGATAAGTCCGGTGGTAAGATGTTATTTTTCAGGTAGGTATAAGTCTTGCCATATAAAGGTGAATCAGAACCGATTAAATGACATATGACTTGGGTCTCAGGATTATCATAAGCAGGAGAAAATAATTGTTCCACCAAGAATTTGTACCATTTTTTATTTTCTGATAATTGTAACAAGGAAGCAATTGTAGCCATTGCATCTACAGCTTTTTTATTAATCCTTGGGATTTGTGAAAACTTGATCGCCACAAAATACTTTTTAAAATCGTCCACCATGTTCTTGTAAGGTATCAGCTTATCATCTTTAGTTTGATAATCATCATTGATTTGATTAATGACAAGTTGTGAATCACCATAGACTTGCAATTCTGTAATCTGCCAGTCTAATGCTATCTTTATTCTTGTGAGCAATGCTTTATATTCAGCCATGTTATTTGTGCAAGGAAACATCAACTGATATGATTTTGGAATGGTATATCCTTCAGGTGTGACAAAAAGAATCCCTGCCCCCGAGCCTTGCTGCGTGTAGGATCCATCAAAGTACAATGTCCATGATTTCTTAATCGTTGTTGTGAAGACATCTACATCAGGAAATTCAATATGCATTGGGTTTTCTTCTTGTAAAGGTGCTTCAGCCAACTGATCTGCGATGATCTATCCTTTTATAGCTCTTCAATCTACATAGTGAATGTCAAACTCACTTAAGATCATTACCCATTTTACAAGTCTTCCTATTAAGGTAGCTTTGCTTAAGAGGTATTTTAGTGGATCAATTTTGGTTATCAGCTTAACTGTATGAGCCAATATATAGTGTCACAAATTTTGAGAAGCAAACACTATTGCTAGGCAAGCTTTTTCAATGAAAGTGTAGTTTAGCTCATGACTTGTTAAAGTTCTACTGATATAGTATATGGCCCTTTCTTTGCCTGTAGAATCCTCCTATGCTAGTAATGCTCCCAAAGATACTTTTGTTGCTGAAATATAAAGTATGAGCAACTTTCCTGAAACTGGTGGAATTAGGACTGGTGGATTTATGAGATATTGCTTGATCTGATTGAATGTTGCTTCACACGTTTCCTCCCATTTGAATGGGACATTTTTATGCAATAGATTTGTAAATGGTAAGCTTTTGTCTGCCAGTTGAGCTATAAACCTCCTGATCGATTGTAGGCATCCTTGCAGTGATCGTAGTTGAGTGATATTTCACAGTGGTGGCATGTCCATTATAACTTGTACTTTTTCTAGATCAACCTCTATGCCCTTTTCTGAAACAATGTATCCTAGGAGTTTTCCAGATTTAGTGCCAAAGACACATTTCTTTGGATTGAGTCAAACATTGAACTTATCCATTCTGAGAAAGATCTTTGACAAGATTTCTAGATGCCTTCTCTTGTGTTGGATTTGGAAAGGAGATCATCGACGTAATCTTCCATGAATGTATGCATCATATCATGAAAAATTGTTGCCATTGCTCATTGGTATGTGGCTCCTGCATTCTTTAACCCAAATGGCATTACATTCTAGCAATAGGTTCCCCAAGGGCATGTGAACATTGTTTTATCTTGGTCTTCTGGTGAAATCTTTATCTGATTATATCCTGAAAATCCATCCATCAATGAATACATTGCATGGCTAGCAGTTAAATCAACAATCATATCTATGTTTGGCAAAGGGAAGTCATCTTTGGGACATGCTTTGTTCAAATCTCTGAAATCTATACAAATTCTAATCCTTATGTCCAGTTTTGAAACAAGTACGATATTGGAGATCCATTCTGGATAATCAATAGACCGAATGAATCCAACATCTAAAAGCTTCTTTAACTCTTCTTTAACCAATAATGCAACATGTGGATGCATTTTTCTGAGTTTTTGCTTCACAGGTTTTTCCCCTGTGTTTATAGATAAATGATGCATTATCAGATTAGGATCTAACCCTGGCTTATCGGCATATGACCAAGCAAAGTTGATTTGATTCTCCTTCAGGAACTCTATGAATTTTAGTACTTCTTCCACTGTTAATGATGCTGCAAGTTGCAAAAAATTTGGCTGCTTTTTTGTACTTATGTTGATTGATTATGTGGGCTCAATCAAAATAGAAGATCTTTCTTGATAATTTTTGGGAAGAGTGTCAAGTTTCTCATCCTTTAGTGCCTCAAAAAGGTTTTCACCATCGGATTCACTCTTTATTTTTCTCTTGTTGTGATCTATCACTGCCATTGTTTGGTTTTCACTGATAGATCTATCTTTTATTTCATTTATTTTGCAGCTAAGAGACTTGACACCCTCCCTATCAAAATCTCGAGTATGAGATTCTCTGATGGAACAATTGTTTTCTTGACTAGATGAACAAAGGAAATTTACAATATCCTCATCATCATGAAATGTAGAGATATGGATAGGTGCATCATCGTCCCAATCAATAAGTTCTGAATAGACTAAAGGCATGGGATCATTATGTTGGGTAAGGTCTTGAGTTGTCAAAGTCATGACATGGTTGTCATTTTCATGATGGACAAGGTCTATGATGGTATTCTCCTATCGATGATCAATCTCATTAAAATCCAAATCGTCCTCACTTGAGTCATGTTCTCTTTGTAAAACATAATCAAGTGGAGGCCTTGAGCCCTCCCCTTGTAAGAATGTGGGTGCGAATTTGTGTATAACATCCACCCTTTTCTCTATTAAGAATGTATCATCAGAGACATCATCCCATTCGTATTCATTAGAATCAGTGTCTGAACTGTTCTGCAATTGGAAAATTGATCCATAAAATTTTTGTAGAGTGAAATCTTCATGGTGTTTATCTGAAATTGATTCTTCTTCATGAGTTTGTTGTGTTTGTTGTGAAGTTGACTCTTTTGTATCTTTGCCATATCCAAGTCTTGTTTTATCTTTTGGATGTATTGAAATAGGTTGAATTGGCTCAATGATTCCTTCTTTTCTTTTTCCTACAGGACCACTTCCTTCATAGCCCATTCTTTGCATGATAGTATACCCTTTGCCACATTGTTCGGTAGGTAACTTGATGTGCAAGATAGATTCATCTTCATCTTTGTATAGCCAGCTTAGGATGTCCCTATCTTCGGCTTCTTCCTTAGTGGTGTTAGCTTTAATGAATTTTCCATCAAACTTTGTGATTGGCACAGAAGCTTGGGATGTAGAGGTTGTTGCGATCTTTTGATTTGATAGGGTTGGCTGACCATGTGACCTCAGAGAAGGAGGTAAGGTAGAAAGGGATAGCGAATATTCGCCTACTCCTCTGTCTTTAAAATGTAGCTTGGTGTCAAGATTCTTTGTCAATTCTTGCAATTGGCCTTGTAGATTGGAAGATGAAGCAGTAAGAGCCTCCCTATTGTGTGGCACAAAGGTGTCTTGAGTTGCTCGAAGATTTGAACAAGTTTGGGTGCTATTGTAATCAGCTTGTATAGTTATTTCCTATCCATCATACGGAAACTTGATGCATTGATGATACGTTGATGGTACTGCTTGCATATCATGAATACATGGGCGACCCAAAAGTATGTTATAGGAAAGATCATGATCTAGAACCTGACAAAATGTATTTTTCACAACAGGTCCCACTCTGATAGGTAGCATTATTAGTCCTTTAGAGGCTCTTTCTTCATCATCATATGCCTTGATAATTATTTTCCTTCTTGGATCAATGGATTTTTTTGATATTCCTAAGGCATGTATTAGCTTTAAGGTATAAAAGTTTAAACTGACTCCTCCATCTATCAAGACACGTTTGATTCGGTGTTTATGGATCATGACTTCAAGATAAAGTGATGAATATTGCGGATGTGTCATGGAGGCATCATCTTTTTCGGAGAATGAAAGACAAGTGGGGGAGGAAAAATGTCCCACCATGGCTTGAAATTTTTCCACATCCAAATCTGTGTCAACGGTTGTGTTTACAAGAGCTTCTTCCAAAATATTCTTGTGTATGGGAGATATTTTGAGAAGTTCAAGGATGGAGATTTGAGCTGATGTTTTTCTCAGTTGATCAACTAGATTATAATGACTTGGAGAAGGAATAATCGCCTTAGATGAACTACCTTTTAGGACAAATTTTGCTTGTCCTCTCATAGTCACATTAACCTGTTGATACTCTTGTTTTTCCTTGATTTTAATAACATTAACCCATTGATCATCTGCATAGATGTGGCAGATTATGTTGTCTTCAAAATTATTTATGCTTTTTTCTTTGGTATCTGATGTTTCCCCATTTTGATAGTTTGGTAAAGGATCTTTGAATGCTTGATGATCGTCATTGGTATGATGTCCTTCAATTGTAATGGTGCCATTGTCAATTAAATCTTGTACTAGATTTTACAAGGCTTGACAGTTATTTGTTCTATGACCTTTACATCGATGATAATTGCAATAATACGAGTCATTCCATGATGGTGGTTTGACTCGTGGCTCATAATCTCTTTGTGGTGGTAAGGTGATAACCTTATTATCAAGAAGCTCCTTGAGAGCAGACTCAAGAGATTGACCCAAAGTGGTAAAGTTTCGTCAATTTGAAAAGAATGGAGATCTTGGTAAATTTGATATTTGGGTATTGCCAAGATTGTTATTGAAATTACCATGATTATCCTTGTTGTTTTGATTGGTCATGCTTTCTTGGTTGGAGTTTTGTCCTTGTTGATTGTTGTTTCTTTGTTGGTTGGTATTTCCTTGTTGGTTGTTTCGTGGAGCACTTGATAGGTTGAAGATAGATGATCTCGTTCGTAGATTGTTTGCATCCACTATACCATCATTGACAACATTTTTATTTATGTTCCAAAACCTTGTTTTATCATTGTTGTTTTGGTTGGATGAACTTGGACTATCAAGTTTTATCACTCCTCTTTTGACCAAAGCCCCTTCAATGGTGATTGCATTTTCAATCAATTTTTCAAAGTTATGAGGACAATGAAGATTAAGCCTGTAGCTTAATTCTTGATCTAGGCTATTGATAAAGATATCCATCTTTTCTTTTTCAGGAATAGGACAGGAATATCGTGCAAACAATCTTCTCCATCTTTGCAAAAACATAGTGAAGGATTCCCCTACTTTTTGTTTCACTTTACAAAGATCAAGCATGGTTATTTGGTGTTGGATATTGTAGGCATATTGTGATATAAATTGATTTATCAACTCCTCAAAAGTTTTGATAGGGGGAGTGATTTTGGAAAGCCACTCCATGGATTGCCCACCCAGACTTCGTGGAAACAATCGCATTAAGTAGGTATCTTCATAAGCGAATTCTAGACTCATATTTTAGAAATCTCTCACATGTTCAATGGGGTCAGTTTTTCCATTGTACCTATCAAATTTAGGGATTTCACAATGTTTTGGAAAAGGGATCATTTGAAGACTCCTATCGAATGGATAAGGAGATATGTCATCCAAAACATACTTCTTTGTTGTGCCCCCTTGCATTTCCTTTATTTGCCCTTGTAATTCTTTTATCTGTTGAGTAAGGGCACTAAAATCATTAGGAGGAGTTTTAGGATTCTCCTTAATCCCTTCTATATCAAAATTGGAAGGTAACTTAGCTCCTTGATTAGCTAATGAAAGAAAATATGTTTCTTTGTTTTGTTCTAGAATTCTTTCTATAAGAGTATGGAATTGGGGATCCTGCTCTGCTTCTTGAAGCTTTTCTTCTGTTAACTCTTCAATATGAAATGGATTCTCTTCTTTCTCGTTATTATCTCCCATTTTGCTTGTGGTATTTTCTCCTTCGTCTTTTTCTAATTGCTTTCGAGATCTCATGACAACAGGCATAAGCTTTGTCCCAAATTCTACTAACTTTTGATCAAAAGGAATTTGATAATGCAATTTTTAATGGATATGAAAGTTAGGATAGAATGAAGATTCTATGACTTAAAAAAGGTTTCTAGTCTTTAGCTTGTGTTTTTCCCTAAGTGAAAGGATGAAAATCCTGTTGGCGGGAATGTAAGTAATATATCAAGAAGAAATGATTTTGCACATTATGAAGTTTGATCGTAGCTTCGTAAAAAGATGGATTTTGTGAAAAAATGCCTAATGTGATTGAGTTCTCTATTGCAGAAATTGATTTGGATGAGTAGAATATTCAATTGCAGGTTGGGGAATATAAGAAGAACAAATACGTTGACTGTGGTTGTGCCTTTGAGAAAGGGCTCTTCTTTGAAAGAAAGCTCGTGAGTATAATGGTTCTACAGCATAATCATCAGTAAAACCTCTAACACAATCATTATATCGATGGAGAAAGGTTCTATGTTTTAGTAAAACCTTTCGTCTTTGGTACAAGAATCATCTTTTCTTCAATAGTTTCTTGTAGCTAAGTGGTTTCTTTGGTTTTTTTATTCGTTTGAGAATGGATTTCTTAACAAATGTTGTGGATTTCCAATCTCTTAATATGAGAGTAATCAATGTAATCGTGAATTTTGGATGATCTTTACTGAATTAATGTATTGAAAACACATCAAGCAAGTTGTAGAATAGTTATGTTTAAGTCCTATACTAAACATCAAGTGTATGATCAAAAAAAATTTCAAAAATTATTTTCACAGGTTTTACACATGATAGATAGACCAAACAGACTCACTCTTAGTACTCAAGTAGGTCATCATAATAATCAACATCCCACATCTTAGAACTGCGTCGACTCACACAGCCGTGTCACCCCCGAAAGGGCGCCTATGTTTTTGTCTTTTCCAGGCGCGTACTCAGAGTGACGGAAGTGGATACCGGATCCCCTAAGCAAACGGTCCTTGGCAGTTATATGGTGAGTATCATGGGGGTAAATTCTTCCCTCCCCTACACTGTGATTATTATGATGTTCAAAAACTAACTTTGGTTGGATACTACACTAAGTTTGTAGTAAGGGTTTCCGTTCGGTGTGGAAAATGATAGACTCCCTCGAGAGACCTCCCAACCTTTAGAACAAAGGCTTTGGGGATGGTTATCAATGCACACTACCGTCAAATGGGATTTTCATCAACCATCCGCATTTGATTAAAGTGGGTTGGAAAACTTGGCTTTAGTAGTTTCCACTTAGGTCGTTCCCGTAGGGTGAGTACTTTTTCCCACTACGACAGGCCTTCTAAAAGGTTGTAATTAAAACAGTAAATTTGCATGAAATTGAAAAGGCAAGTCTAGTATTTTGATCACCCAGTTAAGGGGAGAGCATAGACCTATTGCCACAAACAAAGCAAACAAATGTTCTTTTTAAAACCCAAATCACAATGTTCTAATCTAAATGAAGATTTTGCTTCACAAATACATGGTGTTCTTTTTAGTCCAAAATAAAAGATGAAGTGACTATCCTAGGATTGATTCATTCTTTCCAATTAAGTGAGTATCCTAGGATTGCTTCATTCTTTTAAAGCCCTTACTGGCCACTGTCATGTCAGATCTAGTCAAACCTTACTTAAGTTACAGATTACAATTGCAGGCTTTTTTTTAAAAAAGCGCTAAAACAGACATCAAGGGCTCTAAAACATAGTTAATAGGCGCTGGAGGATGACTGATGGGCGTTGCAGGATGGCTGATGGGCACTGCAGGATGGCTTATGGGTGCTACAGGATTCCTTATGGGTGTTGAAGGATTCCTTATGGGCGTTGCAGAATTCCTGATGGGCGCTATAGGATGCCTGATGAGCGCTGCAGTATGCCTGATGGGCACTGAAGGATGCCTGATGGGCGCTGCAGTATGCCTGATGGGCGCTGAATAATTCCTGATGAGCACTGAAGGAAAGTTAAAGGGCACTAAAATGGGTGTGAACTGTGCTGAAGTGTGTTTAATGCGCTAATACGCTCTTTTAGGCGTAACCTATTAAAAAAACCTGCGAAAAGATGTTAAAATTGGGGGAAAAGCCCCACGGTGGGTGCCAAAAATGTGTGTAGGAAATGTTAGTATCAAAATGAGATAATATAAACACACGAATGCAACATTAAACTAAAGAAAGCAAGATAAATTGAAATGAAATCAAACAGAGCTTCTTCAGAGTCGTTCCATTGTTCTCTATCTCCAGTGATTCTCTTGAAGCTGCTGCTCTCAAATTGTATAAGCAAAGCTTCTTAGAATGGCAACCTATAGAACGAGTATGCAAAAGGAGAATACTTCTCTATCCTATATGCTGGTGGAGTGAAATGTTGATACAGATATGCACAGGGGCTGTGGATTATGGATGCGTCTGAAACTATGATATGAGGATGATAGGCCATGATATGGAATGCTAATATGCTAAACTATGCTATGTTATGATTCTAAAGGCTATGGATGTTGGAGAGCTAATTGACTATAGTTTTCCTATATGAAAGCTTGTATGTTTTTCAGAGACCCGGCAATCCTTTTTATAGATTTTTATAGGCAAGAGCTTGGCTGGCAAAGATCAATCGCTGTGAGATTGTCTGGTAATTTTGGATGGTGAGAGATGGAGAGGTTGAGAAGAAGATGGAAGATGTTGGGAGGTTGGAGAGAAGAATGGAGGCTTGTCTTCAACCCACGGGAACAACTTTGCACAGGAACAGAGAAATTAATTTTATGTTTTGAAGTTTGTTTCACGGTTGTTGAAGATAATCCAAATTAAATAAATAAATTTATTTAATTTCATGTGAGTTTGATTTTTGATTTTAGGACTATAGAAGATTCAATTAAATATTTGGAATATTTAATTGTGAATAGACTTTAGAAGAATTAATTAAATATTTGGAATATTTAATCGTGAATGGAATTTAGAAGAATTTAATCAAATATTTGAAATATGGAATTGTGAATGGACTATAGAAGAATTTTAGAAGAGAAGAATTTTTAATCTTTATTTGAATAAAATATTCAAGCCAAGATTATATGATAATTAATATAAATAAATCATAATATTTATTTAATTAATTAAGAAATGGATAAGAAAAGTGATTAAATTTATTTAATCGAGATGAAAGAATAAACAATATAAATAAATTATTTAGATTTATTTATACGCAGATTGAATTCAGAGATTTAATTAAATATTAAAAATATTTAATTAATTACCAAACTATTGTGATGTGACCATTTTTAGGTGTATACAGAAACAATCCAAAATAAAGTGACTAACAATGTTTGGAAAGTGTTAGTACAAAGAAGGCAAGAGGCTATAAATGATGATGACAAGATAAAAAATGATGCCTTGATTTCTTATGGATCCTCTTTATCTGAAGAAGAGGCTGCTAATCTGTTAAAGAATGTTCTACTCTATTTAGAGTCAAACAAAGAGTCAACATGCTTATGACTAAGGAGAGAGACATTATAGAAAAAGTAAGAAAGGAAACTCTGGACAAAATCAGAAACTTGGTAATGAACTATGGGATAAGAACCAATTCTTCGTCCCATAAAGCTCAGGCACAAGAGCATGCTACTATCACAAAGGTAATGGATCATCCAATCCTAGAAATTTTTGGTGAGATACATGAAGTTTCAGAGTCCCCTGCCCCTCTGAATGATACAGAGGAGACTACCAGCAAGCAATCTAAAGATCAACACAAGGATGATACCGGTAATGCACCTAAAGAACATCATGAATCTACTGGAAACAATGGCGAGAAGAGTAAAGATGAAGGTGAAGGGAGCAAGGATAGAAAGGAAAATGGTGATAAGGATGATGAGGATAAGAAGGAGAAAGAAAAAAAAGATAAATCTTTTGGAAAATCCTCAAAAGAAGAAAAGGAAAAAGAAAAGGAAGAGGAGAAAGAAGAAGAAAAGAAGGAAGAGGAAGTCAAGAAAGTGACCAAGGCTGAAAGAAGTGAAGAGAATCCCAAAACCTATGAGCCACCAAAGCCAACCGGAGAATCATCCAGAAGCACTCTCAAAAGGTTTTTGACAAGGAAAACAAGACTACATCCAGTGTTGCCACCTTAGCTAATCAAGCTACCATCAAATCTAGGTTATGTAGATTTGACTAAGATTACACCAAGTGAGAAAATAAAGATTTGTGCTACTTTTCTCAACTCTGTTACATAGGAAATTGTTGAAGCTTATCAGAAAGGAAATGAACTGATAAATGAAGCTATTGGAGCTTTGCAAGAAACAACCCCCAGTATCACCACTGGTGATTCCTTAGCACCAGTTGAGAACCTGAAGTGTGAAGTTAATTCTATTAAGGAATATGCCTCTAATCTTAAGGTGCAAACTATGAAAAAGGCAAAGACAAGTCTTCTAGAGAAAAGACTATTGATTCTGCAAGATACATGTGCAATTGTACATGATAGAGTATTGTAAAGTTTGAAAGAGGTGAAGGATTGTGATGAGGAAGCCTAGTTATTATTTGTTTATTGCATGCAATGGCCTAATGCCACTCGAGGTATTAAGGACTTAATGGACTCAATTGAGTCTCAACTTTCTAATGCCTCCGAAGTCTACAAAGTTGCAGATGATAGAAACTACATTGGTTGGACTCCCATTGCAGACCTTTAGAACAAGTTCTTCATTTTGCAAAGGAACAAAGAAGATGTTATAAGGCGATTTGGTCAGTGTGGAGATCTGGTAATGTCTAGACATATCTCCATATCAAGTGCCTTGGTAGATGCAAAAAGATTGGAGAATATGAACATTATTCCTTCCACTCCGGAAGAAGGAGAAGAATGCTTAGTGGAACTGGAATAATTGCATAAATCTCTTACCAAGGATAAAATTGTTTGGGATGATGGTAAACCAGCTTGGGAAACAATTCTCAAAGAACTACAAGGTACCCCTAGCTCTTAATTATTTCTATTTTCCTTCCCTTTGTCCTTGATGTCAAAGGAGGAGAAGGTTTTCTGTGAAGAAGGTTTGTTTAGTGTAAATAATGTTTTGGTTTTAGTTTTATGTTTTTTGAAAGGTGGAGTTGAATAAAGGGTTGAATAAATTTTTGTTGTTGCACAATTTTGGTTTTAAAGTAAGTTTCATTTTTGGCACATGTTTCCATCAATGACAAAGGGGAATATTATTGGAAGAATGAAGAAGGAGACCTTCGCTTTTGTTGCCTTTGTTGTCACTGATGCCAACATTGTTTGGTGATTGATTATCTACCCATCTGGTAAACTATGTTTGCACTACATTGATCTGGTAATTTGGTTTGGAATCACTCTAAAGTGTATATTGACTCATATAATTTTGATATGTTTTTCAAGGGTCTTAGATGCAACCATGATCAGGGAATCAACAATCAACAATTTTAGCTAGATATGTTGGAAGGTTTAAATGTCAAAAGTTTGGCTTATAGTTTTGGTGTGTTTCTCTTTTGGCTAACTTATACATGTTGTTGGAAAGAAGCAACACTGAGAGGGGGGGTGAATTAGTGTTCTGCAATTTTTAACTTTATTAATTTGATCTTCAAAGCACTTATAACATTCAACCAAAAGAAATACGCATGAACATAGAGCAAGCAACCACAACACCATAACACAAGGATTTTTACGTGGAAACCCTGTTAGGGGAAAAACCACGGTGGATGGCCAATCCACAATATGATCTGAGTATACTCAAAAAGATGTTTACAAAATGGGAATGCACTTGCATTCAAGCACACTGCCTAGAGCTCACTGCTCAAAAAATTAAAGGCTCACAGCCTTACAAAAGTTTGGAATGATTCCAAAGGATTTGAACTAAGAAAAATAACATCTAAAAATGCCTGATTACAGTTCCAATTAGGCTCAACAATTGATCTCTTGACCTTCTGACTGATTATGCTCTTCTACTCTATTTTTCTTCAACTCGCATCACAAAATCCTTAATGCACAAGAGAAACTATGCATAATCGCTCTACTGATCTTCTGACATTCATAACATAAATCAAATCACATTGAACATTATCAAAATGATATAATCGATTACATATATATATTTGCTATAAGGGATTTAATCGCTTCATGTCGACCTCAACAAAAATAAGAAATATTTACAAACTGTCAGCTTAAATCATCCATAATATTCAATGCACATCCATAAGAGTTAGCCACAACATAGTGAGGACCCAAATCAAAATGCTCGAACACAAAAATAATTAAACAATAACTCCTCAAATATTTGCAACATGTTATATCCACCAAGTCGGCCTTCATACACTGATGAACAAAAAAATTTCCAACCGGATCTTCTAACTTTCACACAAATCAATACAAGGCACCAAGATTTACAGATAACATAGATTATGCATCGAACAGAGTTCCCTGAGATCCACAACAAAAAATAATAATAGAAAATTTGCATTTGAATCGAAGAACACAAATCTATCGGATGCTCTGTTCTAGCTTAACAGATAAACACTGATCTTCAATCTGTCTGCGGGTATGAGTAAATGACAATGTGTGAATCAATTTACTGACAAGGGTTTCCATAAATGACAACACTAGAAAACATGTGTAGTGTCTCTTACCAACAATCTCCCCCTTTCGCATTGATGGCAACACTTAGTAAAAAATAACTAAGTTTCGGATCAGTACCAACATAAATACACTGCCAACCAAAACTCCAAAAAGATCTTCATCCACAGCTCAAAACTATAGCTTCCCCTTAGATTAATATACATTTTTCAATTTTCTATTCTCCCCCTTTGACATCAATGGCAAAGATGGGGAATCCGCATACAAAACTTCTATAAACAAACAAAAACTTCAAACTGCATATGTACAAACTTGTTTCAACAACTTACACAAACTTGAAAATATCTACAAAATTGGTCTTCAATAGGTTCAGGCTTGAGTCCCAACACTTCTTAAGGCTTTCCATAATAGCTATGTGACCACAGAGTAAATAATATTGCATCTTTGTTGATTCAAGGTTCATTGGATCACTAACCACCAAAACATCTTGTGCTTCCTTCAAAGCACTCAACGTAGTTTCCATCTTCAGACCAATTAGGCCTCTAAGTTCACAAGCTCTTTCTACAACTCTATCATTATCATGCTTCAAACTCTTTATCTTGTCAAGTAGGGATATAACTTGACCTTCTTGCTCTCCAACATAAACAGTTAAAGGATCAAAGGCATTAGAAATAGCAGTTAATTGTTTCTCATGATCCTTAACCTTCTTCTCATTGTCCTCAGTAAGTTTTGACAAAGACAAACATGACTTATAAATCTTTCCACCTTTAGATAGTGCACTTTGAGCATTCTTCACACAGGTAGCTAATAGAGATTTATCATTAGCTATCATACCTTTCAATCTACTAAACCTTTTGTCATCAAACTCCTTTTGTACCTTGACCAAAGCTGACTTCTCAAGTGACTCAAAATGAGTAATTACCAAATTAATAAGCTTCTTCAGCTCACCGGAAGAAGAACCGAATGGATCCTTAACATGAGTAGGCATGATCTTCTCCAGAATACCAGATGCAAGATTCAATAACTCACTATCCTCAATGTGGGACTTCATAATTTCTTCCCTAGCCTTAGCTTGTGCAAATGATGTGACTTTCATTTTCTGAATTAGGGACAAAGTAGACAAATGAATAGGACCTTCTCCCAACTCAAGATCAAATTCTTCCTTTTTCTCTTCTAGAAATTTCTTCACTACCTCTACAGTGTCTCTTGATTCCACTGGAACTCCCTTAACTTCAACCTTCTTTTCCTCAGCCACTGTTTCTCCAGCCATAGATTTGTGCTTGTCATTTGGAATTTCAACCTCTTCAACTGATATCTCCTTTTCTTCAACCAACACAACTTTAGGAGCTTCAGTTTCCATAGGTACTTTTGTATCATGCACATCAAGAGGAATTTGAGTGTCCTCAAATATAACCTCTTCATTTACCAGACCAAATGAAGTATCTTCCACATGCTCTTCTTCAGAAACAACATCAATTATGTTCTTTAATAAAACTTCCTTCAAAATTCTTTTAGTTTCTTTTGCTACCTCTTCAGTCCTACCCATCATAAGCTTGTTTATTCTTGTTTTTCTCTTGAATTCTCTTTTTGCTTCTTTTAGGATTGTCTTCATTTCCTTAACAGACATTACCAGACTTAGATTTGCAAGAATCTGCTCTCTCATTTTCTCTTCTTTAGTTCTTGCACTTACTCTTCTCATCTCCAAAATTTCATACAATTCCTTAGGCAACTATGTCATTATCTCAACAAGAGTCATATTGAAATTGTTCAAATATTGTATTGTAGCCTCCTCAAGAACTCTTTGACCAACACTATAAAAGGTATACACATCACACAGGGGCTTAAGATTACCATCCTTGATTATGCCTCTTTCAACTTCCTCTACAGAAATACCTGGTTTGTCAGGCTTCATCTTCTTCTTTGCTTTCTCTTTTTCATCGGATGGATTGTCCTTAGTGACTGTTGTTGTTGCTTGGATGCCCATATGCTTTATTTCTCTAACTTCTTCATCATATTTTGTCTCTTTAAAATGCAAAGTGACAAATAAAAGATAGAAATGATCTTTTATCATTATCACACCTAACCTTTTTGATGTAATAAATGCTTTTGCCCTAACTCATTTGGATACCCTGTTTCCATACACTATGAAAGATAACTCTTCTGTGAACCTTCAATTCTGCATAAATACTCTATCCAACTATCCAACAACACATGTAGATGATCAATGCAATCACTATACTCATCCACATCCTGGTGTCAATTACCGGCAGGGGGTTTGAAATATTTTCTTGACAGTCCCCCCTAGGCCAAAGGCCTAAAAACTAATTCCCAGAGGAATTACCAGAAGCATGTTCTGGTGCAGGCTCATTTTCTGCAACAGAGGGACTCTTCTTCACCCATGTCTTCTTCATCTACTTCCTAATTTGATCTGTAGTGACTTTCCCTTTTCCCTTTTCATCCTTCTGCATGTTTCTTCTTTGATTTACCAAACCTCTTCTGCAAAATCTAGCAATATGACCAGTTTTGTTGCAATTGTAGCACACCACATTTCTTTGTCCAAACCAGTTGTTCCATTGATTTTCTCTTGATCTGCACTGGTTAGCAATATGGAAAAATCTATATTGCATGTATAACATCTGACATCTCTATAAAGGTTGTTCATCACATTTTTGCATTCATTTGACTTATGACCATACTTGTTGCAATTAAAGCACTGACCAGAGAATGATGGACCACTTGAATTTATTCTACTTCTACATTGAGCTACCATATGACCAAATTTATTGCAAACATAATAGTTACCATTAAACCTTTGAGCATTAGGTTGTCTTATCGGATACCTTCCAACATTGTTCATCTGATTTCCTTGTTTGAATCTCCTTTGTCCAGATCTAGAACTTTCTCCTTCCTCATATCCAAGACCTCGCTTGTCACCGTCAGTCCTCTAAATTTTAATCAGTTCATCAAGCTTGGCTGAGCTAATCTTGAACTTCTCCTTGAATTCATTTGCAGTAGCAAGTTCATCTCTGAGATCATCAATCTACTTTTCTAGCTCTTCTTCATTGTTTCTAGATTGCTCCAATTCAAGCTCCAACTAATTGAATCCATCAGTAATTCGGCTGCATTCTTCATATTTTTCTTTCAAGGACTATGTGAGCTTCTCTTCATTCTTCTTCCTGTCTTCAATCTCCTTGGTCATCCTCATCATAATAGATTTTGTCTCATGCTTTAGGACTGTATTATCTCTGGCAAACTTTTCACACTCTTCTGTCTTTTCCTTCAGGGCTTGACTTAGTTGTTCAGCTAAAATGCATTTATTGTCATCCTATTTGATCTGATCACAAAGTTCCCTTCTCTTCTCCCTGGACTTATTGATTTTATCTTTTAATGACTCAATGAATCTCTCAGCATTCAAAATATTTGCTTACAATTCCTGGACTTTAGATTTTGACTAAACAAGATCATCTAGGGCCACCATAAGTTGTCGTTGAAGACTGCTTGAATCCATTGAAACACTTTCCAAGATCTTCCCCAAGTTGTTAAACTTTTTCTGAGGAACAGAGCTCTGATACCAATTGTTGGAAACAAGCAACACTGAGAGGGGTGGTGAATCAATGTTCTGCAATTTTTAACTTTATTAATCTGATCTTCAAAGCACTTATAACATTCAACCAAAAGAAATATGTATGAACATAAAGAAAGCAACCACAACACCATAACACAAGGATTTTTAGGTGGAAACCCTGCTAGGGGAAAAACTACAGTGGATGGCCAATCCACAATATGATCTAAGCATACACAAAAAGGTGTTTACAAAATGGGAATGCACTTGCATTCAGGCACACTGCCTAGAGCTCACTGCTCAAAAATTGAAAGGCTCACTGCCTTACAAAATTTTGGAATACTTCCAAAGGATTTGAACTAAGAAAGATAGCATCTACAAATCCTTAATTATAGTTCCAATTAGGCTCAACAATCTATCTCTTGACCTTCTGACTGATTATGCTCTTTTGCTCTGTTCTGCTTCAACTCGCATCACAAAATCCTTAATGCACAAGTGAAATTGTGCATAATCGCTCTATTGATCTTCTAACATTCACAACATACATCAACTCACATTGAACATATATCAAAATGATATAATTTATTACATATATATATCTTCTACAAGGGATTCAATCACTTCATGTTGGCCTCAACAAAAATATGAAATATTTACAAACTGTCGGCTTAAATCATCCATAATATTCAATGCGCATCCAAAAGAGTTGTCCACAACATAGTGAGGACCCAAATCAAAATGTTTAAACACAAAAATACTTAAACAATCACTCCTCAAATATCCACGACGCGTTAAATCCACCAATTCAACCTTTATACACTAATGAACAGAAAATTTTCCAACCAGATCTTCTAACTTTCACACAAGTTGATACGAGGCACCAAGATTTACATATAACACAGATTATGCATCAAACAAAGTTCCCTAAGATCCACAACACAAAATAATAATAGAAAATCTACATATGAATCAAAGAACACAAATCTACCGGATGCTCTGTTCTAGCTTAACAGATAAACATTGATCTTCAATTTGTCTGCCGGCATGAGTAAATGACAACATGCAAATCAATTTACTAACAAGGGTTTCCATAAATGACAACACCAGAAAACATGTGCAGTGTCTCTTGCCAACACGTTTAGTGTACATTTCATGAAGGCTTATTCTTTAGGTCCGGGCCAACCTAAATTGTGTCTTGCATTTTTGGTTTTGAGCACCAAAGAAGTTTTTATTGAGGCTAACAAGACATTTTGGGTTAAGTTTCTTGCATCCAATTAGGTTGAACTAATTAATGTATGAATATGTAATTATGTATATATATGTGGAACATTCATATATTGATAGATAGAGAAGGTGTGATAGTGCGAATATATGCAACAGTATGTTATTGTGAAGCTACTTATAGTTATGTTTTTGCAAACCGATGCAAAATTTTTGTTTTCCTATGCTTAATTGGAATTGTACTCAGCACTCAGAAGGTGCATTCCTTTCAGTTCACATTTCTGGTAGTGAGCCATATCTTTTATGTATTATGGCAGTAAGCCATATCTTTTGTACTCCAGGTGTGATCCCTTCAAGGACAGTGTGTCTAGGCAGTGTGCCATGTAATATTTTGTAACCGGTTATAATATATTGTGAGTTAATCCTCACTGTGGTTTTTCCCACTTTGGGTTTTCCACATAAAAATCCTAGCGTCTATGAGTTATGTGATGTTATGTTCATTTCCATTTTTTTACTTACAGCTACAGCAAGATATATTGTAATAATTGGATGGTTGGTAATCAATTGGTTTAGTAGAATAATAATTCACCCCCCCTCTCAGTATTTTGTGTGTTCAACATAGATTTATTAGTCATTTATTATAGCATTCAAGATCCTATCATGATGTCAAGATTTATGTGTGATCATGCATGTTTTTGGAGTTAACATTGTGATGTAGGTTTCAAGTTTCAAGCAAGTATTCAAGCATTAAGATCTATCAAGCAATCAATCCATTTCATGCAAGATCCAATCCTTAGAGAGATGTGTTAGACTTTAGTACTCTAAGGGTAGCCATTAAAGGGTTTGTTGAGGTGTAACAATCTTTGTCCATTCATCAATTCCTTCATTTTATCATTATTTCATTATCAAGGTTTAATTACCAAATTAGGGTTTGACCAAGGCAAACCCTTATCCACCAAAAACAAAACATTTTTTTCTCTCTTAGCATGTGTAGATTTACAAGTGAAGAAGAATTGAAATTTGATCAAAAGTGCAATTTTTTAAAGTTGTCAAAGTTGTCATCAAAGTTGTCAAGACACAGAAACTCACCTCCAAGTTTTATTTCTATCTTTTCGAGAGTCAAACCTAGTGGAATCAAAAGCTTAGATCTGAGATCTGAGGACTCCAAAAGAATTTTCAGATCCCTATACAAAGATCCATTTTCCCTTGGGAAAATATGTCCTTCAGTTGAGCCTAAAACCCACTTTTGGAGCCAAGTAATCACCATCCTAACCTTCCCATATCTGCTAGTTAATGGTTGTTTCTAATAGTGTTATCATAATACTTTATATTCCAAGTGTTAGATCTCATAGGTTTTATTTTTAGAACACTTTTATTTTTCTCCCAAAACTACTTTTTAGTCATTTTTGTCATAAGGAAGCCAAGGCAACATAGTGTCCAAAACCTATGGTTGACTTTTCTTAAGGGTTGTAAGTTAATTCTAATCATCTGTGGCACTATCCCTCTTCCTAATGAACATAGGAAATTGTGGATTTGTGATAAGGTGTACACCCCTTTTGCTTTGACATACTCTCCTTATCACGCATTCTCATCTTTAGGGAAGGATCCTCCTTTTTCTTTTATTTCATTTTGGTGAACTTGACATTGTACATCCTAAATTCTGATTTGGAGACCTTCAAAACCCTATATCTAGGTTTTAATTAGTGTGCTTTACATTGCATTTAGGGTTTAGTTTTGCATGTTTGCATCATCTAAATTCATAAAAAAAATAAAAAAATGTTGCATTAATTTTACATACATCTTGGATTGTACTTACATCAAGAGTGTCTTTCAATAATTTAGATTCAATAATTTAGTTCAAAATTGCATCTCAAAATTTCTCACTTTGTTCACTTATTGTCACTAGTTGCACTTGCATTAAGACACCTAAAACTGGAAAAATTTGTAACAAAGTTCACTGTTTTTAACCTGAAACAAAGAATTCAAACATCAAACCAAAAACACAAACTTCAATTTTTCCAATCCATGTACAAAGACCCATTCACCCTTGGGTGAACCTATCCTTGTACAGGTGCCTTTTCACATTTTTAGGCATCATTTTGTCTCTATTTGCTTCATTTCATTCTACTATTAGATCTGTGTTTTACTTTTAGAAAATAAAAAACTCTGTACTTTCTTGCATTAAGTCCAATTGGGCAATTTCAGTGCATTGTTTGAAATCAAAATTTGCATTAAAAAGACATGACTAATAACAACATGAGTGATAATGATGTCTTGATTGGATTCATTGATGTTCAACCTTGTAAGGGCCAAATCAAAATTTCTTTCAACACTGCTTTCTCACCAAATGACATAATCAAACATGCACCCGATGGTCCTCTTTAAATCGTCGAAAGAATCAATGACATGCCTACTAATGGGATATTAATTGATCTCGTGTGTGTAGGGAATGTGATCATTGAGGAGTTCTCATTTTTACATGAATTTTATCAAGAATCTTATGAACAACCAAAAGTATGGATCAAAACACATAATGGTTTTGCTTGCCCTATGATAGGTTTGATCACTCTCCCATTAAAATTTGGACCAAAGCAACTGAATGTATTATTCTCCATCATCCCATCTTCAGACCAATTCCATGTGAAGCTTGGTTATCCATGGATACGCTCCATGAATTTTTTCCCATCGATAGTGCATTAATTCTTAAAATTTCCATTTGGAAATGATATCTTTATTGTGCATCATAATGTATTTAATCCTATGTCTTCTCATTGGATTTCTTTGGCCCAAACCTATGGAACCTATTAAGCCTCGTGAGGACTTATTTTTCAAGTCTTACCAAAAGTTCAAAGAAAAGCGTGTAGCAAAATTATCTCTTAGCAACATGCCTCAACCCGTGATTGAGTCTCCTATCATTGATGAAGCCATGATTGAACCAAAATTCCTTCCAAGTAGCCAAGACAACTCCATCACAAATCCTCTGCCTATTTCCTATAAAAGACCAAGAGATAACCATATAAGTCCTATTGTTCCCCCTAATATCAAACAAGTTTATAAACCCAAAGAGAAAGTGGTTAACAACCTTTCATGGTTCCTTTTGTTCCTCCCTTGTGGGAAGAAAAAAAACTAATGATTGATAAACCCGCTCCTAAACCTTCACAACTTGAAAATTGTGCAAGAAGAAATAGAAATGCTAAAGAGTGTAGGCATAGACATCGTGCTATTACTCATCAATTAGAAGAAAAGAACAAATTGATAAACCAAGATCAAAATATAACTCAAACAAAGCATGATGATTCTCCACCTTCACAATAACAAAAACAAGAGCCTACAATGGACACCATCATTAGGCCTTATGTTATGATTAAATTGGATGATGATGATGAGATTGATAAGATTAATGAGGAAGTGCATAATGAGTTGAATTTATTGATTTCCTCTTCCATGAGCTTAGATGATAACAACCATGATGATCGCCCTAAAAAGAGTAACTTACCACAAGTTGAACCTAGTGATGCTCCTAGTACGCCACTTGTTCATTTGGGGACGATGCAAAGAATTGATACATTTAAGTCTCTTCCATGTTGATCGAAAAGCCTTATCCTTTGTTTTCTCTCTCTATATGTCATTCTTCCTTTGTTCTTGTTGTTCCATGAATTTTTTGGGGAATGATGACAATTTCGAGCTCAATTTTATCACTATAGCAAAGGCATACGCTGACCCCAAATTTGTGGATCCCTTATATGTTATCTTAGGATTGCATATGGGGGGAAACCTCCTTTCATGACATATCTCTATTTGAAAACATATGTTTACATAGGGATTTCCGAATAAAGCTCTCATGTATTGGTTCTTATCATTTTGATACTTTAAGGTAATTGTTCACAACATGATGTTTAGCAATTTCTTTGAAGTGGGGGCATACACATCCCCACTCATTGTTTGCATATTCCCTTCAAAGTGTGGTCTTCTTATTTCATGCAATGCATCTTCTTGGTGGTGACATTGGGTTTGATTTCCTTCAAGAGCATGATCTTTATTGGCATATGAAATTCCTCTTGGTGGTAATGCTATGGCTTGCATTCCCCAAGGTGTGAATTTTGTATCCTCGACTATTCCTCTCTTGGTGACATTAAGTGTGGTGTTCCCTAAGGTGTGACCTTTCATGAATTAAGAAAAACCCCTTTGATTATCCTATCCTATTGCATTTAAAACATTTTCATGGACATCAAGAATAACACAACTTGCTTTCTAGTGGTGTCCTTTTGTCTTTCATGAGTGTCTAGCATAATGCATCTTGCTAGCCTTGTGGAGCCTTTGACCATTTTTTGTGGTGCCTTATCAAAGTTATCAGGAGGTATAAATTTTTCTATGGTTGACATATGGGAGCTTATAGACCTGGCATGACTTTCCCATCAACCACCTTTTTATGGGTATATACCGACCTAGTGTGTGTTTCTCACTTTCTTGGGGCTCATCCAGTGGATAGCGGATTTCACTAGCCCTTGTGAATATATTTTGTTTGTGTAGTGTAGGAAAATAAATACCCTTTCATTTTCACACTTGTTTGGGATTGCCTTGCTTTTTTTATCCTTATTTATGTCTTAATTGGTCCTCTTTTGCATCCACAAGCTTAATAAATTGCACCTTTTTTTTCCTAATCCCGAAAAACATCAATGGATAAATGATAATTTAATCATTTTGTTTGAGTGTCCTTGATTTTTGGGTCGGGACTAAGATGCCACCTAGGGCATCTTTGTCCCCCAAAGGTCTTGGGACCCTGATTTCAAGTGTGCCTTAAATGGGCCCCTTTATAGAGTATGTGCCCCGAGTTTCATGCCTCAGGACTAAGATGCCACCTACGGAATCTTAGTCCCCCTCAAGGTATTTTTGGGATTTAATTTCAAATTCTGTTGGGATTTAGCCTCCTTTAATTAATGAATTCATATGTTGGCTTGTTGTGGTGTAATTTCAGGATATTAAGCATGGATAAGTATAAATACAAGGTTCCTTCTCTCATATTTTCACCTAACAATATATCCAAGCATTCTAGCAATTCCAAGAGAAAATTATAGATCATTCAAGAGAAATTAGTCAAGCATTTGGAGCCATCATCAAGATTCAAGCATCATATCAAGGATATTGTTGCATCATGTTTGTTATTGTGCTAACATTTGTGATGTAGGGTTTATGATTCAAGCAAGTGTTTTATGCAAGATCAACATCCTTCAAGCAAGAGTCAAGAACCACATCCATTGAAGCCATTTCAAGCATATTTGCAACACCTTATTACAAGGGATTGGTGAGTTGCAAAATAGTATTTTTTTCATTCATCATTTCCCTCCTTTATTTCATTTCATTTCAAGGTTTAATTACCAACAAGGGGTTTGACCAAGGCAAGCCCCCATTTACTAACAATCAACAAGTTTTTCCTCTCTTGTGTGCTTGTGATTGCAGATTTAAGTTTAAGACTTGAAGATCATTTGAAGTGCAAAGTTGCAAAGTTTTCCTCTTCACGGAAACTCACCTACAAATAAAATCTGGAAGTTTCAAGACCTGAGATCTGGGAAGAAGAAGGTGCAACATTGAACCTCAAGATCACATTCATAGATTTCAAAAATTCCAGATGGGGCTAAGTCACCACCTAGGGCGTCTTAGTCCTCCCGAGAGTACTTTCTAGAAATTCTTTCAGATCTGGTTTCGATATTTGAAGATTCTGCATCTACCCCAAAAAACAACAACAGGACTAATAAGACAGTAAGGGAATCTTAGTCCTCCATAACACATTTTGACAACTTCTTTGCATTTCCAGAATCCCTGTCACATTTTCAAACTTCCCAGGTACACATATCTTAACTTGTTGCATTATTTCATCATTTGCATCCTTCATTTAGCTTGCATTACTAGGTTTTGTGAGTTGAATGCTAAGTTATCTTTTCAAAGTTTTTGCTTGGTGGTGAACCCCTTAAAGCTTAAATAACCTCCCTCCTAGGTCTTCCTTGTTGAGAATTGACTCACCTTGTGAGTTTGATAGTCAATAAAATTAGGGTTCCTAAGACATTATTGAATGACAATTGGAGAATAGTGGTGTTTTATGACCTAGGTTATAAAGCATCTCCTTTTCCCCATTGTTCAACTTGCATAGTGGACAACGAGGTTTCACTTGTGAACACATTTTATGGACAATAGCATAACCAAAGCTAGTCCATCCTTCCTTTTCTTTCTTTTTGCATTAATCTTGACATTGTATGATTGTGCATCTTGAGTTGCTATTATAGGCATGTGTCTTTTGTGCCTTTGTTAGTTTACCACGAGATCTTCAATCTTGGGGGCTTGATTACCCTCCTTGACCTTTGTCATCTTATCTTTCCAACACTTGTACAATTAGACCTCTCTTGACTTATTTCTTAACTTTAGTGTGAGTCTAAGCACAAGTTCATACTCTCACTACAATGGGGGCTAAGTGTAGTGTTGAAAAATGTACACCTTTGCATTTTCACACTATGTTTGCATCCCCTTTATTAATTGGAATTAATTAATACCTTAATTGGTCCAATTGTGCATTCTCAAGCCTAATTAATTTCATTTTTTGAAAGGGAAACCCACATTTAATTAATTCCTACACTTAATTACACATCTTGGAAAATGTGTGTCCTATGTTTAGGGCCTAGGACCCATTCACCCAAGGGAGAATGGGTCACCCTTAAGTATTGGATCCCATTTTTTAATATTTTTTTAGCAATATTTTAATGATCTAAATTCAAATTGCAAAGGTTAGCTTGTGGTGTTTTATTATTGGGTAATTAAGGAAACACCTATAAATACAAGGTCTTTTAATCAAATTCAAATCCTAAGAAATCTTAAGCAATCCTAGAATTCCAATAGATCAATCACAAGAGCAAAGATTATTGTCAAGAGCATTGGAGAGCATATTTATCAGTCATTTATTGCAGCATTCAAGATCCTATTATGATCTCAAGATTTATGTGTGATCATGCATGTTTTTGGAGCTAACATTGTGATATAGGTTTCAAGTTTTAAGCAAGCATTTGAGCATCAAGATCTATCAAGAAATCAAGCAATTTCATGCAAGATCCAATCCTTAGAGATATGTTTTAGACTTTAGTCCTCTAAGGGCAGCCATTAAAGAGTTTGGTGAGGTGTAACAAGCTTTGTTCATTCATCAATTCTTTTATTTTATCATTATTTCATTATCAAGGTTTAATTACCAAACTAGAGCTTGACCAAGGAAAACCCTTATCTACCAAAAACAAATATTTTCTATCTCTCTTTGCATGTACAAATTTATATGTGGAAAAGAATTGAAAGTTGATCAAAAGTGCAATTTTGTAAAGTTGTCAAAGTTGTCAAGACATGGAAACTCGCCTATAGGTTTTATTTTTGGCTTTCTGGCAGTCAAAATTGGTGGAATAAGAAGCTTAGATTTAGATCTGAGGACTGCAAAAATAATTTTCAGACCCCTATATAGAGACCCATTCGCCTCTAGGCAAATATGTCCTTCAACAGAGCTTGGAAACCACTTTTGGATCTAGGTAAATACCATCCTAACCTTCTCAAATCTATTGGTTAATAGTTGTTTATGATTGTGTTATCATAATAATTCATATTCCAAGTGTTATATATCATAGGTTTTATTGTTAAAACACTTTTATCTTTCTCCCAAAACTTCTTTTCAGTCATTTATGTCATAAGGAAGCCAAGGCAGCATAGTGTCTGAAACCTAGGGTTGACTTTCCTTAAGGGTTGTAAGTCAATTCTAATCATTTGTGGCAATATCCCTCTTCCTAATGAACATGGGAAAGATTGATTTGTGATTCGTTAGACACCCCCTTTTTCTTTGACACACTCCCCTTATCACACATTCTCATCTTTACAGAAGGATCCTCCTTTTTCTTTCATTTTAGTTCTATGGAACCTTGTGTTATAAATGTTGATTGGTTTGTTTGGATCTTTTCTACAAGACAAAAAAAATTGGTACAAAATTAAATGATATGTATATAATTCTAATTGGTTGAGGAACTTATCCTCTAGATCTCGCCATGTGTGAATTCCTCCTCTAGGAAAATTTAGGTACCAGTTATAAGCAAATTCTCCCAATGAATAGGGAAATAATCTACAAACAACATCTTGATGAGAAACCTGTGTTCAATTACAAATTTATTTAAACATTTTTATGTGATCTTCATCTATCCTACCCTCATTATATACCAACTCGGGACAAAACTTTTTTGGGTTTTTGGGTAGGTCATTGCAAAGCTCCTATTATGTTTAATAGGGAACTTTCATCTATTGTAAAATATGACATCTATAATGGCAAAGGCACAACAATTGCTATGTTTTGTGGTATTACCAAACTTATAGGTGAGGATGGTAAATCTCTATTTGATGGTGAAACTACATATTTGGAAGTTTCACCTTTGGATTTACCCTTGTCACTCTTGGTTTCCCTATGTTGAACTAATTTGGTCAGATCTTCTTTATTTAGAGAAGATCTGAGAATTCTATGATATCTGTCTAGGGAAATGGCCCAATATTTTCTAGATTTGCTAGATTCTGGCCCTCCTTCTAGCACCAATTTTGTTGAGGGTGGTTTTAATCACTTACAATGTGCTAGGAAATAAGGGTCTATTTCCCCTCTTGAAAAGTATAAAAACTACTCCAAGGTTCCTATATAACTAGTTCTTAGTCGTGTTGGTATAGAATAGGTTCATTGTCAACATGTTTATAGGGGTTCTAGCATAATAGCTTACTAGAAAATAACATGTAATCACAAAAGATAATTCTAAAAATTTATAACAACAAATTTCATATCAAAATTACAATAGATTTATATAAATTTGTTGCTCTTTTAAAACAATTTCAGTACCATTCCTAAAAAAAAGTAGGGTAACAAGAAGTAATGTAAATCTACTATAATTGGACAATGATAGGAAACACTTGATTAACTAGTTTTGTGTGTTTAAATAATATCTTCAAACAACCATTAATGTAAATAGACATCCACCAATAACAACAGTGCAATCTTTAAAGGAAATATAAAATTCACAAGATTTTCAAACTTCATAAGACCAGAATACCATCAAACATGCACAAATCTTGGAAGAAATCTTACTTAAGTCCATAATTACTGGCAAGAACTCATTACTTTGAAATTTTTTATTGAAATGAAATGATCATACCATCACCATAACACCAAACCCAAATGCATGCAACACTAGCATTATCCTTAGATGAATAAAATAAACTCTTCCACAAAGATCAACAAGTGAACTCCACACTGAGATTGTATTGTTTGCATTGTAGAAAATTACATAAAAATTAGATCCTTTATAATGACCCAAAATAAAAAATATATATAGAAATATCACTTCCCATAATTATGGATTTCATAAAAAGGTAAGTGGAACTAAATCTAGCACTTGAGTCTTTTACTAAAAATAAACTAAAATTAAAATAAAAGCATAACCAAGTGTTTAGTTGTAGTTCAGTTTAACTTGCTAAAACTTAGGAAAATAAAAGTAATTGAAAATTAAACTAAAATCCAACTGTGATCTAACTGACAATCAACTATAGAAGAATTAAACTATTCATTAATTTTTAATTGTGATCTATTCATTAATTTTTAAATTATTTAACAATCAACTAATTATTTAATAGGGGAGAAGTGACAAAAGATAGTTAAATAATTTAAAAATTATTTAACTATAGAAGAATTAAAAGATTAATGAATAGACAAACAACTAATAATTATTATTTGACTATAGATGAATGATGAAAGGTAAATAAATAAGTAAATAATAATTTATTTACTTATTGAAGAAAAGGAGGTTAACGACGCAATTAAATTTATTTAATTGATCATAGTAGAATAAAGGTTAAGAGATGAATTAATTAGATAATTAAAATTATTTAACTAATAGAGGAACATGATCAAAGATAAGTAAATAATTAAAATTATTTACTTGTGTCGAGAAGAAGACCACGACAATGGAAAAAATGACGCTTGCAGACCAAAACATTTTTCAGTGTCTACATTTTTCCCCTCTTTGACATAATGCAATTCATCGCATTGTGTCAAAGAAATTCAGTCAAAACATGCCCTGATAAAAGCAGGGTGAAGGTATATGCCCCCTTGGGAAAATTTTGCAAATTTTCAAAAAAAAAATGGAAAATTATCCCGATAAGATAATTTGATAGCCAGAAGTTCAATGGTGTAGGAGGGGGAAATGGTGGGGGGAGATGGTGGAGGGGATGGTCAGGGAGGTCGAGGAGGAGATCAGCGCAGGAGGAGGAGGGATGGGAGAAGGTGGGTGGTGAGACCTTTGTCACCGATCCGCAAGGAGGGTGAGGGGGATGAGCCAAAGGAGAGGGTGGCGATGGAGATGGTAGTGGAGGAGGGAGAGCAACATGTGGAGATGCTGGATCAGGAGGTGGGACACCAGGAGGTGGAGATGATGGAGGTAGAGGTAGAGCATGCAGAGGAGAGATGAGAGGAGGAGCATGCAGATGATCTAGTGATGGGAGAGGCTGAGAGAGTCCTCTGAGAGAGGATCATTTTGGGAGTGGATGTTGAGGAGGGATTGGAGGAGGTGGGGGCTAGAGCAGATGAGGGCACTGTAAGAGTTGTTGATGAACTCGAGCACCCAGGATCACCTACAAAACCAAAATAAACCTTCCACACGAGAGCAGCAAGAGATAGAATGCAGGAATATAGTGCAATAACAAAATGATGTTATATCACACACTAAATGATACAATATGCCTCAACTCTCCCTTGAATTGATTGAGTTAATATGAACTCATCTAGACTAGATAGGAGCTAGATTTGAACTTGATAAGAGGGAGAGGTGAGTGCAGAATATATAGTAGAATATGGGCAAATAATTCCAAGAGGGGTAATAACTCCCAAATAACCAAATTAGGTGGGAGTTATGCCTACTTGGAAAATGCCAAATAGGTGGCATAACCTACTCAAAAAGAGACAAATGAGTGGTTTTGTGAGGTGGCATATAAGGCCAAAAGAGGGTGTGAAACTCAACCACCCAAGTGTGAGTGGGAGCAACACATGTAATCGATGGATTATGCCACATGTCCTCACATGAACCACATCTCCTATAACCTAAGGTATGCTTAATAATGTGTAGGAAAAATATTATTAAAAAACCTACACTAACACCCCCCCTTAAGCATAGCTTAGGTGGGTGAAAGGATGAAAGAATGCAAAGATGCAAATATGGGTCCCGGCTACTAGGCCATGTTAGGTACCCATGTACAAAATACTCTCTCACAAATGGAGTAAAGGAGAAAACCCAGTGGGACAAAACTCCTCCCAAAAGAGAGAAAAGAAAACAAGTTTCCCAACACAAGAAGAATCCCATGCAAGGAAGAAGTCCCCTCCAAAATAGAAAGGATAGGAAAGACCATGTAGCCTTCCCCAAAGTAGTCAACTATGCCAATGGTTGAAGCTCGAAGCTGAATGTAGAACATGGTCCACGATCGTCGAACAATGTTCCTCCCCTTAGGAAGAAACAAAACCAAAGGTGTATGAAGAATGTCTTCCCATTCCTGAAAGGAATATGAAGGAAGAATGATGAAAATGTATGAAGTCTCTGAACTCTGCTCAGGTGTCTCCATGTTGATGTCGAAAGATGTCACCATCAAATCAAGTGTTCTAGGCCACGCTGTAGAAGATGAAAATCCAAAACCTAGTGGAGATGGATGTAGAACAAAATTTGAAGACAAAGATATCTCCTTTGAAGACAAAGGCGCCTCCTCCAAATGTTGCTCAAAAGTATCCTCACTCATGTCAAAATGTGATGAATGATCATGTGGAGAATGAACAAAAGGATCCAAAGGTTCCTCCATAACAACTGAAGAAGAATCAACTTCATCAAAGAGAAGATGGATGTCATGAATAATGTCTCCCAAGTCTGAAATATGAGACTCTATGAACAAACCTGCAATGTCTGTCAAGTAGTCATCTGAAGTAGCTATATCTGGAAGACAATGTGTATCTTGCTGCACTGAATCACAAGAAGCCATGAATGTAGCAACACAAGTATCTTCAGATGCAATAGTAAATGAGGATGTGATCTCAATAGGAGGAGGAGAAGCAAGAAGAGAAGTCTCTTTGTCAACTAGACATTCAAGACATTTATTATCCTCAAGCTCCTCTAAAGTATCATCATCATAGGGTATATTATCAACATCATCAAGGGGAATTAAACAATCTGCAATAGGATCATCTGGGAATGGAGAGATATGATGGTCTCCAAAAATCTCCCAAATCTTGGTCCAAAGTGTGTGTGGGCACTCAATATGTGAGATCTCCACATAAATATCAACACCAATATATGTACCAATTAATCCTATAATGTGATCATTATTATTACCCCAAATTGATTGCTTCCAAGGTGTGTCTGGTTTAGGTATGAGCCCATAAAGATATGGCAAGAGCTTAAGCCACCTGAGATGTGTCAGGATGCCATTCTTCCAAGACTCATAATTATCCTTATTCAACATTACCACAGAAGGATGAATAGAAAAACCCATGAAGAATCAACTACAAGATTAACCCCCCAAAAATTCACTCAATCATGACCCCCCCAGAAAAATATAATGGTGGCACTTTATAATTAGTTCATTTACAATTCTGGAGTTATTTTCTAGAGTTTTACAATGTCCAAAATTGGACCCAAATACTGAAAGTATAAAATAATCTCAAAATAAGAACCTCAAAATAGCACCAATGTGTAGTGCTCAAAAAAATATCAACTTTCAAAAAAAGAATCACCTCGATCCAAGGTCATATGTGAAAGTTATAGCCATTTGAAGTTCCAAAAACGAGAACTGTCCTTCAGATCTGCTGATAAAACTGATTTTCTGGAAAATTCAGATCACTTGAGCAAAAATGGATCATACCACTGCAAAGCCTAAAAAATTCTAACCCAAATCAAAAAAAAATTCTCTGAAAAAGGAGCTCATATGACTGAATTATGGCCCTCCAAAGATTGACTGCAAAATCAAAAATGCAATTGGAGAGGGGGTCTGCTGAAATGTTTCGATTTAATTTCTGCAAAATATACAACCTATATGCAGAAACTAGCAATGACCCAGATGATTTTTTTCTGCTATGAACAAAACCCAGATGGCGGATTTTCTTTAAAATATACATAAAATATGGATCTAGTGTAAAAAAAAATGCCTTTAGCACTATAAAACGACCCCAACAACCAAAAAACAGCATGAAAAAGTAGAATCAGCTACTTAAGACAAGTAAAGGCATGCTGCAACCTGCAATACTGATTAAAAACTCACAAATCTCTCAAATTTGAGAAGGGGCTTGCAGATCTGACGCTCTGATACCATGTAAGAGTTGTTGATGAACTCGAGCACCCAGGATCACCTACAAAACCAAGATAAACCTTCCACACAAGAGCAGCAAGAGATAGAATGCAGGAATATAGTGCAATAACAAAATGATGTTATATCACACACTAAATGATACAATATGCCTCAACTCTCCCTTGAATTGATTGAGTTAATATGAACTCATCTAGACTAGATAGGAGCTAGATTTGAACTTGATAAGAGGGAGAGGTGAGTGCAGAATATATAGTAGAATATGGGCAAATAATTCCAAGAGGGGTAATAACTCCCAAATAACCAAATTAGGTGGGAGTTATGCCTACTTGGAAAATGCCAAATAGGTGGCATAACCTACTCAAAAAGAGACAAATGAGTGGTTTTGTGAGGTGGCATATAAGGCCAAAAGAGGGTGTGAAACTCAACCACCCAAGTGTGAGTGGGAGCAACACATGTAATCGATGGATTATGCCACATGTCCTCACATGAACCACATCTCCTATAACCTAAAGTATGCTTAATAATGTGTAGGAAAAATATTATTAAAAAACCTACACTAACAGGCACAACATATCAGAGGATAGACACCCTTCAGGCCTAAGTAGAGGCCCTAGAGGCAGAGGTGAGGACACTCAGGGTAGAGTGAGACGACCTGAAGGCTGAGAGAGACACCCTCCAGATAGAGAGGAACTTAGCAGTCATCAACCGACATCAAACCAATCAAAAAATGCTATATTTTACAGTTACATGTGGTGGGTCAGTGGTTGATGTTGCACGGGAGTTGGCCAAAGCTAGCAATGGTTTATAGCATTATAGATATTTGTATGAGAGGGTAGTGCCGCTCGAGAGGAGAGAGTCGAGCTTCTCACAGATTTCAAGTGGATCCCAAGGCAAATCGCATAGCAAACACTCTCACAGCAAATCGCAGAGTGGTGAGACATCAAGGTCAAGACGATCCACTTTATATGAGAGGCCACCCACTTTAGAGCACAGGTCTCCAGGCTTGCCATGGCGGGAGGACAAGGATGTATCAGGGTCAGGGGAGCAAGGCAGCTCAGGTTAGGGTGTATGTTGACAATATGGATTATGACACTGTATTTTGATTACCGAGCCTACGAGCTCCATTTGTTAGGTACGATACCTCTTGACATTGTATTGTGACACATTTTGAGTGATATATGATATGAGTTTTGGTAACGGTTTATGATGTGCAATCATATTTGATTATTCTTTATGATTATGATTATGTTATGGATGTTTATGCTTTTATGATATGTATGCATTTCTATATGATCATGTGATGGTTTAATATGATTTATGACTATGCATTTATAATGTTGTTTATGCATTTAATATGATTATGAAATGATGTTATATATTAATGCAGTATGGATAACCTAATTTTATGATGTGATATGACATGTGAATGCAATTAATTTTGATGTAATGTGATGCCTATAGATTATATATGTAGTGATTAGAAATGTTTAATGTGAATGCAAAATATGATGTATGAGATGATATGCAATAATGTTATCAATGTTATGCAATGTGTATGAAATGTTGATGGGATGTATATGAAATGTGATAAATGGAAATGAACTATGATCATAATGTAAAATGCAATGCCATGGTTGATTATGTTATGATGCAATGAAATGATAATGTTATATGGATGCACTCTATGTTTTTTGTATTTTCTTGTGCAAATATATACGTGGTCTATTATGATGATTTCTATGATGATAATGCTTTTAGTAATGCTTCCTAACATGATCATTCATGCAGGGTATTTTTTTGTGTCACAGGATGATGTCAAGATGCAAATAGAAGAAATGTTAGCATGCAAAAAATGGATGTTAGCATGAAGAATGGAAAAGAAGGTGAGATGTTAGACGAGAAATGATAAAGGGCGAACTTTCATGCTTTTATGTTTATCATTGTCAGGCTTCAAAAAATTTGCAAATGGAGCACAAACACCATGGTATGAGATAGACCAAGGTTTGCAAGGTGACCATTTGTGAGAGAAAAGTAGTCAAAAGACAATGCCAAAAGACAAGGAATGCCTCGACTCATACTAAGGACCCAATTGTCCCAATATTTTTGCCAAGACATACCATAGAAAACAAGCAAAGAAAAGAGATCATGATGCATCATCACCCCTCTGAATCCTTTTTGGAAATCCTCTAGGTAGCTAGTAACATGACCAAAAACCAATCAAAAAGATAAGACAAACTCAGACCAACAAAGCATTTGCCAGAGATATAATGTTTGTTGATAGGATTGACAATATTGATTGATATGATTGATTAGGTTTGGTTTTAGGAAGGATACATCCTGATGAAAGAAGATAATCGAG
Source organism: Sequoia sempervirens (assembly GCA_007258455.2). Taxonomy (NCBI): domain Eukaryota; kingdom Viridiplantae; phylum Streptophyta; class Pinopsida; order Cupressales; family Cupressaceae; genus Sequoia; species Sequoia sempervirens. The sequence goes on along the minus strand of VDFB02292527.1, from coordinate 8,290,153 downwards.
ATGACCAATTGGTTGATTGTTTGAACAAAGTTTATTGATAGGTTGACAAGGGTTGAGTAATTGATTAGACCGGGCTTCAGGAAAGACATATCTTGTGTAAATCCATATTATTTGACCAAGATGACAAGATTAATTGACCAAGTGATAAACTTGAATTGAGTTGATAAGGTCTGGATGATATGATTGATCGATGTGACGATGCCTAATTTCAGGAAAGACATATCCTATGTAATGCAAGGAACACATTTGATAAAGTTGATCAATTGACCATTTTGATAAACACCTAGCTCCAAGAGAGACATATCCTACTTAAGGTGAATGACAAGATTGACCAAAGACAATGTCTAATCTCAAGAAGGACGCATCCTGATAGAATACAAGTGATGAGACCAAATGAGACAAATGAAATTATGCCCCATTCCAATATAATAATCTAACAGTGATTGATGATAAGGTAATTGATTGATTGAAGATTAAAGATTTATTAGATATGTTTGTTGATTCATGATTATGTTTTGAATAATGATCACTTGCAAGACAAAGAACAAACCTAGACTCAACAAACCCTAAAGGATTGACCTAGGGCCTCGGGGGCTCATCGAGTGATGGCCTTGCCTACATTATACATGCAAAGACCTCATAGTTTGACATGACACAAACCAAAATTGATACGACTCAATAAAATCATAAGGACATACCTAATGTCTCAAGGGCCCGTCGATTGAGGGCCTTGCCTACATAGTAAATGCGTAGAGACAACATAGTTCGACCAAACTGACATAGACTAACTCTGTTTTTGGAGTTTTTGATGTTTTCTGGTGTTTTTGGATTTTGAAGGTTTTATGATTTTATGATTTTTTTGTATTTTTGATGATTTTAAAAGGCTAATACCATGTGTCGGATCCCATGATGACATAAGTCAAGGAATTTCCCCTAGTCAGGTATAAGATCAACTTTTTATGCTTGAGGAGAAGCAGCAGATGAACATAAAGGATGGTCATGAAGGGGAAGGACACTAAATGTTGGTGGTTCTCAGGCCATGGTAAGGATGACAAAGCTTTATTATGGATGGATGATATGTGCGAATGGATGAGCAAAGGGTGAAGGACCAGGTAGAGTGATAGTAGATAGAAGAGCATAGACTGACTATGCATGGTGCCTGTTTTCCAGGTTTTCACCATGGTATTCATCCAAAGTGCCACCAAAGTGGTTTTTCAATTTTGGATGAATTATTTCTCTTTACTTTTTTTTTTATCTTCTTGTTATCACCAAGACGCCTGTTTACTAGGTTTTCATCAGGGTGACTATTTTTTTGAATTTTTTGACTTTTTGAAGGGATACTCTAAGAATTAGGTGTAGTATCTATGAAGGTGCATGTTGTTGATGGGTTCAGGTAACAACTCACCTTCTGGATTGGAGAGCTGATAAGTGTCAGATCCATATGTCGTTGTGATGATACCTTGATTCTATTTGGATGACCGTGTTGATGAAAGGACTTGATCTAGATAAAGAGTGCAAGTGGAAAATATGAAAGATGATAGATGTGGTGGAAAAAATAGGCTATGGTATGATCCCTAATGTGCACACTACATTGGCCATCAAGCTTCAGACGAAAAGGAGTTTGGGTGACCAATGAGCTAGAGTACGTGAAGGGGTCATCGTCAAAGGTACATTGAAAAACATCACCAATGGAAGTGGAAAGATATGATGGATGTGTGAGTATAGATGGATGGAATGGCATGTATGGAATGAGTAAAAGTGATGATGGAGACGTTGGATCAACATGCTCTTATTTTGGAATTCTATGTTGATAGATGCCTCCAGTTATTTGTGATGGAGAGGTATAGTTGGATATTAGTTCTTTCTTACTTTCGTTCTTTTGATAGATTCCCCCATTTATTTTTGATGAAGAATCATATTTTTCCTTTCTTTTAGTCTTGACTTTTATTTGTATCTTTGACTCATCCAAAAGCTTTTGAATTTCGCTAAAGTACTTTTCTTGATCATTCTTTCTTTGTATTCTTCTTTGGATTCTAGATCTCCATTTTAAAAAGGCACTTTCACTTTTAATTCTTGAGCCTTATCCTTGTTCTTTTCTTGAGATATGACGTGTTGATCCATGTATATGATGTGGATGGATGCAAGTGAGATGGGTGAGATGGATGAAGTGACATTAATTTTTGGTGTATGACAAGGAGTGGCAATGCCATCAATGAAGTCTTTGGGACTATCCTTTTTGGTACTATTAACGTTAAAGGAGGCTTTCATGTCCTTAACGACTTGGAAAGATGGCTTAGTAGAGGCGGCAGTAGAAAATGCATATCCTAGCCTAGGGTAAGTGGGATGGAATGACGATGATTGGATATCCTCAACGAGGTCATGATCAAGGAGTGGGTTATTGTAGCTAACCTGGTCAAACATGGGGTCATCATGGACATGAAAGGATTGAGTGGAAGTAGATAGGGAAAATGCAGATATATCATCAGGATCCCAAAAGGTTTCAATCCAAGCACAACTATCTTTTTGCATTCGTTCTACAGCTGTCTTGACATCATTGTTGGAAGTCTGAACCTTCTCAGTGGTATTAGCATTGTTGTTTACCGTTAAATTATTCATACTGTATTCTCCACATCCCATATCATGGACTTGGACCTTAGGGTTTGATGGTGTGGTGAATGGAGTGGATGATTTAACGAGGTCAGATGAATCAATGTAATGGGATGAAGTGGAAGATGAGGCCTCTTGTTTATGGGAACTTGATGTTCAACAGTTCCTCACAAGTTAGTATAATACTAAAAGGGATCAGGATCATCATGAATAATAATTTCAGTGCCATTATGTGGAAAATTGAGGCATTGGTGGTATGTGGATGGTATAGCCTTCATGGCATGAATCCATGGGTGGCCAAGGAGAAGGTTGTAGTGTAAATCCAGATCCAAGACATGAAAAACTATATTTTGCATAGTTGGACCAAATTTTATGGGAAGCAAAATGACTCCTTCAAACAAATGTTTAGCATCATCATAGGCTTTTATAACAATTTTCTTGGTTTTATCTATGTAATCCTTAGATTATCCCAATGCTTTTACCAATTTTAGGGAGAAAATGTTCAGACCTACTCCACCGTCTACCAAGACTCATTTGATCTTATTTTTATTGACGTAGACTTCTAGGTGTAGGGGATCATTATGATCAGACTTTTGTGTAGAAAAGTCTTGTTCAGAGAAGGTGATATGATGTGGCATAGCTAGGTATCCAACCATGGCCTAAAATTCATTAACATCTATATTGGCGGGTACAAATTCTTCTTGCAAGGCTTTGTGGAGGATAGCTCTGTGTTGTGGGGATATATGAAGAATCTCCAGAGTAGAAATTTGAGCGAGTCTTCCCTAGCTACTCTAGGAGATCGTACTAGCTTTTTGGTTGTGGATTGGGAGAAGGTCCTAGAAGGGTTACCTTGGCTCTGCGAGTGGTGACTACACACTTTGAACTTTTCTTATTTATGGTAATGGTGGAAACACGATCATCAAAGGTTCGTATGTTGTGGATAATAGTGTTGCAATCATGTGCGATGCAGGTATAATTGGCATTATTTTTATTCCCTAAACTATAGGTTTTTCCTTTGTCATGGTCTTGCAAGGGGGTTTTAAATATGGTATGATCAACATTTGTCTTTCCTTGTGAATTATCTATTGAAATTATTCCATGTTAGATGAGGTCTTGAATGAAATTTTTGAGTGTCCAACATCTAGATGTCTTATATCCTTTTCCGCAGTGATATTCACAATATTCATCTTCCTTCCACCAATCGGGTTTGATTAATGATGTTTGGTAGTTAGATGACATTGGATTGCAAGAGTGTCTTTAGGACTGCTTCGATAGGTTTGCCCAATGGGGTGTATGTTCTCTTAGCGCGGGGAGGACCTCTACGAACTATTGGTTGTTTTGGATTGCGTTTAATGTTTGACCTTGACCTTGTATTTGGGAATTTGACATGTTTGATGTGTTTGATGTGGAAGGACCTTTGAGATGAATGGTAGGACCTTTTTTTGTCACTTTAGCATCGACAACTCCATCATTAGTGACATTCTTGTTTTGGGACCAATATTTACCTTTGTCATTATTAGGCTTTGTGGTTTCTTTATGCACTTTGAATAGTCCCTTTGCGACAAGACCTTTTTCAATAAGGACACCCTTCTCAAGGATTTCGTGAAAATTTGTGCAACAATGGATTTGAAAACCACTCATAATTTCTCCATTAAGATTTTCCACAAACATGGTGACAAGTTGTTTCTCAGGGATGTGACAAGGGAACTTGCTAGCTATACCTCGCCATCTTTGGTAAAATGAGGTAAGTGAGTATCCTTCTCCTTGTTTGGTTGTACATAATGTTGCGAGGGTCACACCACTTTCAATGTTAAAGGCAAAGTGATTAATGAATTTATCATCCAATTCAACCCATGTTCTAATCTCGGGAGGAAGATGTGCAAACCAATCTAGGGTTGGGCCCGTGAGACTTCGTGGGAATAGTCTCATCAAATAAGTAGGATCATTATGTGATTTCCATACATGATGTATTAAATTCTTGTTTGTGTTCCACTGGATCCCCTTTCCCTTTGTACTTGGGTAAAGTTGGTGTCGTGAAGTGAAGGGGAAAGGGCGACATGTATAGATTTCTATCAAATGGATAGGGGCACAATTCCTCCATGGAATAAGCTTTCTTGTTGGTCCCCAATTGAATGTTTGTCATATGTTGTTGTATGGCCTGTATTTGTTGCATCAAAGTGTCCACAAGAGATGGTGTTGTGTTGGTTTGATTTGGTGTTATGATGTTGGTGTTGAGGTCATATGTTGGATTTGGGTTTGGATTGGCATTTTGTGGCATGGGACCTTGGTTACCTTGTTGATATTGGTGCTAAATGTGGAATTTGTGTTGGTTTGATTTGGAGGGAAATTTACATGTATAGTTGTCCCAAAGGTCATGTTTGTATTTGGTATGGTGTTTTGAAGTTGCGGTGTGGGTCCTTGATTTGTTCCTTGGATTTGAAATGTTGGACCTTGATTTGTGTTTTGGAAAGATGGTGTGGGTCCTTGATTGGTGTTTTGGTAGGATGGAGTAGGTACTTGAAATGATGGGGTAGGTCCTTGATTAGCATTTTGGAATGATGGGGTAGGTCATTGGATAATGTTTTGGTTTGGTACCCTTCGTGGGACAATGTGAATTCTCCTAGACTTGTTTGGTTGATTTTGATTTGACGAGGGTGTGATTTGAAATTGGAATGAGGGACCTTGATTCATGTTTTGAAGTGTAGGCATGGGACCTTGGTTTCTATTTTGAAGTAAAGGTGTGGGACCTTGGTTTGTATTTTGAAAAAGAGGATTTGCGAAGGTCTTACCCATGGGATTTGATGAGCTACCAAATGTAAAATTTTGTCCTTGTGTTGTCACATGGGTTATCTCGTTTCCAAGTGTGGAGATATTAGGGATATGTGTGGTAGTTGTGGACACATGTGTTGTTGTCCCAAGTGGTAATGTAGTAGACATTTTTTGTGAAGACGGTATCCCTAATGCAAATGGGTTTTGAGTATCTCCTTCCACAATTGTGGAGACATCAAAGCCTTGAGGGAGTTTAGCACCCTTTTTGTCTAGTGCATAGAAGTATCTATTAGGATCAACACTAATTATCTCATAAACCATACATAAAATCCTTGGATCTTGGTAAGCTCTTTCAATATCTTCAGGAGTCATTTTCTTGTTAAATTCCTCTAGACTTAGATTGTCCAACATGTTGGTTGGGTCTCTTTGTGGGGTAAATTGATTTGAATTTGATCCAAAGTTGGTGTCACGATGTGGACTAGAAAAGGGTTCATTTAAAGAATCCATGTCCTTTCTTTTAGTTTGTGACCTTGTTTCAACCATGTAAGACTTGCAAGTTGGAAGGTAATGCAAGGTGATATCAAGCTAAACTATGTTTTTGGGATTTTTTGGATATAAGGATGCAAGGTGATCATGCAAGGATAAAGATGATCTTATGACCAAAGGATGGGATTAAATTAAGCTAAATGAAACTAGAAGATGTCAAATGGTACCAAAGTGAGATTAATCTATGGTCAAAGATAATGATAATTGAAGCTATATGATACTAAATCAATGATCAAATTTTATGGTGCAACTAAGTCTAAGATGAGGATGGGCTATATTTTTGTGTTTTTTTTGGGATATATAAGGGTGCAAATTCAAGATGCAATCTCAATATAAGATTAAGGAATGAGAGGATGATAATGATGTTATGATCAAAGGATAAGGTGTGAAGCTAAATGATACTAGCAAGATGACACTAAGGATATGAACCTTAAGATTTAAGAAAAAGGATGATAATCAAGCTCTTGTAGGTCCAGGATAACAAACCCAAATGTCATTGACCTTTGTGATGACCAAAAGGATAGATTTGATAAAGTGATTCTAAACTAGGACACAAGTTTGAGACTCAAGTTTTGAACAAGATGACAATGAAAAAGGTTGATAAATTAAAAGATGAAGGTCAATGACAATTTGGATAGGTAACCATGTATTGTCTAAAGGCTTGATAGATCTCTTATGTCTGAAATCTAAGAAGTATGTGCAACCTAAGGTATAGGATTAATTATGCAAGGCAATGGATGAGAAAGGCAACCTAAAATGTAATGCAACCTTAAATGAAATTGATGGAATGGACTATAAAGCTCTGCAAGTCTAAGGTTCAGAAGTCAAGATCACTGTCAAGATGAATTGATTCAATTTTGGACAAGGATTTTGTGAATTTTTTATTATTAGACAATTGCGACACTATTTTTCTCATATGCATCATTTTAGTTATGGGTTTTTGATGAGCAGTTGCGGTTCACAATAGCAATTACGGCTCTATTTTAAGCGGTTGCATTTTAGGATATCAATTGTGGTTTTTTGTTTAACAGTTGCAGGCTTGTTTTGATCAGTTGTAGTTCATAGAGTGTTTTTTTTACAAATTTATGGTTTTCAAGTGGATTTTTGACTGGTTTTGATGAGATTTTGTGAGATGAAATTTGGAAAACACATAAAACAGTCAACAAACAATTGTTTGGTCTAATTTTGAGTGTGAAAAATGTATAATGTGTAAAAAGACACTTGTAGACAATCCACAACCTAGGCTGGAAAAGATACTACCTCTTGGATGCCTACTTGGATTTCTCCAAACACCTAAATAGAGTAGACAACTAGAGACCTTGGTGGTAGTGGCTCCCCCTTACACAACACGGTCTCACCAATATCTCTTACCCCCTAAGATCCAAAAACCTTGAGGGATTCCCTGTCTCTACAATGAATGGTGGAACGTAGGGCAGCTTCAGAATGATCATTCCTGCGCCAACAAGTAAATGGGTTTTTGGCCGCTAAACAATTGGTTCTTAGTCTGTGTTTCAGGAAATACTGGTGCCTATGTGTGAGGCAAGATTAGCTCAATTAAGATGCCTCCCAATCCCTTCCTAAGAAAGGATTTTGATGTGTCACATGGAAACTAGGGGTGGCACTTGTCTGCATAGGACATCCTCACCAAGTGGTCAAAGAATTTCCCAAGGATCACAATAATTTATATAGTGGACTAAAATATTGCCGCTTGGGTCATTCCCTCTTTCGAGGAAGGCCCTCTAAAGGGTAAACAAAAGCAAGGAAGTACATTGTTTTTTATCTCCCAAATTGCACAAAGCGCAAGGAGAGAGCATACACAATGCCTTTTCCTCGCACTCGCATGGGTTCATTTTAAATCCAAATTGAAATATGTGGGTGGTTATACAAGTTCCAAAGGAATGATTTTGATTATCAATATCACCAAGTGGCGCGAGAGAAGAGCATACACATCCAATGGTGAAATGCAAACCACAAAACATGACAAACACTCATTAATTTTAACCTTGCTTATGATTTCAAACAAACACTTGGATTCATTTTAGACTAATGACATGTGATGCAAGTTCATTTTAGATCTCATGAGTGAATTTTGCATTTAGTTCATTTTAACCCTTATGAATGATAATGCATGTTCATTTTAACCTTATGAATGTGATGCAAATTTGTAGTTATTGTAAAACAAACAAAACAAAGTTGATAACTTAAATGAAAATATGATGAGCTCAATTGTTTCTAAAGAAACAATTTTAAAACTCCTTAAATCCATCGCCACATGCTGAAAAGAGATGATTAGCACACAAAAAACCCTACTCTAATGAAAACCCAAAAGAAGAAAATCAAATAAAACAAAAAACAAAAAACTTATACCTAACCAGGCAGATGCATCGTTCGGGTTCACAGTTGGGGAACTATACTATGACACACTTTGGATCAATTGCGTCTCGGGATCTTACAGTTGTGTCGTGATTTCAAAATTGAAACTCTCATCTTCAGATGTGTCATTGCGCGTCTCGGTTGTGTTGCTATTTCAAATGTTGGATTCTCGCCTACAGTTGTGTCACTATTTTTGGAAGTTGTGTCATTTCTCTTTAGTTGCGTCATTTCCCGTCTCAGTTGCGGCTCACAAACCTGTTACATGGAAAAAACATAAAGAAACATGAGTTTTCTTGCAAAAAAATGTGCATTTCACGTCATGTTCACCAATGTAAGATGGGAAAAATTAGGTTAGCATAGATTAAGTGACAACCACAACACTATATAAGCTATAAATCCAATTTAAAACAAGAGAAAACAATCAAACAAAAGGAATAAGATGAAAGCATTCAAACAATAAACTCCCCATGTTGAAGTTGAATCACTTCTCTTGTCTCTCCTCAAACAACCTTTGCAAGTTTCCCTCAGATCATTCTAAGTGTGCAAATACCTGCAAACAATAAGCATGAAATTCGAAGATAAGTGGTTGTTCAATCAAAAATGGAGAAGAGCTTCTTTTATAGACAACCATTCAAATGGACAGTCAAGATAGAAGTTCTAAAAAGATTATGAGATTGACGGTTGAGAAGACATGCAACACAAAGTAGTGGGGTTATGAAATGAACAGTCAAGATCGAGAAGAGACCAAAGTCAATCGACGGCTGAAATTCAAAAATGAGATAGTGGAGGGAGATAATGGAGAAATTAAAAATTAAAATCAATTAATTCATGAGAAAAGAAACTTTGACCAAGTGGAGGATAAATAATTTATTTGAGGAAAAGGAAAGTGGGCATTTAATTAAAATGATTTTATGCAACAAATTTAATTAAATAGGATGAAATAGAGAAAGAGAATTAAATAATTAATTTAGATTAATTATTTAATAGGGGAGAAGTGACAAAAGATAGTTAAATAATTTAAGAATTATTTAACTATAAAAAAATTAAAAGATTAATGCATAGACAAACAATTAATAATAATTATTTGACTATAGATGAATGATGAAAGGTAAACAATTAAATAAATAATAATTTATTTAATTATTGAAGAAAAGGAGGTTAACGACGCAATTAAATTTATTTAATTGATCATAGTAGAATAAAGGTTAAGAGATGAATTAATTAAATAATTAAAATTATTTAACTAATAGAGGAACATGATCAAAGATAATTAAATAATGGGAAGAAGACCACGACAGTGGAAAAATGACACTCATAGACCAACACATTTTTTCAGTGTCTACATTCTCAACCAAACTGGAATCAAATCCTACTCTCCCTCTTCTATCACAATAGCCTTCAATAGTTCCTCTATCTTTGTTTCATTCATTTGGTGAAGGATTGGGATGTATTCTTCCCAAACCAACAATTCTTCATCAATGCTTAATGCAATTTGTTGAGCATTGTTGTCTTCATCACTAAAGGAGTGATAAGACCTTACCAATTGCTTCAAAACTTGGTTTGCCAATTCCAAAAAGTTCTCCTTCCACTGTTGAGTAGCAGGGATCCATCCATCTGGATCAAAATGTATAACCTCACCTTTCAATGTTGCCTACAATGCAGACTCAAGATCTTGATCATCAATAGGTTCAATGAGATTATTTATGCAGGAAGTTAGTTGTGAAACTTGGGCCTTTAATTCTTCCTTTGTATTTTCATCTTGTTGTATTCTCTTCATAATTGTAGGAACAAACATATGAAGGGATTGTTGCTCCCCTTCCCTTGTTTGCACAACCAGATCCACTTGTCTGATTTGGTAATCCTCAACGGTCATCTTTGATTCTAATTTATCAACCAAAGGGACAATTATTTATGTTGTTTGGTTACCTTTCTCATCAATAGAAATTTTGGATATCCTTTGCACTCTTTTCCTTCTACTCCCTGGAGTTTGGAGAGCTTCAGATATAACACTTAGGATTTTCTTAGGAGTTTCTAAATAAGTACACTGTCTCTTTTAAATTATCTAATTCAGCCATACGGGTATGGCTGTAGTTGTTTCTCATAGAGGGGAAGATGTGACCTCAACATCATGGGAATCCTCAACATTATCCTCAAGCTCTTTCTAACCAGACTCTTGGGCTACCTTTTCTTCTTCATGGGCCTTTTCTTGATGCCCTATTCTTCTGTATGAGGAAATTCCTCAACAGTTTTATTCTCTTGATCAATTTATTGATCACCCTCTTGCTCTCCAAGAACATTTTCTTGAGCAATATTCTCATTAGCATGAGCTTCTTCTTTATTCATTTCTTCTCCAAGCACTTCTTCAGTATGAATATCAACATGAACAATTTTAGGAAAAATATCCTCCATTTCTCTTTGCCATTATTCTTCTCCTAAAGGCTATTTCTTTATCTCTCCTTCCTCCATCATTGTTTCAACAAGAATTTCCTCTCCACAAGGCAATTCATCTTTCGGAGGAGTAAATGGTGGTGGCTACAATGGTGGAGTTGGCACTATATCCTTAAGTGATTGAGGAGGAGTTGGAAAAGGTGACTCGTGAGGGAGAGTTTAGGAGTACATTATTTGAGCCTCCCTTTAGGTTTTCCTTGCTCTAATTGCCTCCTTGATTCCCATCTTATGAACAATTCCATTCCCATCTCTGGGTTCCTCCTCACCTTCACTCAAGAAAACATCCACTCATCTCCTCTATTTTATTTTCCTTCCTACTTCCTTAGTAGGTTCCCCTTTTCCTTTCTCCTTAGATGGGACATTATTTGAAGATAGTTTCTCTTTATCAATATGTGATTGCTCTTCTTTGGTGGGTTCTTTGCTTACACCCTCTCCTTTCTTCTTCTCGGCTCCTTTTGTAGGTTTTGGCAATTTTACTATAGGTAAAGGCCTTCTCAACCACTAGAGAGAATGATCCACCTCACCCTACATTCTGATCTTGATGTCATAATTTTCTTGAATTGAGCAATCCACGTTGAAAATTGGTTGATCAGAAATTCTTTAACTCGAATAAGCAAGATCAAGAACCTTTCCATCTTCCTTTTATTCCTTAGGAATCTGGACCTGTGTACAATGCCTCATCAAAAAGACTATCAACCGACAATAATCCTTCATTCTAACTTCAAATTCTTCTTCACAATTGGCCCTATGATCAGTGCAATTTACCGATCCTAAATGATGCAAAACTGAAAGCAAAAGAAGGAAAGAGCACTAAAACACATCAAGATTAGCCGAGATGAACTCGAACAAAAAAAAAATGATAATCAAGAGATATACCTTTGTTCAAGTTGATATTTTGGTTGGCCCTTTGATGGTTGATAATGTATGCTCCTTAATGGAAAACAATCTAAAATGATATGCAAAATGATGAGGATTTGATGGAGATTCAAGTGATTCAAGTGGGTATTTTGATAGATGTAAGAGATGAATGCAAGAGCTTGAAGATGTGCAATAATGGTGGATGGGAGTGCTTGAAAGTTGAAGTTGCTTGAGCTTGAATGTTGAGAATGCAAGTTATGAATTGAATGAGAGAAAATATTCCATTTTATGGGAAGAATCTCTATAGGATTGAACGGTCAAGATCTTGCCAACATGGGAAAGATGAAGGGTTGTGGTGAGTTGAGGACTCACAAGCCTTCACATCTCGCCATGTGGAAGATGAGATGTCAAGAGGACATGTGAGATGGAGGTACTTGCAAGTACCTTGGGATGAGAGTGATGGTGACAAGTGAGGAATTTTAGAATTCCTCATTAGTCAACATGGGGATGAGAGAAGTGTTGGGAGAATAAATATGAATTTAAAATTCACATGATTGGGAGTATCTTAAATATAAGACAAGGTGCTTATAAAATAAGCTGAGAAGTACCTCGCGGATAAGACAAGGCCCTTAAAAGGGAAGTACTTGTCCACATGTGAGTGATGTGACAAGTGAGGAGTTCTAGAACTCCTCACAACTTGCATGGGGAAGAGGAGAGTCTTGGAGGGATCAAATGGAATTTAAAATTCCATTAGGAAGGACATGGGCATAATAAAAGGAATTTTATATTCCTTGGGAGATGAGAGAGTTGACTAAGATGTTGATTAGAATAGCTAATCAATGATTAGAAGAAAGTTAGTGGCTAATGAATATTAGGAGCCAACTTGCAAAAGTTGGAGGATGTGACACATCCTAATCATGGATTAGACATGTGCACATCCCTAATGATGGGATTAGGAGGTGGATTAGGATTAAGAAAAGTGATGGAGGATGTGACATGTGAGGAATTAAATAAATGTTTTATTTATTTAATTCTTTGAGGAAAAGGAGAATGAAGGGCAAGGTATTTAATTATTAACTAAATAACTTAGGGATTTAGAAGAATTTAAGGGTATTAATTAAATAATAGCAATATTACTTAATTAATGCAAATAAGAGGATATTTAGATGAAAAGGGATAAATTTGGACAAATGTAAGTGTCCAAATTTAGGTGTCTACATTTTTCCCCTCTTTGAGATGGTACTACGAAGTAGCATCATTTCAAAGAAGATTAAAAGATAAGACCAAGAAGAAGGTGGTTAGATTGGAAAAGATGCCCCAGTCATTCAAAGGAGTGGCTAGGAAGAAAGACGATGAGGGTGAAGATGAAGATTAGGGATTGAGGATGCCCCCTCGAGAGGATATGCGGGTTCAAGAGAACACGGGTGTGCTCTCAAAATGGATGAGATGATGAAAGGGAAGATGAGGAAGATGATGCAAAGTGATGGATAAGAGAGGATGATGAGTGATAGGAGATTGGGAAGCAAAAATGGATTCAAGGACAAAGGTGATGTTGCCCCAATCAAGTGACAAGCCAAAATGGGTTGATAATGGATGGAGTGTTGTCGACAAGGGAATGATATATCCCGAAACAACATGAGGATAGGGAAGAATACATCCCGATGATGATGATGAAAGTGTTGTTGATGAGGGAAGGGTACATCCCAAAACAACACCAAAGGATAGGGAAGGATGCATCCCAATGATGATGACGATGATGATGAGGATTGGATCAAGGCTTGTATCAAGGCTAGGAACAAGACCAAGGATGTGATTAGATGATTTGTGTTAGATTGAATGGGTGAGGATTGGATGGAGATGTGAGATAATTGAAAAGATGCTTAGAATAACCAATCTATATTATTCTAAGATTAAAAAGAGGATGAAATGATGAGGATTGATGAAAAGATGGATGAGAAGAGAGGGAGGATACATGCAATGCAATGGAAAATGAAATGCAATCCTAATGCAATTTTCCATTTTTGGAGCATTGATTTTTGCTATAGCATAAGACACAAGATGCCAAGGTATGAAGAACCCAGGCCGATTTATGTCTAATGCATAAAACAAACACAACAGAAAAGAAGACTATCCCAACACTCCAAAGTCGCGAAGACCTTGGTCGGGCCAGGCATTGGGATAGCCACAAGCATAAAAGGATGCCCCAGTGTAACACAAGACCTTAGGGGTCTTGGTGGGTACTACGTGTGACAACCCAGGAGACAACAACAAAGCAAAAAGATCAAAATATGTCCCTATGTTAATCGATCAAAACACACCATAATATGATAAAATTATGGCGATCTTGACAAGTTGTGATAGGGAGCTCAAATGATAAATAAAAGCCAAAAGCATCAAAAGATCACAATCAATTGCAAACATCCTTTGCCATAGGATCAAGGGGATGGATGGGATTGATGAGGTCTATTAGGAAGGATGCATCATGTTGATACCAAAGATGGATACTAAACTAAAAGATCGATATGACGCTAGATATTCAGAACTGATTGGATCTCATAATACGAGTGGCTCTCATTTGTGAGGAACCAGCTAGATGAGGACATACTTGACGACATGACATGAGAGACACAAGAGATAGGACATGAAAAGGATGCACCCTAAAGACCTAAGGGCTCGGGGTCTGATCAAAGATTAGTCTTGCCTACGTGAAAGCGCAGAGCCCTCGTAGTTCGATAAAAGGCTGACGACTAACCATGGATAAAAGTGGAAAGGGGACAATGGAGACAAGGATGGAGGAAAAAGACAAGACATACAAAATCCCCAAGGGCGGATCAAATGATCAACCTTGCCTACATGAAAGCGCAGGGGCAACGTAGTTCAACAAAAGACCAAAGACAAACAATGGATAAAGGATGATGAGATAACCCTGATAAGTGGATAAAATGATGGGACCGATACGATGAGACAAGATAGACCTAGTGGATTAGATAGGATGATGGTGATCACATAAAGCTTAGGGATGGGATAGGTATCCAAAGCATCAAAAGATGAATTGGGAGGATGATATGATGGATAGATAAGTGATGAGAAGTGACAGGAGATTGGAAAGATGTGCGAAAGAAGGGGGAGTGATGGTGATGAGATAGATGGAATTGGATTGCATGGGGAGAAGCCTATAGCCAGATACCAATGACAAGGGATTATGATATGGGATGAGGATAGAGATGAATGGATAAGGAGATAAGGATGGGGAGATGAAAGGGATGATAGGATCAATGAATGATGTCTCCAAGGACTATGCCACAAAAAGGAAGATGCCCCACTCTAGATATGTCATGTATGATGAGGCATGAGGGATAGAAGATAGAAGGATAGGAAAATAAGGGAGTGAGATGGATATGGATAGGAGGTATGGATAAGGGAGGGAGATTTATGATAGCATGATGGGTGGACAAGGAAGATAGACGAATGTGGATAAGGATTATGATAGTGTATAGGTGAGGGGAATGTATGCCAAGAGGTGTCCAAAGCATGTATGTGTGTTTTTCCCCTATCTATATCAAGATCACAAGGAGGATGGAGGGATTGGGATAAATGGGATATGACAGATAGGATGTATAAGATAGATTAGATGGAGAAGATGGGTGAAGGGCATGGAGTTGCCCCTAAGTGTAGAAGTAAGCTGGATAGGGGATTTACGAATGATGCCTGTTTTCCAGGTTTTCATCATGGTACTTATCCAAGGTTTTTGTTTGCCAAGTTTTGACCATTGGATGAATCATTTCTCTTTACTATTTTTTTTTTTTTTTAGATTTTAACTTTTTGGATTTTTTGGATTTTGTGGATTTTTGGATTTTTGGATAGCATGTGAAAGGAGATGGACAAGGATAGGGATGTGGATAAGTGGATTTGGAAGACATGTGATAAGGGGATAGATGAAGACTCAAGCATCAAGTTTTGTACGAGGTATGAAGAGCCCATATTTGAAGCGGTCGTTGGATGTTTGTACAACCTTATTAGGATAAATGGATTATGCAAGAGGATGAATTAGAGGGATTTGATGGGGGAGATATGCGGGATAATGGATGGGATGTTGGAAAGTGTATGGATGGAATGATGGGGTAAGTGTGTGATGGGGTGATGAGTTCAGGACCAACATTGACACATATGGTGGTGTATGTGAAAGGATGGATGGATGATGTGGGGATAATGGAGGAGATGGGATAGTGAATTTTGGGACATAAGGACCCAAAACATATTTAAGAGATGGTGGATGAGAATGATTAGCTTTTGGATTAGCAACTTTGGATGTTGTTACATATTTTTCATTTGAAGACATTGCATCTTTTTTCTTTGGGATCCACATGGTTTTGATTTTGCTTTGGTGAGCCTTTGCGGCCTATGGATTTGATTGGGATTTTGGATTTGATTTTTCTTTTTTCCAACATGTATTTTTAAGGGGACATGAGGAGCTTTAGATTTATGTATTTTTACGTTGGCATCCAAAGTGTTTTTAGTAACAATGGGATGGGTGTGAGGAGATGAATGATATGGAGTGATGGGGGTTGGATTTTTGGGATGATATGTGGATGGGGATGTGTAGGTATGTGCCTTTTTTTTATCCTGATTAGGGGACATGAGAGTGGGATGTTTATGATGAGTGGCATGGATAGGTGATGGATGGATGAAAGGATGAATAAGATGAGATGGAGGAGGTGATTTTGGGATATAAGGGCCCAAAATAGATGTAGTGGGTGGAGGGACATACAGACCAAAAATGGATGGAGTAGATGAAGGATGGGAGATGGTGGATGGAGAAATGTAAGGACCCAAAATGGATGGAACAGCTGAAGGAGGAATATGGATGGTTGTTTAGAGGTGATACGATGAAGGAGGGGGGATGGCAACAAATAATTTGGTGGAGTGATGGGAGGAGCCTCTTATTCATTTAGAAGAGGATTGTTGAGGGTATGTGGAGGTTGTACCAACATTTTTGGATTGTGATTCGCGAGAATTACATCCAAGCCCTCGTGTATAGGATTGTTGTTTTACCTGGATGGGCTCTAAAATACCTTGCTCATGAAGGACTAAACCTTTTCCTTGATAGTTCTTGAGCATTCGATCCATGATAGGATTTGTGTTATTCTAGAAACATGATGCAAGTCCATTATTAGGCGGAGGATGATGGGTGGTATATATGCTTGGTTTTTCTTCTGCAAGGAGACCATAATGGAAGAATGTGAGAGTACCAAGGGGATATAAAAGCGGTGAGGGGGTAGTAGGTTTAGGCGACAATGGAGGATCGTGAGATGGAGATGATGGTGTAGCAACATTTTGATCGGGAGGAGTGAGTGGTAAGGGATCAGAAGAGGAATCAGGTGATATGATAGGATTTGGATTCGTGGCAGTGGGTGATAAGGGCTCATGAGATGGAGTGATCGGATCTTGAATGTCAAGGGAATCATGGGATGGAGTGGAGGAAGGACTATGATCTTGAGGTGGACTGGATGGGATAGTAGGATCTTGATTTGGAAAAGGGGATATGTTGGTATGCTTTGGATCAAGCTCTTGGCATGACTCGTCGTGTGTGGGAGGTATGATAACGGAGTGTTGGAGAGACTCCTCAAGTGGGGGAGATGGAAGGATGGGGGATTCATGAAGTTCATGAGAATGGATTTTAGTGATACTAGGAGTGGGAGAAGTGGATTGGATTTTTGTGTCTTCGATGGATTGGGTGGATCTAGGAGTAGAAGATGGTGATTGGGTTTGGTTATCTTCGATAGGTTTAATGGTGCTCGGGGTAGGAGATGGGAGTTCAATGGATTTAGTGGGTGTGATAGTTTCAATGGTTTGAGTGGTGCTAGGAGTGGGAACAGTAATGATAGGTGTGGGATGGAGAAGGGTCTCATCACTAATGACTGAGGATGATGGATTGGGATGGCATGGTTCCACAATTTCATGGTTCGAAGTTGGGGATGTATTCTTTGTCATAAGTCCTTGGAGAACTTCTAGAGTGAGAAAATTGCATACCCTAGGCTTAGATGGTGTGATAGGAGTTGATGAAGGATTATGGATTGATGGAGGATTAGGATTATGGATTGGTGGACTAGGATTAGATGGCGGAATGGGATTAAATGTAGGAATGGGAGTAGATGGAGGATTAGGATTAGATGGAGGGTTAAGGTAGGGATATTGGAATGGTGAATTAGGATAGGAGGAAATGGATGGTGGATTAGTACAAGAGGATTCAGTTGGTGGATTGTAGTAAGGGTATTGGGATGGTGGATTAGGATGGGAAGATGTGGATGTTGAATTAGGATAGGTTGAGGGGGACGTAGGATTAAGGTAAGAAGGTGTGAATGTAGGATTAGGCTGGGTAGACTGGTAAGGAGGATTAAGATAGGGGGACATGGATGGGGGATTGTAATAGGAGTATTGGGATGGAAAATTAGGATGAGAATATTGGGATGGTAGATTAGGATAAGAGGATGTGGGTGTTGGATAAGAGAAATGTGTAGATGAAGGATATGATGAATATGCGAACGAGGAAGATAATGGGTATCCCTTGTCAAAGGTAGCATAAGGAGCATTATTAGGTGCAGATCAAGACATAATGGGATAGCTTGGAGGGGTAATTGGATTTTGGAAAGCGGTTGGGGAAAGCTTACTAGAAATGATAGTGTCAAGGGGATCTATGCCATATACTTATTGATCAGCAAGACTCTCGTTATCATCGTCAACATAATTAGGGTTTCCCTTGACTACTATTGGTGAAGGATAAGGATTCATGATGTCAGATTAGATGGATACAGATTGAAGATATGGCAATGGAAGAAAGGATCTTAAGATTTGTTTCGATATCAGAAGATCTTGGATGGCAATGGACTAAAGCTCAGATTGGGATTGGATTAAAGCTCAGATTCAGATGATTGGATGATGTGATAGGATTGATTCTAAACCAAGTTCAGAGGTTCAATGGGATTGGCTTACCACAGGATGGTTACGATCCCAAATCTACCTCAAGATGGAAGTATATTGATTGGGTGATCGGATGGGGATGTGGTTGGATTAGATCAAATAAGATTGATTGATGGAACGATTGATAAGATTGAATGATGGATCGGATAGGATGATGAAAGGGATTCTAAACCAAGTTCAAAGATTACCCTAGGTGACTTAAGGTGCTAATTGATCGTATTAAAGGATAGATAGATGATTGCGGCACTGAATCCATCTTGAGATTGAAAGTGGATTGATTAGGCTAACGATGATGATTAACTCAGGACATATGACAATCCTAAGTAGATTTGGATGATGACAATTAGATTCAGACACCTAGGTCAATTTGGATAATAACCTGAAATGAAGTTCAAAGGATTTGGATCAAGAAAATGATGATGGATATGCGAATTAGGGATGCTCTAAGGTGTACTTAGATGACTCAGATGATGAACGGATGACATGGATGTATCAAAATGTAGATTATAGATGAACAAAAGATGTAAATGAGTGGATGAAGGTCAGGTTCGCCTATCTATGGGTCAGGTTCACCTATCCATTGGGTAGGTTCGCCTATCCACTAGGTAGATTCGCCTATCTACTGGGCAGGTTCGCCTATCCATTGGGTAGGTTCGCCTATCTATTGGGGAGGGAAACGTCACCTATCTGGAGGGTAGGGTTGCCTATTTTCTAGGCAGGGTCACCTATTGAAGGGAAAGTTCACCTATTGAAGGTCAGGATCGCCTATTGAAGGGTAGGTTTGCCTATTGAAGGGTAGGTTCACCTATCCACTAGGCAGGTTCGCCTATCCACTGGGCAAGGTCACCTATCTGCTGTGAAGGTTCACATATTTGCTTTTAGACCCTTGGAACAGGAAAACAGACTCTCAGAATGATTAGACGAACTCTCGAAATGGGGAGTCAGATGATTGGATTGGGGAAACGGACGATCGGGAAACAGATGATCGGATCGAGGAAACAGATGCTCGAAATGGATGAACGAATACTCATAACGAGGAGATAGATGGATAAAATGGATGAATGGATACTCAAAATGAGTAAACGGATGTTCAAAAGAGGAGACTGACTCTCAGAACGGGAAGACGGATGCTCAAAATGGATGAACGGATGCTCAAAATGGATGAATGAGTGCTTGAAACGAGTAAACAATTGCTCGAAAGGGGAGACTAACTCTCAGAACGAGAAGGTGGATGCTCAAAATGGATGAATGAGTGCTCAGAACGATTGCTTAGAAGGGGAGACTGACTCTCACAATGAGAAGACAGATGCTCGAAGTGGATGAACTATTGGTCAAAATAGGGAAACGACTTCTCAAAAGGGGAGACAAACTCTTAGAACGAGGAGATAAATGCTTAGAACAAATGAACAGATACTCAGAATGAGGAAATGAATGCTTGAAATGAGGGAATGGATGCTCAGAACGAGAAAATAGATGCTCGTAAGGGGAGACAAACTCTTGAAACGAGGAGATGAAAGCTCGAAATGGATGAATGGATGCTCAAAATGAGGAAACAAATACTCAAAAAGAGGAGATGGATGCTCAAAATGAGGAGAAGGATGCTCAAAATGAGGAGAAAGATGTTCAAAATGAGGAGATGAATGCTCGAAATGGATGAACGGATGGTCGGAATGAGTAAACAATTGCTTGAAACGAGAGACAGACTCTCAAAATGAGGAGATGAAAGTTCAAAATGGATGAACGATTGGCCAGAATGAGTAAATGATCACTCGAAAGGAGAGACAGACTCTTAGAACAAGGAGACAAAAGCTCAGAATGGACGATTGAGTATTTAGAACGAGGAAACAGACGCTCAGAATGGATAAATGGGTGCTCGAAATGACGAAATAGACGCTCATAATGAATGAACGAAAGGTGAAATTAGTTGTCTAGAGGAATGTTCGCCCAAGTATAGGGAATTTTCACCCAACCTGGGGTAGGTTCACCCAAGTTAAGGGCAAGTTCGCCCAAGTTGAGGTCAATGTTGCCTATTCAGTGAAAGATAGTTGGGAAACGGATGCTCGGAACAGGTAAACGGGTGCTCAAATCAAGGAGACAGATGCTTAGATTGAGGGTATGAATGCTTAGAATAGGGAATGGATGCTTGGAATGAGGATACAGATGATCGAAACAAGGAGATGGATGGTTGAATTAAGTAAACGGGTGTTCAGAATAGGCAAATGGGTGCTTAGAATGACTGAACAAAAGGTGAAAATGGCTGTTTGGGGGGAAGGTTCACCCAAGTTGGGGTAGGTTCTCCCAAGTAGGGGAAAGTTTGCCCAAGTATAGGGCAGGTTCACCCAAGTATAGGGCAGGTTCGCCCAACTCGAGAAATTAGTTGTTTGACTAACAAAGGGCAGAGTTGCCCCTGCTGAGGGCAAGGTCGCCCCTCTTTGGGGGAAGGGTCACCTATTCAAAGAAAGATGGGTGATTTTGACAGAAAAAGGTTGGGAAATGATTGAGACAGAGGGCAAGTTCGCACCTGTTGAGGGCAGGTTTGCCCTTGTTAAGGGAAATGTCGCCCCTGTCAACAGACTTGGACTTGACTTGGATGAAAACAACTATGGTGAAGGACCAAAAACACAAAAAAAACCAAGCATAAGGAAAAGGATGACTTGACTAAATAGATATGCACTGGTTTGGTACAAAAAAGATAGTTCAAGCAATATGATCCTAAGTTAGTATGAAGGGTATGGCCAACACGGTCCTCTAACTATGATGGCCAAGGAAACTAGGGAGTCCTCAATATACGCATGGTATGTGAGGCACAACCGTGAACACTAGCCCGTCTACAAGCGTGAGTCAGGAACCCCAACAAGATACTGAAGGCTCAGACCAACTCTTCACGTCTTATCTAAGTATCACCCTAGCTTCGATGCTTTCCTAGACACGACGTGACTAGATTGAAGTATAGCTTTCACTCTCCCCCCTTTATATACCCCGTCGATACACGTGGTTGGGATCGTCCCTTGGGGTGATGAAATCCCCAAGTAGGTCCCGCTAAAAAGAGAACACTAATCATTTTTGGCTACTCCCTAGGCTCACACGAAGTGCAAGGGGAAAGTTTGAACAATGTAGTGCCCCTTTAGGTGACACAAAAGACTTGCAAACACAACAAATATTATGTTGACTCCCCCTAATTAGATCTATGTTCTTAGATTAATAAGAAAAAATTACACCAAACAAAACTAACAATGTTGAAACGATCGTATGCAAGAAAAGTGTTAGTAGTTTGATCTGTTGGTTTTATTTTTTATTGCAACTAGGTTTGTCTTCTAATCTACCTATGGAATTGCCAATTCCAATCAAGGGCAGCTCGAAGGACCTGGACCAACTGACAAGGACTTTAATAAGCCTCCTACACTTCGGGCTCTGCAAGACCCAGGAGGGTGATCCCTTAATGCTTTTACAATCTTTGCACTATTATCATAAACAACATTAACAACAATAGATAATCTCATTTAATAACTCAACATAATAGGATAATACTGAATAGAATTGGCTATTCATCAGTAATATCAACTATTTGGAGCACGAGATAACTACAACACTTAGGGATTTAAAATGATTTTGAATTTATAAAACGTTTATGAGATGCACTAAGCTGCAAGATAAATCAGTGCCTAATTCTGGGCCATGGAGTCAAACACATAAAAAGAATTCATCAGCAAATGACATTCAACCAGTGGATTTAAATTGTTAATGCCTTGCATCGACTGTTAGTGTCTTACACCAACAATCCCACTCTTGTTATCAATCAAACTCTCCTTACCAAATCCAACCTGCACACTTTGAAATCACTATTATCTGCTCAAAGCATTTAACCATTTCCTTGAAATAGACCCATAAACAAATAACACAATCTCATGAAATTTGAGATGACAAACTCAAAGATACTTTGTATTATTGAATTCATATGATTTAACTGTACAAGTATGGAGACAATTTGAAGATATTCATGAATGTGCACACACTTTCATGATTTATTTGCATAAACTGGCTGTATTTGCTCATAAAATCAGAAATTACAGCTTACAGACTCAATATGACTCATAATTTACAATTCTCTATCTACCCCAACCCCATACAAAACCCCAGAACCTAGAACTTAATCTCTCCAAACCTAAATAATGAGACAAGAAGAGAAGAAATAGAAGAAGAGAAGATTCAGAAGAAGCCCTAAAGCTGATTTGGAGATGCCATTCGGAATCCTCTTCACCGTTGATCAATAGAATGCAAAGCATCTCTCCTCTCTCTATAACTGAATTTTCCTCTTCATTTTCCTTTGTTGTTAGTTGTTCTTCAACAGAAAATATTCACATGTGAAAATCTCTTCATTTTACCCAGCTGCATAAAAATTTGCCTCTCTGCCTGTGAAAATTTTGTTTTGCATTTGCTGCACATTATATTTCTCCAGATATTAAAGTTTTATAACTTTAATATTTCAAGATTTGACTTCATTCTATTCCTAGCTCATATCATTTCACTTTGGGGCCCATTTAAAATTTACATTTGCTGTATTTGTTTGCTTCAACCCAGCTAAGTAATTTTATTTTAACAAAAAATATCCCATTGTTTGCATCGGGCAATATTAAAATTCTTTTACTTATGCCCCCAATACTTCAAATATTTTATTTGAAATGTTTCTCGTGAGTATTTAATCTCACTTTTACAAAAGTGAAAATTTGAAATAATCACCTTTGAACAATAAAACCCAAATCACTTTATGAGTTTTATTGGGCCCACCATTTAAATATATCTTATAAAAAATATCTCTATCGGGCATTTCATTTTACCCCACTCACTAAAGTCTTTATTTAAAATGAAAGCAATTTAAATGAAGACCATCGGGCCACTTTTATTTTTCTTGTGCATGAGCTTCGCCCCGGCCCACTATGCCACATGGCACAATCTCGTTATGTCGCGAGGATTAATGAGTGTGCATCTTTTAATCACGATATGGCAGGTGACGGTGGAGATCGAGCTGCATTTCCATCTTGTTTTTTTGCTGTCGATTTCATTTTCTTTAGCTTTGTGCCCTAATCCTTCACTTGTCATTCAACCTTGCTCTACAATTTCTTCATTTGATAATTGTGGTGGCTTCTCTCATGGAACAACTTTGCATTCTTGTTGTCCATGCTCTAATGGATATGTAGTGCCTTGCTCTAGACCAAACTGTGCCCACCTTCATGCGTACTTTCTATTTAATTTCTAAAGGTTTTCATCAAATCTGTTTTTGTGCGTATGCTGCAATTTACTAGGCGTGGGCCTTGGAAGTTTATATGGAATTTTTAACAGATTTATTTTGTTTATTTCCTGGGTGCTCCATTTGGCGTTCAACAGATTTCTTTCTCATATTGATTCGATGGTCTCATTATCCACTGGCAACATGAAGGACGTCCTCCCAATTCGTGCATTGGATCTCCCTTCTTTGTTGCGCGTTCTATCCACCATGCTCCTTTTCCCTCTTTATGGTGCCCCTGTATCATTTGCTTATGCTTGAAAGTTTCAAAATCCTTTAACCAATTTTTTGTTTAATATTTTGGCGCCTTGGATGAAAGTCTGTGAGGCCCTTACAATACATTCATCTTGGAAATTACTTCCGAAACCAGCGCATGCCTTGGAGTCTCTTCTGCCCTGCTTGAAAATGTGTTCCATTTTAAGATGCCTGAGCCCTCCATACATTGTGCATTTTCATTGTGGTGCAAACTGATTTCAACACCCCTTGTAGATTGTTTTCTCTCAATGGACTGAGCCTTTGAGGAGGAATGGGTTGCTTCCTCCATGGAGTGCACATTGCACTTGCCCTCAAGTTTCTATAATCATTAATGTTACTCATTTTATGCACACCTTTGAGGTATCTGAGGCCTCTTCAACATGTCAATTTTGGCATATGCTGCAATTCGCAGCAAGCATTGAGGGTTTTGTTTTCCTACAAAAACCAAATGCCTTATCTATGTTTCCATTTTGTATTCGCTTGAAATCTTCAAAAGCTTTATACTCAGCCCTCAACACATACATCTTGTGCACATACTGCTTTTAAGTGGGCATGCTTTCTAGCATTCTCTTTGGCTTTATGCAGTGAGAGATATCCATTCATTGACTACGCCTAAAAGAAGTCCCTCCTGACTGTGTGTGACAATCCCTTCTCTTCCTCTGTCAAGGCTTTTACAAACTCTCTGAACATGTAGTCTCAAAGGATATAATAAAAACATGATGATTATACAAATCCTTTATGTTCAATATAGTGATGCATGTATACAACAAACATGGTGTCCCATTTAAAACCATTTTGACATATCCTGCAGCATAAAAGCTTCTATAGCCTTTTCAATGTCCATCATGATGCATACTTGTGCCTATGGCGTTCCATCTCACCATGTTTACTTGACTTAGTCATATGCCCTATTTGCTGGTGCATGGCCGCTTGGCTACATTCACTATTTTCTTCTTACATTGATTGAAGCTTTTAAAGACCCTTTAGCAAATTTACTTGATGCGCCATTCTTTGTGTTGCACGCGGGTTTCTTTTATAGTGAATGCAGGCTCAGGCTTTGGAGTCTCTTAAAGCCTTTTCAACAAATGTGTTTCATGCTTTGCCAGTGGCTCCTTCTGCTTAGAACACACTTGCCCAGAAATTTCTTAAGACCATTCATTGAATTCATCTTATGCGTACCCTGCTGCATTTGCATAAAAGTTTATAAGGCTTTTTCTCAGCTTAATGATTCCAATCATGTGATACACATAATGAATTTGCATCCATTCAAAGTGTACTCTTGATCCATTCAAAGTTTAATTTGATCCCATTCCAGACTCAAGTTATGGCTGAAACAACACATTATATAATTGATTTTCCTTTTCAATAACATGTAAATATCCAAATCATCTATTCAAGATTGAATGATGTTGTGATTTTATCCCATGGTGATTCAAGTGAAACATCACCTCCTCATGATTATTACTGACGGGTATAGCTGCCATTCTCATGCTTGAATTATGCCCAATACTTAACCTGTGTATCTAATAGAAAATGGGCCTTGCTTTACATTTGAACTCTTGAAATTAATAATATTTGTATACCATTATTCTTATGACCATTTCAAAGACATTTGTTGGTTGTGGTTGCAACACGGCAAGAATTGTTTTCACACAACTTTCATGCTCCAATTCACCTGAGACAACTTCTGGAATGTATCTGGAGTGAAAACACGAAGTGGGTTTTCACTAAAATGTGCTTTCTGACATGTTTGCAAAACTTGCAAAACTGGCCAAGTAGGCTCCAAAATCAACCTGGGAAACTAGTCAAACGACCACTCGGGGACATAAAAACTTGCAAGCATGCAGATGTTAGTCAAGAGAATGCAGTGCAAAAGACGGATCAGAGAAATCAATCACGAGGAAAAAGTTATTCATTTTCAAAGTTGCTTACTCAAACTTTCTGCAATGAACAGTTGTTCTGAACCAATTGAAACTGATCCAATCACCTTATTGCAAAAATATCAAATCAATTCCTAGTGAGCTGCCATTGGACACAGTAGATCACTTTGGTATAGAGAACATGTGTGCATAAGGGATTAGCTTGAATCATCGCCCATAAAAAGTTATTCAGGGTCAAAGTTGACCTTTCAGAAAGGTTGTCAGGTATGTAGATGCAAAACTGAAGAAATTGCATTTGGATTTGACCTGCTAAAAATAGCAAATCAAATCATGAGGCCCTGAAAACTGACATGTGAGTTCATTTAAGCATGGAGAATGCAAAAAAATATTCATTTTCTCTTGACAGTCACTTGGTTGCAAAATCCAAGCTCAAACGAGAGGCTACTTTGCAAAACTGAACATTTGCAAACAACAAAAAAGTGACAAAACCCTCCAACTTCACTTTCTAAAACCTTGACAAAACTCATCGTGGGAAGCTAAAAATTGACATGCACATTCAAATAGGACACATGAGTGTGTCTGCAAAGGGATTTTGCTTGGAAATCAATGGACTTCAAATTATGACCCTTCAAAGTAGGTCATTCAGGCATATTCTTCAAGTGCACTTCTAAAAGTGCAAAGGCAAAATTTTGAAATGGGCACTTCAAATTTGCGAAATTTGAGAGTGCCAACATGATCTTCGTTCTTTGACAAGCATGAAATAGCTGCACCAATGTTAGTAAAAACATAGACACACTCACCAACAAACGACGTTAGGGGGTTAGTATCTCAAAACAATAAGAAATAAATGCTAAAAATGAAGTTTAGATCATTGTTTTACCTCATAGACACATTTGTTTGGGTAGGGTCACCCCTGTCTGGAGCAGGTTTGTCCCTCTATAGAGCAAGTTCACCCCTCTGTAGGGCAGGTTCTCCCATTCAGCAAATTGAAGGAAAATTTTGTCTTTGGCACAAATGGGTGACTCTGCAAGGCAGGGTTGCCCCTGTTGAGGGCAGGTTCGCCCAATTTAGGGCAGGTTCACCCCTGTGTAGGGCTGGGTCACCCAACAATGGGCAAGGTCACCTCTTTGCAACCTGAACCTACAAAATGTCAAACAACAAAAAAATTAAAAGCAAGGGGCCCATTTGTGGGTCCCACCAAGCATGCCAGAAATGTGATTAGTGCAATTTACCTATCCTAAATGATGCAAAACTGAAAGCAAAAGAAGGAAAGAGCACTAAAACACCTCAAGATTAGCGGAGTTGAACTCAAACAAAAAAAAATGATAATCAAGAGATATACCTTTGTTCAAGTTGATATTTTGGTTGGCCCTTTAATGGTTGATAATGTATGCTTCTTGATGGAAAATGATCTAAAATGATATGCAAAATGATGAGGATTTGATGGAGATTCAAGTGATTCAAGTGGGTATTTTGATAGATGTAAGAGATGAATGCAAGAGCTTGAAGATGTGCAATAATGGTGGATGGGAGTGCTTGAAAGTTGAAGTTGCTTGAGCTTGAATGTTGAGAATGCAAGTTATGAATTGAATGAGAGAAAATATTCCATTTTATGGGAAGAATCTCTATAGGATTGAACGGTCAAGATCTTGCCAACATGGGAAAGATGAAGGGCTGTGGTGAGTTGAGGACTCACAAGCCCTCACATCTTTCCATGTGGCAGATGAGATGTCAAGAGGACATGTGAGGTAGAGAAGGACACGTGAGGTGGAGGTACTTGCAAGTACCTTGGGATGAGAGTGATGGTGACTGTAGATAGGGAAAAATCAATCAGATTTAGTATTGAAAACAATAAACTAACTAAATCCTATCAAGCACAATAGAGTACAAAACAACATGAAAATTAAAATAAGAAGCACAAACGCAGACCGATCTCCATGCTAAACTCGATTTATCTCCATTTCTCTTCTCCACCTGCATAAGAATGCAAGATTTTGAAGGTTGATTTGTTGGAGGAATGTTGGTTGCTCAATTTAGCAGCATAACGATGCAAGGAAGATGATAGATGAAGATGGATAGAAGATTGAAGATTGAAGATTGATTTTGATAGAGTGAGGATGCCAGATGAAGATTCGATACAAATGGCTTGTGAAAGGTTAGATTTATAGATTTTCGATGTGGACAGAAATAAGATTTGATAAAATTGATAAGGATTTGATTTTTGACAAAAGAGGAAATACAATGAGATGAGATAAGATTTTCGAAAGATAGAAAGATTTTGATTTATTGTTTTAAAGGAATTAAAACAAGATAAGATAAGATGTGAAAAGATAGAAAGATTTTGATTCTCTTTCAAAGGAAATAAATCCTGAAAAAGATGAGAAGGATAATTGATGAATTATCTAATTAAATTAAATTAATTAGATGCACATGAGTTTCAATTTTGGAAAGAAAGCGAAGATATTTTAAAGATTTTATTAATTAAATAAATATTTGATTTATTTAATTAATGTTGGATTTATGATTTCATCAATTAAATAATATAAATTATTTAATTAACATTAGAAGAATTGATAGAAATGATTTAATTAATTAACCTTAGAGGAATGGATGAAAATGATTTAATTAATTAAATAATATAAATTATTTAATTAACATTAAAGGAATGGATGGATTATGCATAGGAAGGAAATAAATGAAATTGGTCAAATAAATAAGATTTATTTAACTAATTAGATGATGACATGGGTACCTAGGCAAAAACATGATACAAGGTGTGTAAATGATGCAATGTTGTGACAAGGTATCGTAAGAGGACAATTTTTTGATGTCTACAGTGACAAGTGAGGAATTTTAGAATTCCTCATTAGTCAAGATGGGGATGAGAGAAGTATTGGGAGAATAAATGTGAATTTAAAATTTACATGATTGGGAGTATCTTAAATATAAGACAAGGTGCTTATAAAATAAGTTGAGAAGTACTTCGCGGATAAGACAAGGCCCTTAAAAGGGAAGTACTTGTCCACATGTGAGTGATGTGACAAGTGAGGAGTTTTAGAACTCCTAAAAACTTGCATGGGGAAGAGGAGAGTCTTGGAGGGATAAAATAGAAATTAAAATTCCATTAGGAAGGACATGGGGATAATAAAAGGAATTTTATATTCCTTGGGAGATGAAAGAGTTGACTAAGATGTTGATTAGACTAACTAATCAATGATTAGAAGAGAGTTAGTAGCTAATGAAGATTATGAGCCAACTTACAAAAGTTGGAGGATGTGACACATCATAATCATGGATTAGACATGTGCACATCCCTAATGATGGGATTAGGAGGTGGATTAGGATTAAGAAAAAGTGATGGAGGATGTGACATGTGAGGAATTAAATAAATATCTTATTTATTTAATTCTTTGAAAAAAAGGGGAATGAAGGGTAAGGTATTTAATTATTAACTAAATACCTTAGGGATTTAATTACTTAATTAATGCAAATAAAAGGATATTTAGACAAAAAAGGGATAAATTTGAAAAAATGTAAGTGTCCAAATTTAGGTGTCTACAGGCCCAATGATCTTCAAGCTTGGGATCATGAAAAAAATACACACCCATCACTTTGCTAATTTTATCAATGAGATCGAATCTCCTTCGGGCATCATTGTATAGAGAAAAACTATATTTGGCCATCTCAATCTCTGCACCCTTAGCATTTTGTGTGTTTTCACAAGAGTATACTCCTATTTTGGTGGGAAATCCATACCCATGTTTATATTTTTTGGTGATGAGTTGTTGAATTTTTGTTACTTGTCAATAAACCTCCAACAAAAACAGTTTATCTGAAGGATATCTAAGGAGTTTGTATGGCATTTTATGGAAACTAGCTACTTTGATGTAGGTAAAGGTTTTATACTAGATATACCAGTATCTTATTCTTTTATCACCTCCATTACCCCATTGGAGATTCTCCTTGATAAATCTCCCTCTAATCCTCTGACTACTGAATAAACAAAATTATAATTCAAAACACCAAAATTACAAAAACTTGCTTCCAATTCTAGCTAAGGATAGTGTTGATAAATTATTACTTATCCAAGCTCAAAGGAACCAACTCTAGTAAGTCTTGAAAATGAATCCTGTGAAGACACCAAGTAGATCAGGTAAGATATAATATAGAACTTATGATTTGAGAGGACATTTCTCAACTGCTCGTGAATGGTATCACTTACAAGAAAATACCAGTCATTTTTCTTCTTATTAGAAGAATTGATAACCTTCATGAACCTCACCATCTATGGGTCAAATTCCCTTGCATTTTGGTACCCAAAGACTCAGCTCAACAACACAATTCGGTCTTTAACATCTTCTTTACACTCACTTTTATGTTGCACCTTTCTTAGTTTAGTAGCCACCTTACTTGGTTTTTCTAAAAAAAATTATTTATGTAGTTCAAATTACCAATCAAATGCCTTCTTCATGTCCACTACCTCATACTTAGAATGGGCAGAAATTATGAAGATTTTCTCTATCATATTGGGTTTATATCCAACATAGTTTCCCCATTTCCCTTTGACCTTTTGAGTCTTATGGTTATAATGAAGAGCACAAGTGAGAACTAACTTTGAGGATTGAATGGTAACTATAAAAGTAGTAGCTTCCACTAACCATGATTTTTCAAGAGCCCTAGCCATTGGATTTCTAGCCCCACTGTCACTGATTCTCTGCTTGAATTCATCTATGTTGATGTGGCCCAAGTCTGTATCTCCAATCTTGTTGTATGGAGAGAACATCTTCAAAGGTGGATGATAATCTTTGAATCGGTATTTCGTTTCTTCTTAATCTTTTTTTGGCATATCTCTTGCAAGAATCAATGCCATATATTAATATTTTCATATATACTAAGAAGATACACCATGCAAAACAAGCCATGTTAGACAATATACATATTTTATTTCTAAAATTATGGGAAATAGGGTTTATCAAAACGAGATTTGAAATGGGGGTATGCACCTATCTTCCCTATTTCATTAGGGAAAAGAGATCCCCTAGGGTAAGATTGAATTTTGACCCTTAGGTGAGTCAACCTTAATGGAGATCTTGTTGTTTTCCTTATGATTGAGGACAAGGTAAATTAGCTTGAAATGCACTTTTGGGAGATAAATGAAAAATACTAAATGAATCCAATTATTCAATGTAAGACTTGAACCATAAATTTAAAGCATAATAAAAATAGGAACAATCAAATTTTGGTAGATCTGAGATGAGTAAGAATTTATGTACATGTCACCAAAAGCTCCTACTAAGTGTCCTCTTGGGATAGATTCACCCTAGGGCGAATGGGTATTGTTACAGGGATCCAAAATTTGTTTTGACAGTCCTCTGCTCCTGAGTCTGCACTCTCAATTTCTTCGGATCTCACAGTCAGAAATAAATTCTACAAGTGAGTTTTTGTGGCTTGACAACTTTGATGAAAACTTTGTAAAATTGCACTTTTAATCAATTTTCAATCCTTCACCTACAAATTTGCAAACTCAAAGACGAGAAAAAATGTTTGTTTTTGGTGAATAGGGGTTTGCCTTGGTCAAACCCCATTTTGGTAATCAAACCTTGAAATGAAATGAAACATGAATGGAAGGAATGATGAATGAACAATAGCTTGTTGCAATTCATCAAACCCTTAAATGGAGACCCTTAGAGGAATGATGTCTAACACATCTCTCCAAGGTCTTGATCTTGCATGAAATGGCTTGATTGGATGTTGATCTTGATTGTTGAATTCTTGAAACCTACATCACAATGTTAGCTCCAAAAACATGCATAGATGCAAATAACTTTGACATGATTCTTGAGATCTTGAATGTTGCAACAAATGTCTGAGAAATCTGCTCTTGATCACCTTGACAATAATGTTTGCTATAGGAATTGATCTCTTGAAAAGTATAGGATTTGAAATGATAAAAATAACTTGTATTTATAGGTAATTTTCTAATTTCCCAACAATTAAACATCAAAGGCCGACTGTGTGAACCCCAATCCCAATACCTGCAAAACAACACGAACAAACACATTAGATTAGAGACTGCAAGTAAGAACAAGGATTCCCCATGAAATCCATTAACATAGCTCAAATTAGGAAAATGCAATGAAGAAATTATCCACTTTGATGAAGAATGGTGAGTGCTTCAAGACCAAAATCTGCATAACCTAGCTACCAATTCGAAAATGAGAATGGAGATTGCTAAATATTTGAGCATAGTAAGTTTACTCAAATTGTGGATGATCAAATAAGGAGTGAAGCCTCTTATTTATAGATGAGATTGATGGATGAATGTCCAAAATTGAGCAATGTGGGACTAACATTCATCCAATGGCAAGATGCCACTTGTCAATCTATGAGTGGATGGAGGATGTGCAAGTTTTGAGGATTGTGCCAATAAATGCTTATTTTTGAATCTTGAATTTGTTGAAATGACATGCAAGAGGGAAGGAAAAATGCATTAAATGCCACTTGGCTCAAGGAAAAGGACATGTAACATGGAGTAAATTCCTTGTTGGATGTACATGTCAACTTGGATTTTTGAATTCAAACCTGGAGAATATTCCAAAAAGATGCCTTGTTGAGGAAAATAGGGATTTAATAAATCAATTAAATCTATTTTCATGTGCAAGTGGAAAAAGCTAGAGGATGGGACATGATAAGAGATTAAATTAATCCAAGTTAATTAATTTAATGAGAGATTAGATGATGTGACAAATTTGACTTAGATTTGTGGATTTATTTAAATCAAATATGAGAGGAATGTGATAAGAGATTAATTAAATAAAGATTTTGATTTATTTAATTAAAAGAGATGATGTTAGATTAAACTAAATAAGGTTTTAATTTATTTAATTAATAGATAGAATTTAGAAATTTAATCAAATAACATTAATTATTTAATTAAATAGGGATAATTAGATCAGATTGATTGATTTAATTAACAAAAGAGAGAGACTTAATTAGATAAAGTGATTTATTTAATTAAGGGAAGGAAATTGATAAATTTAATCAAATAAGGAAATTTGATTAAATGGTTAGACTGAAGGATGATTCAGGATGAAACGATGTTAGTATTCGGGATTAGATGCATAATGTCAATCGGTACATTTTACATGTCTACATTTTGCCCCTCTTTGAAGCAATGCACTCGTTGTGTTGGTTCAAAGAATAAATGATCTCGATCAAAGCCAAAACATTTCACTTTTAAAGAATCTTTCCCCACTGCTGCTTGGTGAGAGAAAACATGCCAATATATTGCCCCCTCGAGAGATTGGATGAAAATTTCAATTTTTGGGTGATCTCGCGAAAAAAGAGGACAAGGCCCCCGACAGGTCCGAAAAGGCTCAAGGAGGCCAAAAACATGTCTAAACGCAATAAAATTATGTAAAACAGGCCTCAAATGGACAAAAACAGGCTCAAGGGTCCAAAACCCTAGCAGGATAGCCAATTGGGTGAAAAAAGCCTAATTTTCAAGCTTAAAAAAGCTCTGAGGGGTCACTTTCAATTCATTTTCACACAACCATTAGCAACCTTGAGATTTGAACTCTGGCCTTCTGACGATATGGCGCAACAACAACTTCCGATGCATATTTCTAATCGAGTCTGGACGTACCAGCGGCCACCCGGCATTGGGGCACCGGTAAGTGATCCTTACTTGAGCTTCATTTTTATTTATTTTGAGCCTTCATTTAATGCTTTCAAAGTCAGTCCTTCTGCAGCGGCACTATATAGCGCCACTTAGAAATCAAACTACACCGCTTGGTGTCAAACTATGCCACGGCGGTGGAGTTTGGAGTTTGAAAACAAATTCCAAACTCCACCGCTGAGCTCGTGGTCGGTAGGGTGATTTCTAAACTACGACGCGACGGTCCTTTATATTTGCAAACTGCGCCATTGGGAAGGAAAGTGCACCACATCGGTGCACTTTTGGCCTTTTGTGCCCTAGCGTCGGAGTTTGATTAAAAATCAAACTGCGACGCCTTCACGGATTGCGACGCTGGAGTGATTTCTTGGATGCTCGGCAAAATATTTTTTAAAATTTTTAACATGATGACTCTTCCTAATGCAGGATGTGGCGAGGGAGCTCTACTCCCGAGAGCACAAGTCGCGAGATCTATTCGGTTACTTGCGGGACCTAAGTGGCAGGGATTAGGATCGACTCC
This sequence comes from Sequoia sempervirens, assembly GCA_007258455.2. Taxonomy (NCBI): domain Eukaryota; kingdom Viridiplantae; phylum Streptophyta; class Pinopsida; order Cupressales; family Cupressaceae; genus Sequoia; species Sequoia sempervirens. Next base: position 8,255,963 of record VDFB02292527.1, on the reverse strand, counting down.
AAGACATGGGGTTGTGGTATATCGCTTACGCAACGCCTATTTGCACACACCTCAGGATAATATCAGTGCTTGCTGAGAGATGGCACAACGAGACATCTTTGTTCCACCTTCCCACCGGCGAGGCCACCATCACCCTAGAGGATGTTTGGCGTATCATGAGATTGTCGATTCATGGTCAATGTGTGATTTTTGACATAGATGAGGGGCGGGATGCCTACCACAGAGTCCTCGCCATAGAGGATATCGTCATTTGCGAGGGGCAGATCAAGCTCAAGCGACACAAGGCCCTGGCACCTCCCTTCCACTTGGTTGTTACAACGGTTATTTCAAGTCTCGTTGCCCCAGAAAAATGAGGCTAGTATTTCAGTCCCGACTGGGGACTTTGCTAGGAGCGCATGATTCGCGACAGACCAGTCTGTTTTGCTTGGGGACCGGTTCTTCTTGCATCCTTATACAAATATCTTCACAAGTACGCCTACCTCAATAGCAAAGCACTCAGAGTAGGCGTGACTCTTCTTCACGTATGGGCATGGGAGCACATTGCTATCCTTCGGCCATAGATTATTACAGTTCTGATGGGGGTCAATGATCCCCTCGTATGGCGCTATAGAGGCGGTGTGTCCTTTACACACACAGGAAAGCATGGGATTCCTTATTGGAGGAGGTCTTGGATGAGATGCAGGTATTCATATGGCATCCATACCTTGGTTGGCCTGGATGGGCTGATGATGCTCATCAAATTTTCTACTCCCGCCAGGACCGCTTCATGCAGGGGTGATAGTGCACCATGATCGAGAGATATTTTCCTGGGCGCGTGCAGCGTCAGTTTGGTGAGCCCCAGGATCAGCCAAATGATGATTATGTGGCTGTATTTGCCTGCACCATGTTACAGGTTTCATGGGGGCTATACATTCTTGCCTCAGAGGCTATGGACAGTTTCAGACAATTGGTGGCTCGACCATGAGCTTACGATTAGGGGCCTGCAGATCTAGGCATGACACAGGCATACAGGGATTGGTTTCGGCCTCCCCTACGATTGACTATTCCAGGAGCAGTCCCCGATTGGCAGAGGGTGAGAGGCAGAGGGGGAGGACGAGGACGGAGGGATGGTGCACGACAGGACCAATCGGCCATGCCCCCAGTTCAACTAGATCAGGTTGACGTACAGATGCAGGATTAGTAGTAGGTGTCACCAGGTGTACCACCATGGGCTGAGGATCAACCTTAGGTACAGCCTCCACGAGCACAACTAGTAGTGCAGCCAGTACGGCAAGTGGATCCCCGAGATGCATTGATTGCTCAGCTGCAGGCCCAGGTGCAGACTTTGATAGGGGAGAGAGATCAGGCTAGGACTGAGAGAGATCAGCTCAGGGCTGAGAGGGATTAGGCCATACAGCAGTGACATGACGTAGAGCTATAGGCAGCCATAGAGCTAGGCTGAGACAACAGTTGGAGAGCATGGTAGCCTCCTCCTCTCATAGTACAGTGTCCATTCGGTCTTACAGGGATGTCATCCGAGAGGCCAAGTACTACCAGATGCATTATCATGAGGCCGTACCTAGAGTAGCACGAGTCTCAGAGTACTCGCAGCAGACCAGCCACAGACCAGCAGAGGGTCATGGTGACAGGGGCGAGGGCAACATACAGGGGGTAGACCTTGATCGAGATGATACCTTTTGTGCCTTATGGGCTCCTTTTTGATAGCTTGATGGGCATTTTTTTGTACTGATTGATATACATGTACAATGATCTAATTATTTTGTACTATGACAATTACATTATTGATGATATATGTATGAGTCGATGATGATTTTGATATGATGTGATGTGTACGATTTATTTATGCATGTATGGATGATTCTATTTCTATATACAATGATGTTATGGTGTTATCTGATGCAATTATGGATGCATTTATTTTTGATGATATATGCATTATGCAATGATTATGACTAACAGATCTATATTATGTTGAATTATGATATGCAGATGTATTTATGTGATGCGTAATGATGCAAAATGATATGATATGTAATATGTTATATTGAATATGCAAAATGATATGGAAATGATCTAAGGTGTACACGCGAAATGATATGTGAATTATGCTTATAAAATGTTTATAAATGGATGTATGTTTTGTATGTAATGAATCTCTGTATGTTCCGATTTATGCCTGTGTGGAAAGATTTATGCAATGAATGATTATGATGCTATTTATGAGATTATATGGATGATTAGTAGACAATATAATGTAATGTGAATGCAATGGTCGTGTTTTATATGATATAATGCAAAATGAGATGGTTTTCTTAAGATGCTTAGAATAACAAATATTATTATCCTAAACATGTTAAATGTATGTAATGTATCTGATGCATTTACCATGATGCAATGCGATATGTGAAATGATACGATGATGATATGTTAATGCAAAGTGGTATGATGATGCTTAATGTAAAATGAATGTAATGTGTGTGAGTATGACTTTATGATGTTATGCAAGTATGTATGCAATGGACTATCTATGATGCTTATATACCTATTATGTATGATTATGCAGTAGGTGGTAATGTGAAATGGTTATGAAATGCAAATGAATGTTATGCGATGATTGATGTGATGAATGAAATGTAATGCAAAGAATGGATGCAATGTAATAAAATGGATGTGCTTATCTATGAAGAATGCTTATAATACTATGTTTATATGATGATGAAAATGCTATGCATGTGTTTCCTATATGATATGCTTATGCAATATGCTAATGATTTGTGGATGCAGGATCGATGACGACGATGATGATGATGATCAACTGTCATAGTACTTTGTTAGTGTGATGAGCAAGAAGAGAATAAGTCATTTCAACAAGACACAAGATGATAAATATGCAAATGATGATGATTACTTGTCGAGGAGTTGGGATTTTAAAGAGCCAATTTTCTTATGTTTGATAAAACACATAGATACAATGCATCAAGGTATAAAGAACCAGGATGGCGTTGTACCTAGTGCGATGGACTTTGACTTGAAAAATAGAAAAGAGTATTCTTGTTCACACTTGACATACGAAAACCTTGCTAGGATGTACCTAACAAAGCAAGTATTCGCCAAGTTATATTACAAGAACATCCAACAAGCACATCAGACAAAAGATAATGATCGTTGCCCCATTCCTATTTCTCTAAATCCTTCATTCAGATATCATCGAGAGGTCCTTGGAATGAGCACAATAAGATAAATCAAAAGAAGAGATCAAGTACACAAACAAGCCAATGTTCTTCATACCTCTAGCCAAAGGGATTTGTTTTGATAGGATAAGAATCCAAGGTGATATCCAAAATGATGCCCATTGTCAGAGCGATATATCCTAGGACATGCATTGTATAGGATGGTGATGGTTTGATAAGTTCATTGATAGGCTATTGATATAAGGTTGATTGACATGTTTGAAAATGATCAAGATTTTGATTTTGCATTTAATAGTTTGTCACTTCGATTTTGATTTTGCATTTGAAGCTTGCTTTTTTTTGCTGATTGTTGTGGTTGTTTCTGTTTGTTTTGCCAAAGGATGAGTGTGATGATTGATTTATTATAGATGATTGATTATTGTGGGTGAAAGCGAAATGGGACAGATGGATTTTTTGGGTTTTTTGAATGTTTTTGATCTTTTTGAAATGTTTTGAGGCTGTTTTTAGTATTTTTGAAGATTTTGCAAATGTTTTGATTTTCCAAATTTTTAAATGTTTTTGGGTTTTGTGAGATTTTATGAATGTTTTCGGATTTTGTGTTTTTTGAATTTTTATGATTTTGATGTTTTTTTGAATGTTTTTGGATTTTGATGTCTCGGGGGCTGATCAAAGATTAGCCTTGCCTACATTTAAGCTCAAAGACGATGTAGTTCGGATAACCATGCTTTTGATTTGTTTTGGGATTTTTTTAGTGTTTTTGGATTTTTGATATGTTTTGAATGTTTTTTGGATTTTCTTGGTTTTTTTAATGTTTTTGGATTTTTCGCATGATTTTCACGATTTGGATATGGATGTGTGTGATGATATCAGTGCTTTGTTTTGGGATTTTGTTGAAAACCAAGCTAAGGTTGATTGATCGGATCAATGGATTGATGATGATAACATTGTTGAGGATGCACAACAATGCAAGGATAGTGTTATGCAACACAAGGATTAGGATGGATATCCCAAGATGATGATAACATTGTTGAGGATACACAACAATGCAAGGATAGTGTTAAGCAACACAAAGATATCCTAAGATGATGATTTTTTTATTGGATTTGATTGATTAGGATTGATGGTGCTTGGTTTGGAACAAAAGTTGTGGATGATTTAATGTGACGTTTGAAGTGCAAATTAGATGCAACAGATAGTGATTGTTTGGATTCCTTCTCACAATTTTTTTGACCAATTTGATTTTTTCGTTTATCAATGTTCGGATCACCTCATAATTTGGAGGATATAGATCAAGATTTATTCCCGAAGCAAGATGTAAATATCTACCCCTAGTGTCTAGCAATGTATGAAATACCATGGGTGGATGCTTGGATAGGTGTATGGATGGAGGGATATGGATTATCTTGTGATAAGATAAGGTGTTCAAATAAAGAATGCTCATTTGGATAATGTTTCATGGCTTGGAAAATTTTGGATAGGATAGGATCAATGAAAATGACTCATGTCGAGATGTTTACCATAAGCAAGTGTAAAGTGTGCACCAAAGTTTCATCAAGATCAAGATAATTTGGAAGATGGATGTCGATGGATGAAAATGAATTGGATAAATGGTTAATGGATGAATGGATTTATTATGGATAAGATGGATGGAATGTTGGATTTATTATGGATGGGATGAGATGCTTCTACCTGAAATGGTGCACGTGGATGCTCGATTCTACACATGGCGCTTGTTTTCTAGGTTTTCATCATGGTACTTGCCCAAAGCGCCACCGTAGTGGTTTTCACTGGAGGACAATTTTTTTCTTTACTGTTTTCAATCCTTTTTCTGATTTTTTTGGATTTTCATATTTTTTATTTTTTTGGTTTTTCTGAAAGATTTTAAGCTTATGGAAAACCACCTTGGGGTGTTGATGTAGACACTTTTGTCATACTGTGCTATCGATATCCTGCTTGAAGAAGTTACTTTGCTAAGATACGTACACTTGAATACAACTTTTGAGATTTTTTATCTGCTTTGTCAGTACCAAAGTTAACTTTGTCTTTGTGCGTACATCGCGATAGAGTTCCTTCTAAATCCTTATGATGAAGGGTCGTTGCCAATACATGGTCAATGTAAGAACTGGATATCATGCGTGGAGGCGTGGATGGAGTGTGTTTAGGGATAAGAGATGGATTGGTTGACAATTTGGAACCTTTGACTCTCCAAACTTGGGAAGATGAGCAATGATGAGTGGATATGAAAGTGTCCGTGGAATTAGGACCAACTGCTTGATACACTTTATATGTCACTTGAAAATCTTGCTTTTGCTTTTGTGGACATCTTTGACGGATAATTTTCCCTTTTTTTATTTTTCCCCATAGTTTCTTTGACTGGTGGAGTTTGATAGGGGTGATCTTTCTTTGTATTTTTTGATATCCATTTGTATTTGATTTGTCCATTATGCTTTCCAACTTCTTTTTCTTTAATAACGTTCTTCGTATTTTGATTCAATTCTTTCTTTTGACGTTGGTCACAATTCGTGGATGGGGTGATGGGTGGATGAAGATTCATGATGTGGTTGGTTGTAGTATTGGCATTGGTTTCATCAGAAGGATTCTTCGTGCTCCCTATGTTGACATTTGCTTGAGACATAGTTGCCCCCAGTATTGTGGAAGTAGTACCTTCGTTTCTTGATTCTGCTTGTTCTGAGAGATCTTGTTTAGAATGCATTCTCTGATCAATGATCATTGTAGATGACGTTATTTCCATTTGTTGTTCTGCTAACTTTGAAATATCATGTTCTATCTGACCTGTTTCCTTGAGTGGATAATGCTGGGTATCTTCATACATGATGTCCTCAGTCCAAATTCGGGATATATCTGATCTTGATGTTGATAGCTCGGTTTGACTGTAACAATTAGTAACCTGCTCTTTTTGTGTAATAATATCAGGATTAAAGGAATCCTGTTCTGAATGAAGATCATCTACATGTCCATCCATAGAAAGCATCTTATGGGTAGATGGAGGAGAATGCATTATGTTGATGTGATCATCTTTTGTGACATCTTGTATAGATAGGAGAGTGTCCATTATATCAATATAGTAGCTCAAAGATACAAATTCTCGATCTTGAATGATTTCGAAATTATTTTTTTCATGCTTTGGATCAAGTTCTTGACATGGGTCAGTTTCAAAGGATGGATTGCTTATAAAAGGTTCTTGGATGTCGTCATTAGGCATGGGAATTGCCTCAATATCCTCTTCATTTTTTAGTGGACTTGGATCAAATGTTGAGTTGAAGATTCCTTCAATATCGAAAATCATGAGGTCAAAGGATGTCAATATGTCTTGGAAAGGACCATTGCTAGAATTTGCTGGGAGATGTTGATCATGCTTTGGAATAAATTTTTGAGATATGTCCTCTAACTTGTTAGGTGATGTAGAGAAATTTTCAACATGGTAATTGGTTAATGGATCGTTGATTACAAGATCAAATAATGTTAACACTCATTGAAATGGATCATTGTTAGATATTGTTGAAGGATTCTTATCATGTTCAAAAAGTGACTCTTGATGTATGTTGATTTGATCTTCAAATGAGGTGAAAAACATCTTCCATGTGTTCGTTGATGGATAGGTCTTGATCATGTGATCGTTGACTTGGATCGATATATGGAGTCGTTAACATTTTGCTGGGATTTTGAACATTTGCTTGTTGGGCTTAGTATTGGGCTTGAGCTTGTGCTTGCACTTGAGCTTGGGCTTGTGCTTGTTGGGCTTGTAAGGTGGCTTGGGCTTGCACTTGTATTTGAGCCTGGGTTTGTGCTTGTTGGGCTTGTAGTGTGGCTTGGGCAACTTGAGCAACTTGTGCAGCTTGCTGAGCAGCTTGTCGGTTTTGGTTTTGTTGGTGTGCCTTTTGATAAGCAACCTGTTGAGCGACTTGAAATGTAATGCTATATTGGTTTGATGTGTTTGGTTTGGGTGGTGGTGGTGGCGGAGATGGTTTTGGAATAGTGCTTGTTGTGGTGATAAGAGGTACCATTGTATTGATGATAGGGATTTGAGTGGTGGATGGTGTAATTGATGTGATTGGTCCTTGAGAGACCATGTTTTGAGATATTATGGGGGTGGTTGATGATATTGTGATTTCTTGTGCATTTGTCGTTTGTTGTTGCGATGTCGATGACAAGTTCTGAAAGTTTGGTGTGATGTTTTGATTGTTGTTCGGGATGTTGGTTTGATTGATACTTGGTAAAGGGGGAAGCCCTAAGCCAAGGAGTGGTGTGGGTGATGATGGCAATGGTGGTTTTGGAATCGTGTTGGATGTAGTGACAAGTCGTTGAGATAAATTTGGAGTAATCGTGAGGGTTTGAGATATGATGGGTGTGATAGGGGTGGTTGGAGTGATCGAGGTGATAGGAATGGTTGGAATGACCGAGGTGATAGGTCCTTGGGAGACCATATTTTGATTTGTCAGGATTGATGTTGTTATTTGTTGGTGCGATGTCGATGGTATATTCAAAGGATTTGATGTGATGGCTTGATTAGTGTTAGGTGGATTGATTTGGATGGAGTGATTAGTGCTAGGTAAAGGGGGAAGCCCTAAACCAAGGAATGATGTTGATATGGGTAATGGTGGTGGAGATGTCTCTTGGCGCAATGACTCAACCATTTTGGTAAGTGTAGCAATTTGATCTCGCCAAATTTGATCTTGATTTCGATCTTGAATCCCTTGATATAGTTGATTTGGTTTTTGTTCAAGTAGATTTGGGATGCATACTTGTGGTTTTTGAATGGAATCATGGACAAATTGATTTTGGACAATGTTCTAATTTGGGATGATGTTCAGATTTGGCATGATAGCTTGAAATTGAACATTGTTGGTATTGGGAATCACACTGCCCTGATTTAGGTAACTTGATTTTGCATGGTGTTTCCTTGACTTGGAGTCGTTAACATCTTGTTTGACTTTGAACAATATTTGTATGATTTGCAAACATATCCATCCCAAAGTTTACCAAGTTTGGATTCAAAATGTTCATGTTTTGTAAAGTTGTACTTGGTACATTCACATTTGGAATGTAGGGATTTGATGGGATGATGTTGTTCGTTTGAAGGCTCTTGTATTGAGTGTTTGGTTGATAGATTTGTAGGTTTGGACTTGGATTTAAATCTACCATCGGGAAAGGTGTTCCAAAATTTTGACTAGGCATACTCACATTTGTTGTACCATTGAGGTTTGTAGGAGATAATGATCCCATGTATGGATTGTATAAATGTGAGTTTTGAAAATCAATCGGCATTGTAAGACTTTGATAGTTTGGTTGACTTGGATTACTCATGATGTATGGATAAAGTTTATATTCCATGTTCCTCTTGTGTTTTGACCTTGTTGCAAAAGTGACCTCTAAGGTGTTTAGGACCAATGATGAGATGAAGGATGAAAAGGGGTGAATGATATGAGTGTTGTTTTTCTTAGGAACTTTGGATCAATGCTAGACTTTAGGATTTGATTTTGATTGGTTTTGATTGGATAATGATCTTGTAAACCCTGAGATGTTGGATGTGATATTTAGGATAAACTTGTTCAAAGGTGTGTTGATTTTAACTAAAGGTATGAGAAAGGATGCATTCCCATACTCCTAATTAAACAAGGTGATTTTGATTTGGTTTAAGGATGTTCCCAAGTCTAGATAATGATGTTTCCAAAGCTCTAAAGTTGTTTGGGTAATGGGATGATAAATTTTTGGAATGGATGAAGTGTTTGATTTTGATCCTAAATGAACCTAAGAAGGATTTGTTTACAAGGCTAAGGTTTTGAAGAACATGTTTTTCCCTTCAAACCAAAAGATCAATGTTTTCTCAAAAGACCATAAGACAATAGATAAACAAGCACATGTGTGGGGTTCAATTGATTTCATCTTGATTAGTGAATTGATTTTACCACAAACACTTCTTTGATTAGGTTTTCCAAACTAGATGTCCAATGTCCTAATTTCTTTTCATCCCACAGAGTGCTATGTGGAATTCAAGGAAATCAAGGCAATGGTTACCTAATGTTGACCTTGGTAGGCAAATTGAGATGTAAGTTCAAGTGTTTAGAAACCTCCAAGGATGTGAATCCCAAGGGCAAGAAATAACACATGAATTTGGTCAATTGTATTTGCCTCCAAAAGGGTTTGAAATTTTGATGATGATGTTAAGTGTTTGTTTCCAAATGTTTTCGAACAAGCAAAGCATTTTGTCACTAAGAATAAGCACAACCCTATGGATATGAAAGGAAATATTTGTTGAGTCCCCACTTGGACAAGTCCAACTACACTTATCTTTAGCAAATGGTTAAATGCTTGACCCCACTGGCTCCCCTCCACGACACCCACTTATACGAGACAGCCAAGCATCAACACCCATGAAACTCCCATGGCATGCTTTATGTTTCTACTAAAAGACCGTAAAAGTGTGGGGTGGCTTTAGAACGACCATTTTTGCACCAACAAATAGATCAAATATTTTGGCAATTCTAAAACATGGGTTTTAATTAGGACTTTTCATTCGTGGAGATTGACCCATACGACAAGAGTCCCTTTTCAGATCCATCTCGTCGGAGCCAACTGCGTGATATTGGCGTTTACTCCAATACCCATATTTATATCCTGGTTGGAAATACTCTTGGCTTTAGAGTGTTATTAGTTGAGTCATTCCCTTGGGTGAGTACTTTTTCCCCAAGGCAAACCCTCTAAGATAAACAAAAGCGAATAAAGACAATATCCGTAACTCGATCAATCTTTGTTTGCAACACAAAGAAAGAGAATATACGCAATAATGCTCCACTCACACTCGCACAAGATTTTGTTCAATTTTAAACCCAAAATGAAGTGTGGAGGTGATTGCTTTGTCTCAATCTAAAATCACAAAAAAAGGCCTTTTGATTCTCAAGATCGCTATAAAGCGCGAGAGAAGCGCATACATTCTTTTTCAATGAAATTAGTTTAAGTAAGCCCTCACGAAAAGAAAGTTGCACTTGTTCATTTTAGATCCACAAAGTAATTATGAATTATTTTTAAAGAACCAAAGACAAATGAGAGTTGTTTTGTTCGATTGTTAACCAAAAAACAAACTCTAGTAAGTTGTAGTCCTAATGTTCGTTTTAAGCCTTTTCAAAAATTGAAAAGATTCTTTTTAAAACCCAAACGAAATTAGTGTCCTAAGCAAAAAGGAATAACAATTTCCTAAGAGTGTTAAACAAACACTAAAGTGTTTAAAAATACTTTGATTTTGTGAGATACCATCATCATGCTTCTCCTTTTATTTTCAATTGATCCAACCTACAAGAGAGAAAACCAGTCAGATTTTGGAAAACATAAGATAAATTGATCATATGACAAAAAGCACGTGCTAAAATGAAATTTCAACTTTTTACTCCATGTCAGTGGTGCAACCCATGACTGCGTCGCAGTTTGATTTCTCAGCGGTGTTGTACAGCGTCGCTTACCAGTCAGCGGCGCTCTGTGTCTGAACCAGTGAGCTCAACTACGTCGCACTTTTTCCCAACGTCGCTGTTTGATTTTTTGAAAAATCCTATAGGTCAGATTGGTCAAGCAGCGTGGTTTGAAATTCAAATTCTTGGGCGGGAAGACTTCAGCGTCGCAGTTTGAATTTCCAGCAGTGCTATATGGCAATGCTGGAGAACCAGCAGTGCTGTATGGCGATGTTGAGCTTCCAGCGTTGGAATTTTCCTATGCACAAGCAAAAATGCAGAGTTTTTAAAAAAAAAGTGATTAAAAATGAGATGATGCCCTCCTTCTAGCGCCAAATGTGTGAACCCCAATCCCAATACCTGCAAAACAACATGAACAAACACATTAGATTAGAGATTGCAAGTAAGAACAAGGATTCCCCATGAAATCCATTAACATAGCTCAAATTAGGAAAAAAGAAATGAAGAACACAATGAAATACAATAAAAGAGATTGAATCCTAATTAAACTAGCAAACTTATGATCCCATGGGGGAATTGGTGCCAATTTGATGTGAAAATTGTCCCTTTCCCAACTCCTATGATGCAAGATTGATGTATGTTGATGAATGATCCACTTTGATGAAGAATGGTGAGTGCTTCAAGACCAAAATCTGCATAACCTAGCTACCAATTCGAAAATGAGGATGGAGATTGCTAAATATTTGAGCATAGTAAGTTTACTCAAATTGTGGATGATCAAATAAGGAGTGAAGCCTCTTATTTATAGATGAGATTGATGGATGAATGTCCAAAATTGAGCAATGTGGGACTAACATTTATCCAATGGCAAGATGCCACTTGTCAATCTATGAGTGGATGGAGGATGTGCAAGTTTTGAGGATTGTGCCAATAAATGCCTATTTTTGAATTTTGAATTTGTTGAAATGACATGCAAGAGGGAAGGAAAAATGCATTAAATGCCACTTGGCTCAAGGCAAAGGACATGTAACATGGAGTAAATGCCTTGTTGGATGTACATGTCAACTTGAATTTTTGAATTCAAACCTGGAGAATATTCCAAAAAGATGCCTTGTTGAGGAAAATAGGGATTTAATAAATCAATTAAATCTATTTTCATGTGCAAGTGGAAAAAGCTGGAGGATGGGACATGATAAGAGATTAAATTAATCCAAGTTAATTAATTTAATGAGCAATTAGATGATGTGACAAATTTGACTTAGATTTGTGGATTTATTTAAATCAAATATGAGAGGAATGTGATAAGAGATTAATTAAATAAAGATTTTGATTTATTTAATTAAAAGAGATGATGTTAGATTAAACTAAATAAGGTTTTAATTTATTTAATTTAATAGATAGAATTTAGAGATTTAATCAAAAACATTAATTATTTAATTAAATAGGGATAATGAGATCAAATTGATTGATTTAATTTACAAAAGAGAGAGACTTAATTAGATAAAGTGATTTATTTAATTAAGGGAAGGAAATTGATAAATTTAATCAAATAAGGAAATTTGATTAAATGGTTAGATCGAAGGATGATTCAGGATGAAATGATGTTAGTAGTTGGGATTAGATGCATAATGTCAATCGGTAAATTTTATGTGTCTACACCGACAATTGAAAATTGCATTTGAATCATAAAAATGCCACCAAAAGCATATTTAAAATTGGGGTCCTAAACTTAAGGACCTAAATCCAAGACACTCCAATTCAAGGTAATTAAATTAATGTTTGCAATTGTTTAATATAAGTTTCCCTTTTGAAAAATAGGATTAATTAGGCTTTTAAATGCATAATTGGGCCAATTAGAGGCTTAATTAAGTTTGATTTATTAAGGGACCCAAACATAGTGTGAAAATGTAAAGGAGTACATTTTTTGACACTACAATTTCAAAGTCATAACTTCTCATAAATAAGTTATATAAAGTTTTAGGATTATCCTTCGGGCTTACCCCTTACCTTATACCATTAAAACTTGCACTTAAGAGTTCAATTTTCCCTTTATTCATCTCTTTGAGCATTAAGGATCAAAGATCCCTCATACTTTTTACTTGCAATGAGAATTTATTAACTTATAACTGTGCTTGATTAGATATCAGGAATCAAGGATCCCTTCTACCTCTTACAGTCTTGACCATGTTCTTTCCTTAAGCGATATTCTCAACATGCGAAATTTGAAAGGTGTTTCGGGGTTTGAGGTTTGGGCCTTCATTTTACCTCTTATTTGAGATTTTCATTTAGACTTAAGAGGTAAGCTTGACTTGCAAAGTCCAATATTCACTTTGGGGATCATGGTTTGGTTTGGAGGTACCCCTTACCTTTTAATATAAGGATTTCTTCATACTTAAGGGGTATGTTTGATCTGCGAAGTATAAAGTATGTTTCAGATATTAGGGATCAAAGGTCTCTTTTAGGGGTTACTACAAGTTTTAAGCATTATTTATTTCAAAGCTCCGCAACTCGAAACCCAATTTTCATTTTGCCTACCTAACTTGGATTAAAAGAGATTTAATAAAGGCATGTTTATCAATTATATCATTTGAACAAAAAAAATTAATCATGATTTTAGACATTGGAGGTTGGGGTTTTATCATACTTCCTACCTCAATAAGGAAGCATGTAAATGGTACATTCGACACCTGAAGTCTAAAAGTGTACCTTGAAAACAAATATTTTTACTAAGTGTTTGTGTGCATCGTCGGGTTCGAAGATCAAGGATACCCCTTACCTCTTTCACCTCTATAAGAAAGGTGGTAAGATTTTTCTGATGGTCAAAACTTGAAGATCATAACAAGATTTCATTGAGTCATAAAGGATGGATCAGGTGTCATAGGTCAAAATTTCACCTTACATCTTTCAGATGTTTTCATGTATCGAGTAAGTAGATCTCGCAATGCCCAAAGCCTAATAGGTTTCAATTTTCAATCACACCAAGGTAAAATGGAAGGAAAACTTAGGAAAACAAGGCCCAATGCTTGACGATGACATCATAAACATCTTCGAACAATGACCAAAAAGGCACACAATCTAGTGGGGTAACAAAGCAAAAAAAGGTATGAACAAAAGGGAAAAATGCACATAAAAAACAAACATGGGAATGCTCAAAACCATACCGAGGAAACAAAAACAAAGAAAAAATGAAGCAAACACAAACAACCAAAACCTGAACACACATATTCTCACACATTTGAATGATGAATCAATTTCAAATGATTAGATAAAGGCAAGAATTGCCACTAACCCATGATAATGCATGAGAAAATGAAAGGGAAAGGCAAGAGAAACCAACATCTCATGAAAACATAGAGAAAACACTCATGAATGCAACACAAACAACACCACACAAGCAAACAGACGCAAGCAACATCGACCTGGAACTAGTCACACAATCCCACACACAAATGAGTAAAAGGACCTAAGCAACTAGTAGTAACAATGTTGGTTTTGATGGGCAAGAAAGGGAACTAAGAAAGTTGTAGAGCTTTGAGACACAAATTATTGGATGAGTAATCATAAAATGATGCATAACTTAATCTAATAACCCCCATACCTCACATTAATGACACGTTAATATTAGTATTGATTTGTTTAATTCTAGTGCTAACGCATTAAATTCTAGTGTCAATACATTTGAGTGAAGAGACTTGATGTGATGTGCACATGAAACGAGGCACCACCACCAGGAGTCAGGGTTAGGTATATGATAAGACAAAACTCTGACCCATGAAGTTCGATAAGAGACAAAACAAAAAGATGAAAGAAATGGGGTTGGGTTTGAGCCCAACAAGGAACATACGCCCTTCCTCAAAAGTATGAAACCCCGAAGATCGAAAGAAAATGAAAGATAGAAGAAAACAAAGGAAAGGAAGGGAAGAAGAAGGAAAAAGGAAAAGAGGAATGGAAACAAAGGCATATAAAACAAAAAGAGGGGGTCCCCATTTTTCTAAAGGAAAAAAGGGGCGTGAGTGCGAAGGAACAATAGGACTAGAGGTGGGTCCAAGTGGGAGGTATTAGCTTCAAAGTGAATGAGGATATTACCAACAAGGCTACTAAAATGAGTTGCAAAAGGAAAAAATTGTGAAGCAAATAAATCCCAACATTGAAAGCATGGAAAAATTATTTAAAGAGGGGGAGGAGCTAGCTAAATACCAAAAATGGTTTGTTTACCAAAAGTTATCAGATCCATGAGATTAGGTATGTCAGGTCCTAATTAAATATTTTACCCTTGAAGGGAGATTTTAATGCTACTACCATTATCATTTTTCTTTGTTAAATCACCTTAGGCACAAAATCCTTATAAGTTTCTCATTTTTTTCTTTTCTTCATTAGAAAATTCCTTCATGGAAGCTAGGGACTTAAATGCCAAAAACCTTGGTAAGTTAGTGGTGCCTTTATTAGTTTCACCTTTCTCTCTATCATGTTAAGCCTATTATGGTTAGCCTTATGGATATTCCTAAGCTTGGCTTGCCTACAAAGAAAAATAAAAATCTCTCACTTTCATTGGGCTCTCATCTCAGCTCCCTTTCAAGGGTAACAAGGTGGCAGAATGACCCACCAAATCCTAAAATAATTTTCCTATGCATGATAGTCTTCCCCCTTTCAATAACCTTGACTTGAACACTAAGTCTCAAGAAGATGTAGCAGTCGAGCTTTATTCTTTTAAACTTTACTCTCCAAATAAGTGACAACCTGAACAATGGGGTTGTGGAGAGAAAGCTCGAAGGACAATCTATCAACAAGAAATATAAAAATTCTATAAAGTCCCCAAGGTTTTTGTAGAGGAAAATTTTATGGAGGGGCAATGACAATTTGTTGGCACTGCCCTCTATACTCCTAAGAAGCATTCCCAAACTTTGGACTAAAAAAAATGGGGAAGGCTAAGATACAAGACACTAAGGGTAAAATTCTGAGAAGTTCAACAAGATTGGATGCGATCCGATAGATCGATATGAAGGAATTGATATTTCAAGTGACTCCCTATAGGAAGAAAACACTTCTATGGAAGAGGGTAATTTTGTTGATAGTTCCTTGGAGTCTTCTCCTTTGTGGTTTGAAGGTAGTAGTTTGTTCAATGAGATGAATGCTCCTGAATTTGAACTTGATACTAAGGATGTACTCGAGACTCCCACATAAATAAAGGATCTCCCTAAATCCCCCCAGCTATATTGTGAGTGAGGAAACTCCAAATGCCCCTACCACTAAACAACATAATTGTTATAGTTGCTTGCAAACAGTGTTGGAGGTGGAGAAAATAAAATCTAAGCTCAAGGAGATGGAGAAAAAATGTGAGTCATGATAAATTTCAGTACTATGGTCATGCATAGGTCGACCATTACCCTTTTGACCATGCATGGGATGAATCTGAAAAAACAGGGGGAAAATATTGATAATTATGAAAATTGCAAGGAAATGTTTAAGTTTCTCTTAGAATATTGGGGATCCCTCATCCCTTGAGTTGTTTTGTATTTTTATGTTCTTTTTTTATGTTAAAGTTGAAATCTAATACTTTTATATACAGAATTAATGTGTTGATTGTGTGTTGTTCTTGACCTCTTTTGGTATGGTTTTGCTAGGCCCTAGGGGCTTGTTTTTTATAGGGCTCAAGACCTCAGTTTCTTGCTTACCTTAATTAAAATTAATGGTATCTTCAAAATTTAATTTAAAATAAATTTGTAATTATGTTGGTGTAGGAGGAAGGTTGACTTCCTCATCTATTAGCACCTTGGAGAGGTTTTCACTAATATACTTATCTTTATTTTCTTGATTTTGACTTTTTTGGTCTAATAGTGCCTAAAAGAAGTTTTCACTAGGGGAATTCACTTTTTTTTTCTTTTCTGTGATTAATGAACTCTTCTTGCTCCATTTATAATCTCCTCATGGGATTCCATCTTGAAGCCTTATAAATCCAACTACCACTTTGTCATTGTAAAATATTGGGAAATTAATGGATAATACCTATAATTTTTTAATTTATTTCCTACATAACCCCACAAGAGAAAAAAATGCATGGAAGGTTACAGAGTAAACATAATATAGATATTGAATAGACAAGCAACAATATAACATAAGATATTATAGTGTAGAAAATTGTACACCTTTACAATTTCACACTATGTTCGGGTCCCTTAATTAATTAGACTCAACTAAGCTTCTAATTAACCAAATTATGTAATCCAAAGCCTTATTATTCCTATTTTTTGAAAGGGAAACCTATAATAAACAATTACCGACATTAATTTAAACACCTTGGAAATTGTGTGTCCTAGATTTAGGTCCTACGACCCATTCGCCCAAGGGTGAATGGGTCCGCCTTAAGTCCTAAGACCTAATTTTAATATGTTTTTGGTAGCACTTTAATGATTCAAATTCAAGTTTCAAATATCAACTTGTAGAATCTAATTTTTCAGGAAATTAGATAAACACCTATAAATACATAGTTATTTTATCAATTCAAATCTAACAGTTAAGAACAAGCTAGAGGTGAACTTCACAAGAGAAAATATTATTGTCAAGAGCATTGAAGAGCATA
Organism: Sequoia sempervirens; assembly: GCA_007258455.2. Classification (NCBI taxonomy): domain Eukaryota; kingdom Viridiplantae; phylum Streptophyta; class Pinopsida; order Cupressales; family Cupressaceae; genus Sequoia; species Sequoia sempervirens. The sequence continues at coordinate 8,238,774 of VDFB02292527.1, read as the reverse complement.
TTTATCAGTCATCTGCAAAAGCAATCAAGATCATATCATCATGTCAAAGTCTATGCATATTCATGTCATGTTTTGGAGCTAACATTGTGGTGTAGGTTTTAAGCATTCAAGCATCAAATCAAGCAATCTATCAAGCCAATTCATGCAAGATCCAAGTCTTAGAGAGATGTGTTAGAATTCAGTCCTCTAATGGCTACCATTAAAGGTTTGGTGAGTTATGACATAGCTTTTTTCATTCATTAATTCCCTCCATTTATCATTATTTCATCAATAAGGTTTACTTACCAAATCGGGATTTGGCTAAGGCAAAACCCTATTCACCCAAAAACACATTTGTCTCCTCTCTTTGTATGTGCAAATTTACAGGTGAAGAAGGACTGAAGATTGATCGAAGGAGAAATTTTGCATAGTTGTCAAAGTTTTCATCTTTGTTGTCAAGACATAGAAACTCAAATTCATAAATTATTTTTAGATTTTCGACAGTGGAACCTGGGGCAAACAAAAGCTCAAATCTTGCACTAGAGGACCCCCAAAGTTGAGAAAAATCCTTGTGCAAAGACCCATTTTCCCTTGGGTGAATGAGTCCTACTACAGGCCTTGAAACCCACTTTTTTGGGCAAGTACACACCATTCTGCCCTTCTTAGATTTGCATATAAACTGTCATTTCCATTTTTGTTATTATAAAATTATGAATTTCAAGTGTTAGGTCATGCATTTCACTTTGTTAATGCATTTTAAATCATCTCCCAAAAGTGCCAATCAATCATTTTTGTCATAAGAAAACAACAGACCTTCCACATAGGGTTGACTCACCTCAAGGTTGAAAGTCAATCCTATCCTTGGGAGATCTCTTTTTCTAGTGAAAGTATGGAAAGTTTAATTGTGTTTGAACCTCTGGATCACATCCATCACACACATATTTACATTTTTCTATGTTTCAGATATACCTTAGGAAAAACCCAACATTTAAAAGTATCGACACTCTATGTATTATTCAACAATAAAACATTACAATGCACTTACAAAGTTTCCATGAATACTTCAAAAATATCAAGCTCCTTCAATGCACTTTGCATGTATCCAAGTTTCCATGACCTTCTTCCCCACATTGGAAACATGTTCCTCTAAAACCTCCTCTTCCTGGTCCGTGTCCAGATCTTCCTCTGCCTCTTCGGTCTCCACTATTCTGATCATGACGCTGATATGAATTGTCACATTTCTGATATTGACTGGTGCTAGTTCCTTCACTCGTTCTTTGGTCACCACTTCAACCTCCATATGGCGGTCTACTAGTCTTTCCTCCATGGCCTCCACCTCTCTTTTTGCTTTCAAACCTATTGTTTAGTCATTCTTCAACCTTTAGAGAGAACTGATAAGCGTCCTCAATGGTAGTCATTCTTACTAGTGCCAATTATTCCTGTATGGTAGGCTTCAGGCCATTAATATATCGAGTAACTTTCTCCTTATTCGCCTTAAAATTTCTTGTTCGAATCAAGACCTTGTGAAATTCCTCTATATATTTTTTCACTGTCCTCATTCCTTGTCTCAAACTCTGCATCTTCTTGAGCAGTTCTAATTCATAATCCACTGGAATAAATTATTTCTTCAATTTTGATACCATTTTGTCCCATCTGGAAATATTATCTTTCCCTTGTCTACCTCTTTCTAGTTGTACCTCTTTCCACCATATACTAGCATGCCCTTTTACCTTTGTCTTTGCAAACCTTACTGTGTGAGGATCTTCAATCTCCTCGAATTCAAAAAATTCTTCCATGTTGTTGATCCAATTGATCAATTCTTCAAGATTAAGATTTCCATTGAAAGTTGAAACATCCATTTTGATTCTCTTCCCAACGCTTGAGATCACTCTCAACAATCTCCTTTCTCCGGGATCCATTTTATCCTATTCTTCTTCTTCCATTTCTTCTTCAGTGTCATCTTCACTGTCATCCCTCTCTCGATGCACATCTCTCCTTTGAACCTCTTGCTACAAGGTCTCTAATTGCCTTCTAAGGGCTCTAATTGCCTTCTAAGGGCTCTAATTTCATCTCTAGGTGGATCTCTTCCTTCACCACCTCGGCCTCTACCCCTACCATGTTGGGCAAGTATTGCCTCAACCCACACTCATAGGTCCTACTGTAACTTTGTCATGTTCGATGCTTTGTTACAGACTTAGAAACTCCCGCTCTGATACCACTTGGTGAAGGGTACTCCCCTTACAGTAACAAACTCACAATGGCAACTCAGGTTTACACAACAACAATGCAAGAGAATGCAAGAGATTGTATTACTCATGAATGCAAATACATATTATAGTCTTACATGCCTTCTTATTGGCTGCTTATTACATACATCAGTCGAACTACAAATCTAGCAAGCTATCGACCTTCACCTCCTGCCACCTTCCTATTGCTTCACTGTATGTCGCTCTACCTCTACTTTAGCTCCTGTGTCATGTTTTTCTTTAGTAGTGATATGTCTCCCTAATATTTTAGGTCATCCTTGACATCCTTCTCGCATGTTGTTGTAGTATCCTCCTACCGTTTAATTAGCAATGAAATCTCCATGCAATTATCTTGGTTATTAGTAGTCTCAATAGCTTGACCAATGAATGCGTTGATCCACAACAATGATGTGGAGTCAACAAGTACAATCGTGCTACGTGTCATTATCTTATTTGCATTTTTCCATCACCTTAGACTGGCTCGCATATCCATTACCATTTATGCCATCACTGTGTTGAGGAGACACTAAATCCTTTCTCTCTAAAACTATCAAGTTTCTCCGACATGTAAGTTCATCGCCTTCGTTACTCGATCGACCCATCAAAGGGACACAGATCCTTGTCTGCTTGAAGTGTCACCGTCAACCCGATACCTCATATAGCTCATTGAAGGGACTCTCCAACATCTTCGTTTGAAATGCAAAATCACCTTGATGAGGCTTGACGGTCTGTTGGGGTGTCGAAGGGACACCAACAACCGTCTCACCGAAATGAAGCCTCACCCTGATGTGCATTACATGCATTGAGCTATCATCATTACTTCCGTCATCGAGACTTTGAAGGGATGCAAGAAAAGGTCCCACTGAGACTAAACTGTCACATCGAAGTATCAGTCCAAAGAAGAGTGGGGTGCTGAATGAAGTCGAGGGTAAACGCCCAAATGCAAATGCATAGTGAAAATGCTTGTAACCCGACTGTGCACACCTAGATTGACTAGCCCTTATTGAAATAAAATAATCAGATTAATGCAAGATTGCTCTTCGCCCCGGATGCTCCTATGTCAGTTAGCCTGCTAATGCGTTGAGAAATAGTGGGCCCGTGTCTTTTCCCTTCAGGATTGTGGGCTTGTTACATGTGCTTGGTGGGACCCTGCAATAAGTATGGTGTATATGATAGAGACAAACAATGGTGATTTAAAAGACTTTAATCTAACAATCGTGTTTTAAAGTTGGGAGATGAATGAGGATTGATGGATCATGATGCGAAAATTGCAGATCGATGACTCATGTTTAAAATTGAAGATTCTCAACAACTATGATAGTATGAACAAGGGTTTCGCCTGTGATGGTGACGCTAGAAGGAATTTAATTGGTCCAATTGACCAATGACCAATATAATGGAATATTTGATTCGAAGAATTATGACATAGACTATGACAATGATTGAAATCATAATTAGATCATATAATCAAGGAAATACATTTAATGCATATCAATTTTTAGGGTTTTATAGGTTGCTATACATAGAAAATTCACTGAACTTGTGCATCATGATGAATGTGTGTGGTTCGATGTGGTAGCTTGTTGAAGAAGATACTGTGTAAACCCTAACAAAAAAATTGTACGAGTGTGAATCTTGAGGCAATCACTGCAAGCTGGTGAAAGAGATACAAAATTGGAAATCAAAATTTTGGCTATGTATGTGTGTGAGAAGTAAGTTGAGGTAACCAATGTTAGTGCATATTGTAGAAAGTATTATGATCCTTTTGAGGCAGAAAAAGAATGCATTAATAGATAAGGGAAGGAACCTAACAGAACAAAGAGGTGCAGAGTAGAGAAGTGTGTTGCAGAGGAAACAATAGAGGTTTGAGTAGTTGCAAACTATGTTGCAACATTGAACTAAGTTCAATTGAATAATTTCCATTGTAAATCTGATTGGTGGGTGCCATCAAATATCTGGGTAGGTGCTCAGAGTAGGCAGTTGGTGTTTCCTTGGAGTAGGTGCTCCTAAAACCAAGGGATTGTTGTCTCCTTAGGGTTGGTAACCTTAAACTTTGTAATCAAAAGACATTCTTTGTGAGGCTGGATTAGGACAGTAGATCCTAGCAACATTTCTCATTGTGTTTTTTTCCCATCTTAGGTTTTCCATGTATATCATGTGTTATGGGATTTTTTGTGTATGTATGTTTATCTCTCTTCATGTTTAGTAAATTTGCATAAAGGGCTAAAAGGAGCTAGTTTTAATTGATCTACTGATTCACCCCCCTCTCAGTAGATTGTTGTGTTCCAAAAGGGGGAGGTAGAGAGAGAGGAGGGATATATAGGTCTACAAATAAATAGATAGAGATGGAGAGAGGGAGAGGTAAAGAGGGGGAGAGGGAGGGACAGATGGATATAAAGGAGGGAGGGAGGGATAGGTAGAGAGAGGGAGAGATAGATAGGTTTAGAGATAGATAAAAAATATATGGGGAGAGGGAGAGAGAAAGAGGGAGAGATCATAGGGAAATATGAGAGGAGAGAGAGATGAGGAGATAGAGAAATATGGGAATAAAAAAGGAGAGAGGTAGAGGCAGAGACAAAGATAGAGGGAGGGATAGATAAAACTAATGAGGGATAGATAGATAGGGCTAGATAGATGGAGAGATAAGGAGATACAGATAAATAGATGGATAGATAGAAGGAGAAATAGAAAGATAGAGAGAAAAAAAATATAGATATAGAGGTTTATAAAGAGGGAGAGAGGGAGGAGATAATTTTTTTGACACAAATGTTGTAAGGAAGTTAAGGTAGTAAAACAACTTCCTACACTAATCTTGTGAGGAGGGTAATGCATAACTTTATAGATCTTTACAACAGTTACAAAAACTTAAACAAAAATAAACATAAATATCATGTATACCACAACACAATGATTTACATGGGGAAAAACCTTTCAGTGGAAAAGCCCCACACTCCAAAAGTTGCCCAATATATTATTTAAAAATCATAAAGATTACAAAATACTTGTAGATCAAGCTTCTCACAGGAGTATCACCAACCAAAGATCCAAAGGCAACACAATAGCTATCAGACTCTCAAAATACATCACAATACACAACCACAATACAATGTTTTCATAAAATATGTTGCCTTATAGGGCAAGACAAGCCAACAAAATATCTACCGTCAAATCTAAGGCCTAATGATGAAGACCTTGCAACCCCCCGTGCTCAATATATTAACCTATTATAATTGCAAGGTTGAGACACCATTTTCCCTCACAAATGCAAGTGTGCTATAACACACTTGTGTTTATATTTGCTTTGGGTATTACCAACCTTTAGGTTGGATTTTCCTTGGGAATCCAACCCAAAGGGTTGGGCTTGCATGTCTATGCCTTGAGGCATGTTTTTTTGTAAATAATAAAAAAATGACTAAATATTGAGCATGCTCTCTATCAGGTTTGCACATATTTTGATATTGAGATAAAAACATACCAAAATTACATCAACCTCTCTCTTAGCTTTCTCACCATATACTTTTTTCTATATTTTAAATATGTTAAGGTTTTAATCATTAATTTCTTTTGCTAGTGTCTCCATTTTTTACCCATTCATTAAGGTTGAAATAAATTATATTTTTTACAAACTAGACTTTATTCTATACACAAACAAAAATTGATTTTCAAATTTTTTTAGGTGGGAGCACGCTTATTTTTTTTGTTTTTTAGGACATGTCCACTTTGAAAGTAATAAAAAACTATATCTTCATTAAAAAAGTAGTAGATAAATTATAGTCTGTGTATACAGCCTATTTTTTATGTAACAATCTCAAGCCCCACATGGCTAGTTTCATTAGGTTTTTAGACTATGGGCAGGGCTTTGCATAGCCACAGAAACTTGTATTTTGCATAGATGGATGCCAGTATGTGCTGAAAAGGACATCAAGAATTTATGTAAACTTTTTTGATAATTAATATAAAACTATCTCTTATGTATAAAAAAAAGTAGTAGAAAAATCATGCATAAACTACATGTTGTCAACTAATTTTTCATTGAAATAAATTTTTAAATACTATATTTTTTTTAACATTTTAGAGGGGGCACACCAAACGCTATGTTATATTTTGTTGACAAAAACATGAGTATTTGTGTGATCCCCCTATTTGAATCCCTTAATTTCCACTATTAAAAAAAAAAAAAAAACTTTATAAAGTATATTTAGAGCACTATGACTCATTTTGGTGACATCTTCAAATTTTGAGAGTAACTATCTTCAATATCTCACCCAAGATCAAATTTTCTTGATTTCACGAAAGAATGGCTACTTAAGACTCCCTTTTTGGTCCCTCATTTCCATGCACTTATTTGTGAGTGTTGTATTTATAGCACAAATAAGGACATACACATCCAAAAGGTGTAATAACTCCAACTTCCCAAAATAGGTAAGATTTTTATCTACTTGGTAAATACCAAATCACATGGTTGCACCTACTCAAATGAAGAAAAATGAAATGAGAATTGACATATAAGTCCAAAAGAGGGCGTGAGACTCAACTACCCATGTGTGGGAGAGTGACACATGTAACTGATGGATTATGCCATGTGTCCTCATAATAACCAAAGTAATCTTAATAGTATGTGTAGGAAAAAATAAATGTCCCCTAACATAAGAAAAATAAAAAACCTACACTAACATTTTAATATCATCTACTTATTCTAACCATCAAAGAAACTTTAAGCACTAAAATATGTGCTTTTTGACCCACTAGAAATGCACAATATAATTTCATGGGGAATCAAATTTTAGAAAAGGAGAGCAACCCATTATAAATCCGATCATCCATTAAATGCTCTTCCAAGACTCCCTCCATTGAAAGAGTTTATTTTCAAGTTTACATGCAATAAAGAAGGGAAGAAGCCATACCACTCATTAGAATTATAAATCAACTTACTCCTTCCCAAGTCAAAGTGAATGGAAGCATATTTGGGTAGCCCCATTATCATAGCTATACCATCTATAAATAGATGTAGGTCCCCCCTTCTTCATGCCATTGCCATTTCTTCATTTAACAAAAGCAAAAAGAAAAACACATACAAAACAAAGTATAAGGAAAAAACACACAAAAAACGCATAGAAAAGTTAAAAAGTTTTATTGGTAGAAAAAATATTGGCACTTAGTTTGGTCACCACACTTATGAAAATTTTGATCACCACTATTATCAATTTTTTGATTGTCCATACTAAAGAGCATGGTCTATGTGATAATATATTGAGTTACAATTGCTATTAATAAATTATTGGAATGAAAAAGCATGCATACCAAGATAAATAAAAATAAGTTGGATACATGAGAAGATGGCTTTATCTTTTGGATAAGAAATAAATTAAAAAAGTTCATAGTAACAATGATCTATTGACCAAACTATTCATTCAAATTGATTTATTATCATAATATTTAGAAAATATTACTGGGCATATCAATATACTTCAAAAATATCATTGAACTTATATCTCAATCTTAATATATTTAATTACAAAATAAAATAAAAACCAAATCATTAAACATCAAAATTATATGTTAATAGTGTATTCACAAACAATAAAATATTTTGTTTTGCTTTGTGCTATCATTGGTGCTATGATCTCATATATCTTGATTTTACATAAATGTGTTAAACACCCAAAAATTTAGGGGCATGGGAGCTAACTTTACACCCCTTAACTTTGATTTGTTAAGTTAAATGACCCTCAAATTTGTCCATCTTATTTCGTACATTAAGAGCTTATAACTATTGTCTGGGGTCAATGTCATCAAAGATTTAGACACACTAGCTACATGTTTGTTTGATATTAAACAATATTTAAAAATATTAGCTCAAAACACGAGGTCTTTTGTTTTTGTGTAACTTATGTATCACTACAGATTGTTTATTGCTTGACATTACATTAAATTAGCATCGCTATAAATGTTTCCTCCACCTTAGTTTATGTAACAACTTGCATGTAATTTTTTAATTCAGTTTTTTATTTACATAGTTGCGCAACTAAAAATAATGCTTTTCTAGGTATAAGAGTTACTTTTAATTACTAGAATGTCAATTACCTAAAATACAAGGTAAACCAATAGATAAAACATTATATTTAATCTAGATCTTTCATTTAAGTACACAAAGAAAGAGTTGAGGTTGTACGAGTTTATGTTAACTTAAGAAATTTAGAAAGAGAGAGGAAATGAGAAATCACGTCTAATTCAAAGGTTGCAAAAATGATATAAGGTTAGGAAGACAATAGGAGGAGCTTTTGAAAATGTTACAATTGGTAGCATTCAAGAATCACAATAAAGTCCAAATAGTGTAGGTGTGGAGAATTATATAAGTGTCCAAACAATACAAAAATGTATGAAGAATCATGAGAGTCTCGCAGACAATACAATACTGTCTTCTTAAAAAAAAAGGTCCTTTTTAAGTCCACGATACCATGAGTATATGGGACTCCTCGTACTCCCCCAAATATGAGGGAGGCACCTAACTCGTGCTCCACAATACGAGGCCCTCGTACTCCCCCAATATGGGGGAGGCACCTAACTCGTGCTCCACAATACGAGGTGTACATACCCTACCCCCTGCAGGATTTGAACTTGTGACCTCCCTGTCAAGAGCACAAGTTCTCCACCATTAAGCACAACAATGCATGTAGGTGTTTGCTTGCACATAACCACATCATCTATAAAATGTTGAACCAAACCTTGAACTTATTTCTTTGAGGAAAGTGGTGTCCGTTGATTGTTTATAAAATTTCCTTAGTTACGTCCCATACTTGAGTTAAGGGCTTAAAACTTTTGTAGTTTTGGATATACAAAGCCTTGGTGCATGAGAGAGATTGTGGTGTGTGCAGTAATGGAGGTTACAAAGATGACTCTATTGATGGATTTGTAGGTTTGATGTAGTCATGGAATCCTAATAGGTACATGTATTATCTTGTGCTTGTGCTCTTTGACTAATAATTATTGCTTGTTCATTTCCTTTAAGTTTTGCTAAGTTAAACACTTCTAACTTGTTTTTAGTAGCTACGAGGTTAGAATAGAGTTCATAAGAGGAAAAATAAAAATGTGGATGGAAAACAAAACATCAATTTGGAGATAATATTATATCACATTAGTATCCAAAATAAAGACTTAATCTAATTTCAAATGTATAACATAATTTAAAAAGTAGATTGAAATCTAAAACAACTAAAAATATTTAAAAATCATCTTTAAACAATAAAACACTAAATTAAATATAAAACAAGATGGAAAAATGCATTTCTAGCTAGTCTCTCTCTATAAGATCATAATCTAATTTACCTTTTAAATAAATAAAAGAAAGAAATTAAACACTAGATTAAATACAAAACAAGATGAAAAAATAGGTATCTCTACAAATAATTATAATTTCTTATCAAATTTCTAGCTACCTAATCTCCCTCCATGGGACCATTACCTAATTTACCCTTTTAAATGGGTTGTCAACATTGAATAATTTCAAACACAAGGAAAAGATGGGAAAAGAAATCGGCGCCAATTCAAAAAAAAAGGGGTAGCACGGCGGGAAAGGATTGGGCCCAAGCATCCAAACAACCATAATGCCAACGACTCATCCTACCCAAACCTACCCTGGCTATACCTTTATTCTTTAATGCTCTCTTTTGAACACTGTAATAGCGGGAAAACCCAAGAGCGGGACTTTAGGACTGTTCAAATAGTTATTTAAGTCTCACCCCTCCTTGGCTTCTTTGTCAAGCCTCGCCAGTGAGAAAAATTCAATATCCAATTGAATGCCCATCTCAGAGGCTCCCTCTCCTATTTAAAACCTCAATATCCAATTGCTATTTCCGCTTAAGCCTGAATACTCATTTGGTCTTTTTGCAGAGCTTTCTCTGAATCTATAACAATGTATGTTATCAAGAGAGACGGGCGGCACGAGGCTGTGCATTTTGATAAGATTACTGCCAGATTGAAGAAGCTGAGCTATGGGTTGAATTCTGAACATTGTGATCCAGTGCTTGTTTCACAGAAGGTTTGCACAGGGGTCTACAAGGGTGTTACTACCAGCCAGCTGGATGAATTGGCTGCTGAGACTGCTGCTGCCTTGACTGCAAACCACCCTGACTACGCTCTTGTAAGTTATGGATTGCCCATTTATACCTTAGAAGATCAAGTGCACTAAGAATCCCATATTGATTTTTTTGGTATTCGTTTGGCCATGGGTTGCAGTTGGCTGCCAGGATTGCTGTCTCAAATCTTCACAAGAATACCAAGAAATCGTTTTCTGAGACGTGAGTATTGCATTACCACTAGTTCTAAATCAGAGAAATGTGCGCCCATTTTGTGGTGTATATGCATTGCATTCAAGCCTTATTGGAAGATATTGATTGTATATGCACACTATGCATGCCTTTGTTGTAATATACCTAACGTAAGACTATTTTGTGCAATGTATGTATTTTGTAAGTGTTTGTTGTGAGGTTTTCTCATGACATGTTCCTCTATGCCATGTAAGCATTTTATATACTATTATTACCTGGGTTTTCTGTCATGTATATTGTGCATGTCCTTGTTGTAGGATTTGCCTGTGCCACACATATTTCCCTGTTGCAGTGGTCATCTATGCATCATATGTGCATTGGGTGCATCCTTGCAGCGTTTTGCAGAATGCTTGTTATCCTGAATTTGACATTTTGGTGTCTGGATCTATTTGTCTTGCAGGATCAAGGACATGTATACCCACAGGGACATGAGATCTGGTCAGATGGCCCCTCTGATAGCGGATGATGTTTACAATATCATCATCAAGGTACCGTTCATATTTCCTTGCGTACTCTGTAAATTCTGTAGTTGACTAAACTTTTGTTAGAAATATTATGATATTTCATTAAGGTTTTGAAGAGTGTGGTTCATAAGTGCAAATTTCCAAAGCTATTAATCAGCATATTTTCGCAATGTTATGCTTGCTTTCACATATTTTAAAAAGAATAAACATAGTATTTCTTCTGTCTGTTTTAAACTTAATTAGGATTCTGTCTGTAGCTGTGCATTTGATTTAATTGATGCTCTACACAACACTTTGTGTTCCATTATTGGGGTAAAAGAGATGACAGATCATGGAGTACGATCTGCAAAATCAATGAAATTAAATGTAAATGGTTTTTGCCAGAAGCCTGTTAAACCGATGCTGATAATGTTAAGCCTTTACAAGTTATTATAGATCATGCTTTTTAAATCTTTGGTTTTTTGTGCATTCTCATTTGTGACTCAAATGCTGATTATAGCTTATGTAATTTTGTGCCTCCAGAATGCTGCTCGTTTAGATAGTGAAATAATATATGACAGAGATTTTGACTATGATTACTTTGGCTTCAAGACTTTGGAGAGGTCATATCTTTTAAAATTGAATGGAGTTGTTGTGGAAAGGCCTCAGCATATGTTGATGAGAGTATCTGTGGGGATTCACAAAGATAACATTGAATCTGCTATTAGGACTTACCATTTGATGTCACAGAGGTGGTTTACACATGCTTCTCCAACTCTCTTTAATGCTGGAACTTCAAGGCCCCAGGTATGTGCCTCATGTACCTATCAAACCAATGGTTTTGTTTGTATTATCTCTCAAAAGTTAAGGCCGAATGTAATTGCATATGTTAAGTCGAGCCTACGATTTTTGTACATTTTCTGTTCTGAATGGGTATCTTGAAATGCTTCTAGCAGTAGTGCAGTGACATCTTGTGAAGCTGTTATAAAGTAGGGTTTACCTGAAGGTGTATGCATCTAGTGGCATGAGCTATTTTTGATTGCAACTAAGATCTTTGGAACTTTGAATTGATGCTTGTTTGATATGAGAATTATATTTGGGAAACATATTTGCTTGACATAACTGATTTTGTGGAACATTCTAGACATTCACGGTTGAACTTGAAGCATTATGGTTTGATTTATACCGTTTAATGAGGCGAGTCCCTTTGCTTTTTTGCCCTTCTGTTATGCTATAGTGGTTAACTTAATGTTTTGGTTTTGAACAGTTGAGTAGCTGCTTCCTTCTCTGCATGAAGGATGATAGCATTGAGGGTATCTATGATACCCTTAAGGAATGTGCTGTAATTAGCAAATCGGCTGGGGGTATTGGAGTTTCTGTTCATAACATTCGTGCAACAAATAGCTACATCAGGGGAACAAATGGCACATCAAATGGTATTGTTCCGATGCTGCGTGTGTTTAATGATACTGCTCGCTATGTAGACCAGGGTGGAGGCAAGAGAAAGGGTAATGCTTGTAGTTCTTTTTGATTTGGTAGTGCTAATTTGTCAATGCATTCATTGTTCTTGGAGATGGCTAATATGAAACACATCCTATTATGTTGTTTTAAGGTAACAATGCATTTGTTCTTGTAAGAGGCAGCTGCTATGAAACACACTACTATGTTTTGGTTTTCAACTTAAATTGGCAAGCTGCTCAATCTGATAACAATATTCCTGCAGGTGCCTTTGCTGTATACTTGGAGCCATGGCATGCTGATGTCTTTGACTTTCTTGATTTGAGAAAGAACCATGGGAAGGTAATTTTACTTTTGTTGCGGGATTAAGTAATTGACAGTAATTAGGAAAAACTTGTTAAAATTGTTTGACATTTTAGGGTCTCACGAAATCAATTCCTGTCTTCTTACAGGAAGAAAGCAGAGCTAGAGATTTGTTCTATGCGCTCTGGGTTCCAGATCTCTTTATGAAGAGGGTCCAGGAGAATGCTACCTGGTCATTGTTTTGTCCAAATGAATCTCCTGGACTAGCAGATTGTTGGGGTGAAGAGTTTGAAAAACTGTACCTGACATATGAGCAGCAGGTAAAGCCTTTGTTTCCCTCTACTTTATTTGTTTGGTTTAATCTGTTCTTGGCATGCATTGTGGCTCAAAGATTGGCCAATTGGATCAGGGAAAGGCAAAGAAGGTTGTGCAAGCCCACAAGCTCTGGTTTGCAATTCTGGAAGCTCAAATAGAAACAGGAAACCCTTACCTTTTATTTAAGGTAAGTTAATAGTTTCTTGAGGAATTTAGCCAATTTTTAAATTGCATTTTCATTGTTTGTTTGAAGCACTAATCCTATTTTGGGCTCTAGGATCACTGCAATAGAAAGAGCAATCAACAGAATCTTGGAACAATAAAGTCCTCAAACCTTTGCACTGAGATTATCGAGTACACTAGCCCAACAGAAACTGCAGTCTGTAATTTGGCATCGCTTGCTCTACCAAGGTTTGTAAGAGAAAAGGTGAGTTGAATGATAATAGCTTCTTCTCACTGTATTGAATATTTCACAATGGGACTTCTGACTGATTTGGGAGCTATTTCTTGCAGGGGGTTCCAGCTGAATCTCATCCATCTAAGCTTGTTGGCAGCAGGGGATCTTTTAACCGTTACTTTGATTTTGACAAGCTAGGAGAGGTCAGTTTCTGATTTCCATTTTGTAATATATTAGTTTTTCTTTGCTGGATGATTGTGTTGAACTTGTCTCTGGTTTTGGTTAATGTATTTTTAATCTTTGCAATAATGTGACAGGTCACAGCCATAGTTACTGCGAACCTAAACAAAATCATTGATGTGAATTACTATCCTGTGGAAACTGCCAGACGATCTAACATGCGACACAGGCCAATAGGCATTGGAGTTCAGGGTCTTGCTGATACATTTATCTTGCTTGGCATGCCATTTGATTCCCAAGAAGTGTGTGGTCAAACAACAATGAATTGGTTATTTCATGATTTTGGCTTCTCTAAATTGATATGCTAATTTAACTCTTACAATTTGGATGTTGTAGGCCCAAAAGTTGAATGCCGAGATCTTTGAGACAATCTATTATCATGCACTCAAGGCATCTACTGAGCTTGCTGCTAAGGAGGGTCCCTATGAAACTTATGCAGGAAGCCCTGTGAGCAAGGTATGCTGGAATAAAACCAAATTAATTTTTTGCCGTGTGTTAGCTTTGGAAAGGCTGTTTAATCTTGGTTATCTACTGTCTTAGTTAAGACCGCAGTAATTATCATATGGGGTGTTATAGGGTATACTTAAACGAGAGGAATTGTTTTATAATAATCTTATGAAATGTATACAAGGTTTTTCCATGAGATGAATCACATTCTATCTGTGCCCTGCAATGCTGCAGGGTATACTTCAACCAGATATGTGGGGAGTTAAACCTTCAGATAGATGGGATTGGGCTGCCTTAAGGGAAATGATTGCAAGGAATGGAGTGAGAAATTCTCTTCTACTCGCTCCTATGCCAACAGCTTCAACCAGTCAAATTCTTGGGAATAATGAATGCTTTGAGCCTTACACGTCCAATATCTATAGTAGGAGAGTCTTAAGGTGAGTCCCTTTTGCCTTCAAGTATGGTACTTGTATTGTATTGTATTGCCAAAGGAGTTATTTAAGTGAAAGCTGTTTATTGAATTGGCAGTGGCGAGTTTGTAGTGGTGAATAAGCATCTTCTCCATGACTTAACTGATACTGGGATCTGGAATCCTGACTTAAAGAATAAGATAATTTATCATAATGGCTCTGTTCAAAATGCTAGCGAGATCTCTGATGATCTCAAAGCTATTTACAGGTGAATCTCTTACTCATTTGCAAGGTCCTTTAGTTATGCTACTCTTTGGGGTATCTCTGAGGTGCTATATGGTGTTTTATAATTAAACAGGACTGTCTGGGAAATCAAGCAGCGTACAATTGTTGATATGGCAGCCGATCGGGGCTGTTACATAGATCAGAGCCAAAGTCTGAATATTCACATGGATCAACCCAATTTTGGGAAGCTAACTTCACTGCATTTTTACACTTGGTCAAAGGTAAAACTCTCAAATTTGTGGGCATCTAATTTGAACAGAATCAAAATCAGGTGTATATAAAATGGCTTATTACTCTGGGTCACTTAAAAAGCAATTATATCAATTTTCAATTATTTTGTCATATCTGTGAATTGAGGCCAACCATAGATTATGTCAAAACCAAGACAGGAATGCCAATCTTGTGATCTGCTAATCCAATCTGTAACTTTCTTATAAGCTCTCCTGTTTATTTGCCCAATGTATTTTTTGTTTTTGTCAAGTTTTATAGACCAGTAGGGCGATTTAAGATTAAGGACTGGTTCCCACTAATATTTCACTGTATTTTACTTGTTTTGTATAGCTTGTGTGCTTGATACACAGGATGATAATTGCCCGTTAATTTTATCTATTTATGAATAACTTAGAAAGCACTCAGGAGCAAATCAAGCGATAATAGGGATCTTGTTGAAAATACAAAGTTTAGACAGTCAAAAGTTCAGCAAGTGTAGTATCTAGGCTAAGAATCATTACAAGGTAATATCTTAATTGACAAGCTGGTTCTGCTGTTGTTCAGGGCCTGAAGACTGGAATATACTATTTACGGTCTAGGGCTGCTGCAGATGCAATCAAGTTTACAGTGGACACTACCACTATTAAGGTGCTCATCATTTCGAATTTCAAGATCCTATTTGTTATTGTGGGTGATGGGTTTTTCGGTAGTATTAAGCAATGGTTTTCTTTTGTATAGGAAAAGCCCAAGTCAGCAGACGAAGATGTGGATACAAAAATTGCACAAATGGTATGCTCATTAGAGAACAAGGAAGAATGCATGGCTTGTGGGAGCTAAAGCGCTAATGGAGCCCACTTCTATTCGGAAGTGTTTAAGCAAACATGGCTTTCGTGACGCAATTGGATGACAGTGTGTAAATCCTATTGCAAAGGCTTGTGACCTCAACGATAGGCGTGTTGCAAATTTAGTTTTATTTTGGCTAAAATTGTGATCTTCTGAATTGTATCTGAATCTTTTATTAGATCCATAATTAAGTCTAATAATATTGCCAAGATTATGAGATTATGTAAAATTGGTCCTATAATATTTTTTTGCGTTGTAGTTGCAATGGCATTTTATTAGTTTGCATTAATAATTTTGTATACTATTGTCTCAAATGGGTTAAATTATAATATGCGATTTTGTTTTTTGATAATTTTTTGGACAGTGTTGAGCATGTTTATGTATTTTTCTCACAAGATTTTAAATGGATTATAAATTGTAATTTTGACAGATGATTTGTCACCATTATCAGAACACTACAAAATACTCAAAAAAAAAAAGTTTTGACTTTTGCAGTTGACCATAAAATCTCTTGTTAAAAATATTAAATACTTTAAACTTTTGCAGATTGATCATAAAATCTCTTATGTAGATAATTCAAGAGGCATGTGATGTCATTACTATAATCTCCTTGTTTAAGGGTTGCAACCATTATCCTATTAGTCACAATGAGTGATTTAGGGGCACATTTGTTTTATTGCGTTGTCATTTATTTATTCATTTATTGAAATGTCAAATAAAATCATACATAGAAGGCAGGCCTCAGGCTGTCAAAAAAAAAACAAACCATTGCACTGCAAATATTCTAAAACATTCTAGAAAAGGATTGAGTCAATAACAGTAGCCTACAGCTCCCAAACAGATCAGAAATTCTATTACAAAAGAGTAGATTTTAACATATATTGTGGCTGTTTAGAACACGACATTTTCTTCATGAAGCTCTAGAATTTGAAATTTAATCTTATCCAAATGATTATTAATCTTTACAAGTTTTTTTGGAAACACTTATAGTTGAGAACACAAAATAATTTTAAAAATGATATGAGAGTAAAACTTCTAACATTTTTGTTTCTTGGTGAACATTATGATTTGAAAACATTGACTAGAATATAATTTTCAATATATTAAGCATAATAGTATGTTTCATAGAAGATAATTAAAAATAATATTCTAATTTTTTTTGGCCCACAAATAGATTTACAAAATATGTTTCATATGTTCATTGTATTGACAAAATGGACATTTAATAAGTTGAAACACCATATATCTTGTCACCCACAAACAATTTGAAGTGTAAGATTTTTCAAGTCAAAATTTGAGCATTAGCTTTAGTTATAATCTTTCAAATTTGAGCACTCAATTTCCTCTTATTTTCTTGGAACTTGCATTTCCATCTTTGATTCAATGTAGAGGAATGCAAAAATTCATAACTAAGTCCATAGGAACCAACAATTTATAAAAAAGATAACCCTTTTGTTTGTTGCTTAAATAAAAACTATTGTCAATGTTTTGTTGGGTAGTCCAATCTAATGAATTAAAATCCCAAAAGTCTCTAAATTGTTGAATCCCTTTATTGAATAAACAATAAGCATGCCTTGGAAAGGGGACAACAATGGGTTGGCCTTGATGTTGTACCATTCTATTCCACAAAATAGATGAAGACCCAAAATTGAAATTGTGTTGCAAGGAAGAACTTTTCTAGTTCAAGTATTTGCAAACATGTTGTAAGCCTTCCATATGGAAATGTAGAGGAAATGAAGCTTTAATATGAAAGAAGAGCCAACAAAATTTTATTTGACCATTTTGACAAAATTGCTATTTCTTTTTGATAGTAGCTTGGATAATGCAATGATAAATCAAAATTTTCGATGGCTCTTCTCCAATAACAACTCTAATTATCTATTTACCTAACAAACATACCCTTTGAATTTTGGGATCCAATAGTCCTAATCCACTTTTACCTTTAGGTTGAATACAATGTAACTAGGAAGTGGACTAAAAACCAACATTACCATTCAAGTTAAACCATAAAAAAATGATAAATCATTTGATTTAAATCTTCATAACCTTTTTTGGAGAATGAGGGATTACCTTTGCTCCATAGGCTCTAATTATTATATAAATATTATAATAAAATTAATCACCCTAATTGTTCTCAATCATTATCTTAGGGGTCAAATGCTTTGGCCTCAAGAATCTAGTGAATTCTCTTGAAAGCCTGCCTTCCTCTCATATGTTGAAGCATGCTTAGAATTTTTATCACAAAATAATATTTAAATATACAATAAGAAGATTTTTAGAAATGCATATCCCATGAATAAGTCTATTCCTATATAGGAATAGTGCTTCCATTTGATAACACATAATTTATCTTGCATTTCCCTAAAACTAATAGTATATGGCACAATAAAGAATACTAACTAAAAGAGGGGATCCTCCTATCATTCTTGAATGACACAATATCCTTATGAATCCCAAAGTTAAGAATGAGGTAAAATCAAATAACCTATTAGTAATAAAGAGGGTACAGATTTATTAATATTAGAAGATCAACAATATTTTCTCTAAGTTCAAAAAGGCACCTAAAAAGAATCAGGAACATAAAGCCAGCAGACAACCAACCAAGAACCAGACCCACAACAAGATAAACCACCAGCCGGCTCAACCATCAATCTGCCAATCTCCAACACGCTTAGAGGCCCACTTGGCCAAACAGTGAGTAGCTCTATCCCACTCCTGAAGGATGTGGATAAAAGATACCGAATCCAACATGAAATACAACTACAAAATATGCCTTGCCTAACCGCTGAAGCTAGATGCCAATTAGCATTCCTATGTTGAATGTGTTGGGACTTCTGCATTTTTCATGCTCTCTTGCAAATGTTGTCAAAAATGCAAATTTGCACTTTGAGGGCTAAAACCCTAGCGAAACCCTAAAATCCCTAGGTCAAGTCTTTGCGCTTTATTTAAATTTATAATTGAACCGCTAGTGTCTGTGTTTTACCGTTGCATTATGGTAGATGTGGAGCCCCATGAGTCGTAGATGATGTGCGTAGAAAGAAGATTGATGGTTGATATTTGAATTAGGGCAACGGTCATGGCGGTGTCCTTGTCTATATCCAAAACACAGAAAGAGAGCTCAAAATTTATAATTTGAGCTACTGAGACTAGATTTTACCGATTGCAAAGCCATAGAGCGGTGGAGATAAATAACCCCATGCTCTGAAGGAGAAAAATCACGTGACTACCACCATTAATTAAGTGCAAAGGCCCTTTTCAAAGCTGCAGAGTGCCACAGAGAGTCAGAGAGACATTCTGAGATCGGATTTTGGCAAAGCTGTGCATTTCTAGTGCAAGATCTTCATTATGAGGCATTAATTAATATTAGAGAATATCTTGTATTCATCAGAGAGTTAATGTCTTTGATGCAGATTTGATTTTCTCTTCTGTAAATCCTAATTTGGCTAGGGTTAGGTTTGAGAACATTCTAGTTATGCCTAATATATAAAGGCAAGTTTTGTAATTATTCTAAGGGAGGATAGAGGTGGATTGAGGTTAATCTTGAGTAAGATTTTGGTCTAAAATTGGGCCTCTATCTATAATTAGGAGTTGCAAAGTTATGTTTCGGCGATCTCTAATCGCACTGTCTGGTCTGTATTCTGTAATCATCTTAGTGAATTATATGAATACATGCTTCAATTTGAGTGTCTCTAGCATTGTGTCAAGAATAATTATATGAATAAATGAATACATGCTTCACCCTGAATGCCTCTAATAATAAATATATAGTCAGGGATTATAATATTTATCTTTCAATTATGTCTTGCTAATGTTGTCATCTGGTCAAGGAGCAGAGTAAGTACTTTCTACAGAAAAATAGAGAGTTCATTTCATCCTAATTGGTTTATTAAGTATGCTCAAATTGTAATACTTTATTAGGTTGTGTTATTGTAAGGTAGTAAAACTTGTGAAATCATCAGATTGAGTTTTAGTATAGGAAATGAGTGTTTACATAACAAGTACCACGTAGTGACTAGTACTTGTCTTTATAGTATTTTAAATTTAATAAAAATAAATATAAATTTTGTTAATGTGAATAAAATTAAATATTAGTTTTGTTAATTATAGTAGTAGTATTTAAATTTTTTTCATTAATGTTAATTTTTATTAAAATTATGTAAGCAATTAATCATTATAATGTAAATTGTATGATAATGTATGCCTATATTATAATTTAATGGAATAAAAGGTAGTTACATGCATTTATATTAATATAATTATTAATTTTATCTTAATTATATTATATAAAAAATTAATTATATATTAAAATTTTCAATATTAAAAAAGAAAGAAAGAAAGAATAGTATAATATAAGTAAAAGAAAAAAATGTTAACTATATGAATATAAAATTTATCTAATAATTATATTAAATAATAATATGTATAATATAATATAAATTTATTATATTATATTAAATAATATTTATTGTTTATATAATATAATTAAAAAAAAAGTTTATATTAAATAAAATATAAATAAAATAATGGAAGTTTCTATTCTACAAGAATATAAGTTTCATATATGTTATAAAATATAGAGGATTTTCATTGATGTCTTTGTGGAAGTCTCGTACACCTTTGGCTAATGGCGCGCTTGGGGCTTTGTGGAATATAAGTTTCATATATGTTATAAAACATAGAGGATTTTCGTTGATGTCTTTGTGGAAGTCTCGTACACCTTTCACAAATGGCACACTTGGGGATTTGACAAAATAGTCTTGAGGCAGATTCTAACCGGTATTTATAGCAAGCTTACATTTAGCACGTAATTTTGAATGGCATGCTCGGGGCTCTGACAAAACAGTCTTGAGGCAGATTCTAATCAATATTTAAAGCAAGCTTACATTTAGCACACAATTTTTGGCAAATCACCAAATGCCGTTAAGCTTTCCAAGTAATTATTACATATAGAAAAATGAAATAAAACACACTAAACTTCAATTCTTAAATATAGGCAAAATAATAGTTCATCTTCACTTTTCCTAAAAATTCGTCAATAACGCACAAAACTTCTTAGCCAATCATATTCATGAGAAATACTTTTTATAATTTATAAAATTAAATATTTTGCAAGTTCACTTTACGAAATTGAATTTTATATTTTTTCTAAATTTTTTATTGTTTTTAATTGGTTGAAAGCTAACTTATTAATAACTAATTAACTAAGAAAAACAAAAATCATTGTAATAGTATTGCCTATGGCAAGTACTAATGATTTTGACTCTATTCTTTATAGGCATTAGTCTAATTCATTCATCCCTAACGTTTTGGTACATATTTTCAATCACTCAATCATCGAAAAAAACATCAAAACATATTTGATTTTCTTTTTCATATATATTTTTGATCTGTACTATTTTACCTAAGCCTAAAGTTGCATACACTTTTCCAAAGCTTGCACTCTTGCTATTAGGTGTAAGATTTAATCTCCAAGTACACTCCTTGTTTCAATTGGTCATCAAGTGAGGAGTCCACGTAGGATTACCCATCTAGGTCTAGCAGAGTCTAAAGAGAAGGAGATTATATGTAGAGGTACAATCCCTTGCCAACACCTTGAAATCTTTGAGCATAGAGTAGTGACACCCTTTTAGGATAATTCAAGGTCAATTAGTTTGAACAACCAACATAATGGTGACTCTGCAAGGGAAATATAGATTGTTGTATCCTTTGAACTTATAATTTGCAAAATTGCATTGTTGTATCATAACAAATTAGCCATTAAAGTCTAGCTAAATAAAATATTGAAACTTTGTTGGGAAATTGTAAAGTATTATTGCATCAGAAACCAGAGAAAGTCTAAAATTTGCTTGTTAGGGTAGTGTTTTGGTCTATAGTCCTCCCTTGTGGGTGGTAACTCTAAAGAGAATCATATCGGTTGAAGACTAATTAGAAGACATTTGCTCAAAATGGAAGGAAGGAGATCATTGATGGATAGGGGTCATTGCTACCACAATTCCCTAATCATTTAATCTTTATTTGTCAACCTAGAGGTGTCTAAAGCTATTTGCAGCAAGAGTTGGATCGGTTTTGGGGGTTTTTTTGTGGGTCTGCCTTATCAAGAACATTTTAGAGTTGTTCCTTCCTTATCGGAAATGGATCTACGCTATTCTTCTAACTTGTTTCTTATTTAACTTATTCTAAAGCTTTAAACCAAAATTACTTCAAACCAGAAAATGTGCAGAGATAGGTCATATTCCAAACTAAATCAGATCATGAGAATGAAGGATTAACTTAATCTAATTTGCAGGAAATAAGAATCTAACATTTACTCAAATTCAAGATCTAACTAATTGATAGAATTTAAATCTAATTTTAAAAACAAACTACTCCAATCCTCATTCGTCCAATTCAACAAGTAATAATTCCTGCTCTATTCATATTCCATTAAAAACATAATCATGTTTATCAATGTTGAACTAACTATCTTTATCTGCAATCTAATTAATTGGAAAGTAAACTGAAAGGACTCTTTTTAATTAACACATCAATCGAAATAAGATTTCAATGATAGATTTGAGATTTATTTTAACATTAAATTGATGAAATGATTTCAATTTAAAGTAAGAATGAAGATGAGCTATTTAACTAATAGGATCACCTTCCTTCGAAAGAGCAGGCCCTGCTTTTCCTCTGGAGGGATCTTAACACAAATATGATCAACTTCTTCTTTTATTCCATCAAATTTTCCCAAAGAGGGACGAAAGTACAAGGTTTCAGTGAAGAAATGAGAAATGAAAATAAGAAACTAATACAATCTACTACATAACTAACTTAAGACTGGATATAAATATCCTTCTCTTATTTGAAAGCATGGGAAAGTGGGAAATTAAACTAACTTTAGTCTATTAAAGATATTCTGGAGCACAGGGAAAGCAATCATGCAGATCACATGATCATCTTCAGTTGATGTCGAATAGAACTTCAGAGTTGGAATACGTGCTTAGCTAGAACTATTGTTTGGTTGACAAGTAACTTGGTCGAAGATGCTGAGTTGTGAAAGGTTAGCCGCCAATGTCATTTGAATGGGAAACCGTTAGCACTTCATTTGTTATATAAATACTCTTCCAGTTATGTGTTAAATACACACAATCATGAAACAATCGGGTAAAAGCAAGAATTTGGGTACACGAAGAGGGGAAGTTTCGGCCAAAAATATTTCTCGTAGAAAACGCGTATGCGTTATTAAAAAAACGTGTATGCACTAAAAAACACGTATGTGTTATATAACACATACACGTTTTATAACATGTAAAAATTGATTATTTAAAAAAAAAAAACTTTTTAGAAACGGGTACCCGTTTTGTAACTAAAAATGGGTACCCGTTTCTTAATTTTTTTTTTTAAAATTATCAAGAAAATAAAGAACACATGCGTTTATGTAACTCATACGTGTTTTTTAAAAACGCGTATGCGTTTTTAAAATTCAAAATTCCCAACCCACATGTTACCTTGGTTTTAGGCTTGGGAAAGGCTTGGCAATCCGAGCCTTAGCCTTTGACCTGCAACTAAAAAACTAAGGAAGATTGAAGAAGAATGTCAAACTTTGGCAATATGGTTGATGGACTTTTTTTCTGAATCAATCTATAAAATTAAAACCCATTAGAGAACACGATGTCTATTTTCCAAATATATAATTTTTATTAATATTGGATTATGTTTGCTATTTTTTAATTAATTTCTAAGAAAACTAGTCCTTAAACTTGAAATATCAGACTTTTTTTGTTTTTTAATAACTTTTTTTTGGTTAAGTTTTTTGTAAAAAATTTTATATGGCATCAAAATTCAGAAAATTCTCTACACAATGAACAAAAAAAGATTCAAAAAATGTTTGCTTTAGGTCCAATTATGCTGTCTGTACATGTCGGTTTTAATAAACAACAATTAAGGTCAATAAAAATTTAATAAAAAAAAATATTCAACCAAAAATTACAAAAAAAATTCCAGATCAAACTTCATGTTGTTAGCTCTCTTTTCCCAAAAGGAATTAGCAAAATACTTTTATTTGGGTCAAAAAGTGTTGTCCGTACACGTGCTTGGTATTGCTAAAAAAGGGACTTTTAAAAAGTTGTTTTTATAGATCCCTATCAAAATTTAATTTCTATAATCTGGGTATTTGAATAATTTACATATTTGGAAACTAGATTAAAAATTAAAAATTTCGTATTACTAAATTTTTTAAAGATTCATTGTGTAAGTGCCTCAAATTTTCAGTCCAAGTGTGACAAATTCTAAAAAACAGCAAAAACACTTCCACTTTTTGAGCTTTTTGTGTACCCAACTTCTTGCATCAATCCAATCACACATTAAATACCATTAAATTATGCATTCATAAGAAATAAGCATTTCTATAAAAGTATTTATATTCTAAGTCTTCATACATAATTAAGCCCATAAATGAAGCATATAAAAGGTAATATCATCAATTTTTAAACCAAACATAAAGTATCAAGTGTTAAATTTAGAAAATATATGAGGTCCTTACAAGGCCTCATCATCCCCCCCTTCTTGCTCTTAACCATGTGCTCATGGTTACATATTAATTATATTAGGGATGTCCTTGTCTAGAGCTTCAATCCATAAGGCACAATCAAATACAACTTCTTTGTATTGGTCTTCTATCCTGAGTTTGTTGGCAAAGCCATTATTCTGTTGAAGTTTCTCATACTATGGTTTCAAGACTTCTTTTGGTATTCTTCCAGGTGCATTAATTTTTGGTGTGGGAATAATGATGACGGGGATCCTAAACCTCATCCCAATTCAGAATTCTTGTTGTTGTTGTTGTTGTATCAAATTGATCACATGCATAACCCTTGTTAAACTCCAACTATATTGTTTGGGCTGATGGGCTCTCTTCTTTTTAATGGATTTGGAATGGAGTTATATCATTCAATACATGCTTGTTGAGCTAATGGATGGAGTGTTCCTTCCAAAATTTGAAAACTTGCAATACTATTCAATAGGTTAGAAACATAAATTGGAGCCACATCATTGAGCCTGACCACTGATCTGAACTTTTTAATAAAGTAGGTTGCATCAGGTTTCTCCCCTCTCATTGGAAAACCATACCTTTTTTGTACTTCCATGTATTCTTCCATTCTTTTCCTCCATTCAACCTGATTCTACAACAAAGAGAAAAATGACCTAATATGGAGTTCTCCAACATAAATGTTAAGGAGAGAATCATCTATATCTCCCATAAGATAACCATGCTGGAAAAATTCACACATTTGATTTTGAATAATTGGATGACTTTTAAAATATGATTGTGTTATGAAATAACATGCACAATAGAAGAATATGATATGAAATATGCTGCAAATACTTGATAATAATTGAGAATAACAAGCCACTTCGAGGGGGAAAACCTCCAAATATCTCTAATGAGAACACACTTCACACTTGATGATGAAATAAGACTCACAACCTCCTATATATACCTATTTATGCCAAGGATATCACCTAGGCCGACTTAGACACACCTATATAAGACTTAGGCCGACCTAAACAACTAAATAACAATATACTAATGATAATGACTTAATAGAGAGTTAAGATAGCCACAAGCTGACTATTCATAACCCGATGTACAATAATATTAAGGGCGTAGCATGCCCCCCTTCTTCAAAGAAGCATTGTCCTCAATGCTAATCAAGTTCGGAAACTTTTGAATGAACTCCTCATCTTCCCATGTGGCATCTTCAACTGGTAAATTCTTCCATTGGATGAGATACTCAATGATAGTTCTATTCCTTAGCTTCTTTGTGCATGTTTGACGAATGCACTCTGGTTCCAAAATGATTCTCCCTTCTTCATCCAACTCGGGAAGTGTTGTTTGAGTGGGAATATTATGCCCAATTACCTTCTTCAAATAGGAAACATGAAAAATTGGATGTATCTTTGTTGTTGGTGGCAACTCAAGCTTGTAGGCAACACTACCGATCTTCTGCATGATTTGGTATGGACCATAATACTTTGGAGACAACTTATTATTCTTTCTTTGCTGCTTTAGTGATATTTTCTTATAAGGTTGCAATCGCAAGAAGAACCAATCCCCAACTTCAAAACTTCTTTCACTACGATGTTGGTTTGCCTGTTGTTTCATTCGATTTTGTGCCATGGCTGAATTCTCCTTGAGTCCTGAAAGTACTTGTTGTTGATGAAGCAAGTGGTCTTCTATTGCCTAAACTCTTGGGGACACCTTAATTGATGATGTGATGGAAGAAGGATGATATCCATAAAGTGCCAAAAATGGAGACATTTTTGATGAGCTATGAAAAGAAGTGTTATACCACCATTCCGCAAGTGGTAGCGAATCTACCCACTGAGACTGTTTCTTTGAAGTGAAACAACATAGCTATCCTTCCAAACACTTATTAACAACCTCTATTTGCCCATCTGATTGAGGGTGGTATGAAGAGCTAAGAGCCAATTGAGTACCCAAACATGAGAATAAATCTTTCCAAAAGTGACTAGTGAAGATAGGATCACGATCACTAACAATAACTTTAGGTGTACCATGTAGCTTTTGGATATTCTCTCCAAAAAACTTTATGCTTGCACTTCTTTGTAAAAGGATGTGCTAGATACAATCAGAAATGTGCATATTTAGTGAGCAGATCAGCTACCACCATGATGACATTATGACCTTTAGATTTGGGGAAGCCCTATGATGAAGTCCATGGATACCTCTTCTAGCTGGCTAGGAATAGATAAAGGGGTTGCAAGAGACCTGGTGTCTTAATTGTCTCCCCTTTATGCCTTTGACACGCAAACATTTAATACAAATTTTTGAACATCACTTATGGCCCTCCCAAAGAAATCTTGCTTGAGCTTCGATGATATGTCTTCAAAATCTTGAATGACCACCACTGGAGACTCATGCAACTCTATGAATCTTGATTTTAAGGTTGGGTCTTGGAGATACAAGTACTCTTTATGCACAAGAGTATCTCCCTTCCAACAAAACTTATCACGAACTACTAGGATCCTTTTTAATTGCTTGATGATATTACTTGTCCTGTATCCTTTTGCCACTCTGCTTTGGCTTCCCTCCACCCAATTTGCTTGTAATATTGAAAGGGCACACAATAAGGCTTCATTTCTCATCCTTCCTTGTGATGCATCTCGACAATATTTTCTTTCCCTTTCTTATATACAATCTCAAGTCATATCCTAACATCTTAGTGACCCATTTTTGTTGCTCTTGATCGTCGTTGTTCCAAAAAGCCTTTTTAGGCTATCATGATCCTATCTTAACCTTGAAATCTACCAGCCAATAGATAAGGCCCGCGCCATTTGTTTCCTTTGCATGGAGTATCGCTAGCATTTCCTTCTCATAAAATAGGTTTTAGTTGATTCTTGCCTTTTTAATTGGCATTTCTGAAAAGAGATTGAGGTGAACTTCTTGCATGAGCATTGCTCCTATCCCATTTCCAGAAGCATCACATTCCACAATGAATTCCTTGGTGAAGTCAGGAGTGGCAAGTACTGGAGTTGTACACATAGCCTCCTTCAATCTCTCAAATGTTGTATTGGCAGACTTGTTCCAATGAAAGGAATCCTTCTTCAATAGAGTAGTGAGAGGTGCTGCTATACTACCATAATTCTTCACAAATCTTCTATAGTACCTTGTCAATCCCAAGAATCCTCTCAGTTTCTTAATGGTTTTTGGAATAGGCCATTCCATGATAGCCTTAATTTTGTTAGGGTCCACCTTTACTCCTTCATGTGAAACTATGTGTCCCAAATGCTCCACCTCTGTAATACCAAAAGTACACTTGGATGGCTTAGCATAGAGTTTATGATCTTAAAGTATTTGTAAATGCTTGGTCACATGTGCAAATGTTTATTTCCCAAGTCTTGCTATAAGAATTAATATATCATCAAAATTACTAGCACAAACTTTCTCAAGAACTTCTTAAAAATGGAATTCATCAAACTTTGGAATGTAGATGGTGCATTGGTAAGACCAAATGGCATCACCAAAATTCATAATGACTTTCATGAGTCTAAAATGCTTTCTTACAAATATCTTCCTCCTTAATCCAAATTTGGTGATAACTAGATCGAAGATCTAACTTGGTAAAATACATAGCTTCATTCAATTCATCTAGAAAATCATCAATAATTGGAATAGGGAACTTATCTTTAATGGTGTACATGTTAGGCGCTCTATGTCACGGACACATCAATAAGCCCAGTATCCTTCCTTCTTACGCTTTTATCACCCGCGGTGACGAGTAAAGCACTTTGGCTATGCCTGATAATTCTTACCTCTAACATCTCTTGAACAATTTTTTCTATCTCACTCTTTTGTATGTGTAGATACCTGTAAGGCTTGATGTTTGGTGGTTGGCTCCCTGGGACTAACTATATGGCATGATCATGATCCCTCTTAGGAGGAAGTCCTTTAAGCATATCTCCAAGAACAACTGAGTGACTATCAATTATAGCTTGCAAATCTGGATGAGGAGTAATAGATTGAGAGACTTCTAATGAACATAGTTAGACCTGAAACCATCCACTCCTTTCTTAAGCAACTTTTGCATTTGATGAGAGCTTACCATTTGTGGAGATTTTCTTCAACCCCTTAGCTCTACTAGCCTTCCTTCCGATTGAAATCTCATGAATAGTTCTTGGAAGTTCATCTCAATTGTTCCTAATGTAGTAAGCCATTGTACTCCCAAAACAATATCTGCTGCACCCATGGATATCAGATACATTGGGGTATCAAGTTGATAAACTCCCATGGATAATTTAATGCTATGAAACTTCCCTAAACAACTAACTGTACCACCATCTGCAATCAAAACTTAAACTCTGGAGCTGGATATATGAAACAATTTAGACGAGTAGCTAACTTTTTGTTGATGAAATTATGAATACTACCTGAGTCGATCAACACTGTTACCGTCTACTTCTTTAGGAACCCCACCACCTTGAGAGTTTGTGGAGCGCTAAAACCTAAGAGTGCATGACAAGAAATGATTGGTTGAGAATCATATGATTCCTCATTTGACTCCCTTTCATCTTCTAGTATGGGTTCCCCCTCTTCTTCCTCATTGGGACCTTCAATATAAAACAATTTCTTTTCACTACATTTATGTCCTCGACTGTATTTGTTATCACAATTAAAACACAAGCCTTTTTCTCTTTTCTCCTCAATTTGTTGTGGAGTAAACTTAGTAGGTTGTGTTGAATAACCTTTCTCTCTTGTCACATTAGCCCCTTGCTTCTTAGGAATCAAATACTTCTCCTCTACCTTGCGTGCTAAGATAAAAGACTCATTTATGGAACTAGGGCTAAACATGCGTACCTCATGTTGAATGTGATCCTTGAGACCACCCAAGAATAAGTCATTCAAGTTTTCCTCCGTAATTGTATCCACCCTTAAGGATAGATTTTTGAATTGTTGAATATAATCCTTAACTGATCCTGTTTGTTGAAGTTTAGCTAGTTAATTTGAAGAAGTTATGCAGTGGCCAGCTATTGCTATATATTGTGCTTGGAGTTTCTGCGTAAAAATTGACCATGAGATGGTGAGACCCTTTTTCCTTCA
Source organism: Sequoia sempervirens (assembly GCA_007258455.2). NCBI lineage: Eukaryota > Viridiplantae > Streptophyta > Pinopsida > Cupressales > Cupressaceae > Sequoia > Sequoia sempervirens. The sequence continues at coordinate 8,209,274 of VDFB02292527.1, read as the reverse complement.
ATGAGTACAAAGCCAATGATACAAAATGAATTGATTTGGTTCTAGATATAGGGAAGCCATTGTGACCTTTTGTCCATTTAGGATTTGGGTGTACTTCAAAAAAAATTCTCCATTGGTTTATCCATGTTAAGAGGATCCTTACCATCGAACTGCGCATATCCACCTTTGGAAAATAAATTCCTATCCCCATAGGAGTACTAAAAGCTTGTGTCGATTAGTAGTGACCTAGAATTTTCACCTTGGCAGCAGGGAACTCCTTTCTTGATTGATACAGTAGGTGCTTAACGTGTTTCATATATTGATATATCTCCTCTTAGGTCCACACATATCCATCTTAATTGAAATTTCTTTATGACCTTATTGATTTCGGCTCATTATAGATGTATCCTCGATTGTTTCACCATCCTTGTCGAGGTCTTCCTCCCAGTGACATTCTTTTTACCCCTTGTTGAAGGCCCCGACATGATGGAAACCACTAATGTTGAAATAAATCACACAAATGAAACTTAAATTCTCTCAAATTTTTACTTTAATATCCTTTATTATGTCTTCAAAAACGCAATAAAAATCAGACTCCAATTCATCAAGATGTGCGAGATATGTAGATTCCAAAAAAATAGTGTAGAAACCCTAATTATGCAGTAATTCGCTTAATTCTAATCCAATTCTTCTGAAATCCGGACTGTAGTTTCTTCAATATGTTCTTCAAAAACCCTTTAAAATTCAAAAAAAAATTCTCCAAAATCTGAAAGATACGCTCTTCCAAAAATCGCCTTTAAAATTGAGAAAAACCTTGCCTCCATGGTGCCAAGATCATGCTCTGATACCACTTGTTATGAAATAACTTGCACAATAGAAGAATATGATATGAAATATGCTGCAAATACTTGATAATAAATGATAATAACAAGCCACTTTGAGGGGGAAAACCTCCAAATATCTCTAATGAGAACACACTTCACACTTGATGATGAAATAAGACTCACAACCTCCTATATATACCTATTTATGCCAAGGATATCACCTAGGCCGACTTAGACACACCTATATAAGACTTAGGCTGACCTAAACAACTAAATAACAATATACTAATGATAATATGACTTAATAGAGAGTTAAGATGGCCACAAGTCGACTATTCATAACCCGATGTACAATAATATTAAGGGCGTAGCAGATTGTAGAAAATCATTGTTAGTCTTGAAATCAAGAGGTCTCTGTAACACAAGTTGATTTAATTTCCATTTCAAAAAAAACTCTATAAGAAATAAACCATACATCCCTGAAGGTTTTCTTGTAGCTACTAATGCAAAAGCTATGTCCACTACTTCAACAACCTTCTTTTCTGCTTCATCCCTTTCCTTTGTAACTGCTTCTATCTTATCCTGAAGTTGTTTATATTTCATAGTAGTGAGTGAAAGATACCTCGGCCCTATGGACTTTTCCTGCAGTTTTCCCTTCAGTGGAGGTAACAGAAGTAATCCAGAAGATGAAAATACTGTATGCTCTGGTTCTTCCCTGTTAGGAGCTACTCTATGCCTTCTTTCTATTTCCTCTTTCAACCTTTGAATTTTGCTATCTTTTTGTTCACATTGCTTAGTTACTTTTCCTAGCGTTTCCTTAGCATTCTCCAGTTGAGTAAACAACTGAGCCGTGTCCTGTTGCAACTGAGATTTTAGTTTTTCTACTTTTGTTTCATATTTTGAGATTTCTTCGTCTCTTTGTTTCAATTTCATTTCCAATATCATATTCTGCATTTTAAATTCTTCTACTTCTCTCTCCAACCTTGATAATTTCAATGCAAATTGAATTTGTGTTTCTTTTTCTTTTCTCTGATTTAAATCACTATCTATTTCTTATGGTTGTTCTATGGGTTGTTTCCTTTCCCTGTGGATAAATGGCTCTTCTGTTTGTTCTCCATGTTGAGTTGGAGAACCAACAATAGTATCATGAATTTGGATTTCTTCAAATACTTGGAACTCTGATAATCCAATGTTTTCTTCAAACATTGGGGATAAAGGCTGAGAATCTTCCTTTTCAATAGGAGATTCTGGGGGAGTAGTAGGGTTTTGCATAGTAGTTTCGGCCAAAGGGGTTTCTATAGATTGACAATCTTTAGGTTCTTCCATCTCATATTCTTCAACTTGAATTACAGGAGGGAATTTTTGACTTTTCCTTTTCTTTCCTCTCTTCAGTTTCTTTTCTTTCTTAGGTTTTTCAAGTTTTTCTTCCTGTTTTCTTTTCTTTAGTTTTTCTTTTTTCTCAACCCCTTTCTTCTTTTTATCGCTTCTTTCTTTAGGCTCATACCTTTAAGGATTTTATTTATTTTTCCTTCCTTTTTCTAGAAGGTTCAACTTCTTCAGAGTCTAGTTTTTTATGCCTCTTTAAAGTTTTTTCCCTAACTTTTTTCTGAGCTCTTCCCCTTTTCTATTTTCAAAGTTCTGGTTATGGGGGTTTTATATTTTTCTGAACTTTCACCTTCAGTATTCATCAAGAATTATATCCATTTTTCTTCACCATTAGGTTTTTGCATGAAATGATGCTTAACAATTAAGTGCATTTTTACCCTTATGAGGGCCAGTATGCTACAGTGTTGGGGCTAGCTCTGTGGTTGTTGATTCATGTTCGCCATGGGCAAGCTAAACCAGTGGTAAGGGTAAATTTTTCCTGCATTCTTGTTTTCAAAAATCAATGGCTTTTTTGTAGAATGTGTCAGTTTTCCCATTCTATGACATTGATCACAATGTTTGATGTAGTGAGTTGCATCCCTAATCATTGTTGGCTAGAAATAGCCTGCTCCAAGAATCTTATGTACTATTCTCATTGTGTAGTAATGTCCTGCACCTGGATCATCATGGCATGCCTTCAAGATATCATAAACATCTATTTCCTGTACACATCTTCTCATGACACGATCTAGACACATCTTAAACAACAAACCATTAATCCATTCAAACCTGGAACTTTCTCTAACTAATCTATTTTGTTGCTTAGATGAAAAATTTAAGGACATTTCCCAGTGACTAAATAATTATCAATATCAGCAAACTAGGGTGATTGAATTGATATAGAAAATAGGTGTTCATCAGGAATTTATGCATCTTCAATCGGTTGATTATTCTCTTGTAAAACTATCCTAGATAAATATTCAGCCACAACATTATCTTTACCTAGTTTATCAACAATCGTTACATCAAATTCTTGTAATAATAACAACCATTGAATGATACGTCCTCCCACCACAACTTTATTCATTAGGTATCGAATAGCTGCATGGTCAGTATGTACAAATGTCTTATAACCAATAATATAATGTCTAAGTTTGTTAATAACATACACAACTGCTAAAAATTCCTTTTCAGTAGTGGTGTAATTCTCTTTAGCTGGGTTAAGATTTTTACTTATATAATAAATGGTATGCATTGCTCCTGATTCATCCTTTTGTCCAAGAACTGCCCTGATCACAAAATTAGATGTATTTTCATTTATGTGAAAAGGTTCACCTTAGACTAGTCCAGCTATAATAGGTGCGGTTGTTAAGGCATGTTTAATATTCTCAAAGGACTGTTGACACATTGCAGTCCAAAGAAATTTTGAATCTTTCTTTAATAAATTGAATAGAGGACCTACAATTTTACTAAACTCTTCTATAAACCTTCTATAATAACCATCATGTCCTAAAAATATTCTCACTTCAGTTTGGCTTCGAGGTACTAGTATCCTCAGAATAATCTTAATTTTCTTAGGTTCTACCTTGATTCCTTCTTTTGATATATGATATCCTAACACAATTCCTTTACTCATTATTAATAGACTTTTCTCAATGTTCAATGATAATCTATGGTATTCAAAACTTGATTCAGATTATTCAAAGATTCTTCATAAGTTTTACAATGAACTGTAAAATCATCCATGTATACCTCCACACATGTTATTGTTAAATCTACAAAAATAACAAGAACAACATGTTGGAAGGTAGTAGGTGCATTACATAGTCCAAAAGGAAAGAATCTATAAGCGGTACTCCATGGGAAAGTAAACATGGTTTTATCTTGATCTTCTAAAGCTACCTGAATTTGGTTGTATCCACTAAAACTATCAAGAAAAGAAAAGTAACTACTACCTGATAAGTTATCCAATACTTGGTCAACAAAAGGTAGTGAAAAATAATCTCTTTTAGTAGCTTTGTTCAATTCTCTATAATCCACACATACTCTCCATTTACCATTTTTCTTAGGCACTATGACTAGTGGAGAAACCTATTGACTGTTTGGAATAGGATAGATGAATCCTACCTGAAGCAATTTTTCTATTTCTAACTTCACAATATCTCTTAGTGCAGGGTTAATCCTTCTCTGAGCTTGTCTTACAGGTTTAACATCCTCAGTGTAAATGTGATGTGTACAGATATCAGGATGAATCCCTCTCATGTCCTTATAATCCCAAGGAAATGCTTCAGTATTCTTTTCTAAAATTTCTTTTAGATCATCTTCTTGTTTAGTCGATAAGGAAACATTAATGAGTAAGGGCTTATCTATTTGTACTAAGATTTGCTAAGTCTTATTTTGAAGAGTGGGGGGGGTTCTCCAATCAAAATATTTAAAGGACAAGGATGTGGAAAAAGTTGATGGAGTAATTGGCTATGATCTGAATCAAAATTCATGATATTAGTTAAATGATAGTGATCTTGATCATCAATCACATCATTAACTTCAAGGTTTCCTTCTTCCTCATCCATACATTCTTGATACTATTCTACATGCTCTGTCAATGTTACCATAGCAAGTTCTCAAACCTCATCATCTTTTGAATTAAAATCATTAGTCCAACTGTGATTTTTAGATGATAAAGATGGTTTTGCTAGTGGGTAAAGGGATATTTCCTTTTGTCTGATTCCATTAGAAATGGTCATGCTTCCAGACCTACAATCAATAAGGGCAGCATGTGTTTCCAACCAAGGTCTTCCCAAAATGATTGGATAGCCTGTCTTTCTTTGTTTACTTTTCAAGACAAGGAAATCACCAAGATATTCCCATGTGTCAATAGTAACAATGACGTCTTCAAGAATCCCTTTTGGTTTTGCAATTGATTGATCTGCTAATTGCAAGATCGTGGTTGTTAATTTAACATTTGTAATTCCCAATTTGTCAGCTATTTTAGTTGTGATAACATTAATAGCAGCCCCTAAATCAATAAGGACATTTGAAATTTTAATTTTATTAATGTTAAGGGTAATCATTGGACTTCCTGGGTCACCATACTTCTGAGGGATCAAATTTCCTAACAAAACACCAGATAGTTTCCCTCCAATTTTAATTGTGGAAGGTAACTTCTTTTTCCTTCTAGGTGTTTTGACACATAAAGACTTAACCACCTGGTTAATCTCTAGAATATCACAGATAGCTCTCAGAAGTGGAATCTCAATGTTATTTTTTAAGTTCTCTAATAATTTTGGAATCTACTAAATTATCTAGTTTCTCCTCGACTTGTTTTCCACTCATCGATTCTTGTTGAAATCGTGCAGGAAATGGTGCTTGTTTATCAGAAGAAATATCTTAACTCTTTTGCAATGTATCCTTCATCAAGTCTTGTTACTATTCATCCTTACTCAAATTAGGTTTTGATGGTACTAATCGAGTCGTCAATTGAATATCTTTTAAATCAATGTTGTTTAAACCAACTGTATTAGAATTAGTATTGTAAGCTGGCTGTTGAGGTTAAACATTTTTAGGATTGGGAACTGGCTGAGTTGGAATTTTAGGTTGGTTTACTACTTTAGAATTTGAAGGTTGAGTTGAACCAGGAAAAGTGATTGATTTTTATTCCAAGGTCTTCTCGGTCCTTGATTTTTCCATTGAGGATTATTACTTGGTTAGGCTTCCATTGAGGTTGATTAGGCTACCATTGATATTGATTAGGTTACCATTGAGGCTGATTCCATTGAGGATTAGTCCATTCAAGTTGTCCCCAAGGTGGTCCCCAAGATGTTTGCATAGAAGGAGGTGGAATTGGCATTTGTTGGGTGTTCCATGGAGATTGTGGATTCCATTGACCAGGAGAATTCCATTGATTCGAACCCCAATTGGCATTATTTCTGGGATTGGACTATCCTCCAAAAGTAGGATTAAATTGTATCTGTCCTATATAGTTGAGTTCTTATTCCAAAGGTAAGGATTGAGAAGGTTTCTTCAAATGATTTTTAATCTCTGGAAGGAGATTACATTTACCAGTAGAATGCCTCTTCTCACAAATATCACACAAATCTACTTGATTAAGAGGACATTCCCTTAATGGATGTTTCGTCTCTACACTTAGGACAATATATAGCTAATGGTTCTACTATTATTTTGTCAGGTTGAGAACTAAGATGAAGTAGGATATCAATTTTTAAATTTTTTATTTCTTCCATGACCTTAGAAACATTAGTTGAGGAACCCCTATTCTTCTTTATCTCCTCCTCCTTGGTCTGCCATATTTTCTAAATGGATGGAGACTATTCGAGTTGAAGATGATGAAATCGAAGAGTGTGATGGACATCATTCTAGAGAAGGTATTAGATCTCTTCTTATAAATCTTCCAAACTAGTCTCTTTGTTAGTTCATCAACTAACAAAGAGATTCTTACCAACACCTAAGGCTTCAATTTTCTTTTAAAGGCCAAATCATTCCCTGAAAACAATGCCAAAAATGATGGATAGGGGTCGTTGCTGTCACAATTCCCTAATCATTTAATCTTTACTTGTCAACCTAGGGGTGTCTAAAGCTATCTACGACAAGAGTTAGATCAATTTTGGGGGGGTCTGTTGTGGGTCTACCTTGTCAGGAGCGGTTTAGAGTTGTTCCTTCCTTATCGAAAGTGGCTCTACGCTATTCTTCTAACTTATTTCTTACTTAAATTATTCTAAAGATTTAAACCAGAATTACTTCAAACTAGAAAATGTGTAGAGAGGTCATATTCCAAGCTAAATCAGATCGTGATAATGGAGGATTAACTTAATCTAATTTGCAAGAAAATAAGAATCTAACATTTACTCAAATTCAAGATCTAACTAATTGATAGAATTTAAATCTAATTTTAAAAACAAAATACTCCAATCCTAATTCATCCAATCCAACAATTAATAATTCCTACTCCGTTCATATTCCATTAAAACATAATCATTTATCAATGCTGAACTAACTATCTTTATTTGAAATCTAATTAACTGGAAAGTAAACTGAAAGGACTCTTTTTAATTAACACAGTAATTGAAATAAGATTTCAATGATAGATTTGAGATTTATTCTAACATTAAACTGATGAAATGATTACAATTTCAATGAAGATGAGATATTTAACTAATAGGACCACCTTTCTTTGGAAGAGCGGGCCCTGCTCTGCCTTTGGAGGGATCTTAACACAGATATGATCAACTTCTTTTATTCCATCAAATTTTCCCAAAGAGGGATGTAAGTACATGGTTTTAGTGAAGAACTAAGAAATGAAAATCAAAAACTAATACAATCTATTGCCGAACTAACTTGAAATTGGATATAAATATCCTTCTCTTATTTGAAAGTAGGGGAAAACATGAAATTAAACTAACTTTAGACTTTAGTCTATTAAAGATGTTCTGGAGTGCATGAAAAATAATCATGGAGATCACATGATCATCTTTAGTTGATGTCGAACAAAACTTCAAAGCTAGAATATGTGCTTAGCTGGAACTATTGTTTGGCTTATAGGTAGCTCGGTCAAAGATGTTGAGTTGTGAAAGGTTAGTCACCAATCTCATTTGAATGGGAAACAGTTAGCACTTCATTTGTTATATAAATACTCTTCCAGTTATGTGTTAAATGTTAGAGTAAAGGTTTTAATTTAATCATGTTGATTAAATTATCTTTATTCCTCTCCTAAGATTTAACTTTAGTTTGCATTTTGTGACATTTAATAATTATATTAATTATTAAATGTCTACCTATTAGGGTTTCTTTTAGGGTTGTACAATATCCTTTTATAAGGATTCATCATTGTAATTTATCTCTCTCTTGGATGAATACATTTTTCAGCTTTCAGAGCACCCTTGCTTGTTTGTCTCCATCTCTTCTTTCTGTGACAGGTTATTTGCATGCAGGTGATCTTCAGGGTCTATGAAGTTGGATTTCTCAACTTCTACATGGTATCAGAGCTCTAGACTTGCTGCTTCCTGTTCGATTTTTGAAGAATTTGGAGCTTCGAGGGTTTGATAGGGCTTTTAAAAGTTTTTTGGCTGATTTTGAGTGGATCTAGCTTACTCCATTTTTTGGGTGCATTTTGGGCCCAAACGGACCTCACGGTTGGATTCAGAGCGGCCAAAAACCCATATTTTCATATATGGTTTGACCTATTTGGGCATAGTTGATCTAGGAGGCAAATTTTTTTTCCTCAGGGGCCGTATGGCCCCCAGGCACGATTTCCGAGGCAAAAATTCAAAAAAATTCAAAAAATAAAATTTCATGGTTTTTTTGGGCACTGCCTGTGTAAACGGCACCCACCGCTGGTTTGGGAGGCGGCCACTGCTCTAAACCACCACTGAGTTTTCCTGGTGTAGCCCCCGACGGGCCCTACTGGTCGCCGCCCTTGTTTTCCATCGCCCCGGCCGCCGCCCTGCTTTCCACGTCCCGGCCACTGTCGTGTTTTTCCCTGTCTTCGCTGGCTTTGTTGACTCCGCGTCTCGGCTGCCGCCCGGTCTTCACCGCCCTGTTGACCGCCGCCTGCGCCACCGCCCACGCTCCATTGCCCATGCTCCGACGCCCGCGCTCCGCTGCCCAAGCTTCGGTCCAGCTCGCCGAGCTCGCCTGAGCTCGCTCGGCTCACCGAGCCCAGCCGCCGGATCTGACGCCTAGCCCCTGGTTGCCCAGTGGACCATGGGCCGATTTTTTTTAGCCCCCAGGGCTCTGGAGGCCTTATTGAGCATTTTCAAGAGACTTTCAGTAAATTGGGTATAAAATGGGCGTATGGGCTCTATTTTTTTCAAACGAGATACCGTTGGAAAGATGATTTTGGCACCGTTCTAATGAATTAGGTCTAATTTCCTATTTTTTCCGTTTTGATGCTTTTTTCCTCAGTCAAAGTCAGAACAATATTTTTGCACTCCTGGAGCCGTATCTTTTGCCTCCGGACTCCGTTTTTCACAAACGAAGAGGAGTTGGAAAGATGTTTCTGTTCTCCTTCCAGATTTGTCATTTATTTTTCTAGAATCTGTACCAGGTATATTTTATTCAGTATTTTGTGTTTTCACACATCTGTCAATTACTTGGACGTTTCAGCACTTGGAAATGATTTTTTTTGCATGGGATGGCTTTATTTGATCTAGTTTATCAGTATTGAGGTCAGTTTTCTCAATTTTTTGTAATTTGAAGAGTTATCATGGGTTTTTCTACTCACCCTTCAGTTGTATTTTTGGAACGGGGTAATTATGAGTCATAGGCAAAGGGCATACTTACACATTGTAGGTGGCTTAATTTTTTGCCTTATTTGTATGTTCTCATACCTGAACCAACAACTTCAGAGGGAAAACTAGCTTGGGATATCATTAGAAATCACATAGTAGGAGTTATTTTGTCTAGTGTTGATTATGACACTGTGTGGGCTATATTGGGCATTGATTATCCTCACTCACTTTGGACACATCTTTGGGAGATCTATGGAGACCCCAGTCTTTCTCCATTCCCAGAGGATCCTGCTTCAGATTGTCTTGTACCCATTGGTTGGAGAGAGAACACACCTTTTGATCACGATACTTTAGAAGAGCTTTAGTATTTAGACACCCTTACATATTCTGATGAATTAGAGGATTGTCTCATAGTTCCTACTCTTTAGACTGAGATTATACATGCATCAACATCTTCTCCTGTTGTTCTTGATCAGTTTGATATTGCCTCTTCTTTGGCCCCTATTGATTCAGCTAAGCAGGACATCATACATCTTTCAGACATGGCTACTTGGGATTCTTATCTTGCAGGCATTTCATCTTTGTTTGTAGAGTCCTATATTGCAGATCTGGAGGATTACTTTGAGGATTTTCAGCTCCTCTTTGTTGACAGCCATATTCCAGCTGTTAGCCCACCATCATCTATGCATTCAGAGGTTGTAGTTCAAGAGTCTTCAGTTCAGTTTGGATTTGACATCTTTTGTTTCAGTTCAGACAGAGAGATTCTTCAGCATCCTATCATGGCACACATCTTGAGACATCTTGGTTCTTCTCTTTTCACAGGGTTTCTTCGACATTTTCCTTTGGATCCATTTCTTCCCAAGGGGAGAAATATTATTTTTCGCTTCAGGATATCTTTTTGGATTCTACATTAGGCATCTACCATTGCGACAAGAGTTTCTTCATTATGGGGGGGCCTTCTAGTCTCTTTCTTTTTCTCCTATGGAGACCATTGTACATGTACTTATGTGATAGAAGCTGTTTATGGGGGGTCTTATGTTATCCACCTCCTATCCTTCTGTTATTAGTGCATTTATTTCTTTCATCTCTTTTTGGAGTAGAGTTTTTCCCATGAGGTTTTCTCTATTTCTCCACTTTACAGAGATTTGGTTGTAATTGGGTACCTGATCAGGCCTTGTTGTCGGGACCCAAGTTTACTTTCTTGCATTGTAGTTACCTTTGATTTCTTGCACATGTTTGTAGCTGCACTTTTGCTCATCTTAAGGGGGGGTGTTAGAGTAAAGGTTTTAATTTAATCATGTTGATTAAATTACCTTTATTCTCTCTTAAGATTTCACTTTAGTTTGCATTTTGTGACATTTAATAATTATATTAATTATTAAATGTCTACCTATTAGGGTTGCACAATATCCTTTTATAAGGATTCATCATTGTAATTTCTCTCTCTCTCTTGGATGAATACATTTTTCAGCTTTCAGAGCACCCTTGCTTGTTTGTCTCCATCTCTTCTTTCTGTGACAGGTTATTTGCATGCAGGCGATCTTCGGGGTCTGTGAAGTTGGCTTTCTCAACTTCTACATTAAATACACACAATCATGAAATAATCACACATTAAATACCATTAAATTATGCATTCATAGGAAATAAGCATTTATATAAAAGTATTTATATTCTAAGTCTTCATACATAATTAAGCCCATAAATGAAGCATATAAAAGGTAATATAATCAGTTTTTAAACCAAACATAAAGTATCAAGTGTTAAATTTAGAAAATATATGAGGTCCTTGCAAGGCCTCATTAATCACAGTTTTAGAAGGATCCTAACAAGAAACTATATGGAGAATACTGAAAGGAAGGCCAAACTTGGACAAATAAAAATTCAGGTATGCCTAATTCTCCAATTGAAAACCCATTTGTAAGTAATGAGAATATAAGGAGAAATGAGAATGCCAGTGATAAAACATACAAATGAGGTTAATGTACAAATAAATATAAATATTAAAATGATTGGTCCTTGGAGAGGACCTAGTTATAAAGAACCTATCAATAGTCTTGACAAAATTTAGAAAGAGTATGAATTAAGAGAACCATTTTTTGGTCAAAGTGTTTCTTAGAAAAGCAACCCTAGATAGAACATTGTTGTTGAACATGGTCAATATTTTACAACAGGAAGGTCATGGATTGAAGAGATTGTAGCTCAAGGATACCACATAAACACTCTTGGTCCTAGAATACTAGGGGTTGGTAAATTAGTAGAAAACTCAAGTGAAGATGATATCTTTGTAAACACTAGAGTAGAGAAAGGAAAAATCATAGTGGTTGAGAGTTCTAGTCGGGATCTCATCGATGAAGTGAATGCCTTAAAGGTTGAGTTAGATAGAATAGAAGCTTAGAGGATTAGCCATCATATAAGAAGAAGAATTGATGCCTTAAGGGTAAGTGCACCAATTTGTGACACAATTTAGGTGTAAAATTGTAAAAATTCACAAAAAAAGGCCAAAATAGGCAAATTGGCACACACCAAATGCCAAAGGTGAATAAAAGAAAAAAACACATTTTGAAACCTCATTTCACTTCAACCTGCAACTTGGCTTGGAGGATTTGAGGTCTACAACTCGCGCTCGCCAAATATCACCCATTATTTGCATCCTTAGCTTGCTATTTTTCACAAGGATGCAACCAACACGTTAGATACGTCGAAGATTGTGAAGAGGTATGCATTTTTATTCTATTTATTTTGAATTTGATTTAGAATGCAGATTGAAATAGGTTTTTATAATAAAATTTTGTTCTAATTCTCAAGGAATGAAACTCCACCTCCAAACATTGAGAATTCACATCCATGCCCTTAGGAAGAGCCTTCTATTCAAGAACAACCTAAAACCCCTCCATCAATTCATAGGCATCCCCAAGGAACACAAGAAAATATTCTAAATCAAATTGAAAACAATAAAAGAGACATTGAACAATTAATTGGAAGATTAACTGAGCATGCCGAAACCCACCCTTATAGGAGAGGGATTGTTGAATCATTGAAGTCAATTATATCTCATGTAGGAGAAATGAGAGAGAAAATAAATTTTTGGTCAAATAAGAGGCATGAGATGAGACAATATTATGCTAGAGGTTTGTCATATGTAGATGTTAAAAAAAAAAAAATTAGCAAAGCTGACTTGTGTGCCCTATTTATGGACCCGAAAACCAATGCACCTTTGTCTCATACATGCAGGAGGTTCCCCATCCATTGGTGCCACCATGAGTTAATTAAAAATAAATTTTGGGAGTGATGGTGGATGGTATTTGACCAACCTCCATGCAATAACCATGAGGTACCACAATAATTTTTGAGGAAACTCTATTGTGAGTTTATCCTCAATAAGATGCCAAGTTATTTTGACATCTTAGAATTTCAGGGTAGAGGTGGGGGCTCCACACATGATGGACCTGTTGCACGACATAATCCACAGTTAGCACTGAGACCCTTGGCCAGACCCATGGAGGAGCATGTTGCCATTCCTTCCATTGTTAAGGATAGTGTAGAGGTGGACACGCTGGAGTCGATTGGATCACTCACCTAGACCATTTTACTGTGTGCAAGGCCTCTAGTAGAGCCTGGCGTGGAGGAGACGTGTATGTCCCGAGCTCCATCGTACCATTGTGGTGCTTGTGGTGCAGTTTGCATGTACGATTATCAGAGTGCTCGGGATACATCTACACAACCTACATCAGTTGCAGAGGCGATGGATTTCACAGATGATTTACTAAATGATACATTTGACATTGACACTTAGATAAAATTCAACAAGTTCATTTAATGTTGTTTATTAAATTATATTTTGAAATTTAAGAATAAGTAAATTAGTAGAATTTCAATATGATGAAATTTCAGGGTCGGAGTATTCATGAGACGTGCCCCATTCCTATAGACCCTTATTCATTCTCGACGTTGAGTCCATAGGTATGCAACTAGTATTAAAGATATTATTATTGCATTTGAACTGTTGAATGTTTGTCTCGTAACATGCTTTGGATTTCAAACAATTTCTTGGTGGACCTTCGACCTCCACACCTCGCAATTCATTTCCTCAAACAACTTACACTCAGGTAGCCTTTACTCAATAATGGTGTTGTAAAACAATGTTAGCTAGTTTTCATAATTTTGCATATACAAATCTAAAAAATTGACGAGAAACATAAACATTGCATTTTTATTCCTTGATTGTGTCACATTATCTTATCCTAATTCACCTTTTGTTCCTTTATTCCTTCCTAATCCCATCTCATTAACATTTAATAGTTCACCCTACCATTTACTCTTTCATTTACCATTTGTAGATGTTGACATCAGACAACCCTGGTGATGTTGGTGGCACGATGGAGCACGGAGTTGCTACAACAATAGCCAGTTCTAATCCATTGAGAGAGGTATGCAACAAATTAGTCGATTTGACATTATATTTGCTCTTTTATGGTCTATTATAGAAAATTTTCACGATACTTTTGTGTAGATTAATTTCAATCTTGATGGTTTCTATAGGTGGTTGTCACTCCAGATCGTGGACGTGGTAATGATGAAAATGTGAATGATGACTATCTGTATGCGGTAAGTGATTATATTTTGTTATATGTCATTCCACAATTCAATTTATGTGTATTAACATCTTTACATTTTATTGTATCAGTTGAAGGTCCAGAGTGAAGAGAGGAGGACTAGCAAGCATGTTCGAAAGACCAGAGAACCAACAATCACTCCATCCAACCAAATTTCGAAGGCAACACTGGATCTATTTCCTTCCCCTAGAGGGAAATGACTGTATTAGGGTTTTTTGTTGTATGCCTATGTGGCATTTTGGAACATATGCTTTGTACTATCAATATATACGTGACATTTTATGTCCATAATATGGCTCCTTTGTACTAAGCTTGTATGGCTTTTTTTGGATATATTGTATATACTTTTATCAATATATATCATTGTATACCTTATGGCTTTTTGATTAAAAAATTCTTATTTTGCTACTGCCATTCTTGAATGATGTTACCATGCGTATTGTGTAAATCGTATGCTTGAATGTTGTAGGCATGGATTTTGTTTACATCTAATGCTTAATTAATTACTGTTGATTTCTCAATAAGCTCCATTCCTGGTGGTTTGTATCCTTTGGAATGCTTCAATTACTTGTGCCTCACTTATTCGCATGTATGCTTCACTTATTCATATGTATACTTCACATATAGTGCGCGTATTCATGTGTATGCTTCATGCTTCCAATGCACAGCAACAAAAATCTTTTGGGGAAAAAATTGACAAACCAAAACTATAAGAGTTTTTTAAAAAGTCAGGAAAAAATAATATTTAAAAAAATTGTAAAAAATTGTAGAACAAGAGATAAAATCTATTTATTTTGAAATTGAAAGGTATTTCCATAGCATATAGAGATATAGAGAGCAAATAAAATAAAGATTTTAATTAATGAATTGTAAAAAATAATTTTTTGTAGTTTATATTCATATCGTTGATTACATTTTATTGCACATCTTTCAAAGTCAAAGCATTACTTCACACTGCATAATTAATAACTAGATGCTGATAGATGACAAAATTTAAATTACAATATAGTTTTTACAAAGTCAGCCTAAGCAGTTATGCAATTACTTCACATTGCATAACTAATAAGTAGGAGCAACTGCCAATTGCATTTTCTTATCATGGCATTCTATGAGGCCATATTTCTTTGACGTATTTTATCAAATAGTTCACTGCCTTGTCTATGTTACCACATTTTTCATACATGTCTACCAAAGTATTTTGTCAAACAATTCATTTCCTTGTTGCTATGGCTAAAAGCATAAAACAAGTGCTTTCAAACAAGCTATGAATGCTTGGAAAAAATCTATCAAAAGCATAATAGCAAGCAATACTATAGATAAGGCAATGAACTGCTTGAAAAAAATGCCTGAAAGAAATGTGGTCTCATGGTGATGGAATGCCATGACATGCAAATTGCTATGGATTTTCATGCCATTCCATCATCATGAGACCACGTTTCTTTGAGGCATTTTTTCAAACAATTCATTGCCTTGTCTATGCTACCACATTTTTTGTACATGTTTACCAAAGCATTTTATCAAACAGTTCATTGCTTTGCTGCTATGGCTAAAATCCTAAAATAGGTGCTTGCAAACAAGCTATGGATGCTTGGAAAAATGTATCAAAGCATAATAAGAAGCAATAGCATAAACAAGTGACGTAGAGACAGGAGACCCAAACCCACTCAAAGTGTCAACTTTCCTTCAAGAGGCATATAACAATATTAAAAGGATCTATTGGACCAATCCAAACAAATCCCAAATTTTGAAATCAATCAGAGGTAGGATTTCCCACTTTCACCCTTGCAAACCTAGTAGCAGTGCAAACCCGTTTTTAAGCACTTAACTCCACAACTTCCCAAAACACTTGAAAAAAAAGGGATGATTCAGACACCCATTATAGAGTTACAAAACATATATTATCCCCCCACATGACTCCTTTGGAACAAATTTGAGAAAACTGACTTTCTCACCATTTTAGGCCTCCAAATAGGTCAATTTTATAAAGGACCCCCCATTTTAGGGAAGCAATTGGTAGGTTATCAAACCCAAAAATCCCCCATTATATTTCATTTATACGACCACCTCCACACCAAACCAAAAAACCCTTGTTTTGTGCACTTTCGATGAGGGTTTTTTGAAAAAGACACTTCTAGGCCCTTCCCAAACTTTCCACCTGGTCAAACACCCTTGAATTCACCCCCACAAGCTTAAAATTTCATAATATAACTTTTACTAACACCCCATCATCAAATTCATGTCTGTACCCATTAAATTCATGCATTTTCTAATGGAAACAACCCTAGGGACTCACCCAAATCAATAAATACGCCTTCCCTGCACAAAAAAAGATGTATACATGTTTATTTCACCTATCTAAGCCTATCCACCAAGTTACAGGGCTATACAGTGAGCGGAAGGCTTAGAAACCCATTTTATTCCCTTTCAAAACCCCCAAAATAGGGTAAATGAGTAGTCCCAGAAAAATAAAGATTTCTCCCTCAATTTGCACGATTAAGACCTCAAATCTGAAGCATTAGAGAGCCAACAAATGTACCTACAACATATAAGAATTTTTAGAGAAAAGTCAGGCTGTACGGGTCCATACCAAGCCTTCAAAGTTCAGAAAAACAAGAAAAAAATTTGTTGAGAACGTTGTATTTCATGAAAACAAAATGTGTACAATCTTCAAACTACCTTCAACAACCTTGCAAGAGCCATTTTTGAGGATTTTATAATGATTACATTCAAATCCAACTTCTCCCAATGTCTATAACTACCAAGTAACAACTTTTCAAAGGAGGTAGCCGTTGGTTTTCAATTTTTTTTGCATTTATGCAACTTAAAAATTTGACATTTTCCTCCTTCTAACTCTTTATTATTTCCTAATCTCCTAGAGCCTCTTAAATGATTTCGTATTCTACTTACCTTGACAACATTTGACCATCTTGACAACTTTTAACATGATTACAAGTTATGGCCAAATTATCAAATGAAAACTCCAAATCATTTTGGAAACATGAGAATGGTCTAAGTAGACCTTATTGAAACAAAAAAAAAACTCAAACTCTCCTATCTTAACCACAATTCCATCCATGACCATTTAGTAACATATCAGGAGGCTTGGTGCTCCTGCACCAACAAGGCAATGAATTGTTCAAAAAAATGCCTCAAAGAAATGTGGTATCAATGTGCTTGTCATGGAATTCCATCACCAAGAGAACACATTTCTTTAAGGATTTTTTTCAAACAATTCATTGCCTTGTCTATGCTACCACATTTTTCATACATGTCTACCAAAGCATTTTATCAATCAATTCACTGCCTTGCTGCTATGGCTAAAATTCTAAAATAGGTGCTTTCGAACAAGCTATATGGATTCTTGGAAAAAAATCCATCAAAGCATAATAGTAAGCAATAGCATAGACAAGGTAGCGAACTATTTGAAAAAATGCCTCAAAGAAATGTGGTCTCATGGTGATGGAATGTCATGACAAGCAAATTCCCTAGATTTTCATGGCATTCCATCACCATGAGACCACATTTCTTTGAGGCATTTTTTCAAATAGTTTACTACCTTGTCTATGCTACCACATTTTTCATACATGTCTACCATTTTTTTTTATCAAATAGTTCACTGTCTTGGTACTATGGCTAAGAGCCTACAACAAGTGCTTTCAGACAAGCGATGGATGCTTGGAAAAAAATCTATCGAAGCATAATAGTAAGTGAAGTCATAGACAAAGTAGTCATCTAGTAGTATGCGATGGATGCTCCCATGTTTTACAAATGAGGGGTGAGCTCAATTTATAGGCTCCTTGAATACAATTCAATGGCCAAGATTGATTTTGAATCAATGACTGCGATTACAAAATAAAACCCTAATTAGGGTTTGTCACAACTAACTACCTCTTGAACAATGAGAAAATTACATTTGGGGACACTTGTCCTTCTACTAAATATAAACCAACAATAAAAAGTTGTTGCATTATGAAGTGTCAAGTTCATTGAACCTAGACACGCTAGCTTGGAACAATTTGATTGGTTGGAAGATGACGAGGCACCATCTCAACGTGTTGGATGTCCCCTTTGATCTTGGCCTAAGGCGAACTTCAAGATATGTTTTCCATCTCCTATTTTCAGCTTGGGACATACTTTAAGTTGTCTTTGCCATGTATGCTTTGAGCTGGGCCGACTTTATGTTGTCTTTTCCATGTATGCTTTGAGTTGGGCGGATATGTTTTCCATCTCCTATTTTTAGCTTGGGACAGACTTTAAGTTGTCTTTGCCATGTATGCTTTGAGCTGGGCCGACTTTATGTTGTCTTTTCCATGTATGCTTTGAGTTGGGCGGACTTTACCTTTGTCTTGGACAAGCATTATTCAATCCAAGTGCAGAATTGACAATATTTTGGACATAGCTTTTATTTCCCAAGTAGACTTTGCATCATCTTGGACATTTTCCTTGACCATGGGCATGACAGACTTTGCTTGTGCCTTGCCAAGATTGGGCGGACTTGCTCTTGAATTAGACATGCTTATTTTCCTTCCAAACAAAAAATGAGAGAGGTTATTGTAGAGGGGAAAACAACAATCCCATAGGCTCAGACAATAAGTTTGTAAGCATCATGGTGTCCGAGTAACGTCATGTTGAAGTTTGCAACTATTTTGCACTTTAGACTCTTGAAGGATTCAGCCAGTTGAACATAGCTCAAAACAATTCAACATGTTTGGGTGTGAAAGAGGACCATGTGTAGCATAAATGTACCACTTGAACGCATTGGAATAGTTAGTTTGGTCACACGAGTTGCAAAACAAAAGTTGCACCACTTTGCAATTTTGCACTACTTGCATTTGACAAATTTTTCCCCAAGTGAAATCTTGCCACCACAGGAAAACGTCTCTGAGACAGAAAAAAAAGAGAGAGGTTATTGTAGAGAGGCACAACATGATCCCATAGGATTAGACAAGAAGTTTCTAAGTGTCATGGTGTCTGAGTAACGTCATGCTGAAGTTTGTAGCCATTTTGCACTTTAGACTCTTAAAAGATTCAGCTAGTTGAACGTAGCTCAGAATGATTCAATGCGTTTGGGTACAAAAGAGGACCATGCGTAGCCTAAACATACCCACTCAGATACATTAGAATAGTTAGTTTGGTCACACAAGTTACAAAATGAAAGTTGCACCACTTTGCAACTTTTCACTACTTGCATTTGACAACTTTTTCTCCAAGCGAAATCTTGTTGCCACAGGAAAATGCCTCTGAGATAGAAAAAATTGAGAAAGTTTATTGTAGAGGGGCACAAAAAAATCCTATAGGATCAGACGAACAGTTTCTAAGCATCACAGTGTCTGAGTAACATCATGCTAAAGTTTGCAGCCATTTTGCACTTCAGACTCTTAAGGGATTCAACCGGTTGAATGTAGCTCAGAGCGATTCAGCGTGTTTGGGTGTGAAAGAGGACCATTCCTAGCGTAAACATACCCAATTAGACATTTTGGAATAGTTAGTTTGGTTACACGAGTTGTAGAACGAAAGTTGCACCACTTTGCAACTTTGCACTACTTGCATTTGTCAACTTTTTCCCCAAGCGAAATCTCGTCGCCACAAGAAAATGCCTCCAAGATAGCGAAAACTGAGAGAGGTTATTATAGAGGGGAACAACACAATCTCATAGGATCAAATGAGAAGTTTCTAAGTGTCATGGTGTCTAAGTAACGTCATGATGAAGTTTGCAGCTATTTTGCACTTCAGACTCTTAAGGGATTCAACTAGTTGAACGTAGCTTAGAGCAATTTAGCATGCTTGGGTACGAAAGAGGACCATGCCTAGCGTAAATGTACCCACTCAGACATGTTGGAATAGTTATTTTAGTCACACGAGTTACAAAATGAAATTTGCACCACTTTGCAACTTTGCACTACTTGCATTTGATAACTTTTACCCCAAGCAAAATATTGCCACCATAGAAAAACGCCTCTAAGATAGAAAAAAATGAGAGAGGTTATTGTAGAGGGGTATAACATGATATCATAGGCTTAGACGAGAATTTTCTAAGCATCATAGTGTTTGAGTAATGTCATGCTAAAGTTTGCAGCCATTTTACACTTCAGACTCTTAAGGAATTCAACCAGTTGAACGTAGCTCGGAGTGATTCGACACGTTTGGGTACAAAATATGACCATGCATAGTGTAAATTTACCCATTTAGACACGTTGGAACAGTTATTTTGGTCACACAAGTTGCAGAATAAAAGTTGTACCACTTTGCAACTTTGCACTACTTGCATTTGATAACTTTTTCCCCAAGCGAAATCTCACCGCCATAGGAAAATGCCTCTGAGATAGTGAAAAGCGAGAGAGGTTATTTTAGAGGGGCACAACAAGATCCCATAAGATTAGATGAGAAGTTTCTAAACATCCGTGTCGAGTAGCATCATACTTTGAGAAGTTTGCAACCATTTTGCATTTGAATACCAAGAGTTAATTTGGTTGAGCGTAGCTTCAGTGATTCCAACGCGTTCAGGTGTGAAAAAGGGCCATGTTTAGCGTAAATGTACCCTTTCGGATGCGTTGGAATAGTTAGTTTGGTCACACGAGTTGTAGATCGAAAGTTGCACCACTTTGCAACTTTTCACTATTTGTATTTGACAACTTTTTCCCCAAGAGAAATCTCACTACCAGAGGAAAATACCTTTGAGATAGCAAAAAATGAGAGAATTTATTGTAGA
>VDFB02292527.1:8177801-8188440 GCA_007258455.2 Sequoia sempervirens | reverse complement strand
AACATGTGCACGTTATAACACGATTGCATTTTGTCTTTCTCTAAAAATGGTAAAAAACTCAATATACCTATGATCTCAAGGCCACATTCTACATATTCTCCTAGTTTTGCATGTGCTCCAACATAAAAAAATATTTTTAATGATTTTGTAAGTATGCATGAATGTTTTTCACATTCCACCACCTTTTTCATCGTCTTTCCACCACCTTTGCATGAAATAGATACAATTGAAGTTTGGAGGGGAACAATCTTTTAAAAAATTCAAATTATTGAGGAGTTTGAAGAAAGAAGAAGCAAAGGCTACATAACTGAGTAGAACTCCTCCATTTGAAACTCTGGTTTTTTAGGTATGTGAAGTCTTTACACATTTTCTTTCATTCTATTATGGTTTGCTTTCATTTTTTTTATTTTTCATATTCCATGTTGATCATTGTTTGTTTTTCATTATAACCTTAGCTTGTCAATGCACATTTTAAATTACATAATTCTTTACACTTTCCAATTACATTTTTAAACCACATCTCTTTGAGGCATTTTGTTAAACAATTGGCTTGCCTTGTGTATGCTTCCACATTTTGTATACACATATATATGACATAAGTTATAAGGAGCTAAAATAATACATCATTTCTCAATCCTTTACTATGGATGTTCATACCACTCTCCAAAGTTTTCATTTTGGTATAGGCATGGGGGATGTTGGAAAATGTAGTTGAATTTGGTTTTACACCTATAATTTGCATATGCTTGAAATTTTCTAAAGCCTTTTCAATAAATATGTTTTGTGCATATCCTGCAATCATTATAGTCCACGAGAACATCTCATTGAGGTATTTTGTCAAACAGTTATACCAAGCAACTGATTGCCTTGTCTATGCTACCAAATTTTCCATACATGTCTCTAAAAAATTGGAATATACTCCTCCCATATTGATAGATCTTTGAATCTATTTTGGTTTTCATTTCTATTTCTAAATTTACCTCATCACTAAACTTACCTCATCACTTATGCTGTGATATATTTTAAATGTTTCCTTGATTAGTCTACCTTATGGGCTCACTAGCTTTCCAATGTGGTAGGGTTGACAAGGTAGGGGTAGCATATGCCTCATAAAAATGGGGACTCATGATGATGACAAGGTAGGGGCAACATATGCCTCATAGAAATGGGGTCATCACCATATATGTCTCATAGAAATGGGGTCTCATGGTGATGTATATCACCATGAGTCCCCATTTCTATGAGGCATACACTGCCCCTACCTTGTCAACCCTACTGCATTAGCAAGCTAGTGAGCTCACTCACTAGCTTGCCAATGTGGTATTGACAAGGTATGGGAAGTGTATTCCTCATAGAAACAACTCACACAAGGCATACACTTCCCCTACCTTGTCAACCCTACCACATTGGCAAGCTAGTGAGTGAGTGCACTAGCTTGCCAATGCTCCACTAGCTTGCCAATGTGGTAGGGTTGACAAGGTAGGGGCAGCATATGCCTCATAGAAATGGTGTCTCATAGTGATTACCACATTGGAAAGCTAGTGAGCTAACTAGCTTGCCAATGCGGTGGGGTTGACAAGGTAGGGGAAACGTATGCCTCATAGAATTTCTATGATGCATGCGCTTCCCCTACCTTGTCAACCCTACCACATTAGCAAGCTAGTGGAGCATTGGAAAGCTAGTGAGTGAGCTAGCTTGCCAATGCTCACATGATTTTTTTTGTTGGAATGCCTAAAAGAAATGTGGTAATGTGGCATGCCATGATTGCAAGATAGGCTCAAAATGGAAGCATGGACAAGGAATTTGAATTGTTTGAAAAGGAATTTTAATTCACTTGCCTTTTCCATGCTTCCATTTTGAGCCTATCTTGCAATCATGGGATGCCACATTACCACATTTCTTTAAGGCATTCCATCAGAAAAATTCATGTTACCTTTGTTTATGCTAGAAATATTCTTTTATAGGATGATTGTAAGTATTTTTTATGAAGCCTTGAATGACATATATTTCATTTATTTGTATGGATTCATTTTTTAGGAACTAATATTCATCCCATTACCATGCTACAGGTAAAATTATCCGCCATGCCGAGGAAATGAACAAGGAGTAAATTAACAAATGAAGAGTATGAAACAAATAAAGCAAAGGAGAGAGAACAGGTGAGAGAATATTGTGAAAAGAAGAAATTGGATACGATTGACAAAAAAAAGCCAATTGAAGAGGAACCTCAACCATCAAAAAGAGAAAAGGCATTGGCGGCACAAATGGCACAAATGAAAAAGCATCATGGTAAGACATATTTGAATCCACAATTCGAGACACACCCTCTACCGCAAATGAATATGGAGGGACACCATTAAGCACAAGTGAATATGGAGGGACACCATCTACCACAAGTGAATATGGAGGGACACCATCTACTACAAATGAATATGGTTGGACACCATCCACCACATCTCAAGTTGAGAGTACATCATCACTCGGATTTGATGAAGAAGGTATGCCACCATCCCCATGTGAACCTCAAGGTATGTCGTCTATTCCACCCTCAATCGAAGGTACACAATCTATCCCACCTCACTTAAATATTGATGAAATTCCTAATGTTGAGATGTATGTACCTAGGAGAACACCACCTAGAATTTTGCATAGAAAGCCAAAGTATTTGATTAATATTGATGAGGATATTTTGCAACACATGGAAAGTAAGATTCCAGCATGCACTTGTAGAAGATATGGTGATAAGATTTGAAAATTGTTCTTTGAAAGGCTAAATGAGACTGCAAGATGTCAACTATTTGTTGAAATGATGCGGGGTATAAAGTATAGAAAAATCATGAAGACTCTTGGGTTGAGAACATCGAATGCTTCAAGTGAAAACACTATTGTGAAGAATCTAATGGATGCTTATGAGAGTGTGAGTAAGAGCTCACACTCAAAGGATAGTAATGTCACCTAATGTTTCATTACATCGACTTTGGTAAGTAGTCAAACAAAGAGAGCTTGTCTCATTAGAAAGATGAGTGAGCAATTGAGAATTAATAGAAATTTTTTATCAAGAGTCATTCAAAGGTAGCAAAGAATTGAGGGCACTGAATCAAATGAACTATGGGAATTATTGGGGAGACTACCACGAAAAGATAAAAAAGTTGTTGAATTGAGAACACTAATTGAAGAGTACTGGAAGAATAACACAAGGCCATCTCTTAATCAAAGGGATGTGGTAAGAAGGAGAATCGGTAGTCAGAACCGTAAGCCACATCCAAAGCATTTTTTGGATACGACTCAAGCCTAATTTTTTCATAAATTTCAACAGTATTATCCTCAAATTAGTATTGTCAAAGATATTTTGAAATGATTAAACCTTTTTATGTCAAGATAAATCACACACACACACACTACTTTTTGTTGTAGACTACATATTGAATTCTCTAACCATTATGATGTTTATCATTCTATATGTTTAGATTTGTGTACTAATGATGTTTTATAGGATTGTGGCATACAAGCCCCACCAACATCTTCAAGAGAGTTCTTATCAAAAAAATTATGTGAAATAGAGGATGGCCAAATATTCTATAGGACACTATGCTTGGATGGTTCATGTCAGCATTGTGGTAGCTTGTAGTGTATGTCAGTATGTCAACAGAAGGAAAGCATAGATGAGGTGGGACAGAAACTAGTAGAGTTTGGGAAGTATAAAACAATGGCATATGCTACAAAAGATGGTAATCAAGAAAAAATATGTGATTTGGTTATTCAAAAAAATTGAGTGTATCATTTCATGTCCATATTTCGTGACAATATAGTGTATGATTATGCAAGGCATACCCATAGAGATCGATGGCTAGACACACAATTCAAGTTATATAAGGAAACCTTTCTAGTTGGTAACATAGTTTTAGTGGTCGACTTTGTAGAGAACTACACTTTATAGCCACAATGTGAGATGCAGCCACAATATTACAACTCCACACAGGTTTTAATATTTTTGCATATAGCATTCATTCATGTAATTGATAGTACAAAGAACCAAAGGAAGGTATTGAGGGAGTATCACTTTTATATTAGTGATTATCACACACATTCTCCAAAGTTCGTGCAAGGTTGCTTCCAGATGTTCTACAATTATTTGGATCAGAGGGGCATAGAATACTATCGGCATTTAATATGGTTGGATAACTGTGCAACACAATTCAAGAACTCATGTATGTTCTAATGGTTGTGTAGGATGCATGTCATTATAGGTGTTCAACATATGTGGAACTTTTGTGAGGTCGGGCATGGAAATGGGAAGCATGATGGTGCAAGATCATGTGTGAAAAGAGCATTAGCACGAGAAGAGTTAAAGTATAAAGAAAATGCAAAGTTGACAGATGCAAAATCAATCGTCAAGTGGTGCAATGCTTCGATGGGTCCAGGTAATGAAGGTACGTCTTTAGTTCATAGATTTGTTTGTTGATGGATGATACCAATATTGAACCATATGAGGATTGTTGTACACTAACAAGATTAAGTGAGCTACACTCATTCCTTAGCTCAAATGAAGGTTCATGGAGTATCAATACATGGAAGATGGCATGCCTTTTTTCTTCATGTACAATGCAAGCCTAGGATGATTTTGAGTCAAAGGAGTGGGTTGAAAAATGGTCATTAAGTTATTTTATCCCACTTCACACGTATCGCCCTCCGACAACATTGGAACTAACACAGATGGATTCATCATTTGACTTTGACCACATATCAAATCTAGTTCAACCAGGTAATATATTCACTTGCTTAGTTTTTGAAATTCCTATTGTTATCTTACTTTGTAGTGCATTTTTAATGTTGACTAATTTCAAGAGATTTGTTGCACATATCAATGCAGGGCATGTTTATTCAATTATTGTAGATGAAGACAACGAAGAGGGAATAGAATATTACTTGTGTTGTTGTGTTGAGGCAAAAAAGAAATTTGAGGCCCCAGTTATAGATGGAGAAAACATCAAATACCCTAAAGGCTCAGTTGTTGTTACTGGAACGTGGCTTAGAAGGTACCCACATAAGAGTGTTAAAAATTGGTTGTTTTAGGACTTTGACACACATTGGAAGATTCTTCATTACATGAACCTTATCATGGCATCCAATGTTTTTTTGGCCAAATATGGGGATAGACCTTTGAACAAGACCTTGTGGAAGGTTCGTGAGTCTGACCATGAGGCAATACTTGACACAATAAAGAGTAGAGCAGACTTGGATGGTTTGTTGGATTAATTTGTAAGTATGAAAATTGGTTCTTATTAATTTATACTTGTATGCACATTAATTTTTATGATGCCAATGCTATGATGCCAATTCTATCATCTAATGTTTATATCATCTTCTTTTACTTTGCCTATTTGTAGGTAACCTACTAAAAATTATTTGGTGTCCCCTTGTAGAAAATGCTAATTTATGAGCCATCCAAGAGAATCTTAGCCAAAAAATCAAAGCAACATCCTTGTTTTGATGATCTTGACAAATCTCAATTATGATTTTAAGCCATTATAAAAGTGTGTGAAGCTTAGCGAGGGAATTTTAAGTTATTCATTTGAAGTTAACCTTATCATGAGAACCTATGATGTAGACATAATAAGAGAATCTTGAATTTCAATTTATTCTATTCATGAGAGGTGTTGTGTGCAATAGGTATCTTGGAACTCCCAATGAAGATGTATGGCCAGGAGTGACTAAGTTGAGAGACTAGCATGCCTATCCTCAATGGAAGCATCAAGATTTATGCTTTGTTGTTCTCGACTTGGAACCAAATGGTGTGGATTTGTTGTCTCTAAGTGCCTTCCATCTATTTCTTTTCATTTCCATTTTGGATGCTCTTTCTTTTTCTCCTTTTACTTTGCCTATTTGTAAGTTAAACTACTAAAAATTTATTTGTGTATCCTTGTAGAAAATGCTGATTTATGAGTCATCCAAGAGAATCTCAGCCAAAAACACAATGCAACATCCTTATTTTGATGATCTTGACAAATCTAAATTCTAATTTGAAGCTATTATAAAAGAGCGTGTGAAGCTTAGCAAGGGAATCTCAAGTTATTCATTTGAAGTTAAACTCATCATGAGCACCTATGATGTAGAAATTATAAGAGAATCTCAAATGTATGAGTGACATTGTAAAATATCTATGAGAATGGTGTACCTAAGGCATTGTGCCTAGAAGTACAAACACTTGGTTTTCATAACGGTGTATGAGGCATATTAGAAAATTGTAGCACAAACAGAAGAATTATGATACCCAAATAAATCTTATTTTATTGTAAACATCATATTATTAATATAGTGAGTGTAATAACCATTGATGGTTACTAACCATTCTTTTTCTTCTTTTATTCTCTCCCTATTATAACTAGCACTAATTGACTAACTTATTATAAAAACTTCATTTATTAAAAAAATCAACCTAATGATTATATATCAATATTAATAAAGCATATAGTCTATTCAAATAAAAATTTGTAATGAGATTTACTCCAATTTTGAAGTTTATTGCTACCCTCAAACATTTGTAATTCATGCAACGTAATCCCTTAACAGTCTAAATTACAAAAGGGTAGCAATCTTTGAGAACCTGTTACCCAGATACCTTGTCAGTTATGTATATTTTGTCTAGCATTAGGATCACATAGGGCACCTCTACAGTAACCTCTCTCAATTTTTCTTATCTCAGAGTCCATTTTCCATGGTGTCCAATTTTGACTTGATGGAAAAAAATGTCAAATGCAAGCAGTGTAAAGCTACAAAGTGGTGCAACTTTCATTCTGCAACTCATGTGACCAAACAAACTATTCCAGTGCATCTTGATGGGTACATTTATGCTAGGAATGGTTCTCTTTTTCACCCAAACATGCGAAATCACTTTGAGCTACATTCAACCAGCTCGATCCCTTAAGGGTCTAAAGTGCAAAAGGGCAACAATCTTTGACAAGCTATTATTCAAAAACCATGACACTTGTGAACTCTCCATTTGAGCCTATGGGATTACGTTGGGTCCCTCTACAATAAAATCTCTTAGTTTTTGTTATCTCAGAGTTGTTTTCCCGTGGTGTCCAGTTTTTACTTGATGGAAAAAGTGTCAAATGCAAGCAGTGTAAAGTTGCAAAGTGGTGCAACTTTCGTTCTACAACTCGCGACCAAACGGATTGTTCTAATTTGTTCATATGGGTACGTTTATGCTAGGCATGTTCCTCTTTCATTCCCAAACACATGGAATCGCTCTGAGCTACATTCCATTGGTTCGATCCCTTAAGGGTCCAAAGTGCAAAAGGGCAGCAATCTTTGATGGGCTATTACTCAGAAATTGTGACACTTACGAACTCTTCGTCTAAGCCTATAGAATCACATTGGGCCCCTCTACAATAACCTGTAAGATTTGATAAAAAAACAAATCTATTAAGCCCAAGAAACTTGCATGCAAAA
The DNA here is from genome assembly GCA_007258455.2 of Sequoia sempervirens. NCBI lineage: Eukaryota > Viridiplantae > Streptophyta > Pinopsida > Cupressales > Cupressaceae > Sequoia > Sequoia sempervirens. Next base: position 8,180,988 of record VDFB02292527.1, on the reverse strand, counting down.
ACCTGTCACAAGGAAGAAATCTATAGGAAACAAAACAAGGGTTTTGCTCTGACAATGTGAAAGTTTATTATCAGCAAAAGAAAAGAGAAGTAAATACAATACAAGAGATCAAACCTTATAAAAGGAGATCAAAACCGAAAGGAAAACCTAACCCTAAGGTGAGTGCATTTAATAATTAATATTAATTATTAAATGACTAATATATGTGCATCAAGTGAAGTCTTAAGAGGAGAATAAAGTTAATTAATTATTTTACTCTAACACCCCCCCTCAAGATGAGCTACAATGCAGCTACAAACAATGCAAAAGAAAGAAAAGGAACTACAATGCAACTGTGGGTCCTGGCAACATGGCCTGATCAGGTACCCGAATACAACAAAATCTCTATAAAGCGGAGTAAAGGAGAAAACCCAGTGGGAAAAAACTCCTCTCCAAAAAGAGATAAAGAAACATGCTGAAAGAAAAAACATGAAGGAAGGAAGGCCTCACTGAGACCCCCCAAGGACAACTTCCTTCACCCCAAGCATCAAGCGCAACTGAACATAGTGCGGAGATGCCAAAGGTTTAGTGAAGATGTTTGCAACCTGCTCCTCTATAGGAATGTACTCTAAGATGAGAGAACCATCCTGAATCAATTGCCTAATGAAGTGCATGTGGATTTCAATGTGCTTTGTCCGCTGATGCTCCACTGGGTTGCGAGAAATGTGAATGGCACTCTGATTGTCACACCAAAGAATAGTGGGACTATCTAGAGGAAACCCAAACTATGTCATCAACTGTCAAAGCCATAAAACTTCCTGACTAGCTAATACTGCTGCATGGTACTTAGCCTCTAAAGATGATAATGCAATAGCAAACTACTTCTTGCAAGACCATGTGATAGGACTAAAACCAAGGCAAAAAACAAAGACAAAAGTAGACTTCCAATCATTGACATCATTGGCCCAATTGGAGTCAGTGAAGCCAATGATGTGAGGGGATCCTAAAATGTAGTGAATGTCATAATGAGTGGTGCCTCGAATGTACCTCAAAATACGTTTGGCTGCTTGTCAATGGCTATCATGAGGATCATGGGAAAACTGAGAGACAAGGCCAACCGCAAAGGAAAGATCAGGACAAGAATGTGTCAGGTACAACAAACTACCAACCAACTGTCTATATAAAGTGGGAGCCACTGAAGGAGTAGAACTGTTATGAAATAACTTGCACAATAGAAGAATATGATATGAAATATGCTGCAAATACTTGATAATAACTGAGAATAACAAGCCACTTTGAGGGGGAAAACCTCCAAATATCTCTAATGAGAACACACTTCACAATTTTATGATGAAATAAGACTCACAACCTCCTATATATACCTATTTATGCCAAGGATATCACCTAGGCCGACTTAGACACACCTATATAAGACTTAGGCTGACCTAAACAACTAAATAACAATATACTAATGATAATATGACTTAATAGAGAGTTAAGATAGCCATGTGACTATTCATAACCCGATGTACAATAATATTAAGGGCGTAGCATGCCCCCTTCTTCAAAGAAGCATTGTCCTCAATGCTAATCAAGTTTGGAAACTTTTGAATGAACTCCTCGTCTTCCCATGTGGCATCTTCAACTGGTAAATTCTTCCATTGGATGAGATACTCAATGATAGTTCTATTCCTTAGCTTCTTTGTGCATGTTTGACGAATGAACTCTAGTTCCAAAATGATTCTCCCTTCTTCATCCAGCTCGAGAAGTGTTGTTTGAGTGGGAATATTATGTCCAATCACCTTCTTCAAACAAGAAACATGAAAAACTGGATGTATCTTTGTTGTTGGTGGCAACTCAAGCTTGTAGGCAACACTACCAATCTTCTGCATGATTTGGCATGGACCATAATACTTTGGAGACAACTTATTATTCTTTCTTTGCTGCTTTAGTGAGAATTGCTTATAAGGCTGCAATCGCAAGAAGACCCAATCCCCAACTTCAAAACTTCTTTCACTACGATGTTGGTCTACCTGTTGTTTCATTCAATTTTGTGCCATGGCTAAATTCTCCTTGAGTCCTGAAAGTACTTGTTGTTGATAAAGCAAGTGGTCATCTACTGCCTGAACTCTTGGGGACACCTTAATTGATGATGTGATGGAAGGAGGATGATATCCATAAAGTGCCAAAAATGGAGACATTTTTGATGAGCTATGAAAAGAAGTGTTATACCACCATTCCGCAAGTGGTAGCCAATCTACCAATGATCAAGCTTCTCCGAAGTGAAACAACATAGATATCCTTCCAAACACTTATTAACAACCTTAGTTTCCCATCCGATTAGGGTGGTATGAAGAGCTAAGAGCCAATTGAGTACCCAAACATGAGAATAAATCTTTCCAAAGTGACTAGTGAAGATAGGATCACATCACTAACAATAACCTTAGGTGTACCATGTAGCTTTTGGATATTCTCCAAAAGCTTTATGCACTTGTTGTAAAAGGATGTGCTAATGCAATGAAATATGCATATTTAGTAGGCCGATCAACTTCTACCATGATGACATTATGACCTTTAGATTTGGGAAGCCACAGCCAGTGAAGTCCATATCTCTTCCCAATCTTTGTGAGAATAGATAGGGTTTTGCAAGAGACCTGGTGTCTTAATTGTCTCCCCTTTATGCCTTTGACACACCAAACATTCAGCCACAAATTTTTGAACATCACCCTTTAGCCCCTCCCAAAAGAAATCTTGCTTGACTTGATGATATGTCTTCAAAAATCCTAAATGACCACCCACTGGAGACTCATGCAACTCTGTGAGAATCTTGATTTTAAGGTTTGGAATTCTTGTAGAGATACAAACGCTCTTTATACCAAAGAGTATCTCCCTTCCAACAAACCTCTATTTGAAATAATTAGATCACTTTAATTGATTGATGATGATTATCATTACAACATTATTTTGCCACTCGCTTTGGCTTCCTCCACCCACCTTGGCTTTGTACATTGAAAGGGCACACAATAAGGCTTCATCTCATCCTTCCTTGACAGTGCATCTGCGACAATATTTTCTTTTCCCTTCTTATATACAATCTCAAAGTCATATCCTAACATCTTAGTGACCCATTTTTGTTGCTCTTCAGAAGATAGTCGTTGTTCCAAAAATATTTTAGGCTATCATGATCCTGCCTTAACCCTCAAATGTC
>VDFB02292527.1:7744313-8177701 GCA_007258455.2 Sequoia sempervirens | reverse complement strand
TCAGTTTTTGTTATCTCAGAGTCATTTTCCTATGGTGTCCAGTTTTCACTTGATGGAAAAAGTGTCAAATGCAAGCAGTGTAAAGTTGCAAAGTGGTGCAACCTTTGTTTTGCAACTCGTGTGACCAAACAAACTGCTCCAACGTGTCCCAATAGGTACGTTTATGCTAGGAATGGTCCTCTTTCACACCCAAACATGTGGAATCACTCCGAGCTATGTTCAACCGACTTGATCCCTTATGATGGAATGCAAAACAATCAAAAAGAGAAACATACAAACGATGATTGAGAAGTTTGATTTTTCCACAAAAAAATCATATGATCATCTTCAAGTCTAGCAAATGCAAGAAATTTTTTAATTATCCTCCTTACCCTTACAACAATATACAACCAATTGTAAATGTGTATAATGGTGGAACTTGGAAACATTTTATTTTTCCTCAATTAACAACTTTGGTTGTGAAGCATTTTGTCATTTTCATTTGAAATGATTTGCTATGCTTGAAAATTGGAGTCTAAGATAAACAAGTGATGCTCTCACGTACATTTATTATTTGGTGTGATAAATAAAATTTCCAACCTTGAGTCCATTTCTTATTTGTATTATAAATTATAAAGCTTTCTCCCAAGTCCATTTCCTATACAAGAAATAATATTGCAAAAAGTTAACATATACATCTTTCAATGTTTTTATATGGTGATGGATCAAGAACATAACAATTCATTTTGTACTGTGAGGATTATGTTGTGAAAATGTTTAAAGATTATTCAAGATAAATGTTTGTATAATAATGTGTGAAGTAGTTAACTACTCATCATCTACTATGAATATTATGTTTCGCAAGTGTCGTGAAGATTATGTATCCTTTGTTTAATTGAGTTGATCCAATCAAAAGATTAAATATACTGGAATCTTTTTATGAAACATTTCATGGAATACCAATTGAAAACATGTTTTTTGCTTTTAGATAAAGCATTTCATGGAACTCTTTAGATTAAACTGAATTGAGATATGTAAGAACAAGGGAGCATTAGGAAATACATTGCTCAAGGATCTTAAATAAGTCTTCTCTTCCGTTGCAATTTTGGGTGGATTATTGCTTTCAAAGTATTAGGAATGCTTTGCCTATTTTCTAGCAAGAAGTTGTCATTCTAGAAGGCTTATCTCTTGATATATATTATACTCATTCTTAATCAATTATCAAGTTAATAATCAGTGCATTTATTTATAGTTAATCTTTTCTTTTCAATTTGTGCAATTTTGGAATTTGTAACTCTACTATTATTTCTAGAAATATTGAAGTTGTTTAGCATCAACTAATAAAGTTGTTTAGCATCAATCAATAAATATTCAAGACAAACCATGAAGGGAAACAATGGTCAATGCTAGGGCTAACCAATTAATAAGTATATACGTGAACAAGTCAAGTATACATGTGAATAAGGGAAGCACAAGTACTCAAAAAAAGTAAGCCTTAAAGTATACACATCAATACATAGTATACGCAAATTAATACAAATTATATGCATGAATAAAAGGTATACGTATGAAAACACGTAAGTCAAAAAGTATACATTGGAATACACACAAGTCACAAAGTATACACATAAGTTGTAAAGTATACACTTGAATACATGTAACTCATATATATTGAACCATAGATTTATAATGCAAATATGGACACCATTGATTAAAAAGATTTGTATTAACCAAATAGCCATGTAGGCATACATCAATATATGTCGATAGAAGTATAAAATATATACAAAATAGCCATATAGGCTTATGAGAATGCCATATAGGCATACAATGTCAAACATATCCAATACAAAATATGTACAAAATGCCACATAGGCATACAATGTCAAATATATCCAATACAAAATATGTACAAAAATGCCACATAGGCATACAACAAAGGGTTCTAGAATCAAAAGTCATTGCTCTCCATGCTCTCAAAATAAACTCTTTCCCTTTGCTTGTCGATCGGATGGAAATAGGTCTATCATTCATTTATTCTGAGGTCGATGAGTTCTCCTGGTGCTCCTCCTAGGGTTTAGTTCTTGGTTAAGTCTTATCTATTACAATAACACGTAAATACGTTAATATATAGAAATTAAATTATAAAAATGACATATTTAACAAAATAATCACTTAACACCATCTAATGATCACTCTCCACAAGGGAAATATTCAAATGCACATTTTGAGGCATGTTGAAGCCTTCTAGAAACCATCCAAAGAGAAATTAAACTACGAATCAATAATGGTTTGATTTTTCACTAACTAACAACTATAACAACAAATGTAAATTGAAATTTAGTGATTTGCCTCATACCTCCCCTGTGAGAGCCATTGAGTATATAGTAGATGAAACACTGAGCTCCATTTCCCTATGAACATTAGGAGGTGTATCCACTTGCAACATCTAAAAATCAAACAACAAATTTTTCAATCATGAAAACTACAATAGTTATCCACATCATGGCTTATAATGTATGAGATATAATGAACAAAATTTTGAGTTCTTATTAAACTATATATCTCTGACTATCATGTTTACTATTTGCCCTATCCATAGCTTGTTCAAAAGCACTTGTTTTTAGGATTTTACCCATAGCATTAAGGTGGTAAACCATTTGATAAAATGCTTTCGTAGACATGTACGATAACTGTGGTGGCATAGAGAAGGTAGTGAACTTTTTGAAAAAATGCCTCAAAGAAATGGGGTCTCATGGTGCTAGAATTCCATTACAAATAAATGTGTCATGGCATTCCATCACCATAAGACCACATTTCTTTGAGGCATTTTTTCAAATAGTTCATTGCCTTCTCTATGGTATTATGTTGGGATGGGGTGGATGGTATAGTGTGGTCTTGGTTATGAGATGGAGGGCGATCATGACATGAAGAGGGAGAGGCGGGGACATGAAAAAGTGGAATAAAAGGTGGAAGGTTCCATGGATTGGTAACTTGAGGATGAGGATCTTGAAAATAATTTGGAGGGGAATTTTGGCTAAAGGGTTGGTTTCTATTCTTCAAGCAATGACCTGTTTGAAAAAATGCCTCAGAGAAATGTGGTATCATGGTGATGGAATGGGATTCCATCACCATGAGACCATATTTCTTTAAGGAATTTTTCATACTACTCACTTCCTTGACTATGATATTGCTTACTATTATGCTTTGATATATTTTTTCCAAGCATCCATAGTTTGTTGGAAAGTAGGTCTATTTCAAGCTTTTAGCCATAGCAGCAAAGAAGTGAGTAGTTTGATAAAATGCTTTGGTACACATGTATGGAAAAAGTGGTAGTATAGAAAAGGTGGTGAGCTATTTGAAGAAATGCATCAAAGAAATGTGGTCTCATGGTGATGGAATGACATTCCATCACCATGAGACTACATTTCTTTGAGGTATTTTTTCAAACTACGCACTGCCTTGTCTGTGTTATTGTTTACTATTATGCTTTGATAGATTTTTTCCAAGCATCCATAGTTTGTTGGAAAGCACACTTTTTAGGATTTTAGCCATAGCAGCAAGGAAATGAACTGTTTGATAAAATTCTAAATTCTTTGGTAGACATGTATGGAAAATGTGGTAACATAGAAAAGGTGGTGAGTTATTTGAAAAAATGCCTCACAAATTGGGTCTCATGGTGATGGACATCACCATGAGACCACATTTCTTGAGAGGCATTTTTTCTCAAACAACGATGTCTTGTCTATGCTATTGCTTATCAGATACACTCTAAAATGTCATATTACAATAGTTTGCTAATTAATTAATATTTTTAATATTTAATTAAATCTCAAGATTCACCCACGATAAATAAATCTAAATAATTTTATTTATATTGTTCACTCTTTCATTTCACTAAATAAATAAGTTTATTTAATCACTTTTCTTATCCATTTCTTAATTAATTAAATAAACATTACGATTTATTTATATTAATTATCATATAATCTTGACTTGAATATTTTATTCAAATAAAGATTAAATATTCTTCTCTTCTAAAATTCTTCTAAATTCCATTCACAATTAAATATTCCAAATATTTAATTAATTCTTCTAAAGTCTATTCACAATTAAATATTCCAAACATTTAATTAAAACTTCTAATGTGGACATTCACATCAAATATTTCAAAAATATTATAAATTCTCAAACTCACATAAAATTAAATAAATTTATTTATTTAATTTGGATTATCTGCAACAACCGTGAAACAACTTCAAAACAAAAAATTAATAAATTTCTCTATTTTTTACCAAAATTGTTCCCATGGATTGAAGACAAACCTCCATTCTTCTCTCCAAGCTCCCAACATCTTCCATCTTCCTCCCAACCTCTCCATCTCTCACCATTCAAATTTACCAGACAATCTCACAGCCATTGATCTTTGCCAGCCAGGTTCTTGCCTATAAAAAATCTATAAAAAGGACTGTCAGGTCTTTGAGAAAAAGAGAAGCTTTTGTATGGGGAAAACTATAGTCAATCATCCTTCCAGCATCCATAGCATTCTAGAGTTTAGCATAGCATATTTTAGCATATTAGCAATCCATATCATGGCCTATCATCCTCATATCATAGTTTCAATAGCATCCATAATCCACAGCCCTTGTGCATAATCTACAACCCCTGTGCATATCTGTATATCAACATTTCACTCCACCAACATATAGGATAGAGAAGTACTCTCCCTTTGCATACTCGTTCTGTAGGTTGCCATTCTGAGAAGCTTTGCTTACACAATCTGAGAGCAACAGCTTCAAGCAAATCACTGGAGATAGAGGACAATGGAACGATTCTGAAGAAGCTTTGTTTGATCTCTTTGATTTCATTTTATTTAGCTTTATTTATTTTAATGTTGCATTGGTGTGTTTTTGTTATCTTATTTTGATATTAACATTTCCCACACACACTTACTATTATTCTTTCATATATTTCTTCCAAGCATCCATAACATAGACAAGGTAGTGAACTATTTGAAAAGATGCCTTGGTAAAAAGTGGTCTCATGGAATGCCATGACAAGAAAATGCAATTGGAAGCTACTCCTACTTATTACTTATGCTATGTGAAGTAATTTCATCACTACTTATGTTGACTTTCTAAACAACTATATTGTAGTTTAAATTTTGTCATCTATCAACATCTAGTTATTAGTTATGGAATGTGAAGTAATGCTTTGAATTTGAAAGATGTGCAATGCAATGTAATCAACGATATGAATATAAACTACATAAACCTATTGAGTGAAATTCATTAGTTAAACTCTTTATTCTATTACCTGTGTGTAGGTTTGTCTAAATCCACTAGCACTAGAAGGTGTTCCCTCAAAACCTCCAATATTAGCCTATTCAACATCCAAAATCACATATTAGAATACCAATCATAAAACGACGCTATTAACATGTAATAAATTTATAATTGTTTACCAGTTACATACCTCAATGGTACATGAAGTGGAGTAATAAGCAGGTGTAGGGCCAGTGTATCTAGTATCAACACTGTGACCGTAAAATTTTATTAAATCATAAAACTAAATTAGTTAATATTGCATTTCAAAATTGAAATTTAATAAATTAAATTCAATGCACATGCTAAAATTTACCTAAGTATCGATGTCATAGGCCTCATTCAAAATGCTAGCTTCCCTCGCCATCTCCATTGTTGCACATGTATCCTACATAGCAGCCTCTTGAGTGTCGATGGGGTCATATGAACAAGTCGCCTCACAAGCCTGACACAAATGGCATCAAAGCCCACCACTCAAAGACTCCCCTGGATGGCGTTGTAGTATAGGGATGGCATGCTGGATGACACTCTAGGTCAAAGAGATAATGGCCTATAAAGTGTCTACCTCGACACTCTCCTTCATGAAGGAAGTGATAACGATGTGTTCATGAGGCAGCCTAGTGAGAGGTCATCTAGCTTGTCGCCTGGGATCTTGATGTGCACCGGGTCTATCTTGAGCCGACCCCCCACCTCTCCCCTGGAAGTCCCTCATATCAAAATAATTTTGGATTTTGTCCAGAATGAACTCACAATATAGTTTCCTTAGGAAATATTATGGGACTTCGCAATTGTTACATGGTGGATAATTAAAAACCATGTACCACATGTTGGCTTGTGGTAACCGATCATGCTATACTGTACATTTTTCATGTATCCTCGCTGGGGTCTGGGGCTAGGTCAAGCCCCAAGTAGGGGTTCAAAGGTGCAGCCACTAAAAAGTGGGGGTTCTAGGGCGGCAACCCCTAAGAAAAAAAAATCCTTATTTTTCATGTCGTCACCAAAAAAAGAAAAAAACCGACTTTGTAAAACCCTTATCTAGAAGATTCTAAGCCTATTATAAGGGGTTGGAATGGAAGTTACATTATGATGAAAAAGGTGATTATTTGTGAGATTGTAATAAGTTTTGCACTGGATAATAAAATCATTAGATGGCTGCAATTTTCTAGATGTAGCTCGGATTGGGTGAACCATGTTAAATTTTGTGTTAATTTTTCTATATGTTTTAGTTTCTCTATTTTATTGATCAAATTTGTATTTAATTGTTAGATATCTGCATTCTAACCCTAACACCACATATCCCAAAAAAAGGTTCTAATCTATTGGTGGTGGCACTAATGGATAGGAAAGTTCTTCGCATTGAAGCTAAGATTTGCATTTGTGTGTGTGTCAATGAATAATGATGAAAAATCTAATTTTGTAATTTTTAGATCTTTTACATCTCTATATGATAATTTATCCAGGTAAAAATTCATAGCCGCCTACCTCCTCTCTTTCCAACCAATTAATTGTTTGTTGATTGAATCTGCATGTTTTAACATTTCTTTTTGTGAATTTGCAAGTGTTTTTCTTTCCATGGTTGAACCATTTGGATCGTTCAACCTCATGATTAACTCCTCAATTTGTTTTTTATTGTTTTCAATTTCACTTATTAAATTTTGTTGAGTGCCAAGAGGATGTTGAGGGATTGGTGGAGGAGATTGTTGTTGTGGTTGTTGAACTTGAGGATTTTGTTGATGTTGTTGTTGCTCTACTTGTTGTTGCTCTGGTTGTTGATTATTTTTAGGAGGGTTTTGAAGAGGGTTTGCAAGTTCAATATCATCTCCTACAAATTCAACAAATAAATATCAAAAACAACCTAAAACTAATAAATTCACAACAAAAAACAAACAATCCTTACCTCTTCGACCTCCCCATTGACGTGGCAGAATCTTGGCGATGAAATAGCAACAATTTGATGAAAAACTTGCAAGCTTCACTCCTCCCATAACATGAGCACGCAAAAGAAGGTCTTTAGGCTGCGGTAAGAAAAAAAAAAGTCACAAAGCAAATGAGGTCGATTTCCTTCTTTTTTTGCTTTTAATTGCTCATAACGCGAGTGCGTTATAATGTGAGCACGTTATGAGCTATCAGAATTTTTTTAAAAATTTGTCCCCCATCTTTTTGCACCCACCCACTCATCAAATTGTACTGTAGATGGTCGGATCCACTTACATTTTAATAATATAGAACTATTTTCACCATAGTCCACTAGAATAATTTTTTGGATGAATCCAACATAAAATTTCTTCTCGATTTCATGAAGAAATCTAGCACTAACAACACAATCACAATTTATCATTCCTTTGTCTTTTTCTTCCACTCTTAAATGACTACCATAGGCCCACATTCCATTGAAACACATAGCCCATAAATGTGGAGATTGTGAAAGCTCACTTTCCTCCATTGTTATATCTTGACCTTCTTCTTTTGCATCACTGACTGCATTAGCAATCCATTCTTCAAATTTTGGAAATGAATCACCTCTAATCAAATCAGCATGATGTCTACACTTTTGAGGTCGATGTTGCATTCAAGCTTGGTTGTCTTCTTCATATTTTATACATAGAATATTAACGTACAAATAATAAGATTGATAATATAAATGTCTAAATGCAATTGAGTAAATAAATTATTGTGTATTTTTTTTTACCTATGCCACTTATTGAACAAAGATGTATTTTGAAGAATATAGACATGTATTGCACTTCTTTCTTGATGTGATAGCTTGAAGTGACATTCATTTCCTTCTAATACTTCACCTACAACTGTCTCTTCTTCGTCATCGTCCCATACACGCTGATTGAAATTTTTAAAATACTTCATATATTCTATGCAAAATCCCATGGCCTCTTGCATTGAATATCCCTCATACATGTTTTCTTCTGGTTTTTCCCTAGGACAAACATTTTTTTTCAAAACCTTCATATATCATTCTATAGGATACATCCATCTTGTTCTTATTGAGCCACAATGTTTTATTTCATATTTTAGATGTATCAAAAGATGCATAGAAATGTTAAAGATTGTTGGTGTAAATTCTCATTCCAATATACAAATGACTTCAACAAACTCCTCCCTCAAACTATCAAAGTTCAAAGGATCTAATACATGTAAAATCATTCTCTTTAATATTAGGGCCAACCTTATAACTGCCAATCTTGGCCCCTTTTCCAAACTTAATATATTTACCACAATAGGTAAAATATTCTCCATTATGACATGATAGTCATGGGTCTTGAGGCCTCTTAAGCCATTAATGCCAGTTTGGCTTCTAATACTACTACTTACATATCCAGTGGGAAAGCGAGTTTGAGACATCAATTGTAAGAATTGTGCATATTATTCCTTTGTCTAGACATAAGGAGAACTAGGTTTTCTATATTTTTCATCATCATATTTTTCAACCCAAAGATTTCAATGAATCTTTAGTTGTTGAAAGTCTTCACGTGATGAAATAGTATCAAAAGCACCAAAAAGAGTTTCTATAATATCATAGGCTATATTTTTCTCAGTATGATTTATAAAGTCAATAGTATGCCTAATGGTTATATCCTTAAAGCATGGCAACTTATAGAATATGCACAACCTTTTTACACCACTTTCATTACATGGATCATATCTACTACCAGCAATCCCATCATTTTCAATAAATAACATTATTTTTTGTCACTCTCAACAATATAATCAACTATTATTAGCAATGGTGCTTCATGATTCTCTTCTTGGCCATTGAACCGTGTTTTTTGTTGATGATATGAATGATCCATTTTAAGGTAAGAACGATGTACACAATAAATACACTTATGCAAACTTCTTGAGTGCCTCACAAAATCTTTAAAGTTTCAAGTAGGACATCCATGGTATCCATGAACATTGAGACCAGATAATGTGCCATATGCATATGCAGCAAGATCATGAATTATAAACAATAAGGAAGCTCTTAAAGTGAATTTGATTGAATGACCATCCCTTAAAGATTGAATTGCTTCAATTCCTTTCCACAATTCTATTAGCTCATCATATAATGGCTCTAGATAAGCATTAATTGTATCTAAAGTCACATTTTTCTTTCCTGGTATAATCAATGATAGCATTAAGAAAAATGGTTTAGTTGCTAACTATGGAGGCAAGTTATAACTTATTAAAAACACTAGCCAAGTTGACCATTTAGTACTTCAATTTGAAAATGGATTCACCCCATCTAGATACAAACCTAGCCTTATATTACGAGAATCTTGAGAGAAATCGGGCCATCTGTTATCAAATTCTATCTACGTCTTAGAATTAGGACATGTTGTTTTCCATTAGTGCTCTTATTGTGGGCCTTGCCATTGCATAAGCTTAGCAATGTCTTTGCACCTATACATTCAGAGTAATGGTGGGATTACTAAAAAGTGGCGAAGAACCTTTTGAGGAACCACAACTAATTTCAACCCTTGTTTATACCTCCCTTGATGACATTTTGTACATTCACTCTCACTTGCAAGATTCTTGTGAAATAATACACAACCATTCACACATGTGTGGATGTTTTCATACCCTAAGCCTAGCTTAGTGATTTCCTTTCTACATTGACTTTGTTTTGTTGGTAATGTAGAGTTAGGTGGTAACAATGAACTTAATAATGCCAATAATTGATCTACACTCTCATTTGTCCAACCAAACACCACTTGCAAGTTAAGAATTTGAAGGACTGTTGTCAAATGACTTAACCTAGGTATAATTAGCATACATAGGCTTTGAAGCATCCTCCATCAACTTGGCCCAGTCATCATTTAGACCCTCATTGAACATTCTATCAACTCCAAACCCTTCATCTAATGTTGTTGCCTCTTCATATATATTTATTACCACTTCATCTATGTTAGGTGCCAATTCATCTATGTTTGTTGCCTCTTCATCTCTCACACTCTTCCATTCTATCATATCTTCATAATAATTGACATTCCAAGGGCTTATACCACCATGCCCATATCTTATCATATGTTGATAAATTTGACTTATTTTTTTCACCTTTCCACCAAGACAGTCATTACATGGACATGGATATTTTTCCATGTCACTTTCATCAACTATTCTCTCATCAAATACATGGTATTGATCCCTAGTCAACCTTCGAGGTTGATCCATTTGTAATGTTCTACACATAGCAACAAAAATTATAGACTAAGAGACATAAATTATCTTTTTTAATTGAAAGGCATTTCCATAGCAATAGAGTTATAGAGAGCAAATAAAATAGAGAGTTTAACTAATGAATTATAAAAAATATATTTCTGTAGTTTATATTCAAGTTGTTGCTTACATTGCATTGCACATCTTTCAAACTCAAAGCATTACTTCACATTGCATAACTAATAACTAGATGCTAATAGATGAAAAAATGTAAAAAATTGTTAAATAAGAGACAAACACTATTTTTTTTAAAATTGAAAGGAATTTCCATAGCAATAGAGTTATAGAGAGAAAATAAAATAAAGAGTTTAACTAATGAATTGTAAAAAAATAGATTTTTGTAGTTTATATTCAAATTGCTAATTAATTGCATTGAACATCTTTCAAACTCAAAGCATTACTGCACATTGCATAACTAATAACTAGATGCTAATAGATGACAAAATTTCAATTATAATATAGTTTTTATAAAGTCAACCTAAGCAGCTTATGCAATTACTTCACATTGCATAACTAATAACTAGGAGCAGCTACCAATTGCATTTGCTTGTCATGGCATTCCATGAGACCACATTTCTTTGAGGCATTTTTTCAAAAAGTTCACTGCCTTGTCTATGCTACCACATTTTTCATACATGTCTACCAAATAATTTTATCAAATAGTTCATTGCCTTGTTGATATGGCTAAAAGCCTAAAACAAGTGCTTTCAAACAAGCTATAGATGCTTGGAAAAAATCAATCAAAGCATAATAGTAAATAGCATAGACAAGACGAATTGGGTCGTTCAAAGAAATGTAGCATGGTGATGGAATGCCATGACAATCCATAAACACTTGTCATGGCATTCCATCACCATGAGACCACATTTCTTTGAGGCATTTTTTCCAAATTTCATTGCCTTTCTATGCTACCACATTTTTCATACATGTCTACCAAAGCATTTTATCAAATAGTTCATTGCCTTGCTACTATGGCTAAAAGCTTAAAACAGTGATTTCAAAATTTATGGATGCTTGAAAAAATTATCAAAGCATAATAGTAAGAAACAAGCTATGGTCTCATGGTTTTTTGGCACGAAAATCAGTGTGATTTTATTTGCATTTTTTTGTAGGTTTTAAATGCATTTTTTTGGAAATTTTGTTGTTTGAAATGGGGAAAAATATTTGTGGTTAGTTTTGTTCACTTTTTAATTGTAGGATTCTCACATTTAGTGAAAAAGGTAGTGTTCATGAAGGAATGGCAAAGATGCGTAGAGCCTTTGAATTATACCCATACTATGCAATGGCATTGAATCATTTAGCAAACCATTTTTTCTTCACAGGGCAGCATTTTCTTGTGGAACAGTTGACTGAGACAACTCTTGTTTCAACTAACCACCTTCTCATGAAATCTCATTCATATTATAATCTTGCATGATCTTATCATAGTAAAGGTGATTATAACACAACTGGCCACTACTACATGGCATCAATCAAGGAAAGCCAGAGGCCACAAGACTTTGTGGACAGGTTCAATTGAAGCTGGGAGATCTTAAGATTTCTCTCTCAAATTTTGAAAACATTTCGGAGGTCCACCCTGAGAATTGTGAGAGCTTAAAATTTGTAGGCCATATATATGCTCAACAAGGGCATGTAGAGAAGGCTTTGGAAATTTTAAGAAAGGAAACTCACATAGATCCACATGATGCCCATGCATTTATCAAGATGGGTGAGTTATTAATATCACCAAACCCTAGTGTAGCCTTAGATTCTCTTAAGAAACCAAAGTCTCTTCTGAAGAAGAGCAGAGAAGAAGTATCCATTCAATTGTTAAACAAAATTGGGGTTCTTCATTTTGAGTGTGATGAACTAGCGTTGGCTCAACAAACTTTTATGGAGGCATTAGGAAATGATGTTTTTCCTCTACATAAATCTTTTTGGTCAGTTTTTTGCAATTTTTACTTGTAGGATTCTCATAGTTAGTGAAAAAGGAGGTGTTCATGAAGGCATGGAAAAGATGTGTAGATCCTTTGAATTATACACGTACTATGTAATGACATTGAATCATTTAGAAAACCATTTTTTATTCACTGCAAGGCAGCATTTTTCTGTGGAACAATTGACTGAGGCAACTCTTGTTTCAACTAACCACCCTCTCATGAAATCTCATTCATATTATAATCTTGCAAGATCTTATCATAGTAAAGGTGATTATGACACCACTGGCCACTACTACATGACATCAGTCAAGGAAAGCTAGAGGCCATGGGATTTTGTGGATAGGTTCAATTGAAGTTGGGAGATCTTAAGAGTTCTCTAGATCAAATTTTGAAAAGGTTTTGGAGGTCCACCCTGAGAACTGTGAGAGCTTAAAAGTTGTAGGCCATATATATGCTCAGCAAGGGTAGGAAAAGATGGTTTTAGAAATTTTAAGAAAGGAAACTCGAATAGATCCACATGATGCCCATGTATTTATCAAGATGGGTGAGTTATGAATATCATCAGACCCCAGTGCAGCCTTAGATTCTCTTAATACGCAAAAGTCTCTTCTGAAGAAGAGAAGAGAAGAAGTACCCTTTCAATTGTTAAACAATATTAGGGTTCTTCATTTTAAGCATGAACTAGAGTTGGCTCAACAAAATTTTATGGAGGCATTAGGAAATGATGTTCTACCTCTACATAAATCTTTGTGGTTAGCTTTGTGCATTTTTTACTTATAGGATTCTCATAGTTGGTGAAAAGGGTAGTGTTCATGAAGGAATGGAAAAGATGTGTAGAGCCTTTGAATTATACCTGTACTATGCAATGGCATTGAATCATTTAGCAAACCAATTTTTTCTTCACTATAGGGCAGCATTTTCTTGTGGAATAGTTGACTTGTACAACTCTTGTTTCAACTAACCACCCTCTCATGAAATCTCATTCATATTATAATCTTTCACAATCTTATCATAGTAAAGGTGATTATGACACCACTGGCTGCTACTATATGACATTAGTCAAGGAAATCCAAAGGCCATAGGATTTTTTGGAGAGGTTCAATTGAAGCTAGGAGATCTTAAGAGTTCTCTCTCAAATTTTGAAAAGGTTTTGGAGGTCCACCCTGAGAATTGTGAGAGCTTAAAAGTTGTAGTCCATATATATGCTCAACAAAGGTAGGCAGAGAAGGATTTGGAAATTAAGAAAGGCAACTCACATAGATCCACGTGATGCCCATGCATTTATCAAGATGGGTGAGTTATATCAATATCATTAGACCCCAGTGCAACCTTAGATTCTCTTAATACAACAAAGTCTCTTATGAAGAAGAGCATAGAAGAAGTACCCATTCAATTGTTAAAAAACATTAGGGTTCTTCATTTTGAGCATGATGAACTAGAGTTGGCTCAACAAAATTTTATGAAGGCATTAGGAAATGGAATTTGTGTTGAATTAATAAATAAAAGCCCCATTGTTAATTCTGCAATTTTTCATGTGCTCTTTAAGGACATGAAATTCTTCTGTCGACTAGAAGAAGGTGGTGTTTCACTTGAGTTACCATGGGATAAAGTCACAACACTATTTAATCTTGCTAGGTTGTTTGAATAGTTACATGATACTGAAAAAGCAAATCTTTTATACAAGCTAATATCATTCAAGTTTCCTAATTATGTGGATGCATATCTACGTCTTCCAGCCATGGCTCAGGCTTGGAATGAGATCCAACTAATCCTAGAATTGATTGAGGATGCACTTAAAGTGGATAAAAACTCATCAAATGTTTTATCTATGCTTGGAAAAATGGAACTAAAAACAAATGACTAGCCTAAGGAAAAAAAACAATTAAAGCTACACAAAGTGAATCAGATGCAAATAATTCTTATGTTCACATTTCACTTGGAAATTGGAATTATTTTGCAGCTTTTCACAATAAAAGGAGGGATCCAAAGGTGGAGGCACAACATCTTGAGAAGGCTAGAGAACTGTACTGTAAAGTGTTGGCATAGAGACCGAAAAATGTTTATGTTGCAAATGGGGCAGCCATTGTGCTAGCTGAAAGGGGTCAATTTGTTATTGCAAAGGAAATTTTTATACAGGTACAAGAAGTTGCAACAGGAAACATCTTTATTTGGATGCCTAATGTGTGGGTAAATCTAGCATATGTTTACTTTGCACAAGGATAGTTTGTGCTTGTAATGAAAATGTATCAAAATTGTTTGAGGAAATTCTATTTTGGCACTGACACCCAAATTTTATTATATTTAGCTCAAACACATTATGAAGCAGAACAATGGCAAGATTGTAAAAGAAAATTATTAAGAGCAGCAGATTGTAACTACTATAAGTTGCCAATCAGAAAGCTATATATGTGTTTAATATAATGAGGGTTTTGAATTACCTTTGAATTCGTTGCAGAGGGCATCCCCAAATCCGACTTTGCTATAGAGGGCCTCATCGACTTCAAATTTGTTGCAACAAACTCTAAATTCCTTGCCCTTGCCCACCTTTTCAGAAGACTCCAAGTCCTCTCCAAATCTTTCAGTGCCAGGCTAACCTGCAACTAACGAATGAAGCAAGGAATATTTCTGCAATGAACGCGAATAAGCACCAATACATCGATGCGTGCAATACATCGTGCCAATAATTGGTTGAAATGTGTTTCTAAATTTTGTCTAATTTGTATTTGGTGACTAACTATTTAGTCATTTTTATTCTTGTGACTAAATAATATTTTAATCAATGACCAAATTAGTCATTTATTTACTCATTTACAGCTGAGTTGCAAAAAAATAGTAAAATTTAGTCATATTTAATTGTTGTGACTGAAAGTTTTAGTCACCTAATCATTTATTTGCCAAATTATACTAGTGAAATGAATAAAATAACTCTAAAACAGATATCTGAATAACAATTCATAGTAGTGATAAATGAACTAACAGTTTGGAAAATTCATTATTGGATTAACAACCTTCTTCTGAATTTCAGAGATACAACTCTCTCCTATAATTTAATTGGTTTTGTGAGTTATGCTTTTAACCAAAGAGCAAGAAAGGTAGGGCTGGAAATGAATAAAATAACTCTAAAACAGATAACTGAATAACAATTCGCATATAGTTAGATTACGTGATCTGAGTATGTACGTGTAATGAATTAAAGACTTAGCAGTAAAATAGTAATGAGCACAGAGACAGAAACACTTTTTCAATACTAATCTTCCTACATGGAAAGGATTTAATCTACAGACTAATACAGGAAGACTGAAAGTTCAAAAAAATTATTGCACACACAGCAGATACAATAACTTGATAATCAATAACAGTAGCACAAAGACTCTTAGACTTGATATTTGTTTCAGAACATCTCAAAAAGAAAATATATCATAGGCTTGTTTTTCCCCCTTCCCCATATCAAAATTAGTTAGCCCCCCTTTTTACAAATAAATCTCTTTATAACTCCTCTTTCCCATCTGTGAACGTTTCTTGAAATTTGATTTTTCCCATTTATTATTGAAGAAACTTTTCGACTTCATTTCCACCCTTATACGCATGAAACTGAAAGGATACCCTTCAAGCAATTTAATCCAAATGTATTCTTCAGTAATTAATCATAAGTGCACCATATTTTACTCTTTTGAGTTAGTCTCCTCCAATTTTGTAGCACGCAATATCAACCCTTAATTCAATGCAAGCTTCCTCTTTATTCAAGCTTTTATCTATTTCCAAACAATTTTTTGCCTCAGTAAATCAAATAACCTCTAGTGGATTGAAAATGAGTGAGACGAGAATCTTCCATGTGAATCAAAAGTTCACTTCTCTGGTAGATAGCACAGCTACATTCAAGCATACAAACTCTATGAAAGGCCACTGTCATAATAGTTTAAAACAGACTGTAACAGAAATAGAGTTCATCCTGTTCGACATGAGAAGGGTATGCACTTAAGCTATTAGCTAGATTGCTATTGTTATGAACAACATCGATGTAACCTTTTTTAAACATATTCATCATGCTAGAAGTATGGGCATATGTCAGAAGAAAGACACCAACCAATTACATGGAAAGGGATGAAATCCTTTCTTTCTAAACTCAATCGATACAACTGAATTACATCCAACGATTCTCATTACTTGCACAGTCAATGGTGGAGTATGTTATTGGATCCTTATGGCTCTGTGTCTTTACCCTTCGAGATTCCCTTTTCCTTTTAGCCGAAACATCTGCTTGGGAAGGAGATCGATCAACAAAATTTTCTTGGGATAAAAGGTGCCTGCCATGTTATGAGAGATGGCAGAGGTCATCGTGTTTTGTGGCCTGTAAACCTGTCCTTATACTCCCGCTTGAAGAAGTGCTTACAAAAATTTCATAAAGTTCATCAAGATTCGTAGCAATGATTTGGTTGTGGTGACGATTTCATCTACTACAAGATTAAGATCCCAAATGGCAATGCTGGCATAGCAACATCAACTGTGAGAGTCACCAAATTATCTTGCCTGAATGAGTATACTTCATTACTCCCTGCGAGTTACACAAACAAAATATAAACCTTGAGTCCCTTTTTACTAGCTTCACCATTTGCACATCCTATAATGTTGCAACCCGAGAGGTTACATTCCTTTGAGACATTTTCTGAAATAGTTCACATGCCCTATTTATGCTTCCACATCTTGCTTGTAACGTAGTAGGGCACTTGTAACTACAAAATCTTCCTTGCTGTTATGAATGCTCTATTGTAACATTGAAAGCATAACATGGGGAAAAATCATTTGTAGTAGAGTATTCGAGAGAACTGTGCTACAACAAATCATGTCCACTACTATAGGTCTAACCAACATCTTAGGAGGATTTTTTTTTTAATTTTCAATGACCAAAATAAGGGTAACACATATGTTGTTAGCATGAGTTTATTAATGTTATTGATACCTAGGAGTTATGGATGGTTGGATGTATTAGCATGTGTTGTTGATGTTATTTCCAATCATATGGTTTTTTACCTTTGACAATAGCTTGGAGCCTTTGTTTTCACTTGGATTTGATGTTTGTGTTCCTGGTTTGGTGCATCTTCACCTTGGCATGTTCCTTTTCTTCCATAGGTGGCACATTGGAGGATGAGAGGAGCTCTTGCTTAAGATGGTGGTCACATTGGTTTTATTGTAGGCATCTTGATGGAGCACAAGAGAATGTTGGAGATTCATGTGGTTTCTGAAAGGAATCTGGCTGAGCGGAAACAACTTCCTACACTAATCTAAGTAGGGGAGAATTACAAAATTTTGTTTTGACACCTTTAAACAGTTATAAGAAGAGAAGCACATAGAGAATAAATGAATAGAACAACACATATAACAGTGACACCAAATATACGTGGGGAAAACCCTTTCGGGAAAAAACCCCACCCTCCAAAAGCACAATACTATTGTATTACTTCAAAAAGAATTACAATACAACCCCAAGTACAAAGCATTCTTCTACAAGTGCTTCGAAACAAACACTTATTTTGGAGTGATATCGGCAGCACTTCATTACCTGCAAACAAAACTATGCATTATACAATGCAAGACACTCAATATATTGAGTGATACAAGCTTCAAGAAGCATCTAGAAGGAGAGGGGCATCCAAATCCACATGGCATGATATCCCACGCCATAGACATACATTTGGATACATGTAGCATATTTCCTTACACCCCTTACAATTGTCAAACATGCAAATATTCCTTCCTCAAGCTTAGGTGCCTAGAATATACTAAAATAGCTTATGATAGATGCCTTATACATTTTATAGCTGTCATAGAATCTGTCATAATTGACAACACTTACAACTATAAGAGAATTTGTCATAAATGACCAAGAATACCCAATTCTCTTACAGCCTGGCATAACCGAACTTGGGTGCCAACTTTCTCTCATGCATGAAGATGTCTTATGACACCTCATAGAATCTATCATAGACCTCAAATATTCCAAAGTGGGACACCTATGTCCACTTGGGATGATTATGTGTCATCTAGTCACCTCCAACGAGGATGCCACCCAGACAGTGGGTCCCAATTAATGACATAACACCATGTGGGTCCCAATTAATGACATGACACCATAAGCAATTAAATAATACAAATAAATACAATAATACATCAATTAAATCAATATTACGACTCTAAGGTTGAGACACCTTAATCCCAACAGTTTCATGTATGGATATGATGATGTATTTCATTGAATGAACCTTATGAAATGTATACAAAAAGTCGGAGATTGTTAGCATATGTTGTTGTACACCATTGCATAAAAATATTATATTATAATGTTATAAATAAATAATTATTTAGATATGATGCGCCTAGGAGGTGTGTTTAGCCACACTAAGTAATTATTTGGGGCCACTTCTAAAGTTGTATTGTAGCATTGGTTTATTATTTTGTGTGGGAGGCATAGGATAATAATTTAATATTGAGGAAAATATTTAATAAAATGAAAACTTAGTACCCAATATTAAATTAGGGCCAATGGTTTTGTGTTCACATGGTTTTGTGGCACATGGTTTTATCTTACCACTTGGTTGTATTTGTGTGAGCATGCATCTATAAAAGGAAACACATGTTTAGTGGTTAAGATTGGTTGGGTGAGTGGGTTGTCATCAGTGAGCCTTTATGAAGAGTGCATATGTGAAGAATGGCATGGCATGTGTGGATTCATGCTTGGACACATGGAGGATACATTAGAGAGGTTTGATGCTTCAAAAGTATTCATGGTAACTTTGTGAGTGCATGCACTTTTTTATTGTTGGATAATAGATGGAGTACATATATGCTTTTTGGTTTTTTCCCTCTTGAGGGTTTTCCTAGGGTATATCTTGTGTTATCTTGTGTCTTGACTATTTTGATCTATGCATTATGGTTATAATGTAAGCTTGCATGCATTATTTTCTCTCCTGGGGTTATGTAGGAAATGGATTAAAAAAATTGGGCATTGATGTATTATTTTCTAACAAAGGAGAGAGGGAGAAAGAGAGAGAGAGGACAAAGGGTTAGATCTTTAGCTTAAGGGAGAGATGTAGAGAAAGGGGTGAAAATAGAGAGAGAGAGAGAGAGAGAGAGAGAGAGAGAGATGATAGGAGCCTACTGATCAATGAAGTTTGACTTGTTGATTATTGAAATTTGATTGAGTTTGAAAAATTATAAGATCTTCCAAAAACTAGAATTTGCATTATAATTCCTAGAGATCTGAAACCACTCTCAAACATCATGAAATTGTATACATGAAATATAACTTGAACTATAAGAAAGTAAATGTTCATATATAAATATTTATTTCATGTATATAGTTTCACCGAAAGAGAAGAAGAAAGAGAAAGAGAAAGAGAAAAAAGGATAAAGAATTTTTTTCAATAAAAAACATAACACGAGCATGTTATGTCCAATCACATAACACGAGTGCATTATAATGCACTTGCATTTTGTGAAAGCATTCAATAATGTGAGCGTGTTATAATGTGCTTGCACTTTTATTTGCTTTGGAAATTTTCAAGCCTTTGGCTTGGATTTGCCTTAGGCTTCCAACAACACAAAGGCTTGGAGTGATTTTTCAATGTCCAAAGAAATGTTTTTGTAAATTGTAAAAAAATTGGCATAATCTTGAGCATGCTCCCCATCAAGTTTGTATGTGTTTCAATGTCAAGTGAAGAAACACCATGATAATATTAAGCTCTCTCTTAACTATCTAACAATGTAATTTTTTTCATGTCTTGAGTATGTTAAGGTTTTCATTTTTAATGTTTTTGTTAGTGTATTTATTTTTTGTCAAAAAACTAATGTGTGGTATTTTTTACTTTATTTTTTAACTATTCATCAAAATTTCAAATAAATTAGATTTTTAGAAACTAGACTTCAGTCTACATATATTAAAAAAAATTGATCAGTTTTGAAATTTTGTAGGGGGGAGCAATGCTTTCTTTTTTGTTTTTTAGGATGTGTCCACTTTGAAAATTAGTAAAAAATCATATATTCATTAAAAAATTAGCAGAAAAATCCGGGATAAACTACATGGTGTTAGTTAATTTCTCACCAAAGTAATTTTTAAAATACTAAAAAGAAAAGCTAGCATTTTAGGGGGGTCACACTAGACGTTGTTATGTTTTTTTTTAAAGGACCAATTTGTGTGCCCCCCTTTTTGAACCCCTTAATCTCCACCATTTAAAAAAATAGTAGTTTAGAAAGTAGATTTAGAGCCCTATGACTCTTGTTTTTGTTGCATCTTCATATTTTGAGTGCAACTATCTTCAATTTCTCATCCAAGATTAGTCTTTCCTATTTTTAGGAAAAAAGTGGCCACTCAAGACCCTTTTTTGGTTCCCCATCTTTTTGTACGTATGCTAGTAATTAACATAATCATTTGAACTTTCATATGGATGTGTAGATTTTTGTACAACGATATGGATAGAATATGCCTCAAAGTTTGTTCCCTAAAAAAATTGACCTAGAAATATGAAGTGTTATATATCAAAAATTGCCTCTTAGGCATTCTAAGTGTAATGGTGGCTTTTGTTTGGCTCTAGAATCTACTATGTGAAATTTTCTAACCAAAACTTTCCTATTTTTAAAAGGTTCTTGTAGATTCGGAGTTCTAATACTATGTTAGAGTCGAATGTTTGGCCCTCGCAACCCAATAAATCATGCAAATCAATGATAAGTCTTCTACAAGAAATTTCAAATAAGTCAAAATATGCAATATATTCATACAATATATGTGAATCCAAAAAGCTTGTAATTCAATATGATCCTCTTAAATATATAGAAAAACTTGGTGAGATACAAAGGTAGGTGTGGACTCCAACCACCTTCATAAGTGTAAGGCATGCATCCATGCTCTATCATGTGCATGGGACAAGAGCAATAAAGGTGTCATATGCACATGGTATAGGTGTATCAAAAGGTGAGTACATATCTCAACCACATGAAGTGAGACAAAAAGCTAAAAACCCCTAAGTGGAAAATTAACTAGCATGAATAGGACTCTCCTAGATAGGCTAAAAGCTAACTAGTTTGATAATTCCAATATTTACACTAACAATGGACACTAAAGTGAGCACACAGCATAATGCAATAATTGTAGGTTGTGGAATTTTTGACATTCCAATAAGCTTTGTTATATTCAACCCTTCATTTAAAGGGCCATCGATAAGCTGGAATTTACTATTAGCTTAGTCATGATCTTGTAAAAAATACCCAAGTCAAAACAATATAGTGTAAATAGGAAATAATCTCCTCTCTCTTGCCCAACACAATGAGCTGGAGTAGTTTCTCCTCTCTTCTTGGGTTAGTCAAGCAGAGTAGTCATTTGTCCTGTCTAACCAAGTTTGGTCAAATGAAAGAGTCCTCTCCCCTCTCTTTTGGTCAAGCAAGGGATTCCTCTATTACCTCCTATAGAGTTATCTCCTACAGAGTTGGTTAAGTGGAGGAGATAACTCTATAGGAGGTATTTGTCCTCTTCCAATGGATTGGTTGAGTGAGGGAGTCATCTCCCTTAGTAAAAAAAAAAAAAGTGTTTCCTGATCTCCTTTGTTAATTAAGTCCCTTCCTCCTCTGTTTGAGGTGTCTCACTTTTCTTAAAAACATATACAAACGAAGTCTCACACACCAAAGATCTCACTTAAACTAATTTAAATTCTCTGTTCATATATTAGTTACATTATGTCCAATAATGATAGTGCACCTTCAATGTACATATTGAAGACATTTTCATGAAATGTTCATGGAGCTGAACTTAAACTTCCAATCCATCTTATCCTAGACTTTCCACTTAAGGTATTAAACGCTGATAAAAAATGAACAAAATTACATATAGCAAGAAAATCCTAAGCAACCCAGTCCTTAAAACAGAGTAACATTTAGATACAATATGAAAAAACCAGCTGGCCTTCACTTCAAGTCCTCTCATCCTGTATTTTTAGTGTAATTTTTAAAACTAAATCAATCAAAAGGTTTGAAAATTTCAATATTTAGAGACAACTGATAAAGACATGAACAAGTTCCTTTTCTTTATTTTCCAAACAGTTTCTGTTAAACTATATAAAACAGATCTATTCATTTTAAGGGCAATGTGCAGAATTGAAAAAGAAAAATCTTGTCGAAATAATCATCATATCCTAGATTTATGGGAGTGTAGCACAGAACCCTTATACATATAGATAACTATCACAGTTTATAAAATGTTAAAAATGGTCTTAAAAGGGGAGTAATCTAATTTTTGACTATGGATAGAATTTTCAGTATGACGAAGAACCAGATGAGCGTTCAAACTCTGGTTGATGTGGCTACAATCAACTGGATGAATTCATAGAAAAGTATCATGTACATCTCAATAACATCCTTTTATAGACTCTTAATGATCAAAAGGCTTTAACAAAATTTGTCCAAAAGCAAGGTTCATTGTTCATGTATACACCCCTGCAATAAATGAATTATGGAATACGATTTTATTTACTCTGATATCTGACGGACGGTTGGTCTTAATATATTCTCGAAGAAAATGTGAAGTAGGGATGAGCCAATGCACTTTTATTCCTCTTCTTACAGCATAAACTCCCTGCTACTTCTGTCATCAGAAGTATATTGTGGAGAAAAGCCATATGCTGGGGACAGAGGTGCAGGACAGATCTTCTCTAGTTGCCTTACTACCTCTCTCATATCAGGTCTAACAGAGGGAGAAGGTGCGCAGCATCCCATTGCAAGTTGCAAAACTCGAAGCAGCCCTTCCTCGGTTGGGCTTCTTGTTCCTCCCCCAAGAATTGCTGGGCTAAAAAGCTCTGAAATCCTCTCTTCCAGCACAAAATTCTTCACAACCATCGGTAGATCGACAATTTGATTGGCTGAATCCTTTTCATCTGGTCTTCTCCCAATGAGAATTTCGAGTAAAATGATACCGAAACTGTATGTATCTGATTTTGTGTTTGCCTTCTTCAGCTTCAGGAGTTCAGGTGCTAGGTAACCTTGCGAAGCAGAAGCTTCTAGCATTGCAATCTTTGAACTTTGGTTCATAAGCTCATGAAACCCAAAGTCAGAAAGATGGGCTTCATAATTTTCATCTATTAGTATGTTCTTGGATTTGAGATTGCCATGTACTATGGGTGTTTGCAGGCCAGCGTGAAGATATGCTAGACCCCTGGCAGCCCCTAATGCAATTCTATGCAGCTTAACCCATCCAGGTGCTGCTCTGTTTCGATCTACAACAAAAAAATAAGTATTAGCAAGATCAGATTTTGACCCATAAGTATATAGCATCTCATAAAACCAAAGCAAGCTAGATATTTTTTTGTGTAAAAGATCATATCCTTCTTTATTAGATCACATGCATCGTTTGTTCTGAATCTTACAGCCTTACAGGTATGTCTTGCAAATGGATTTCACAAGATTAGGACATCTGCATTTATGCAATGAAATAAGGCCAGTTCTTTATCTCTTTTGTCATGTAGAGACTGCTATACATCCATACCATGATCAATGCAAATGCAATGGTATATGTGGATATGTCTATACCCTCTGTTTATTCCTTAGCTTTCTCGTGAGGTTGAAACCTAAAAGGGTACAAAATTATATGTCCATACAAATGGCCTATTTAAGTGTTAACAGGTTTGTTTGGCATATGGGATCCCCTTATATTTCGGAAGCAGGTAAACCACCTCTAGACAATAGATCTATTAAAATTCATATCCCTTAAGGAACCACAATAATTGACCTGTATCTCACCATAGGAGATAGAAGAAGCGGATATCATAACACGCAGGCAGGCAAAATCAAGAGATCGTCAAATATTTTTTTATATTCCTGACGCATTTTACACATTAGGCGCATTTACCTTATTAAAATGGATTTATAACTATGTACTTGTTTAAGTTTTGTGTTCCCCATACGAGAGCCTCTTTCCCTGCATCTGCTATTCAGTAAAGAGAACATGAGTTCAGGTGGACCTATTGCATTTCCTAAATAAGAGCACCAATAATACTTAAATTTTATCTCTTCTCTTCCAGGAGCAAATTTATATGCATCAAAAGCATCTGGATTTTTCATTTGGGTATCCTGAAATTTAGAGGAGCAATGTGTCGGTATTCATAACCTGAGTTCAAGTTTCCCTGTCTTATAAAGGGCAAGCTAATGATTTTGAGCAAGTGTTATTCAGGGCTCAATTGCTAATTCAGGATGATTAGAACACCCATGTCCAAAACACTTCTGCAGAAGATCCCTCCAGCAGAGGGTGCTCACCTGTTGCCAGAAGCCAGGGAATTCAGGTGATTCACGGATCACACCTAATAGCAGGAGATATCAACCCAAAGATCAAGAGTCTCACTTATGCCTACCAAGAAAACAGATGTTCTATATAAGCATTTCAGAACAGTAATGAATATGTACTGGTGCATCACTTTTCTGTTCTAAACTATATATGTTTCAAAACTTTAGGAAATATATGGTAATGGTTACACTGCGGATTTCAGGCAATCCAAGCAGCAACACTTTTTCAATTTGAATTTAGGAAATACACAATTGAAATTTAGGCTAAAAGACAACACTCACTATAAAGAAGGTTTGCCAGGTTTCCTCTGGCAATATAATCATAGATAACCAGCTTCTCCCCACTTGGACCTGCATAAAAAGCCTGCATACCAAGTAGATGACTATGTCTAAAGGAACCTAATTCCTGAATGCCGGAGATAAACTCCTCTGACCTCCTTATACACCCATCCCTGAAAAGCCTGAGTGCAATCATCCCGCCATTTCTTTGCAGCCTGGCCTTATACACAGTCCCATAGCTAGATTTCCCCAGCACTTCTCCGCTTGCATTCAGAATATCATCAACAGTGAGTCCTTCACCTCCTTCAAAATGTATCAGTTGTTCACACCCATTTGGCTCCTGTTGGCCCTTGTTAAGAGAAGTGGATGATTTGTCGCTATCAGAGACTGCTCTGCTAGGCCTGCATGTAATGTAAGAGAACCCAACAAGCATAAGTCCCAGCAAGAGCACTGCACTGACAGACCCAATTATGATCCATGCAATAGCCTCTCCCATCATAAATCCTAGCTACTCAACATGGTCCTGATAATTGGGTACCGCTGATCAACCTAGAGAACCTTGCTCATAAGCATTTGGCACCCATTTCCGGCCTCTAAATCTCTGGGTTTTGAACGATCCAGATCAAACTGCCTTGATTGTAAGGTCACCCCCTGCAATTCGAGCCCTCTTAGATTCTCAACAGCGCATAACAGAATTTGGATTGTATGGTAACTAATCTGGATTCTTCCAAGTTTCCTCTATGCTGTGTGTCTACCAGCTTTTGAGGCAGACTCCACTGAAATTGATTCCTCATTTGAAAGAAAGGAAGAATAGAAAGATAAAAAGATAGAAGTGCTTTTAAGCTTAACTTTCGATTGTCTGCCTGGACAGTGGGACCCAAACTAAAGGTTGATTGCTCACATTTCTTGTAACCTTCTTGTCTACCAGCAGTTTACAACAAGATTGTTGTATACCCATGTCTCTCTATTTAAAATCTCGGCCGGTTATGTTATATTTTGGTGTACATGGATGCAACAAATAATAGATTTTGTCATGTAAATGTCAATCTTTTTGTAAACGGATGAAACAGAGAAATTTTTGAATTACATACAGATAGAATTAGATTCTGTAGTTGAACTAGTTTTTGAATAAGAAATGTCCTTTTTTCTTTAAAACGATCTTGTAATTTCCACGGTATAAGAAATCCTCTGTTCTGACAAACCAGTATATGGTTTTGTGAATTGTTTAATATTTTTGGGTTAATAGAATTGATTTTAATATATTAATAATTAAAGATTTGATGCTTGTACAGTTTATAATATTTAGGAAAGAAAAGGTTCAAAAAAATAATTGTATTAAAGTTAAAGAGTTTATATTTGGGACCACTTTGAGTTGTTCATCTGTGTTTATAAGTTTATATTTGGGACAATTCGAGTGGTCCGTTTCTACAAAATTTTAGATTATTTAAATGCTTTATTATTGTAAAGGAAAAACATATTTTTTATAAGATTATTTAGGTTTATTAATTATTATAATTAATAAATATAAGGTAATTGGAGTGAGAGTAAAATATAGAATAATTAAGTGTAATTTTTAGAAAATTAAATATGAAGGAAATGGGTGCTTAGCTTTTGAATTAATGTAGAAATGGAGACGCGGATGAGTTGTAAATTTGATTCTTAGTACTAAAAAATAAATGATGGGGTATACACTGTTCTTGAATTTTATTCAAGTTGATTTTATGATTGTAGATTAGTTCTACATCATGCAGATTTGACCACTAACAAACTATTCTAATCTAGCACACTACACACTTATACTTTCTAATTCCTAGAATCCTTTGCTATGTGTTGATCGTCGATGACTAGGAGATTGTTGGATCACAAGGACCAAGTTCTCTTAAGTTGACCCCCTTGATTGGATAGACTTTATATTCATGATAAAGAGCAGAAAACAACAAAAAAACATGCAAGTGATCTAGATGTTAATTTTTTAATTTCTTTTTAGTGTTTTCAATTGAAGCGTTTATATTGAATGCAAATGATCATTTATTGAATGCTTCATGTCTTCAAATAATGTTTCAATTCTCAAATGAATGTTTGTAAATGCTACTACATAGCAATAAATCATGCAAAATGTGTACCAAGTAGGCTTATGGTGAGAATGAAATTAGCAAGAGGATAAATTTTGAGTTTTAACTTTTAAATTCTAGGGAACAGTTTTATTTGCAATGGGATCCATTTCATCCATAGGATTGACCTAGACAATAGAATGCATATATCAATACATAGAATGTATATCTAGATATGAGGGGTAATAATAAGCATAATACATGTTAAATGATCAAGTGAATGTATAGGAATACATGATGGTGGAAATAAGTAAAGAAATTGAAAATTAGTGTAACTTTACATAAGATTATATCACTTATCAATATGCAATTATATTAAAACATTCTCTCAAAATAAACCTTAAATTAAATTAGAATTGACATGAATATACAAATTTGTCATTATATTATAAGAAAGTGAGTTAAGACATCCATAAATAAGCCACTTAATGGTCTAAATATATAATGATGAAGAGGGGTACTCTCCCTTCAAATCTAAATCAAACAAATAAACAAGACTATGTAAGAAGGTAGAAAAATACTTTCATATTTCAATATGAAAATGAAATCAACAACATGGGAAACTCTCCTTTCAAATCTGAAATCAAACACTTCAACAAGAAATCAGCAACATACAATATTTCTTATTACAGAAAATAAAAGCATAATCTTGAAGCTTGTGGGATTCCTTACAATCTAATTGTATGGTCCCATTGGGGGGGCTTGGGCTTCTATTTTCATGGAGTAGGAGGTCCCATGGGAAAAAAAATGTGCTATAGGATTAATTGGAATCTTTCCTAGAAAAATAGCAGCCCCTACCTTTTAGGACTGAAGATTTCAACTAGTGAAATTGGGGTGGGGCTAGAAATTGCCGCACTAGCTTAGGAGCTTTTCATGCCACTTGTCACACATCTAAAAAATTATATTCTTGTCAGAAATTAAAAAAGAGGAAAAACAACATTTATCGTTGTATTTGTTCACAACAATTTTTATTTCATACTCTGCACAGTCAAAAACAGAGCATCAACAACCCTGCACAACCAAAAGTAGAGCATCAACAACCCTGTATAGACCAGAGAGCATCAATAGATAGAGGTGCAGTAAATTATCATTTGTATTTTCAATTTTAAATTTTATTTTATGAAACATTAACATTTATCGTTGTATTTGTTCAAGTTCCAATCATTTTCTGTAAATATTGATGCGATTGACCAAAAGCTCAAACTAGTATCACCTTTGCATAATGCATTCTCAACTTGGAAATGATTCTTTCATTGATTATATTTTTTTGAATTCATTATCCCCATTGTGATGACAATGGGGAACAAAACCATGTAAGTGTTCAAAAGAACCAACATTGCAAAATGGTGCACACAACTGCTATGTCTTCACATGGAAATGCCTAATTTAGGAATGCATGTTTTAGGAATGTTCTGAAAGCTGATAAAAGTTCATTACAACTCTTGCCTGCAGATACAATGTTGTAAGGAAAATTTTGATTTTTTTTTAATAATGAATGATGGCTATGCTCATTAGTTTAAAAGAAAAATAAAAAATAAAAAATTTGGGAGCTTAAATTTTTAAGTGAAATTGCAACATTAAATCCATGGGACCACGAGCTTCTTTAAATCTCAGAGCTTAAAATTTTAAGCAAAACTGTACTACTAAATTCATGGGACCACCAACTTTCCTAAATTTGGGAGCTTAAATTTTTTAGTAGAATTGCAAAATTAAATCCATGGGACCACTAGAACTTCTTTAAATTTCAGAGCTTAAAATTTTAAGCAGAACTGCAATACTAAATTCATGGGACCACTAACTTCCCTAAATTTTGGAGCTTAAATTTTTAAGTAGAATTGCAACTAAATCCATGAGACCAAGAACTTTAAAAGATTCCTAAAAAAGCTAAGCAACATTCGTTGAGACTTTTAAGGAAGCCTCCCTCCATAGGACCTTACCCTGAGCTCTCAACATACAAAAATTTGAAACACATTTGTCTTTAACAATCTGGCTTCATTCTGACAACATCTAGGTATGCAACCACAATTTCTCCAAAATCTCCCTTCTCCAAATGAACAAGCATTAATAAATAGAAGAGTGTGTGAGAGGAAAACCATTGTTGGTTTCCAAAAAAACCTACCAAAACCTCCAAGAAATCCCACACCCAACTTGAGGGGAATACAAATATAAAATATAAAACACTTAATTTTTTACATGGCCCTCACATGGGCACCTATCTTTTGGCCAATCATCTTTGATCAACAATGACACCTCCATTGATTCTTGATGGCTTCGATGGCTCCAAATATGGACATGCACCAACATGCAAAGCTGGTGGCCCCAGCATGCAAATGCATGCAAAGTATGCAAATGATCATGCAAGAACATGCATGCAAAGTGGTCCTCACCTAGAATTGGATGCCCCAAATAGAATATTCCAATTTAAATACCTTTGAAATTTTTATCAAAGCATATTTGATCCAAAAAAATTGTAAATCGCCACAAGGGAAAATTTCAATGTTGTAAATTAAAAAATATTTATTTTCCACACACCTTATCCCTTATTAAAACTAATAAAATAAAATAGCAATATTTTTGGGTGATGTTGATTGCTAGTACCTCTAGATGGTCCTTCATCAAACACTCAAGGTAGATAAATTTTGTGAATATGGATTCACAAAATAGAGTTGAGTGGTAGTACTACCCTTTTGAATTGCAAGCAATCCTCAACAAACTCCATCACTGAATTTGGTACCTTTGATCATTTCTTCTTTCTCCTATTCCAAAATCTCATTGGAACATTCACCATCCTCCTCCAAAAACCTTGCACTCCATTCTTCTCTCCTCTTGTGGACTTGTATCCACCATGTACCATCCTCCTCCTAGTACCATACATTCTCCTCTATGCTCTTGTGGGATTTGACCCACCACTGACCGACCACCTCCACCAAATTTCACTTGCAACATCCTCTATGGCTTCTACAAGAAAATATGCACTATCCACACACCAAGCTACAACATCATTCAAATCTTTCCCTGCATACAAATCAATACTAACAAATTCTATTTGTACCATCTCTTTTTATCCTTCTCACTAACTCTTTCATCTCAACATTCAAATCATCTCTATTTTCATCTTCATAAAATTCAAAAACATAATTCATTATGTTTGTTTTCACGTGTTCCTCTAGTATCACTGCAACATTGGTTTTCTCACTATATGTTGTGATCTTTTCATCTACACAAAATCCACTTTAATCTTCATCATAAAAATGAAAAATATTATGCATTACCTCTTTCTCTATAACCTTTCCTTGCCACTATCTATTGCCATATCTTCCTCACCTTCACTCTCTACTACAATTTCAATTTCCAATGCTTTTAAGTCCTCCAAAGGACACTCATCTACTGCTGCAACATAATTTTTCTCTTCAATTGTTGCACCTTTTTTTTTGCCTCTCAACCTCTGTTGCACTTTTCTCTTCTTTCTCACTCTCTTTCTCTGTCTTCCTTAAAGCATACTTCTACAAGATTTTTTCCTTCCTATTCACCTGCATGCATAACTATGACAAACTTTTTTCCTTTCTTCTTTGGTATTTTGTCAAAAACTTTCCACACACTCACAATCTTCAACCTCTTAGTTATAGACTATCTCATGCTTGGCAATATATCTACATGTAAATCGCATACACCACCATAGGTCCTAGTGTAAACTACCTCACATCGGTGCTTCTTCCTACACACTCAGGAACTCTCACTCTAAAACCACTGATGAAGAGGGATACTCTCCCTTCAAACTGAAATCAAACAATGACAACAAGGCTATGCAAGAAGACAAAATAATAATTTCATATTTCATTATGAGAATAAAATCAACAATATGGGAAACTCTCCCTTCAAATCTAAAATTAAACACTTCAACAAGAGATTGCAAGAAGATAGAAAAATACTTCCATATTTCAATATGAGAATGAAACCAACAAAATACAATATTTCTTATAACAAAAATTTAAAACCTCCAAGAAATCCTACACCCAACTTGAGGAGAATAAAAATATAAAATATAAAACAATTAATTGTTTACATGGCCCTCACATGGGCACCTATCTTTTTTCCACTCATATTTGGTCAACAATGACACCTCCATTGATTCCCGGTCAACAGTGACACCTCCATTGATTCCCGACGGCTCCAATGGCTCCAAATATGGATATGCACCAACATGCAAAGCTAGTTGCCCCAACATGCAAATTCATGCAAAGCATGCAAATGATCATGCAAGAACATGCATGCAAAGTGGTCCCCACCTAGAATTGGACACCCCAAATGGAATATTCCAATCTAAATGCCTTTGAAACTTTTACCAAAGCATATTTCCTCCAAAAATTACATTTGCAAATCACCACAAGGGAAAATTACAATGTTGCAAATTAAAAATATTTATTTTCCACACACCTTAGCCCTTATTGGAAACAACAAAATGAAATAGCAATATTTTTGGATGATGTTGATTGCTAGTACCCTTCATGTATCATATAATTTTAAATTATACAATTAATTAAAAAATGTATTAAATATTTAGTTTTTATAAACTATTATTTGATATAAAAGTTTGTATTGGTCACTAACACTATATTTAATAATTAAAAACTATGCAATTAAATTAATTTATTTTCATATTAGTTTTAAATTTATATTTAGGAAGTAACTTTACAAGAAGAAAAATGGCGTTTCGCGGAGCTTTGGTGCGAGCTAGGGTCCGCGTGCCCTAGCTTGCTAGCTATTATCGCGCGTGCTGGTTTTTACGCTTTCGTGGGGGTGGTTTCGTGATCGAGGTGGGAGGGGTTGGATAGGGGTTTGATCTCCTCTTTTCTACGGCTGTGTGTTTTTCTGGCCGCTGTCTGGTGCGTGGGTCTCTTGGACGGGGGGGACGAGGTCGTTTGGGCATTTGGGCCGACTGCCTTGCCTCTTTCCATCTTCTGTTTGGTGCTTGGGCTTGTTTTTCCATGGAGAATCAGGGCCTTGCTTCTTCCCTGGATTTGGAGATGGTAGATCCATCCTCTTTGATGCATGCCAGTAACAAGGATTGGACTGAGTTTCCTCCTTCTGGGGAGGGTACCTCCTCGTCAAAAGGGTCTTTTCGAATTAAAAAAGTTAATGGATGTTTGGAGAGATCGGAAGATAGACCAGTTTTGGTTATTCAACCTGAGCAGGTTTTAGAGGATGTTGATTACTGGTGCAAGCATGCTCTTATTTGCAAATTTTTGGGCCTTCGTCTCTCTCTTCCTATGTTGGAGTCCTGGGCACGTCAGGTTTGGAACCCTGAAGGAGATATGGAGATTCTTTTAGCGGCTAATAACTATTTCCTGGTTATTTTTTCAAGCATGTCAGACAGGAATAGGGCTTTTGAGGGTGGCCCTTATTTCTTTAACCAAGTTGGGCTCTTTATCAAGCCTTGGCATATGGGCTTCAACTCTGCTGAAGAGATCTCGTCGCGGATGCCTGTGTGGGTTCGTTTGCCGAGGCTTCCATTGGAATTTTGGAGGGAAGATATCCTCCACTCAATCTCTTTACTTCTTGGGAAACTTGTTGGATCGGATTCATAGACTCAAGATCATAAGGTAATTTCTTTTGCTCGTATTTGTGTTGAAGTTGATTTGAATAATCCATTACCAAACTCTATGGAAATTTGCATGGGTTCTTCCTCCTGGATTCAATAGCTAGATTATGAAACCCTTCCATTCAGATGTAGAATTTGCCATGAATATGGTCATCTACATCGCAGATGTCCCAGATTGAAATCTTCCCCCTTGCCTGCCTCTGGACCTCCTAGGTTGAACAAGGGGAAAGCTCCAGTGTCTGATGGGCCTGTTGATAAGGAGGGATTTACCCCGGTTAAATCTCGTAATAAAGGAAAAGGCAAGAAGAGACCCTGGATGGATAGACATAATGAGGACACATTTAATAGGTTTGAGGTTCTGGATAGCGTAGTCCAAGAAGATGGTATTCCAATTGAGCTTTCTTCTAGGGTTATGGGTCAGGTAGAGAATCAGGAGGAGGTTGCAAGGAAGGAGGAGCTGATTCTATCATCAGGGGTTCAACAGGTTTGTCAGCCGGCTTTGGACTTGCCCTCTCAAGTTCAAAATATTGGTGGCCTCCAAGAGTCACAGATTACGGTGGGTAATGCTAGTTTGGCTCCTTGTCCCGAAGTTATGAAGGCATCCGCAGATCCTGTGAAGGGTGCTAAGGCTCCTCCTGCCTTAGGCTTGCATCAAAAATCTTTTAAAAAGGGGCCTCTAGATAAATAGTCAAGGAGTGGAAGGAAGACTGATCAAGAGAAGGTTAAGATTATGGGTGATACTTTGGTTGAGTCTGGGTCTGTGAAACCCATTGATTCCCACTTATCCCACCCCCCTAAATGTTAGTTTTATCATGGAATGTAAGGGGGTTGAACAGCATCCCCAGACAAAAGGTTGTTTGCAGATTAATCGAGTCTCAGGCTTCGGATGTGGTCTTCATACAGGAAACCAAGCTTACAGTGGATGGTTTGAATAATTGTGCTCTGCGTATCTGGCCCCAAGGCTGCTGGCAGAGGGTAAGGGCGTTAGGCAGTTCTGGGGGGGTGGCTTGCTTCTGGAACCCGAGGAAAGTTTCCCCCTTATGGTGGGTTTCTAGTCGGTCTTCTATCTCTATGGTTGCCTCCATTTTCGAAACTGGCGAAAGATGTCTTTTCTCCAATATTTATGCTCCTACTGATCTTCCAGGTAAGACACACCTTTGGGATCATATCAATTTTGTCTGTTCTCTGGACCTGTTTCTCCCATGGATTTTGGCTGGTGACTTTAATGTTGTTATTAGTATGGATGAAAAACGAGGAGGGTTAGCCAGGCTTGATCCTTCTTCTCTTTTGCTCAGAGATAATATTGGTCTCCTTAACCTTGTTGACGTGAAGCCAATCAATGGAGTTTTTACTTGGAATAATAGGAGGT
Organism: Sequoia sempervirens; assembly: GCA_007258455.2. Taxonomy (NCBI): domain Eukaryota; kingdom Viridiplantae; phylum Streptophyta; class Pinopsida; order Cupressales; family Cupressaceae; genus Sequoia; species Sequoia sempervirens. Next base: position 8,143,592 of record VDFB02292527.1, on the reverse strand, counting down.
GTGGTGATGAGGCTATCTTAGAACGGATCGATAGATTTTTGGTTTCCTATTATTGGATGAGCAGCAGGTGGACTACCAGTTCTGATATCTTGGATTGGAGGGGATCTGATCACTGGCCTATCAAACTTTGTGTCTCCTCTTATGGGGTCACCAAAACTCCTTTCAAATTTCAATTGATGTGGTTACGGGATCACTCTCTTCAGGATCTGGTGTTAGATTGGTGGTACGAAGGGCTTCCTACCCATGGGAGGGCCATGTACACTTTTAGTAAACGGCTCCAACATGTGAAGTATAGGCTTAAGAGGTGGAATAAACAATGTTTTGGGAACCTGCATGCTCAGAAACTTGCTGCTCAGTCCAAGCTGGATAGTGTCACTCGTCAGATTCGAGACCATGGGCTGTCCTCTGACCTTTTGAATGTTGAGTCCTTGGACCTTAAGGGCTTAGAAGAGTGGGAGCTTTGGGAGGAGATTTTCTGGAAGCAAAAATCTCGTATTGATTGGCTTCAAGAGGGGGACAGGAACACATCTTTCTTTCATAATTCAGTTAAGGCCCGTAGGTAGGGGAGCTCTTTTTCCACGCTTGTCTCGAGTGATGGGACCCAACTCTCGTCCTGTGGTGAAATTTCCAAGGAAGTTGTCAACTATTTTTCTAATCTTTTTACTAGGGAGGATATTGTTGCTAGATCCGAGGAGAGGGCTATATTGGATTCTATTCCTTGCTTGGTCTCGGATCAGATGAACGGGGCTCTTTTGGGTCCAATCTTGTTGCCTGAATTGGAGAAAGTTGTGTTTAGTATGAAAAAAGGAAAAGCTCCTAGCCTAGATGGGTTTCTGATTGAGTTCTTCTAGGAATTTTGGGAAATAATAAAGTATGATCTCCTTGAGGTGGTTCAGGAATCCCTTAGGAACAAACAAATGCTTAAGTCTTTGAATTCTACTTTTCTGGCTCTCATACCTAAGAAGGAGGGGGCTAATCAGATGGATCAATTCAGGCCTATTGCTTTATGCAATGCTGTCTACAAGATCATCACCAAATTGACTGCTGAGAGACTCAAACCTCTCCTTGGTGCTTTGATTTCTGCTGAGCAGGGAGGTTTTGTGGAAGGGAGACAAATCTTGGATGGTGTTGTGATTGCTACGGAGGTTATTCACTCTATGGCTTCCTCTAAGGAGAGGGAGATGTTCATTAAGCTTGACATGGATAAAGCTTATGATCGGGTGAGCTGGGAGTTCCTTCAGAATATCCTCTTAGCCTTTGGCTTTAAAGAGGAATGGGTGAGAAGGTAGTGAACTTTTTGAAAAAATGCCTCAAAGAAATGGAGTCTGATGGCGATGGAATGCCATTACAAATAAATGTTTCATGGCATTCCATCACCATAAGACCACATTTATTTGAGGCATTTTTTCAAATAGTTCATTGCCTTCTCTATGGTATTATGTTGGGATGGGGTGGATGGTATAGTGTGGTCTTGGTTATGAGATGGAGGGGGATCATGACATGAAGAGGGAGAGGTGGGGACATGAAAAAATGGAATAAAATGTGGAAGGTTCCATGGATTGGTAAATTGAGGATGAGGACCTTGAAAATAATTTGGAGGGGAATTTTTCCTAAAGGGTTGTTTTCTATTCTTCAAGCAATGAGTTGTTTGAAAAAACGCCTCAGAGAAATGTGGTATTATGGTGATGGAATGAGATTCCATCACCATGAGACCATATTTCTTTAAGGAATTTTTTCATACTACTCACTTCCTTGACTATGACATTGCTTACTATTATGCTTTGATAGATTTTTTCCAAGCATCCATAGTTTGTTGGAAAGCATGTATATTTTAGGCTTTTAGCCATAGCAACAAGGAAGTGAGTAGTTTGATAAAATGCTTTAGTACACATGTATGGAAAATGTGGTAGCATAGAAAAGTTGGTGAGCTATTTAAAGAAATGCATCGAAGAAATGTGGTCTCATGGTGATGGAATGGCATTCCATCACCATGAGACTGTATTTCTTTGAGGTATTTTTTCAAACTACGCACTGCCTTGTCTATGTTATTGCTTACTATTATGCTTTGATAGATTTTTTCCAAGCATCCATAGTTTGTTGGAAAGCACATTTTTTAGGCTTTTAGCCATAGCAGCAAGGAAATGAACTGTTTGATAAAATTCTTTGGTAGACATGTATGGAAAATGTGGTAGCATAGAAAAGGCGGTGAGTTATTTGAAAAAATTCCTCAAAGAAATTGGGTCTCATGGTGATGGAAATCACCATGAGACCACATTTCTTTGAGGAATTTTTTCAAACAACTCATTGCCTTGTCTATGCTATTGCTTACTATTATTCTTTCATATATTTCTTCCAATCATCCATAGCATAGACAAGGTAGTGAACTATTTGAAAGATGCCTCGGTAAAAAGTAGTCACATGGAATGCCATGACAAGAAAATGCAATTGGAAGCTACTCCTACTTATTACTTATGCTATGTGAAGTAATTGCATCACTACTTATGTTGATTTTCTAAACAACTATATTGTAGTTTAAATTTTGTCATCTATCAACATCTAGTTATTAGTTATGGAATGTGAAGTAAAACTTTGAATTTGAAAGATGTGCAATGCAATGTAATCAAAGATATGAATATAAAATACATAAACCTATTGAGTGAAATTCATTAGTTAAAATCTTTATTCTATTACCTGTGTGTAGGTTTGTCTAAATCCACTAGCACTAGGAGGTGTTCCCTCGAAACCTCCAATATTAGCCTATTCAACATCCAAAATCACATATTAGAAAGCCATTCATAAAACGATGCTATTAACATGTAATAAATTTATAATTGTTTACTAGTTACATACCTCAATGGTAGATGAAGTGGAGTAATAAGCAGGTGTAGGGCCGGTGTATCTAGTATCAACACTATGACCCTAAAATTTTATTAAATCATAAAACTAAATTAGTTAATCTTTCATTTCAAAATTGAAATTTAATAAATTAAATTCAATGAACATGCTAACATTTACCTAAGTATCGATGTCATAGGCCTCATTCAAAATGTCAGCTGCCCTCTCCATCTCCATTGTTGCAGACGTATCCTACGTAGCAGCTTCTTGAGTGCCGGTGGGGTCATATGAACAAGTCACCCCACAAGCCTGACACAAATGGGATTGAAGCCCACCACTCAAAGACTCCCCTGGATGGCGTTGTAGTATAGGGATGGCATGTTGGATGACACTTTGGGTCAAAGAGCTAATGGCCTGTAAAGTGTCTACCTCGGCACTCTCCTTCATGATGGAAGCGATAACGATGTGTTCATGAGGCGGCCTAGTGAGAGGTCATCTCGCTTGTCACCTGGGATCCTGATGTGCACCAGGTCTATCTTGAGCCGAACCCCCACATCTCCCCTGGAAGTCCCTCATATCAAAATAATTTGGGATTTTGTTCAAAATGAACTCACAATATAGTTTCCTTAGGAAATATTATGGGACTTCGCAATTGTTACATGATGGATAATTAAAAACCATGTACCACATGTTGGCTTTTGCTAACTGATCATGCTATACTGTACACTTTTCATGTATCCTCGTTGGGGTTTGGGGCTAGGTCAGGCCCCAAGTAGGGGTTCGAAGGTGGCAGCCCCTAAAAAGTGGGGGTTCGAGGGCGGCAACCCCTAAGAAAAAAAAAATTCCTTATTTTTCACGTCGTCACTAAAAAAAAAAAAACCGACTTTGTAAAACCCTAATCTAGAAGCTTCTAAGCCTGTTATAAGGGGTTGGCATGGGAGTTACAATATGATGAAAAAGGCAATTATTTGCGAGATTGTAATAAGTTTTGTAGTGGATAATAAAATCATTAGATGGCTGCAATTTTCTAGATGTAGCCCAGATTGGGTGAACCAAGTTAAATTTTGTGTTAATTTTTCCATATGTGTTTTAATTTCTCTATTTTATTGATCAAATTTGTATTTAATTGTTAGATATCTAAATTCTAACCCTAACACCACCTATCCCAAAAAAAGGTTCTAATATGTTGGTGGTGGCACTAATGGATAGGAAACCTCTTCGCATTGAAGCTAAGATTTGAATTTGTGCGTGTATCAGTGAATAATGAGGACAAATCTAATTTTGTAATTTTTAGATCTTTTACATCTCTATATGATAATTTATCCTAGTAAAAATGCATAGCCGCCTACCTCCTATCTTGCCAACCAATTAATTGTTTGTTGATTGAATCTGCATGTTTTAACATTTCTTTTTGTGAATTTGCAAGTGTTTTTCTTTCCATGGTTGAACCATTTGGATCGTTCAACCTCGTGATTAACTTCTCAATTTTTTTTTTATTGTTTTCAATTTCACTTATTAAATTTTGTTGAGTTCCAAGAGGATGTTGAGGGATTGGTGGAGGAGATTTTTGTTGTGGTTGTTGAACTTGAGGATTTTGTTGATGTTGTTGTTGCTCTACTTGTTGTTGTTGCTCTGGTTGTTGACTATTTTTAGGACGGTTTTGAAGAGGGTTTGCAGGTTCAATATCATCTCCTACAAATTCAACAAATAAATATAAAAAACAACCTAAAACTAATAAATTCACAACAAAAAACAAACAATCCTTACCTCTTCGACCTCCACATTGACGTGGTAGAATCCTGGCGACAAAAAAGCAACAATTTGATGAAAAAATTGCAAGCTTCACTCCTCCCATAACATGAGCGCGCAAAAGAAGGGCTTTAGGCCACGGGAAGTAAAAAAATAGTCACAAAGCAAATGAGGTTGATTTCCTTCTTTTTTGCTTTTAATTGCTCATAACGCGAGTGTGTTATAACGTGAGCATGTTATGAGCTATTAGAATTTTTTTTTAAATTTGGGCCCCCATCTTTTTCAACCCACCCACTCATCAAATTGTACTATAGATGGTTGGATCCACTTACATTTTAATAATATAGGACTATTTTCACCATAGTCCACTAGAATAATTTTTTGGATGAATCCAACATAAAAAATTTCTCGATTTCATGAAGAAATCCAACACTAACAACACAATCACAATCTATCTTTCCTTTGTCTTTTTCTTCCACTCTTAAATGACTACCATAGGCCCACATTCCATTGAAATGAATAGCCCATAAATGTGGAGATTGTAAAAGCTCACTTTTCTCCATTGTTATATCTTGACCTTCTTCTTTTGCATCACTGGCTGCATTAGCAATCCATTCTTCAAATTTTGGAAAAGAATCACCTCTAATCAAATAAGCATGATGTCTGCACTTTTGAGGTCGATGTTGCATCCAAGCTTGATTGTCTTCTTCATATTTTATATATAGAATATTAACGTACAAATAATAAGATTGATAATATAAATGTCTAAATGCAATTGAGTAAATAAATTATTGTGTAATTTTTTTTACCTATGCCACTTATTGAACAAAGATGTATTTTGAAGAATATAGACATGTATCACACTTCTTTCTTGATGTGATAGCTTGAAGTGACATTCATTTCCTTCTAATACTTCACCTGCAACTGTCTCTTCTTCGTCATCGTCCCATACACGCCAATTGAAATTTTTAAAATCCTTCATATATTCTATGCAAAATCCCATGGCCTCTTGCATTGAATATCCCTCATACATGTTTTCTTCCAGTTTTTCCCTAGGACGAACAATTTTTTTCAAAACCTTCATATATCATTCTATAGGATACATCCATCTTGTTCTTATCAAGCCACAATGTTTTATTTCATATTTTAGATGTATCAAAAGATGCATAGAAATGTTAAAGATTGTTGGTGTAAATTCTCATTCCAATATACAAATGACTTCAACAACCTCCTCCCTCAAACTATCAAAGTTCAAAGGATCTAATACATGTAAAATCATTCTCTTTAATATTAGGCCCAACCTTATAACTGCCAATCTTGGCCCCTTTTCCAAACTTAATATATTTACCACAATAGGTAAAATATTCTCCATTATGACATGATAGTCATGGGTCTTGAGGCCTCTTAAGCCATTAATGTCAGTTTGGATTCTAATACTACTACTTAAATACCCAGTGGGAAAGCAAGTCTGAGACATCAATTGTAAGAATTGTGCATATTATTCCTTTGTCTAGACATAAGGAGCACTAGGTTTTCTATATTTTTCATCATCATATTTTTCAACCCAAAGATTTCAACGAATCTTTAGTTGTCGAAAGTCTTCACGTGATGAAATAGTATCAAAAGCACCAAAAAGAGTTTCTATAATAGCATAGGCTATATTTTTTTCAGTATGCATAAAGTCAATAGTATGCCTAATGGTTATATCCTTAAAGTATGACAACTTATAGAATATGCACAACCTTTTTACACCACTTTCATTACATGGATCATATCTACTACCAGAAATCCCATCATTTTCAATTAATGACATTATTTTTTGTCCACTCTCAACAATACAATCACCTATTATTAGCAATGGTGCTTCATGATTCTCTTCTTGGCCATTGAACCGTGTTTTTTGTTGATGATATGAATGATCCATTTTAAGGTAAGAACGATGTACACAATAAATACACTTATGCAAACTTCTTGAGTGCCTCACAAAATCTTTAAAGTTGCAAGCAGGGAATCCATGGTATCCATGAACATTAAGACCAGATAATGTGCCATATGCATATGCAGCAAGATCATGATTATAAACAATAAGGAAGCTCTTAAAGTGAATTTGGTTGAATGACCATCCCTTAAAGATTGAATTGCTTCAATTATTTTCCACAATTCTATTAGCTCATCATATAATGGCTCTAGATAAGCATTAATTGTATCTAAAGTCACATTTTTCTTTCCTAGTATAATCAATGATAGCATTAAGAAAAATGGTTTAGTTACTAACTATGGAGGCAAGTTATAACTTATTAAAAACACTGGCCAAGTTGACCATTTAGTACTTTGATTTGAGAATGGGTTCACCCCATCTAGATCCAAACCGAGCCTTATATTATGAGGATCTTGAGAGAAATCGGGCCATCTGTTATCAAATTCTATCCACGTCTTAGAATCAGGACATGTTTTCCATCAATGCTCTTATTGTGGGCCTTGCCATTGCATAAGCTTAGCAATGTCTTTGCACCTATACATTCAGAGTAATGGTGGGATTACCAAAAAGTGGTGAAGAACCTTTCGAGGAACCACAACTAATTTCAACCCTTATTTATACCTCCCTTCATGACATTTTGTACATTCACTCTCACTTGCAATATTCTTGCGAAATAATACACAACCATTCACACATGTGTGGATGTTTTCATACCCTAAGCTTAGCTTAGTGATTTCCTTTCTACATTGACTTTTTTTTGTTGGTAATGGAGAGTTAGGTGGTAACAATGAAATTTATAATGCCAATAATTGATCTACACTCTCATTTGTCCAACCAAACACCACTTGCAAGTTAAGAATTTGAAGGACTGTTGTCAAACAACTTAACCTAGGTATAATTAGCATACACATGCTTTGAAGCATCCTCCATCAACTTGGCCCAATCATTGTTTAGACCCTCATTGAACATTCTATCAACTCCAAAACCTTCATCTAATGTTGTTTCCTCTTCATATATATTTATTGCCACTTCATCTATGTTAGGTGTCAATTCATCTATGTTTGTTGCCTCTTCATCTCTCACACTCTACCATTCTATCATATCTTCATAATAATTGACATTCTGAGGGCTTATACCACCATGCCCATATCTTATCATATGTTGATAAATCTGACTTCTTTTTTTCACCTTTCCACCAAGACAGTCATTACATGGACATGGATATTTGTCCATGTCAATTTCATCAACTATTCTCTCATCAAATGCATAGTATTGATCCCTATTCAACCTTCGACGTTGATCCATTTGTAATGTTCTACACATAGCAACAAAAATTAATAGACTAAGAGACATAAATTATCTTTTTTAATTGAAAGGCATTTCCATAGCAATAGAGTTAAAGAGAGCAAATAAAATAGAGAGTTTAACTAATGAATTGTAAAAAATATATTTTTGTAGTTTATATTCAAGTTGTTGCTTACATTGCATTGCACATCTTTCAAACTCAAAGCATTACTTCACATTACATAACTAATAACTAGATGCTAATAAATGAAAAAATGTAAAAATTTGTTGAATAAGAGACAAAAACTATTTTTTTTTTAAATGAAATGAATTTCCATAGCAATAGAGTTATAGAGAGCAAATAAAATAAAGAGTTTAACTAATGAATTGTAAAAAAATAGATTTTTGTAGTTTATAATCAAATTGCTGATTAAATTGCATTGAACATCTTTCAAACTCAAAGCATTATTGCACATTGCATAACTAATAACTAGATGCTAATAGATGACAAAATTTCAATTATAATATAGTTTTTATAAAGTCAACCTAAGCAGTTATGAAATTACTTCACATTGCATAACTAATAACTAGTAGCAGCTACCAATTGCATTTTCTTGTCATGGCATTCCATGAGACCACATTTCTTTGAGGCATTTTTTCAAAAAGTTCACTACCTTGTCTATGCTACCACATTTTTCATACATGTCTACCAAAGAATTTTATCAAATAGTTCATTTCCTTGTTGTTATGGCTAAAATCCTAAAACAAGTGCTTTCAAACAAGCTATAGATGCTTGGAAAAAATCTATCAAAGCATAATAGTAAGCAATAGCATAGACAAGGCAATGAACTGGTTGAAAAAATGCCTCAAAGAAATGTGGTCTCATGGTGATGGAATGCCATGACAATCCATAACAATTTGTGCTTGTCATGGAATTCCATCACCATGAGACCACATTTCTTTGAGGCATTTTTTCCAAATTTCATTGCCTTTTCTATGCTACCACATTTTTCATACATATCTACCAAAGCATTTTATCAAATGGTTCATTGCCTTGCTACTATGGCTAAAAGCCTAAAATAGGTGATTTCAAAAAATCTATGGATGCTTGGAAAAAAATTATCAAAGCATAATAGTAAGAAACAAGCTATGGTCTCATGGTTTTTTGGCACGAAAATCAGTGTGATTTTATTTGCATTTTTTTGTAGGTTTTAAATGCATTTTTTTGGAAATTTTGTTGTTTGAAATGGGGAAAAATATTTGTGGTTAGTTTTGTGAACTTTTTAATTGTAGGATTCTCACAGTTAGTGAAAAAGGTAGTGTTCATGAAGGAATCGAAAAGATGCGTAGAGCCTTTGAATTATAACCATACTATGCAATGGCATTGAATCATTTAGCAAACCATTTTTTCTTCACAGGGCAGAATTTTCTTGTGGAACAGCTGACTAAGACAGCTCTTGTTTCAACTGACCACCTTCTCATGAAATCTTATTCATATTATAATCTTGCACGATCTTATCATAGTAAAGGTGATTATAACACAACTGGCCACTACTACATGGCATCAATCAAGGAAAGCCAGAGGCCACAAGATTTTGTGGACAGGTTCAATTGAAGCTGGGAGATCTTAAGATTTCTCTCTCAATTTTTGAAAACATTTTGGAGGTCCACCCTGAGAATTGTGAAACCTTAAAAGTTGTAGGCCATATATGCTCAACAAGGGAATGTAGAGAAGGCTTTGGAAATTTTAAGAAAGGAAACTCACATAGATCCACATGATGCCCATGCATTTATCAAGATGGGTGAGTTATTAATATCGCCAGGTCCCCTAGTGTAGCCTTAGATTCTCTTAAGAAACCAAAGTCTCTTCTGAAGAAGAGAAGAGAAGAAGTGCCCATTCAATTGTTAAACAACATTGGGGTTCTTCATTTTGAGTGTGATGAACTAGCATTGGCTCAACAAACTTTTATGGAGGCATTAGGAAATGATGTTTTTCCTTTACATAAATCTTTGTGGTCAATTTTGTGCAATTTTTACTTGTAGGATTCTCATGGTTAGTGAAAAAGGAAGTGTTCATGAAGGCATGGAAAAGATGTGTAGATCCTTTGAATTATACCTGTACTATGTAATGGCATTGAATCATTTAGCAAACCATTTTTTATTCACTGCAAGGCAGCATTTTCTTGTGGAACAATTGACTAAGACAACTCTTGTTTCAACTAACCACCCTCTCATGAAATCTCATTCATATTATAATCTTGCAAGATCTTATCATAGTAAAGGTGATTATGACACCACTGGCCACTACTACATGACATCAGTCAAGGAAAGTTAGAGGCCATGGGATTTTGTGGATAGGTTCAATTGAAGTTCGAAGATCTTAAGAGTTCTCTCTCAAATTTTGAAAAGGTTTTGGAGGTCCACCCTGAGAACTGTGAGAGCTTAAAAGTTGTAGGCCATATATATGCTTAGCAAGGGTAGGCAAAGAAGGCTTTAGAAATTTTAAGAAAGGAAACTCGCATAGATCCACATGATGCCCATGTATTTATCAAGATGGGTGAGTTATGAATATCTTCAGACCCCAGTGCAGCCTTAGATTCTCTTAAGACGCAAAAGTATCTTCTAAAGAATAGAAGAGAAGAAGTAGGTACCATTCAATTGTTAAACAATAAATTAGGGTTCTTCATTTTAAGCGAGAACTAGAGTTGGCTCAACAAAATTTTATGGAGGCATTAGGAAATGATTTTCTGCCTCTACATAAATCTTTGTGGCTAGTTTTGTGCATTTTTTACTTATAGGATTCTCACAATTGGTGAAAAGGGTAGTGTTCATGAAGGAATGGAAAAGATGTGTAGATCCTTTGAATTATACCTGTACTATGCAATGGCATTGAATCATTTAGCAAACCATTTTTTTCTTCACTATAGGGAAACATTTTCTTGTGGAACGGTTGACTTGTACAACTCTTGTTTCAACCAACCACCCTCTCATGAAATCTCATTCATATTATAACCTTGCACGATCTTATCATAGTAAAGGTGATTATGACACCACTGGTTGCTACTATATGACATCAGTAAAGGAAATCCAGAGGCCATAGGAATTTTTGGATAGGTTCAATTGAAGCTATGAGATCTTAAGAGTTCTCTCTCAAATTTTGAAAAGGTTCTGGAGGTCCACCCTGAGAACTGTGAGAGCTTAAAATTTTTAGTCCATATATATGCTCAGTAACGGTAGGCAGAGAAGGATTTGAAAATTAAGAAAGGCAACTCACATAGATCCACGTGATGCCCATGCATTTATCAAGATGGATGAGTTATATCAATATCATCAGACCCCAGTGCAACCTTAGATCCTCTTAAGACAACAAAGTCTCTTATGAAGAAGAGCATAGAAGAAGTACACATTCAATTGTTAAAAAACATTGGGGTTCTTCATTTTGAGCATGATGAACTAGAGTTGGCTCAAAAAACTTTTATGGAGGCATTAGGAAATGGAATTTGGGTTGAATTCATAAATAAAAGCCCCATTGTTAATTATGCAGTTTTTCATGTGCTCTTTAAGGACATGAAATTCTTCCATCGACTAGAAGAAGGTGGTGTTTCACTTGAGTTACCATGGGATAAAGTCACAACACTATTTAATCTTTAGGTTGTTTGAATAGTTAAATGATACTGAAAAAGAAAATCTTTTATACAAGCTAATATCATTCAAGTTTCCTAATTATGTGGATGCATATCTACATCTTCCAACCATGGCTCAGGCTTGGAATGAGGACCAACTAATCCTAGAATTGATTGGGGATGCACTTAAGGTGGATAAAAACTCATCAAATGCTTTATCTATGCTTGGAAAAATGGAACTGAAAACAAATGACTAGCTTAAGGCAAAGAAACAATTAAAGCTACACAAAGTGAATCAAATGCAAATAATTCTTATGTTGACATTTCACTTGGAAATTGGAATTATTTTGCAGCTTTTCACAATAAGAGGAGGGATCCAAAGGTGGAGGCACAACATCTTGAGAAGGCTAGAGAACTGTATTGTAAAGTGTTGGGATAGAGACCGAAAAAAAATTATGTTGCAAATGGGGCAGCCATTGTGCTAGCTGAAAGGGGTCAATTTGATATTGCAAAGGAAATTTTTACACAGGTACAAGAAGTTGTAGCAGGAAACATCTTTATTTGAATGCCTAATGTGTGGGTAAATCTAGCACATGTTTACTTTGCACAAGGATAGTTTGTGCTTGTAATGAAAATGTATCAAAATTGTTTGAGGAAATTCTATTTTGGCACTGACACCCAAATTTTATTATATTTAGCTCAAACACATTATGAAGCAGAACAATGGCAAGATTGTAAAAGAACATTATTAGGAGCAGTAGATTGTAACTAATGTAAGTTTCTAATCAGAAAGCTATATATGTGTTTCATGTAATGAGGGTTTCGAATTACCTTTGAATTTGTTGCAGAGGGTGTCCCCAAATCCGACTTTGCTATAGAGGGCCTCATCGACTTCAAATTTGTTGCAACAAACTCTAAATTCCTTGCCCTTGCCCACCTTTTCAGAAGACTTCGGGTTCTCTCCAAATCTTTCAGTGCTAGGCTAACCTATAACTAACGAATGAAGCAAGGAGTATTTTTGCAATGAACGCGAATAAACACGAACAAGTACCAATACATCGATGTGTGCAATACATCACGCCAGTAATTGGCTAAAATGTGTTTTTAAAATTTTGTCTAATTTGTATTTGGTGACTAACTATTTAGTCATTTTTATTTTTGTGACTAAATATTTTTTTAATCAATGACCAAATTAGTCATTTATTTACTCATTTATAGCTGAGTTGCAAAAAAAAGTAGAATTTAGTCATTTTTAGTTGTTGTGACTAAAAGTTTTAGTCACCTGGTCATTTATTTGCCAAATTATACTAATGAAATGAATAAAATAATTGTAAAGCAGATATTTGAATAACAATTCATAGTAGTGATAAATGAACTAATAGTTTGAAAAAATCATTATTGGATTAATGACCTTCCTCTAAATTTCAGAGATACAACTCTCTCCTATAATTTAATTGGTTTTGTGAGTTATGCTTTTAACCAAAAAGCAAGAAAGGTAGGGCTGGAAATGAATAAATAACTCTAAACAAATAAGTGATCCGAGTATGTACTTGTAATGAATTAAAGACTTAGCAATAAAATTGTAATGAGCACAGAGACAGAAACACTGTTTCAATACTAATCTTCCTACATGGAAAGGATTTAATCTACAGACTAATACAAGAAGACTGAAAGTTCAAAAAAATTATTGCACACACAATAGATACAATAACTTGATAATCAATAACAGTAGCACAAAAACTCTTAGAATTGATATTTGTTTCAAAACATCTCAAAAATAAAATAGATCATAGGCTTGTTTTTCCCCCTTCCCTATATCAAAATTAGTTAACACCCCTTTTTACAAATAAATCTCTTTATAACTCCTCTTTCCCATCTATGACTATTTCTTGAAATTTGATTTTTCCTTTTATTATTGAAGAAACGTTTCGACTTCATTTCCACCCTTATATGCATGAAACTGAAAGGATACCCTTCAAGAAATTTAATCCCAACTATATTCTTCAATAATTAATCATAAGTGCACCATATTTTACTTTTTTTGAGTTAGTCTCCTTCAATTTTGTAGCACGCAACATCAACCCTTAATTCAATGCAAGCTTCCTCTTTATTCAAGCTTTTATCTATTTCCAAACAATTTTTTGCCTTAGTAAATCAAATAACCTCTAGTGTATTGAAAATGAGTGAGACGAGAATCTTCCATGTGAATCAAAAGTTCACTTCTCTGGTAGATAGCACAGCTACATTCAAGTAGACAAACTCTATGAAAGGCTATTGTCATAATAGTTTAAAACAGACTGTAACAGAAATAGAGTTCATCTTGTTCGACATGAGAAGGGTATGCACTTAAGCTATTAGCTAGATTGCTATTGTTATGAACAACATCGATGTAACCTTTTTTAAACATATTCATCATGCTAGAAGTATGGGCATATGTCAGAAGAAAGACACCAACCAATTACATGGAAAGGGATGAAATCCTTTCTTTCTAAACTCAATCGACACAATTGAATTACATCCAACGATTCTCATTACTTGCACAGTCAATGGTGGATTATGTTATTGGATCCTATGGCTCTGTGTCTTTACCCTTCGAGATTCCCTTTTCCTTTTAGCCGAAACATCTGCTTGGGAAGGAGATCGATCAACAAAATTTTCTTGGGATAAAAGGTTCCTACCATGTTATGAGAGATGGCAGAGGTCATCATGTTTTGTGGCCTCTAAACCTATCCTTATACTCCCACTTGAAGAAGTGCTTACAAAAATTTCATAAAGTTCATCAAGATTCGTAGCAATGATTTGGTTGTGGTGACGATTTCATCTACTACAAGATTAAGATCCCAAATGGCAATACTGGCATAGCAACATCAACTGTGAGAGTCACCAAATTATCTTTCCTGAATGAGTATACTTCATTACTCCCTACGAGTTACACAAACAAAATATAAACCTTGAGTCCCTTTTTACTAGCTTCACCATTCGCACATCCAGAATGTTGCAACCCGAGAGGTCAGATTCCTTTGAGACATTTTCTGAAATAGTTCACATGCCCTATTAATTCTTCCACATCTTGCTTGTAATGTAGTAGGGCACTTGTAACTACAAAATCTTCCTTGCTGTTATGAATGCTGTATTGTAACATTGAAAGCATAACATGGGGAAAAATCATTTGTAGTAGAGCATTCGAGAGAAATGTGCTATAACAAATCATGTCCACTACTGCAGGTCTAACCAACATCTTAAGAGGATTTTGTTTACAATTTTCAATGACCAAAGTAAGGGTAACACATATGTTGTTAGCATGAGTTTACTAATGTTATTGATGCCTAGGAGGTATGGATGGTTGGATGTATTAGTATGTAGTGTGGATGCTATTTTCAATCATGTGGTTTTTTTACCTTTGACGATAGCTTGGAGCCTTTGTTTTCACTTGGATTTGATGTTTGTGTTCTTGGATTGGTGCATCTTCACCTTGGCATGTTCCTTTTCTTCCATAGGTGGCACACTAGAGGATGAAAGGAGCTCTTGCTTGAGATGGTGGTCACATTGGTTTTATTGTAGGCATTTTGATGGAGCACAAGAGAATGTTGGAGATTCATGTGGTTCCTGAAAGGAATCTAGGTGAGCATAAACAACTTCCTACACTAGTCTAAGTAGGAGAGAGTTGCAAAATTTTGTTTTAACACTTTTAAACAGTTGCAAGAAGAGAAGCACATAGAGAATAAATGAATAGAACAACAACACATATAACAGTGACACCAAATATACGTGGGGAAAACCCTTTCGGGTAAAAAAATCCCACCCTGCAAAAGCACAGTACTATTGTATTACTTCAAAAGGAATTATAATACAACCCCAAGTACAAAGTCTTCTTCTACAAGTGCTTCAAAACAAACACCTATTTTGGAGTGATAGCGGCAGCACTTCATTACCTACAAACAAAACTATGCATTATACAATGGAAGACACTCAATATATAGAGTGATACAAGCTTCAAGAAGCATCTAGAAGGAGAGGGGCATCCAAATCTATAGGGCACGATATCCCACACCATAGACATACATTTGGATACATGTAACATATTTCCTTACACCCCTTACAATTGTCAAACATGCAAATATTCCTTCCTCAAGCTTGGGCGCCTAGAATATACTAAAATAGCTTATGATAGACACCTTATACATCTTATAGCTGTCATAGAATCTGACATAATTGACGACACTTACAACTATAAAAGAATTTGTCATAAATGACCAAGAATACCCTATTCTCTTATAGTTTGTCATAACCAAACTTGGGTGCCAACTTTTTCTCATAGACCTCAAATATTCCAAAATAGGACACCTATGTCCACTTGGGATGATTATATGTCATTTAGTCACCTCCAATAAGGATGCCACCCAGACAGTGGGTTCCAATTAATGGCATAACACCATGTGGGTCCCAATTAATGACATGACACCATAGGCAATTAAATAATACAAATAAATACAATAATACATCAATTAAATCAATATTACGACTCTAAGGTTGAGACACCTTAATCCCAACATTTTCATGTATGGATATGATGATGTATTTCATTGAATGAACCTTATGAAATGTATACAAAAAGTTGGAGATTGTTAGCATATGTTGTTGTACACCATTGCATAAAAATATTATATTATAATGTTATAAATAAATAATTATTTAGCTATGGCGCACCTAGGAGGTGTGTTTAGCCACACTAATTAATTATTTGGGGTCACTTCTAAAATTGTATTGTAGCATTGGTTTATTATTTTGTGTGGGAGGCATAGGATAATAATTTAATATTGAGGAAAATATTTAATAAAATGAAAACTTAGTACCCAATATTAAATGAGGGCCAATGGTTTTGTGTTCACATGGTTTTGTGGCACATGGTTTTATCTTACCACTTGGTTGTATTTGTGTGAGCATGCATCTATAAAAGGAAACACATGTTTAGTGGTTAAGATTGGTTGGGTGAGTGGGTTGTTGTCATTGAGCTTTTATGAGGAGTGCATATGTGAAGAATGGCATGGCATGTGTGGATTCACGCTTGGACACATGGAGGATACATTAGAGAGGTTTGATGCATCAAAAGTATTCATGGTAACTTTGTAAATGCATGTATTTTTTTATTATTGGATAATAGATGGAGTACATGGATGCTTTTGGAGGTTGGTTTTTTCCCTCTTGAGTGTTTTCCTAGCCTGGTATATCTTGTGTTATCTTGTGTCTTGACTATTTTGATATATGCATTATGGTTATAATGTAAGCTTGCATGCATTATTTTCTCTCTTGGGGTTATGTAGGAAATGGATTTAAAAAATTGGACATTGATGTATTATTTTCTAACAAAGGAGAGAGCGAGAAAGAGAGAGAGAGGACAAAGGGCTCGATCTTTAGCTCAAGGGAGAGATGTAGAGAAAGGGATGAAAATAGAGAGAGAGAGAGAGAGAGAGAGAGAGAGAGATAGGAGCCTACTAATCAATGAAATTTGACTTGTTGATTATTAAAATTTGACTTAGTTTGAAAAATTATAAGATCTTCCAAAAACTAGAATTTGCATTATAATTCCTAGAGATCTAAAACCACTCTCAAACATCATGAAATTGTATACATGAAATATAACTTAAACTATAAGAAAGTAAATGTTCATATATAAATATTTATTTCATGTATATAGTTTCACCGAAAGAGAAGAAGAAAGAGAAAGAGAAAGAGAAAGAGAAAGAGAAAGAGAAAGAGAAAGAGAAAAAAGAATAAAGAAATTTGTTCAATAAAAAACATAACACGAGCATGTTATGTGCAATCACATAACGCGGGTGCATTATAATGCACTTGCATTTTGTGAAAGCATTCAATAATGTGAGCATGTTATAATGTGCTCACACTTTTATTTGCTTTGGAAATTTTCAAGCCTTTGGCTTGGATTTTCCTTAGGCTTCCAACAACACAAAGGCTTGGAGTGACTTTTTAATGTCCAAAGAAGTGTTTTTGTAAATTGTAAAAAAAAATGACATAATCTTGAGCATGCTCCCCATCAAGTTTGTATGTGTTTCAATGTCAAGTGAAGAAACACCATGATAATATTAAGCTCTCTCTTAGCTATCTAACAATGTATTTTTTTTCATGTCTTGAGTATGTTAAGGTTTTCATTTTTAATGTGTTTGTTAGTGTATCTATTTTTTGTCAAAAACTAATGTGTGGTATTTTTTACTTTATTTTTTAACTATTCATCAAAATTTCAAATAAATTAGATTTTTAGAAACTAGACTTCAGTCTACACATATTAAAAAAAAAATGATTAGTTTTAAAATTTTGTAGGGGGGAGCATTGCTCTTTTTTTTTGTTTTTTAGGATGTGTCCACTTTGAAAATTAGTAAAAAATCATATATTCATTAAAAAATTAGCAGAAAAATCTGGGATAAACTACATGGTGTTAGTTAATTTTTCACCAAAGTGATTTTTAAAATACTAAAAAAAAAAAGCTAACATTTTAAGGGGGTCACACTAGACGTTGTTATGTTTTTTTTTAAAGGACCAATTTGTGTGCCCCCCTTTCTGAACCCCTTAATCTCTACCATTTAAAAAAATAGTAGTTTAGAAAGTAGATTTAGAGCCCTATGACTCTTGTTTTTGTTGCATCTTCGTATTTTGAGTGCAACTATCTTCAATTTCTCATCCAAGGTTAGTCTTTCCTGTTTTTAGAAAAAAAGTGGCCACTCAAGACCCATTTTTGGTTCCCCATCTTTTTGTATGTATGCTAGTAATTAACATAATCATTTGAACTTTCATATGGTTGTGTAGATTTTTGTACAATGATATGGATAGAATATGCCTCAAAGTTTGTTCCCTAAAAAAATTGACCTAACAATATGAAGTGTTAAATATCAAAAATTGCCTCTTAGGCATTCTAAGTGTAATGGTGGCTTCTGTTTGGCTCTAGAATGCACTATGTGAAACGTTAAATTTTATCGTTGTATTTGTTCAAGTTCCAATCATTTTCTGTAAATATTGATGCGATTGACCAAAAGCTCAAACTAGTATCACCTTTGCACAATGCATTCTCAACTTGGAAATGGCGTTTTCATTGATTATATTTTTTTGAATTCATTAGCCCCATTGTGATGACAATGAGGAACAACACCATGTAAGCGTTCAAAAGAGCCAACGTTGCAAAATGGTGCACACAACTGCTATGTCTTCACATGGAAATGCATAATTCAGGAATGCATGTTTTAGGAATGTTCTGAAAGCTGATAAAAGTTCATTACAACTCTTACCTGCAAATACAATGTTGTAAGGAAATATTTGATTTTTTTTTAATAATGAATGATGGCTATGCTCATTAGTTTAAAAGAAAAATAAAAAATAAAAAATTTGGGAGCTTAAATATTTAAGTGAAATTGCAACATTAAATCCATGGGACCACCGGCTTCTTTAAATTTCAGAGCTTAAAATTTTAAGCAAAACTACACTACTAAATTCATGGGACCACCAACTTTCCTAAATTTGGGAGCTTAAATTTTTAAGTAGAATTGCAACATTAAATCCATGGGACCACTGGAACTTCTTTAAATTTCAGAGCTTAAAATTTTAAGCAAAACTACAATACTAAATTCATGGGACCATTAACTTCCCTAAATTTTGGAGCTTAAATTTTTAAGT
This sequence comes from Sequoia sempervirens, assembly GCA_007258455.2. Lineage (NCBI taxonomy): Eukaryota > Viridiplantae > Streptophyta > Pinopsida > Cupressales > Cupressaceae > Sequoia > Sequoia sempervirens. The sequence goes on along the minus strand of VDFB02292527.1, from coordinate 8,124,443 downwards.
AGAATTGCAACTAAATCCATGAGACCAAGAACTTTAAGAGATTCCTAAAAAAGCTAAGCAACATTCGTTGAGACTTTTAAGGAAGCCTCCCTCCATGGGACCTTACCCTGAGCTCTCAACATACAAAAATATGAAACACATGTGTCTTCAACAATTTGGCTTCATTCTGACAACATCTAGGTATGCAACCACAATTTCTCCAAAATCCCCCTTCTCCAAATGAACAAGCATTAATATATAGAAGAGTGTGTGAGAGGAAAACCATTGTTGGTTTCCAAAAAACCCTACCAAAACCTCCAAGAAATCCCACACCCAACTTGAGGGGAATACACATATAAAATATAAAACACTTAATTGTTTACATGGCCCTCACATGGGCACCTATCTTTTGGCCAATCATCTTTGATCAACAATGACACCTCCATTGATTATTGATGGCTTCGATGGCTCCAAATATGGACATGCACCAACATGCAAAGTTGGTGGCCCCAACATGCAAAGTATGAAAATGATCATGCAAGAACATGCATGCAAAGTGGTCCTCACCTAGAAATGGATGACCCAAATAGAATATTCCAATTTAAATACCTTTGAAATTTTTATCAAAGCATATTTCATCCAAAAAATTTGTAAATCACCACAAGGGAAAATTTTAATGTTGTAAATTAAAAAATATTTATTTTCCACACACCTTATCCCTTATTAAAACTAATAAAATAAAATAGCAATATTTTTGGGTGATGTTGATTGCTAGTACCTCTAGATGCTCCTGCATCAAACACTCAAGGTAGAATTTTTTTGTGAATATGGATTCACAAAATAGAGTTGAGTGGTAGTACTACCCTTTTGAATTGCAAGCAATCCTCCACAAACTCCATCACTGAATTTGGTACCTTTGATCATTTCTTCTTTCTCCTATTCCAACATCTCATTGGAACATTCACCATCCTCCTCCAAAAACCTTGCACTCCATTCTTCTCTCCTCTTGTGGACTTGTATCCACCATGTACCATCCTCCTCCTCCTAATACCATACATTCTCCTCTATGCTCTTGTGGGATTTGACCCACCACTGACCGACCACCTCCACCAAATTTCACTTGCAACATCCTCTATGGCTTCTACAAGAAAATATGCACTATCCACACACCAAGCTACAACATCATTCAAATCTTTCCCTGCATACAAATCAATACTAACAAAATCTATTTGTACCATCTCTTTTTATCCTTCTCACTACATCTTTCATCTCAACATTCAAATCATCTCTATTTTCATCTTCATAAAATTCAAAAACATAATTCATTATGTTTGTTTTCACGTGTTCCTCTAGTATCACTGCAACATTGGTTTTCTCACTATATGTTGTGATCTTTTCATCTACACAAAATCCACTTTAATCTTCATCATAAAAATGAAAAATATTATGCATTACCTCTTTCTCTATAACCTTTCCTTGCCACTATCTATTGCCATATCTTCCTCACCTTCACTCTCTACTACAATTTCAATTTCCAATGCTTTTAAGTCCTCCAAAGGACACTCATCTACTACTGCAACATCATTTTTCTCTTCAATTATTGTGCCTTTTTTTTTCCTCTCAACCTCTGTTGCACTTTTCTCTTCTTTCTCACTCTCTTTCTCTGTCTTCCTTAAAGCATACTTCTACAAGATTTTTTCCTTCCTATTCACCTGCATGCATAACTATGACAAACTTTTTTCCTTTCTTCTTTGGTATTTTGTCAAAAACTTTCCACACACTCACAATCTTCAACCTCTTAGTTATAGACTATCTCATGCTTGGCAATATATCTACATGTAAATCACATACACCACCATAGGTCCTAGTGTAAACTACCTCACATCGGTGCTTCTTCCTACACACTCAGGAACTCTCACTCTAAAACCACTGATGAAGAGGGATACTCTCCCTTCAAACTGAAATCAAACAATGACAACAAGGCTATGCAAGAAGACAAAATAATAATTTCATATTTCATTATGAGAATAAAATCAACAATATGGGAAACTCTCCCTTCAAATCTAAAATTAAACACTTCAACAAGAGATTGCAAGAAGATAGAAAAATACTTCCATATTTCAATATGAGAATGAAACCAACAAAATACAATATTTCTTATAACAAAAATTTAAAACCTCCAAGAAATCCTACACCCAACTTGAGGAGAATAAAAATATAAAATATAAAACACTTAATTGTTTACATGGCCCTCACATGGGCACCTATCTTTTTTCCAATCATATTTGGTCAACAATGACACCTCCATTGATTCCTGGTGGCTCTAATAGCTCCAAATATGGACATGCACCAACATGCAAAGTTGGTGGCCCCAACATGCAAATCCATGCAAGAACATGCATGCAAAGTGGTCCCCACCTAGAATTGGACACCCCAAATGGAATATTCCAATCTAAATGCCTTTGAAACTTTTACCAAAGCATATTTCCTCCAAAAATTACATTTGCAAATCACCACAAGGGAAAATTACAATGTTGCAAATTAAAAATATTTATTTTCCACACACCTTAGCCCTTATTGGAAACAACAAAATGAAATAGCAATATTTTTGGATGATGTTGATTGCTAGTACCCTTCATGTATCATATAATTTTAAATTATACAATTAATTCAAAAATGTATTAAATATTTAGTTTTTATAAACTATTATTTGATATAAAAGTTTGTATTGGTCACTAACACTATATTTAATAATTAAAAACTATGCAATTAAATTAATTTATTTTCATATTAGTTTTAAATTTATATTTAAAAATTAATGTTCAATAGAGGCTTAAATATTATTAAATTGTGTAGAAGAATTGTAAGATTTGGCTATAGAGATAGCCAGCCAAGATCTAAGGCCTATGGAAAGCACAAAATACTCAAAAGATCAATATGACAAGAATAAACTGTATTCCTATCAATCAATGCAAAAAGAATTGGTGTACAATGTGTGAGAGACCATCGGTTATATAGCCAAGGTGAGACATAAGATGTCATAAGATTATGACAAGCATCTTAATCTCATGATATGAGACAACTAATCATAACTACCTCTAAGTGAGATATTATTTTATTGCAAATCTGATATAATTTCCAGCAAGGGATATTTATTACAAATCTAATTTAATTTCTAGCAAGGAACAATACATTGCTTCACCAATTTTGTTATGTAGTGCTAACCTAAGGGTTTTGGGGTTGTGAAAAATTGAATTATGTAAGAATTGGATTCATGGGAGTGATTATAGGTCATGCCAACCTATTTTTGTGAAGAACATGTTTTGGTTTCTTTCGCAAGGTATGTATTATGGATTTTTGAGCCGACAGGTTATGGTGTCACGTTTTATCTAATTAGGCCAACCTAATTGATGATTTGAGTGTTTACAAAATATATGCATTTATATAAAAGGTAAACTCAATGTTGTTATAATGAATGTGTGGTGATGTGAAGTTGTGATAAGTGCAAAAGGTGATAGTGGTGAAGGATGAAGTGTGTAAAGTCAATTTTTTGAGCCTAATTAGAACTGTATCTTCAGCATATTGCAGATGCATTATTAGTAGTTCAATCTCTCAAAGTGAATCATTCTTCTATTCTCTTATCTATTTTGGGTAGTGAGTCCTCTGGGCAATGAGCCCTTAGCAGTGAGCCTTTCTTTTTGGATAGTGAGTCCTCCAATGTGTAATCCATTTTAACTGGTTATAATATATTGTGAGCTAATCCTCACTGTGGTTTTTTCCTTCCAAGGATTTTCCACGTAAATATGTTGTTCTTGTGTTTGTTGTTATGGTGCATGCTTTAATTGTTTCTTTACTTTTTTGCAAGTTTGATGGGATGTTTTGAATGCACTTTTGAGTTAATGAATTCCAGGGTATACTTATTCACCCCTCCCCTCTTAGTATTTCGGGTGTTCAACAATGAGGAAATATGTTTCATCCCATCACACTTTTGGTAATACATCAGACATATTCTAACTATTACCCCCCTATTATAGTACTAACATAACTGCTCTCGTATGTACATATTTTCAAACATAATTGTCCCTCAATTCTCTGTTTGGAATGTACTTACTCAAACTTGCATTATATTTAAGATACATGTTTATGTTAATCCAATTTATTTTTTATTTTTATTCTAAATTTGATTAAATTCAAATAGATATCTAAACTCGATTCCTTTATTTAAACTAATTATTTTTTATCAGTTAAGCAAGGGAAGGGCTCTCATCCCGTGGTACAAAGTCAAAACAACTAATAGAGAAACAGACTAGGAAAACAACACCAGCCACCACTAGGCCTAAAAGGCACGATGGCCAATAAACTAGACTTGCGACGACAAAACCATAATCAACATAATCAAAAACAGAATACCCATATTAATCCCCAAATTGGTATGCAGACCATTTATGAGATTAACCAAAGTCCAGCAGGTACGAAACCATAACAAAGCTATCAAGAAATAGCAGTCCGGGACAATACTCCTAAGCACCAAAATTTTTAGAGCACTCATTTGACCAAAGCATAAAACACCCAATTTTCACCAATTTGGGGCACAAACTCCCTCTAAGCAAAGCCATCTTCAATTTTCAGAACAGACCTTACAGTCAACAAACTAGGCCAATAGGCCACCCTCCTATCAAACAAAACCAAAGCCTGAAACAACGACCACCCCAAGAGTGGGCAAGACAAACTGTTCTTCCATAATAATTATTATATTAATTATCTTATTTAATTTTTTAATCTAAATATAATTTAAAATAATTATTATTATATTAATCACCTTATTTAATTTATTAACCTAAATATTTTATAAAAGTCATTATTTTTTCCTCTACTAATTAACAAATATTGAGATGGTACTTAATAAGTCTACTATAAATGAAAATGGACGAAGATGAAGTATAAAGTTTGTTGGAAAAACATAAAATATTAAATATTAAATATAATTCATAAGAATAAAAATATATATAGTATTTTATATTCTAAAAGTAAAACTATATTTTTAATAATTAATTAAAAGATCTAGTTCACTAAATTGAAAAGTAAAGTTAGATGTCACTTCTAATGGTACTTAATAAGTCTACTATAAATGAAAATGGACGAAGATGAAGTATAAAGTTTGTTGGAAAAACATAAAATATTAAATATTAAATATAATTCATAAGAATAAAAATATATATAGTATTTTATATTCTAAAAGTAAAACTATATTTTTAATAATTAATTAAAAGATCTAGTTCACTAAATTGAAAAGTAAAGTTAGATGTCACTTCTAAACATTAATGAGAATATATATTATGTTCTTGTATGCTTGTAGTTCAATGATTATATGCAATTGACTTTGACGTTATGATTGATAGGCATATATTCTAATATACGCATAAATGTTTTATAATTTTAATATTTTCCTTGGTGGGTGTGGACATGTGATTCTTATTTAATATAAAACATAGATTATGCTTCTATCTACTTAGAGATTCTATCAATGGACAGGAATGCTTGTTTAGTAGATTGTCTTAATAGTGATTTGGCAATTTATATTTTTATTTTTCTAATAAAAAATCAAGTGGTGGTTAGTTTGGTTGTCAAGTTTAATATAAAACATAGATTATGCTTCTATCTACTTAGAGATTCTATCAATGGACAGGAATGCTTGTTTAGTAGATTGTCTTAATAGTGATTTGGCAATTTATATTTTTATTTTTCTAATAAAAAATCAAGTGGTGGTTAGTTTGGTTGTCAAGTTTTTTTTTTTTAATTATTATTTTTTTGGGTTGTAGGTGAAAAATATTATGGTAGTCTATTGAGTTTTTTGAGTTTGATCTATGTCGCCAAATAATTTAAACATAATAGATATTTATATAATATATAAAAATTTGTAATTTTTTATGTTATTATATATATAATAAAATATTTATATGTTAAATTATAATTTAAAAGATATAGCTTTGATTTGATAATAGGTAAGATAGGTATTTTGGATAATGAGAGGATGATTTGATAGGGGTCTGTTGATAGTCATGGTTATTAGGGATATGTTATATGATGTTAATGTCATTATAATGAGTGTAGGATGAAGTTGGAGGTGGTTAGGTGAGATGTATTTTGTGGTCTCATTCTACATCCTCTTGTTTTTTTATAGTTGGGTTGTTTTCGGCATGATGGCATCTTCCCCATAGGATAGGAAGACAAGAAGAGGATTGTTGAAGTAGCTCCAACAACAATGTTGGAGGAAAAAGGGAAATGAAAGCGAACGAAAGGAAAAGTGTCAAGTGAGGAGATGTTGGATGATTTTACCACTAAATTGGATAGAGATTTAACACCCTAGTTTGAGGCTATGAATCTAGCATATATGGGAGTTGATAAAAGAGGTGGACCAAGCCTCATGTGTGTCCATTCACTTAGCCATGTTGGAATGGAAAAATAAATGTTATTGATGTTGCCCAAAGTTTGAGTTGTGTTGTTATATTATCAACCACTATTGGGTCATATTGGCTCCATAATAACATTATTTATGTTGAGCATCATAGTGAGGTCTTCTTCAACTATTTTCTAGACCATTTACATGATTCAAAGCATCATCAAGTCTATCTCCAATGGGTTGTGGATGAGATTACAAAGAGCTTAAAAGTATTTATTCCTTGTGAAGTTATTCCATTAATTATAATTATAGTGACATAGAAAGTTCTAATGAGGTGGTTGGGGATGGTCCTCCCAACTTCAAGAATGTTTACAACAAATATGATGTGGTCAATAACGACTCCTCAAAGCCTTTGTGATTTACTTTGGACTTAATTTTATGACTAATATTGTGACTCCTAATAATTTTGGGGAGGAGATGTTGCTATGATTTGTCTCCTATATGTATACTCAAGTGGGACTTGGTATTTTAGTTAGTGGGATAAAGAAACATAGTATGCTTGGGATTGGATATGTTTAAGTTAACATAGGTATGTATAGATATACAATATAAAAATATTTTTTGTTAGTTTGGCTCTATTACATTGTGGTAAGATGTTTGATGTATAGTCAAAGCCTCATTGGCCATTTTGATGTAAAAAGTGTAAGGATAAGCTCTATTCTAGAACTAGTGAACTATTTGTTACCAATTTTAGGCTTTATATGGTTCATAAGCCTTAACCAAGTTTATTAGCAAAAAAGAAAATATATATAAATTTTGTAATTGATAAAATTTGTATATTTATATATTTTTTATTTAATATTAGGTTTATTTTGATGGAATAACTTAATATAGTGATAAGTGACATGCTTTTGGGTTAATTGGGCTCACCACCCAATCCATACCTATTTCTATTTGCATATATTCTTGTATATTTAACCTTATTATAGCCCTATTTACACCTATTTCTATATATTTTTATATATCCTTCCATTATTCCAAGATCTCACATTTCTTATCTTAGGTCAATCTTGTAGTATGTAGATTCAGTCATGGGTTATGTAGGATTGGAACCAAATTCATGTTTTTAAAATTCAAATTGTTGATTCCCACCCTTTTCCACTGGCCATTATGAGAATAATTTGGATTTTTTTGTAACTATTCATTGTGACTTGTAGTTTGAAGACACTCATTTATGTATTTACGATAATCCAATGTTAGAAAATAATATTCTCATTACAAGGAGCATTCAATATACAAACACTTCAATTCGGAGAACTAAAAAGAACATATTTGTATAAAAATTCACATCTAACTCATTTTCATTCTTATTTATTTTCTAATAGTTGCTAGAGGGCTTAAATTCAAGGTTTCAATGAGATTGATAAGGATAAAATCACCCTTGCAATTAAATATATCCCTAAGGTATTTAAAAAAAACAATCCTTACACACCTCCAAATAGTATGAATCACATAGAACTAGATCACATAAATCTACATACTATCAAATATGTGCCCCAAATATCATTTTTATGTTCAATATTGAGTCACTCAAGGTTGATGCCAAAAATATTTTGATTCTTATAATTTCAAGATAGTGAGCACATCAAGAGCATTAATTTTTGGATATTAACAAATTAATTTTACACTACAAATCAACTTCAATAAAATTTCAAATTTAACACATTCTCCTCATGGAGCTCTCTTTGGGTGGTGGTGGTGGCGGTGATTTTTTTTCAAATTTGGCGAAGGCAAGAAGTCCTAGTGCAGTGGTTGGCATTAATGGTGGACAATTTGTTGATGGTAGGGTGATGTCAAATGATTCTTTGGCTTATGGTAAGCAGTGTGGGTCCCCATTTTTGGAAAATGTGTGGATGGGTGGGAAAGGGGCCCCGAAGGTTCCTTGTCCTTCACTTTTTTCTCCGTCCTTGTCTAAGCTGGAGATTCTCGGTGTTGAAAAGTCTGGTTGCAGCTAGTCTAGAGCTGATACAGTCACAGGTCTCAAATCTTCTTTCTCAGTGCTTGTTGGTGACAAGATAGGGTGTGGCATGTCCTTAGAAGCTACTCTCAAGTGGTCAAACCTCTTTGGAATGAAGCCCAAAGGTAAAATTTCTTCACCCCTTATGGATTTTCTTTCGAATGCATCAACTGGTGAGTTTTCCATTCTGTCCTTGACTGTATTGTTGAGAAGAATGTCTCAAATATGGATATGACATTTCTGGGTAAATTTTTGGGACCTCATCCTCATATTGAACTGGTCTGTAAGTCCTCCCTAAACTGGTAGCATCCTAAGGGTCAGGTGGATGTATTTTCCATGGTGAAAGGATTTGTCTCCTCATTTAACTGTGAAGATGATCTTATTTTGTCCCTAAAGAGTGGTCCTTGGTTTATTGGCAAGTCTTATCTAATGCTAAAAAGGTGGGAGCCTGGGTTTAATCCGAGCTCTTGTTCTTTTTTGGTTGCCCCTATTTGGGTAAGGCTTCCAAGCCTTCCTCTTGAATTTTGGGATGAAGAATTTTTTAAAGGGATAGCTAGCACCTTTGGCAACTTATTGTCTATTGATCAAATGACCACTTCAAAAAGCACTTGGTGTATGCTCATTTTTATGTAAATGTTGAGCAGTCAGCAAATCTTCCTCCAGTTGTGAAGATTAAATCTAAACTTGGTGTTTGGGAGCAAATGGTGGAATTTGAATCCATACCATTTGTGTATTTTCACTACAAAAAAGTTGGACATTGGGCAAAAAATGTCCATTAAAGGTTTAGAAGCCCCTAGTTAAGAAATGGAGGGAAAAGGAGTGAGGTCAAGTTTCTAAGGGTGCTCCCAAGGTTCTAGCAGAAAATGTTGGCTCTATTATTAAGGAAAATGAGTCTATAGATTTGGAAAAGTAGAGTGTTGTTTCTTCAAGTCAAGTTGAAAATGAGCTTAGCATGGTTCCTGAGCCTACTGAAGTTCCAAATATCTCAAATGATTTGGTTCCTCCAGTCCCTAAGGGTGTTGAAAAGTTAAGGAATGGTTTGGTGATAGTAGATGTGACCTATCCTTCTACAGAGTTGGATGTCTTGAAATTTGACGTTGATGGAAAGGTTTCTTCAACTTTAATTTTCCAGGAAGTTAGAGGTTTGAGGTCACCCACTGTTTCTATTGATTCTCTACTAGTAACAAAAGGTTCGAATGGTTGTGTGACCAAAAAACCATCTCAAGTGGAGTGTGGTGATGTTGTTGTCCTCCCTTCATTACAATGAAAGGTAGAAATAGAAAGAAGCATTATCCTCCCCCATGAGTATCTACAAGGAATAAACAAAGATCTGACTATGGGTCTAAGCCGAGAGGTAAGGGTTTCCCTCCATCCCAGGTTACTAGGGATAAGGAGAGAAAAATGGATATAGTTGATGGTACTCAAAGGACTTTACTGAAGATGTGCTCTAAGAGCACCCCTCTTAAGTTCTCATGAAGATTATCTCTTGGAACTTGAGGGGGTTAAATCATCCTCATCGACATGATCTCCTTTCTAATTTGATAAGGGATCATAGACCTGATAACATTCTCATTCAAAAAATTAAAATGGGGTTGGATAAGTTGAGTAAAATCAAGAATAGGCTCTTTAAAGATTGTGGGGTGCATTGTTTTGAGGCTGCTGGAGCTTTTGGAAGTATTGTTACTTTTTGGAATCCTAAAATGATTCATGGATTGGCTCTTTTTGAAGATTTTAATCATGTGGCTACTTCTTTTACTAATGTTTGGGACAAATTTTCTTGGACCTTGTCTAATATTCATGCTCCCAACAGTAAGAGTGATAGGAAGAAATTTTGGGAAAATCTTAGCTCTTTTAAATCTCAACACCCCTTCAATAACTAGTTAGTAATGGGGGACTTCAATACCCCCTTACATGACTCTAAAAAAATGGGGGGTCCCAGATTGCAAATGATAGCAGGTTTGATCTTATGAACCCAATCAATGATTATGTCCTGTTAGATTTGGATCTCCGGGGTGCCTCTTATAGTAGGACGAATCAAAGAGCTAGGGAGGCTTTGATTCAAGTTAAGATTGATCAGGCTCTTCTTTTTCCTGATTGGTTTCTTTCCTATTCATGTGCTCTCTCGACCCTAATGAGGTTGGGGTCTGATCACTTTCCTCTCTCCCTTTCAATGGATTTGTTGGGGAGAAGGAAACACTTTCCTTTTAGATTTGAGAAAATGTGTACCTATCATCCTGAGCTTAAGGATAAGATTCAATTGTGGTGGAACATTCGGGTTGATGGTTCTGCAATGTACAAGGTTGCTAAGAAGTTGGATAATGTCAAAAGTAATGTTCAAAAGTGGAATAGATCATCTTTTGGTCAGATTTTGATGATAAAGTTGCTACTAAGGATGAGCTTCTTTCTGTCTAGCAATTCATTCAATTGTCTAGCTACAATCCTCATCTTATCCAAAGAGAGAATGTTCTTTTGTCTAGATTGCATAATATTGTTGCTAAGGAGGAGAATTCTAGAAACAAAGGTGATTAATTATGTGGTTGAAAAGTGGGGACAAAAATACCAAATTCTTTCATCTTTCTATGTTAAAGCACCAAACTTCCAATCATATTAATTCTGTCAAGTACAACAATTAGGTGTTGGAAAATGATGATGAAATTATGCAGGCTTCTTCTTCTTTCTTCTATAATTTTTTGTATGTGGATGAGGTTTTGTACCCTACTTGTCAACATGATCTTTTAATGGACATTCCCCATATCATTTCTGATGACCTTAATCAGAAGTTGGTTCGCATTCCTTTGGATGATGAGATTAAGAGTGTGGTTTTCTCATTTGAAGGTAATAAGGCACTTGTTCCTAATGGCTTCCCTATTTTCTTCTTTTGGTTCTTTTGGGATATTATTGCTAAGGATGTTGCAAATGATACCAAAGAGTTCTTTGATAGTAGTAATCTTTTGAAAGAATTGAACTCCTCATTTATTGTTTTGGTCTCGAAAAATCCAACTTGGGCTTCCTCCTTTGGTGAGTTTCATCCTATAATTTTGTACAATTCTATCTAGAAGATCTTTTCTAAAGTGTTGGTGGTTAGATTATAAAAGGTTCTTCCTCAAATTATTTTGGTTCAGCAAAATGTTGCATTCCTTGTAGGAAAATCCTTGATTCGATTCTTATTGTCCATGAGAATATCCACTCCTTGATAGTTAATAAACAAGTGGGCTTTATTTTGAAGTTGGACCTTCTCAAAGCCTATGACAGAGTTGATTGTAGTTTTCTCCTTAAGATTTTGAAGGCTTTTTGCTTCAGGGAGAAGTTGGTGTTGCTACTTAGATAGTTAATTCTACTCTAAATTTTTTTTGTTTTAGTCAATGGCTCCCCTTCTCTTCTCTTTTGTTGCTTGAGGGGATTGAGATAAGGTAACCTCGTCTACCCCTTTCTCTTAATAATTATGGTTGAATCTCTTAGGAGATATTCAGAGATCTATTAATGTTGGGTTGTTAAAGGGTCTTTCTCCTTCTTCCCACAATCATATTTGTTCCCAACAACAATTTGTGGTCAATACTCTCGTGTTTGGTGAGTCTTCTATTAAAGAAGCTAAAGTGATTAGGTTTATTTTGCAAAAATATGAAGTGAATTTTGGGCAGAAGGTCAGCTTTCCCAAGAGTACTGTGTTTTTTTCTCAATACTCCTGAGCATAGGCAACAAAGAATTGCCTAGATTTTGCAATGTTAGATTGGGGAATTGTCATCGTCTTATTTAGGCCTTCTGTTGTGCTCCAATTTTGTTCCTAATTCTTTATGGTGGAGTTTGGTGGATAAATTTATTCTAAGTTGGCTTGTTGGAAAGGTGCTATGTTGAGCCAAGTTGGGAAATTTCAATTGATCAAGTCAACTTTCCAAAACTTGCCAATTTATGCCTTAAGTCTCTTTCAGATGCCTCAAAATTTTGTTGAGAAGATTGAAAGTATTCAAAAAAACTATCTTTGGTCTGGGGTTGAAAAGAAGAAAATGTTGTATTTGGTGTCTTGGGATGATGTTTGTAGGCCTAAGAAGTTTGGAGGCTTGGGTATTCACAAAATTAGAGAATTCAACCTTGCTTTACTTTCTAAGCAACTTTGGTACCTTATCTCTGGAAACAGTGAATGGTCCTACATTTTCTCTAGTAAATATCTTCAAGGGGTGGATCATATCAGGGATCTTCTTGCTAGTGGCTTTTCCCCCCTTCTGATTCTGCCCTTTGGAGCTTTATGGTGAAATCCAGAAGTATTATCTCTAAGGAGTTGTAGTGGTAGTTGGGGAATGACAGGAGGATTCTTTTTTGGGAGGATTGGTGGATTGGTAATGGCCCCCTCAAAGATGAATTATGAGATCATCCTTTTATGAACCTTTATGTTCATCATTTTGGCATATTTTTTCTTGATTACATTGTTGATGGTTCTTGGAAAAGGCTTTAGGTGATTAACCCTAATTTGGAAGTTCTATTTAAATCCTTATCTGTTGTTCACATTCCTTTTTTCTCAATTGGCAAGGTGGTTTGGCAGTTCTCTTCTAATAGAAAATTTTATGTTTTGTCAGCTTTCTCTCTCCAATGTGCCTTTATCAGTTTGGTCCTGTTTTGGGCTTCTCTTTGGTTCCCCAAGCTGATTCCTAAAGTGAATGTTTTCTTTTGGTTATTTTTCCAAAGCAAAGTTCTTACTATTGATGATCTTGTGAAAAGGGGCTTAGTGATGCCTGACAGATGTTTTCTTTGTGAAGAGGTTGTAGAGGATGTGCATCATCTTTTCATTGGTTGTAGGTTTGTGGAGGATGTTTGGGCCCATGTGCTCTCCCTTTAGAACTTGAGTTGGGTCTTCTTGTCTTCTATTGGTAATTTTTGGTCTCAATGGTTAAGTTTGTCCTCTAATCCAGATTTGGACTTCCTTTGGTATCTTAATCTTCCTCAATTGGCATGGGGAGTTTGGTTGGAAAGAAAAAAAAAAAAAATAGGGGTGTTTCCCTTTCCCCTATTAGGCTTGCTTTTGAGATTTGAGTTGCCATCAAAGAAAACTTTCTTTCTAAGGTTTCCTTTCAACTTGGGCCTACTATTATTGTAGCTCTATGTGATGCTCTTGTGTCTTTGAATTGGAACATCCCTTGTGATATTTATCTTCCTCTAAAGAAGGGAAAGGCTCCCAGGAATGATGTTGTGTGGAAAGCTCCTCCTGTTGGTTGGGTGAAAGTCAATTTTGATGGAGTCGTGAAAGGTAATACAGGACTTGTTGGTTGTGGGGGAGTGTTATGTGATTCTAATGGTAGGTTTTTTTTTTCATAGTGGTGCTCCCTTTGGGAACTAAGACAAACCACTTTATAGAAGCCTCAACTACCTACCATGGTCTAAAGTTGGCTCAGTCTAAAGGATTCATAAAGGTTTGGTTATAGGGTGACTCCTTAAATATCATCAATAACCTTAAAAGGTCTATGCCTCCTTCTTGGTCGATCAAACCTATTATCCTTGATTCTTTATCTATTTTGAATTCTTTTGATCAATGTTTCATATCCGATATTTTTAGGGAGGGGGGTTGCCTAGTTGATAAATTTTCCAATTATGGGGTGAATGAATTTGAGTTTAAATTTTGGGAAGGGAACGCCCCCCTCCCCATTGACGTCCAATCAATTTTCAATCATGACATTCAAACCGCTTGAGGAGGGGTTGCCCTTAATGAATTTTTTAAATCATTTTCTGATTTTCATGTGGTTTTTCAAATCCAAGTGTGATTTTGTATGGGGCTTAACCTTGCATTTCAATGATTTGGTACATTTTCATAAAGATCTACATTCAAGAGTAATTATTTCCTCTTGTCACTTTGGTTTTCCCACACATATTTTGAGTGATTGTAAAGCCTTCTTTTTCTCAAGACTTCTTTTATTTTGCATCCTTTGCAAATATTTGAATTTTCTCTATAAATATTTGAGGTTGTTGTGGTTTGTTTTTGTTGTTGCCATGGGAGGAGAGAGGAATCATGTTGAGTCGATCTCTTGTTACACTTCCAACAATAACAAGAAGGTTTGGGGGCTATTGGAGACTAGGGGTATTACTACCTATATGGAAAGACTTCATGGATTCAACCCTAAGGAGTCACAAGATTTTGTGAAGGGATGAAAAAGAAGAGTCTTGAGGGTGTTCAGGATGGAATTCACCATAACTGAAGAATTCACTCGTAATATGATGGGTTTGGAAACTGAGAGGAGGAAATTTTATAGGCAAAAAGAAAGATTCTAATGTAGCCATGGCCATCTTCTTCAAGGATGATGAAAGGAGTAAGTTGGAGAAAGTGAAATATGGTGAGTTTGCTCATAGTTCTATCAAGGCTATCTAGGGTGATGTGGCTGAAGAAATCATGAGGTATTTTACTCTTGATGGTCACTTCTCTATTCTTTATGGCTACCATTTTTTTCTATTGAATCACTTTAGGCATAATAAAAAGGTTTATTTCCCCTTTTATTTGCTTGCCTCTCTTGAAAGTAGTATAAAAGATCATAAATGGAACACTAAGAACCCGACCCTTCACGAGGGATTAATTCTCCTAATTATGGAGTATGCTAAGTCTTATATTGTCCCTAATGATCCCAATAAGATTTCTAAAGGTTTTCAAAAGAAGGTTGTTTTTTAGTATGATATGGGTTTTGAGATGCGGTCTTGTTTTGAGGAGTCTTCTGGGTTGGAAGTGTTTATGGAGGTTTGTCAAAGCTGTCTGAGTCTCTTGAGGGGAAGAATAAAAAGAAGGCTAAATATTCTAATCCCTCTAAGTATAAAGACTATTGTATTGGTAGTGAGGAGATGGAGGGTTCTAAAGACTTCAATGTCACCTAGAAGGTCAAATTTGGAAAATTCCCTGCCCTTGCTGTCAAGAATTTGAATTTGAAGGGTGTTGTTATTTCCCCTGGTAAGAAGAAGGTGGAGGAGAATGTCAATTGGTTTTAGGAAGTGGAATACCTTGTGTTGGGCAGGAAAAGGAAGTTGTACTTGAAGGAAGGGAGTTCTTAGAAGAAGGCTAAAGATAAAGCATGCTTGCTCTAGGATGATACTTCTAGTGTGGATCCTATTGATATTCCCAATGTTGAAACTTGGCGAGTTGATGTTGGGCATGTAATTGAGAAGGTGTAGGTCAGGGTGTTAATGTGGCAACTAAGATTGAGGGGACCTTATGCAAGATCAAAGTCCTTGGTGATTGTAACAAAGAGAAGGGTGTTGCATTGGTGGTTGTCGATGCACCAAAATATTGACCTGTTAATTCCCAATACAACTGTTAGATTTATACAAGATCCATAGGAGGTGGTTAAGCCATGTCACAAACCCAAGCACCACACTGCACAGAGGAGACCAAGGGACACACCATCTTGCAACAATCCCCCCAACGCAAGAAGGGGGTTTGAACCTATGACCTCGAATCTGATACCAATTTTTACATTGGTGGTTGTTGTTGCACCAAAAGATTGACCTGCTAATGCTCGATACAACCATCATATTTATACAAGATCCATAGGAGGTGGTTAATCCATGTCACAAACCTAAGCACCGCACTGCACAGAGGAGACCAAGGGACATACCATATTGCAACAAAGGGTGGGCTGCAAATTGAGAAGGATAATAAGATGTCCCTGAAGGATCTTGAAGATGACAGGGAAAATTTAAACTATAACAAGGAGGAACTACCCAATGTGTTAGGAATGGCTAGAGATGGTTCCTTGATTTTTTTTAGACCTTTCAAGTGGGTGTTCAATGAACTGAACCAAACTAATATGAAAGTTCATTCTCTGGTTAACAATGTTACGATTTCCCCTTCTTCTAAGGAGTCATCCATCCAAGATCAAGTGAACCAGTTGGTTGATGCTCTTAAGATAATGATTGATGAAATGTTGAAGATGAAAAAAGACTTTGAACTCATAATTTTAGTGTTGGAGAAAAGATGGACAGAGCTTACCATAACTTGGAAAAGGTTTTCAATGTTAGTAAGATTGTTATCTCAAATGAAGTTGAGGGGCTTCAATTCATTAATGAGAAAGCTAGGCAGTGGATTGGTGACTCGTCTGGTGTGAAACAAGTTGTTGGTAGCATGATGGATCTCCCTAGCACTCCAAAAGATGGGATTGGTGAGAAGGGTCAATGCACTCAGACTCACAACAATACCAAAAAGAATACTATGGTTCCTGCTAAGGAGATAGTTGAGGTCATGGACATGCATCAAAATATTATTGATAGTGATTTTTAAGTTACAAATATTTTGAAAAATCTATAGTTGGTGGTTGGTTTTGTCTTGTTGTTTCACTGGATTTTTGTTGGTTGTTTGCTTCTTTTTGGTTTCTTTGTCTATTTTTTATCATCTTTTAAATTAGCACTCTCTTTTGTAATGGGTTTCGGGGTCCCTTCAAAACCTACTTTACCTATAATCAAAAACATATCTCTTCATTATTGATCCAAGAGATATGTACCCATATATTTATCATTTAATTTTTTAAATAGCATTTCCATCAATGATTCCCACTCCTTTGATTTACTTAGGTTAATTATGTTTTTATTGTTGTGTGTAATCAATTAGATTAGTTTATTCTAAAATAGTATCTTTACCTTTAGAATTTCAATTATTCAAATACCTATATACAAATAGTATATTATTTTAATATCTTATGTGGTTAAATACTATATTTATATAGTAATTAATAATAATAGTTTTAAAAGATAATTAGGTATAATGAAGGTTATATATGTTAATTTCTATTAAATATATGTTATGGGCTTTTTAAATCCACTTACTTCATTAGAACTCCCTTTCTATTGTATTTGTAATAGTGAACTTTTCAATTCCATGCCCCTTTTCCATTATTTTTTAGATCCACATTGATTAGGTTATATTTTATGCATTGATTATTGTGTAAGAAGTCACATTTTTTGTGAAAGTTATCAAATAACATTATCATATGAATATTCCATCTCTACACATCCAAAGAGTCTAGAATCAACTATAAAATTCATCATTCATCACCTTAACTTGAATCTAGTAATACAAAATTATTTGAAGCCATTTTTACACTTGTAGATTAGAACCCTCAAATTTAAAATTTAAATGTATCAAATTGAGCCCACATTTGTGTTCCTTACTAACCCCTATGATCTAACAAAATCACAAATTATTTTAAGTTGTATCCTACACTGGTGTATTTAAAGACTAACCCTAATTCATTTGAATCATCTTGAATAATCTAGAAAACATATATGATATAAAGAGGATATTGTAAAGACAAGGTAGTATAGAGAAAGGAAGGATGGTGTTGGTGCAACAATGGGTTTTGAAGCCTGTATGTGCTTGTGTCATCCTATGCATGCTACAACATGTGTTTTCGTGTATGTGGAGTAGATTTGGTGCCTATTCTTTTCATCTTTGGAACTTATTTGGTACTTTATTTTCTATTTATTAAATGAATTTTGTGTGGTTTTTTTGGGCTACATTTGGTGGTGTTTTGTTGTGTTATGAGTTTCTTGGGATCTCCTTTTCTCTCCTTTTGTATGGTTTTTTTATATTTATTTAGGCAAAGCCGGTGTAGAAGTCCTTATGGATGGTTTTGGAGGGGATCCTATAGATCCCTACTAGTTTCTTTTAAATATATGCTTCATATGGATGGGGATTCAACCTCTAAGAATGTTATTTCCATAAACTCTATCATGCATGCCATGCAAGATGCTTGATCTAGTACTAAAGTGGAGAATGGCTCTATATCTAATGGGTGTTTAAAAAAAGTTTTGAATAGCCTATTGTGGTGACTAATTTAAATATTTTTTCTAAGAATATACTCTATTTATCATAACACGCTTTGATTTGTAAGTTTATGGGTTTTTGAGCCTCCTTGTCCTTCTTAGAAAATTGGGTTTGTAACATTTGGTAGATAGACAAGGATTTGGAGGTTGTTTTGGTTGCCAATAGTTACTTTTTAAGTGTTTACAAGAATGGTAGATAGACACAAGGATTTTGAAGTTCGGTTGTATTTCTATAATCAAGTGGACCTATTTATCAACCCTTGGCATGTTGATTTTGACCCAATAGAGGAGATCCCCTCTTGAATCCCTATGTGGGTTTGTCTCATTAGGTTATCTATGGAGTTTTGAAGATCTAATATTCTCCATTAAATTGATGTTTTTTTTTGGGAAGCCACTTGGCTCTTCTCTTTAAAGTCTCAAGAGAAAATTCACTACTTATGCTTGTATATGAGTTGATATTGAACTCAATTATCCTTTTCCAAATTATTTGGAGATTAAATTAGGGACCATGAACTAGATTCAACAAGTGGAATATGAGGACCTTCCATTCAAATGTCACCTTTATCACAAGTATGAGCATCTTTAGAGAAATTTCCCAAAATAGGCTCCTATAGATAATGCTCCCCAACTAGAAGCCTCTAGGAGAAATGTAAATGGAAATGTAAAAGGAAAAGCTTCTATCATTAATGATCAACTTGGATCAAATTGTTGTATTCTTATGAAGTGTCACAACAAAGGAAAAGTGACTCTCCATCTAAAAAATAACTTCCCTATGGAGAAGAGTGGTAACCATTTTGATGTTTTGGAAAGATTTGAGGAAGGAACTTCAATGGATCATAAGATTCAAGAATAATTAAGAGTTGCATGAGTTATATTCTAGTAACATCTTGATGTATTCTTATATAATTCCTCCCTCTACATTACAAGTTAATTCCTTGGTTTGTAAGAATGTTACCCCTAGATTCATAAAGAATATTACTAAGGCTCGAGAAGTTTGGGATGCACAAGTAGGTGGGGAGAATCCAATCCCTTTATATTTGATTCAAAGGAATTCAAAAGAGGATAATGAAATTTAGACATTTTTCTTGATTTGGAAAATAAATATGAGATGAAAAGAAAGGTCATCTCGTGTTGGGTCTTCAATAAAAAATCTTAAGAAATGAATTCTTGATAAGGGCCCTAAAGTGGGAAGGAAGAAGGATCAAGATAAGGTTAAGATGATAAGTGAATCATTAGTGGAAATAAGTTTGATAAAAACTATTGTAAATAATTTCTCTAACCATTTGAAATGATTGTTTTATCTTGAATGATAGGGGCTTGAGTAGCATCCCTCATCAAAATATTTCTCATGATATTATCTATGAACATAGGTCAGATATATATTTTATTTAGGAAACAAAGTTGTCTTTGGAAGACATGGCTAGTATTTAATCAAAAATTTGGCATGGAGGTTACTGTTTATGTATTGAGGCCCTAGGAAATGCTAGGGAACTGGCTTGTTTCTAGACTACTTATAGTATTACTTCGGTTTGTAGCTTTGGGAATAAAATCTCAATTCCATTGGTGGCTTCATTCTTTGATTCGACAGATACCATCTTGCTCACAGAAATTTATGCACCCTTGGATTTTGCAAGTAAGGCTTTACTTTTGTCTCACATCAAATCTCATGTTCCCTCTATTCCTTGGATTTGAGTAGGATATTTCAATATAATATCCAATTGAATGGAAGAAAAGGAGGTATTGATAACCTTGGGCTCACCTCTTCTTCGTTAAGATAATATTTATTTTCTTAAATTGGTTGATGTGGAGCCAAGAAATGGTACTTTCACATAGGTTAAAAAATATGTGGGTTAGACTCAATTTCAAAATATTTGGATAGATTTCTTGTTTATTATTATTGGATTAGTGTTAGTAGGGCCTCTTCTTCAAAGATTTTAGGATGAAAGGGTTTTATCATTGGCCTATTAAATTCTCTTCTTCTATTTTTTCTAGTCCAAATAATCCTCCTTTCAAGTTTTAGTTATGTGGCTTCAAAACCCAAATCTATTTAACCTTGTAAAGAATTGGTGGCTTGAAGGAAAGCCTAGATATGGAACTATAATGTTTTCTTCATGTAAAAAGCTTCAATTTGTGAAATATAATCTCAAGAAGTGGAAAAACATATCTTTTTGAAATATTTTCCAAGAGAAATTGGGTCTTCAAAAACATCTTAAGTTCAAATTATTTTTCAGATTAAAGAAGGCATGAATATAGAATTATTGGAGGAAAATTCTTACTCCAAAAATTTGGCTAAATGGTAACTCAAAGAAGAAATAATTTGGAAGTAGAAATCTAGTAGATTGGCTATATGTTGGAGATAATAACACCTCCTTCTTTCATAACTATGTGAAGGATCAACAAAGCGAGAATGTTATTTCTTTTGTTGTGTCTACACAAGTGGATCAATTATCCTCTTTGCGATAGATCTTCGGGGAGGTAATTTCATACTTTTTTATCTTTCCTCACACAATAATATTTCTAGGATTTTGAGGAGGAAAGGCTCATTCTTGTTGCTCCCCTCCTTGGTATCTGAAGGCATGGATTATTTTCTTTTGGAACCCATTATGTTGGATGAGTTGGAAAAAGTTGTGTTCCAAATGAAAAATCCTAAAGATCCTAGACCCAATGGTTTCCCTATAGAATTCTTCCAATGCTTTTGGGAGAACCCAAAGTATGATCTTCTAAATATGGTTAGGGAATTGTAGAAAGATAAGCATATTCTTAGATCCATTAACACTACTTTGTTAGCTATTATTCCTAAGAAATAGGGAGCTTCATCTTTGGAGGTTTTTTGGGATATTTCTCTTTTCAAAGTTTCTTATAAGATAATTTCAAACATCATTGCAAAAAGATTAAAGAAATGCATGGGACCTCTTATCTCTTAAGAGAAAGGGTGCAGTGTAGGTAGATCTTGGATGGTATAGTGATTTTTGTTGAATCCATTCATTTTGTGGCTACTTATAAGAAGGTCATGCTCATTAAGCTTGACATGTTTAAGGCATATGATAATGTCAATTGGTCCATCCTCGGTAAAAAAAATCTTCCTTGGTTTCATCTTAAATTGGATTGATTTGGTTGTGAGTTATGTGAGCTCAACCACCTTTTCATTTCTTAGTATTGGTATACCTTTCTCTACTTCTATAGGTTTAAGATACAATGACCCCCTATCTCCCTATTTTTTTATTCTAATAGTTGAAGGTATGGGTAGGTTTTTGAAGCAACATAAGTTGGCTATGGTTATTCGAGGTTGTTCTTGCACTCATAATTTTAATTATCATACTCACCTACAATTTACTGATATACCACCTTCTTGGGTATTAAAAAATTGTTGAGGAAACCAACCTCAAAAGAACTTTGGATATATACTTATTAGCTTTAGACCAAAAATAAATGAAGTAAAACCAATTTTTTAATTCTTCAATACCCTACAGGTCATTCAGCGAATAATTATTGATATTCTCCATTTCCAAATTTGGAGTTTGTCATTGGATTACTTAGGAATCCCCCTTTCTATTGGGAATCTTAGAAGAGAGCATTGGAGGAATATTTTTGATAACTTTCACATGAAATTGGACAAATATAATTTTTGTTGGTTATCTTTTGTTGGCAAGGTGTACAAAAAAATTTACAGTGCAAAATTAATAAAGAAAAAATAACACACAAAAATTATGTGGAAAACTTGGTAAAATTATACCAAGAAAAAAAACCACGAGCAATGTCGCTCATATTTTATTTCTCAAGAAAATTTCACAATTACAACAATCTTCAAAAGATATAGAAAACATGACTTTGAAAGAGTATATGAAATCCAAGTTGCAGAGTCCTTGTTGAACAAAACTTCCAAAAATAGAACTCTTGTAAATAGTGAGTCCTAAAAAATTCTAGCTTCATCATAAATTCCTTTGATGTAACATCATTCGACATCCATGGGGCTATGACGCCCCCTAGGATCCCCCATCATTTTAACCTTTGATTAAATAAAAATTCTTCAATCATATTATGCACATACCTGAAGCACTACCTAGGTACTCAATGTCAACTATTCATCACTATTGGAATAATAATAAAATTGACTTCATATTCCAACAAGGTGGTCCTTCTAAAATCTATTTTTAATACCTTGCCTATTTGCTAGTTTTTATTTTATTTTTATGGCTCCCAAAATATTCCTTAAGGAATTTGATGGACCCTCTTTAGGAATTTTCTCTAGGATGGTAATCTTGAGTCTCAAAAATGAAGCTTTATAAGTTGGGACAATGTGTGTCATTCAAATAAGGCTAGTGGCCTTGGTATGCACCTTTCTGAAATCAATTGTTAGGTTTTAGATGTTGAACTATTCGAGAGATGGTGTAAGGACCTCAAGAAGCCTTAGGCTTGGCTCCTCAACTTAAAATATTTGGGAGGGGTTGCTAATGAAGATGACCCATGAATGGATTTGAGAAGAAAATGATTAATAATTTAGAATAGTTTGAAGAAGGTTTTTGAGGTTATTGAATAGGGTCTTTTTAGATTATTAATCAATATAATAAATATTTATTTTGGGATAATTATTAGGACAATCATTGGAGTCCTATTATGTATTATTTTCCTCATCTCCATTTCCTTTGTGAGGCCTTGTTGTGATGTGGTAGAATTTAATTAGAGCTCTCTTCAAGGAGAACCTTGATCCACGGTTGGAAGGATCATGATCTCTAGCCTAGAGGAGGGGTTATGGAAGATAGGAAGTTTCTTGCTTCTATTTTGGCTAGTAGACTATGTAGTTGTTTGGAGGATTCAAACATTCTTTCTTAGGGTGTTAGTCCAAAAGGTGAGTATTATGTCAAGCTTGGTTATCAAGCCTTGGAGATTCAAAATAGAGGAAATTTTGAACTCCCAAGATGGGATAAAACTTGGAACAAATTTGGTGCAATTTATTTTTATGGTTGGTGAGTCAAAATAAGTTCCTTACTTGGGAAAACATCTATAAGAGAGGGTTTTATGGGCCTTCCATGTTTTTTTTATGTGGATCAAATGAAGAATATACATGAATCACCTTTTCTTCCAATACCCTTTCTCTTTAGAAGTTTGGAACCTCTAGGGGAAATTTTGGAATATACCCGCTTCCCACTCAACCTCTCTATTTAAATTTTGAAACATCTTGGGTAGACCACTTGCTTCAACCTCCTTCATTTTAGATACTTGGGATATTGGTACTTCTTTCATCATTTAGTAATTATGGTTGGAAAGGAATTACTCCATATGTTAGGATGAAAGACAAGGGGCCATCCATGTTTTTCTTAAAATTAAGGGTATGCTTAAAGATACTATTGAGACAAAGTTCTATGAAGAATTTTCTCTAACCGCTTTAGATCTTCGTGTGGCTAATCTCTCAGAGATATCTTTTAATACTCATTCATTGTGTTGGCTTTTTCCCCAATCTTTGCCTCTCATAAAGGTGAAATTGTCATGCAAGTGGTTTCCTCCTCATAGGTATTTTCTTAATATCAATATAGATGGGTCCTCTAGGGGTATTCAGGTCCTATTGGAATTAGGGGTGTTGTTTATAATGTTACTAGTTATGTTCAGTTTTTCTTCCTCCTTGGGTTTTCATTCAAACAATCATATGGAAGCTTGAGCTATTCTTTATGGTCTTGAGAAATCTTATGCTAGTGGTATAAAATTGTTTGTGAGGTTGATTCTATGATTCTTGTTAATCTCTTGAATAAAATAAAATTTCAAGATTACTCTTGAAGGTTAGTTGTGGTGGTTAAAAAAATACTTTGTTTAGATACTAAGTTCAAGGTTGAAAAATTCTTGGCCAAATGGGCCTCAAAGGAAGTGAATGGTTGGCTTATGGAGAATTGAAGATATTTGGATTAGGAACATTCATAACTACTTAATTGAATTATTGATGATGACAAAATGGTTTGATATAGATGGTCCATGTTGGGACATGTTGTAGACCTTTTGGAGCTATTAGCAATTTTTATTCCTAATCTATCTGGTTCTTTGATTCATGTACTTAAATATTTTCCAATATAACTATTTTTTACCCTCCCATGCCCCCCCCCCCCACAAAAAAAAAGGAGGATCTTGTACATTTATGTTTTTAAAGACAAATTCATTTGATATAAACACTTGCATCATCATCCTAGGAACATATTGCATGGTTTCCTATTATGTTTGATCATTTTTCATTATTTATGAATCATCCTCTATGGTGGTTGAAAATAAATAAATAAATTATTTTCTATAAATTTCTCAAGAAATGTGTATAGACATCATTATTAAAATAACATGGTAAATGATCTAGAATGAAAATAATAAACAATATGTATTTAATCATGTTACAATGTTATTAAGATAATAAATTTTAATTAATGAAACAATGGAGAAGTTGTAATGTATCTAAAGATATGGTATTATGGTGTATTAGGTAGTATTATATAAATATAATAAATAAAGGTGGGTGCATATGCTTTGTAAGTCATCCCACTAGTTACTTACAATAAAAATATTTATTGCACATATATGGGATATTAGTAATAATCTCTAGCAAGACATTATATATTGTAAGGGCTTAATAAGTGTAAGACATCAATCTTGAATATTATAATTATAATTTATTTTGTATTAGAGGGTTTCCCCCTTGAAGTGGTTATTGTATGATGTTGACTTTCCTTAAGGGTTTGATAACTTATGAATTTATTGAAAAAAATATATTATTTTATGTGAGGTTCACAATAGAAGTAGTATAATAAATCAATAAACTCTTAAAATGTAAAGAATATAAACAATAAGTGCATGTGGAGAAAATATTCTAGGAAACAAACTACCCCAAAGAGACCTAATTTTGTATCAGTCTAGATAATCTCATGCTATTGCAATAAATAGGTAATCACCTAAAATTTAATTAATCATTAATTTATTATTAGGCCCCTTCTATTTTAATTAATTAAGCTAAATTTAGGAGTGTTTTGTTATTATTAGGTTGGGCTATTTATAGGTCAAGTTGTCTCATTGTATGGTATAAGGACACGTGTCACAATCTAATCAAATCCTCATCCAAGATTTTTAAAAAAAAAATTATAAGCATTCACATTTCATAAAATCATTCATTAAGGTCGTTGCATCAATAAAATTTATGAGGTTGTTGAACACATTAATCTTTCTTCAATCTCTCTTTTGTGATATGATAATTAATTGCAGGTAACTTCTAGGAGTTGTGGGGTTCAATCATCAACTCCAACATGGTATCATAGCAATAGAACTACGAGTTCCTATTTAAATATTGAGGGATCTATCCTTGAAAAATAGTGCATCTTGGAGAAAAATAAACATTTCCATTGCATCTAAAGTGGCCAAAAACATAAGGATCGACTGTCATTACAAGAAAATATGAGACTTCAATTTTTTGGGCAATTTTTTTGAGGTACAAGTTTTAAGGGCTTAAAATTTCTTACAACTATATGGAATTCATACTATTGTACGGATCCATACTGGGCCATATGGGTCATACACATAAGTTCCATCATTGTATGATTTTGTACAATTTTTTGATAGGGTCGGGCAATTTTTTGGTAATTCATATGAAAGCAATGACAAATTTTTAATTTTTTTAGTTGCTATACCTTCCTATGCAAGTCCACCAAGGGTGATGTCACTATTGCATCAATCACTAAAGGTATTTTAAAGTATTTTGGACACAATTTACTTTCTTGGTTAAAATATTCCATCAAAATATTTCGTCAATGTCCCACCGACACTCGTCGCCTGCTTGTTGCTCATCTATGGTTGCCACCTAGTTTGACCACTATTGTTTTCATCTAGTGCTACTCTGTAGGAATTGTAGCCCTCATCTCAATCATGTAGGTGACCAAGGGCTAGCAAACCTCATTTAGTGCCTAGTAGCTAGTGGCTAGGCTCTCACGCAATTAGGGGCTAAAGTTTTTTTGACCCCCAACCTGCCTTGAAGTCCTAATTGGAATTTTTTTATGAAATTGGGTATAACTTGGTTGTTTGATCTTCGTTTTTCATGATCCATTTATAGTGGGGAAAGCTTAATTTTAATCTCGATCTATTGATGTAATTTAATTTTCCATATTTTTCTCTTAGTAAATTCTATAGGCCTATGAAGTTAGATCAAGTTATTTCCACTTAGGAGGTCACACTTTTTTACTAGGATATTGAATTTTTAGAATTCGAGCGACATCAAAAATTTGATTCAGTCCTCTTCATAGATATCATACTTATTTTTACAAAAAGATAACCAAGAATCTATTATTTTAATTAGAGCTCAAATTTTTTTTTTTGGTTATTTTCTTGGAAAACATGCAAATAGGTCAAATATTTTGGGGTCAAAGGGAAATTTTCTTGCATTGAGATAGTTTTTACTAATATTAGTCTTCAAATTTATATATTTTACCAATCAATTATCATGGATACAACACATATAGTGCACAACTTACTCCATAAACTACTATGGTTGGAAAAAATAAATGGAGATATGTCTTAAGAAACAAGGGTTATATAGAGTGACCATGGGTATAAAAGTTAAACCTATGGGTTGCAAAGTACATAAAATGGTTTAATAGGTGTGATGAGGCTTTTGGTAAATTGTGCATGTCTATGTCTCCTAATCTTCTCTTTCATTTTAAATCTTGCACTACACCAATCATATATGGACTCAATTGGAATCCTTGTTTAGGAAGAATGATACTTTGAGAGGATTTTAGTTGGAGAATGAGCTTATCTATTTGAATCCTAGATATTTTGATAGCATCCAAAACTTCTTCACCATCCTCAAGTCTCCCAAAATGCAATTGACACAAAGTGGTATTGACAAACATGACTCTTAGTTGATTCTTTCCATCCTTGCCAAACTTGGTCCTAGCTATTTAGTTTTGTTTGCACCTTCTATGCCACTAGAGATGCACTTGGTACTAGATTCACTATGCCTTCACTTTATAATTTTGCTACATAACTCACTAGGGAGCAAGCAAAGTTGTTATAGATGGTCTCATTTAAGTCTTCCAAATCTTAGGCTCTTATTGCATCACAAAGAACCAAAGACTCAAAAGCTTCAAATGGAAAAGGAAAGAAAATAAACACAAAAATTCCAATAAAAATGAGCAAGAAAAGGAATCGCATTCATTAGATACCTTTGATTCTTCTCCCTCTTCTAATGGGAACTCACCTAAGAAAGATTGACCAAAATGTGCATATTGCAAAAAAGTTAGGACATGATGAGCATCGACATTATGCAAAGAAGATTCATGAGATGAAACACCTTCTACAGAAGACTAATATTGAGTTTCCTTCATTCTCTTCATCCACTTCATAACCTTCAAAATTAGGGTCAACCACCATGGAATGTGGAGTAGAAAATATGAAAGGACATGCACTTTATGCATCCATCAACCCTTAGTCCATTCAATGGCTTCTTGAATCAAGAGACTCGCATCACATGACTTCATATTTGGGTATGTTCTCTTCCTACGATACTTGCACATCATCATATATATTAATGGGGAATAACACTTTCATGAGTTTTAGTGGAAGAGGATCTATAGCTATTGATGATGGGACATTTCATGATGTACTTTGTGTTCCTTTACTATCCTCCAATCTCCTTTCCATATATCCAATTGCACATAGTGGGGAAAGTAAGACAATAGATTTCACACTTAATTTAATGCTTATTGGAGACCTACATAGTAGAGATATTGTAGTTGGGATAGTTGACCATGCCTCTTGATTGTATATGAGATTGCACTACCATTGAATAGTCTACACTCTCATGCATATAGAGTGGATTAGATATTTGAGAAGAATTTTGGTCACTTGAACCTATGTGTACTTCCATCATCCACTTGTTGATGGTCAATGTAACACAACAACGTTAAACATAATATTTCTATTCTATTTCTCCTGAAAAAGATAAATAACCTAAAGACCTATCTTCCAAGGCCTCTGTAGTTGGTTCTCAATTGTGTTGATATTGTTCAGTGGCCTATGAAACTGTAATGTTCAAGGGGCCTACTGGTAAAGGGATGCAAAATGCATAGTATAAATTAATCTAACGTTTGGGGGTGTAAATAAATATCAAAAGATAGAACAGAGCTTAGGAAAACAAAACATAAATGTAGATTCCCTTCAATTTAGACATACAAACTTCATAATGAGCCTTCCTTTCAAACAACTAAACCATAAAATGTTACAATCTATAGAATAATCCATACCATTGCATTCATTCATAGTGAAAATTCGAGACATACAATCATTCACCATCACTAAACTTCAAAATCAAACAAGAACACATCACCAACTCATCATTGAAATTAATAGATCAATAAACACCAAGAAATCTCATTCACAGATAATTCAATGGAAACAGTCTTAGATTCGGAATCTTCTATTGACTTTCATCAAATAAGAAACATTTATGCACAACATTCACTAGCATATGAATGGCCATTGTTCATTGACATTATCATTAAAACTAGTTTTGGAAAATGGCATAAATTATATTGAAAACTATAAAATGTCTAAGTATCTTGCATAAAAACTGTAAAAGCTTATAACTGTGAAAATTCTCCTAAAATTCTCCTTAGGAAACTAATCCTTCTTCAATTAGCCAACCCTTACAACATGGAGAGAAAAACTACATATAGAGAAGTTTAACACTAATTTCTCCAATCAAAAATTGAGATCCACAAATTTAGGAAACAACTGGAGCTACATGAGATGATTGCTCATCATGATCTTCATTTCAATTGTTGATGACTATGTATCAAAATCTGATGCACAAGGAGAAGGTTGAACTGCTGGGAAATCCTAAGTTGAACTTGTGTTATAATCCTAAAAAATAGGGGAGAGCTTCCCAGCTGGCTGTATCATCTAATGCTTCATTCAAAAAAGAATATTCCATACATTTTACTCCCCTATCTTTTGTTCAAGTAAGTGTTCATCATAGTTGTCTAACACTTTTCTAAGCATGTCTACATCTGTGCTACGCCCTTAATATTATTGTACATTGGGTTATGAATAGTCAGCTTGTGGCTATCTTAACTCTCTATTAAGTCATATTATCATTAGTATATTGTTATTTAGTTGTTTAGGTCGGCCTAAGTCTTATATAGGTGTGTCTAATAATTTATAAATAGAGCCCATCTATTCTCCAAGTGGCTATTCTCAGTTATTAACAAGTATTTGTAGCATATTTCATATCATATTCTTCTATTGTGCAAGTTATTTCCTAACAATCTGGCCCATCTACCCAACTATCCTCAAAATTTATTCTTTTTAATTCAACAGAGTGAACTTTTGCATATCATCCAATTTGGCAAGCTCCCTCTAAGCATTCTTTACTACCTCTTTGATGTCCATGAACTTGTTAATTAATAATTCATCACCATCATCTCCCTTCTGCATTGCCTCTTGAAATCTATCATCCTATTTGTTCCTTAACTCATCAAGAAGGAAACCATCCTTGACAAGGATATCTTCATTCACCATCATAGATATGATTGCTTCCAACTCCACAATTTGATCTATCAAATCCTTGCTAGCCTGATGTACCTCGTTTCTATGGGAAAAAATAAATGAAGTCTTGAATATGATAATGTTGATAATTTTATCAATGAAATCTTCATTACCTTCTACAAGGATAGATTATTCCAAGAGTGTTTGTTGAGGCAGTTTAGTAATTTCTTTCAATTTCCTCACATTCTCTCGGTATTCTTCTTCTTGCTTCCAAAGGACCTCAACATATGTAATCATATCATTGGAAGATTCCAATGCTTCTTTATGAACCTTGTGGGCTTCAACAAGTAGTTCCTCCACCTCTTGGTTCAACCTATCAATCCATCTATCCAACATCTTTACCTTGCTTCTCATCTCAACAAGGTCATCAACTTCCTTCTTGCTTAACAAAATTGGTGTTTGTGGAGCAATAGATTGTATAGAAACAAGAGAGGATAGGTCCTTTAAGAACCTATGCAATTGATCTAATTGAGGCTTAAGCTCATCTTTCCTTTGTTTATCCTTTATCATCCTAGACTTGGTGGAGGATGCTAAAATATAAATCAGGTCCATTTTTTGGTTTCTTGTAGGCATTCCCAAGTTTATAGTACCCAGTTGGTAATCACTCAACTGCATCTCTTGTTTGTCTTTGTCCACCATAGGAATGGTCCATTCAACTACAATCTCTCCAACATCTATTAGTTTGGTGGATTGAAGGACTCAAGCCTTTTTCTTAGGCCTTTCCTTCTCAATCTCTTTCATCATATCATCCCAGTTTAGTGGATGGGGCTAGATCATCTGTTTCTTCTCCAAGTTAAGTTTCAACCATGTTGGGGCAGTAGGAGGAGTAACCACTTGTTGTGAAGAAGAAGTGGTAGAGGAGAGAGGTTGCAGAATTGTAACCTTATGTTGTGAATCAACCTCTTGTTGTTTTCTCTTTTTCTTCCATCTCTTTGGAAAGCCTTTCAACTTCATCTTTCTCTCTTTCCTCCTCCAATCTCCTCTGCTCCAACATATCATCTCTCTGTGTTTCTAATTGCTTAACTTTCTCCCACATTTTGGCAGCTTCTTGCTCATGATTGGCTTGTTCTTTTGCCTCCAACTTCATTAGAAAGAGCTCCTTTTCATCCTTCTTTCTTTGGGCCTCCTCTGCAACCTTGGCCTTGGCCTCAAGGTCTTCTTTTTCTCTTCTCTGTCGATCCTTTTCCTCTTCAAGTTCATAAATTTTCTGCAAGAGGGCCAACTTCTCTCTCTCTGCATTGACTTTCCATTCACTTTATTTTTGTTGTTGCAAGAGGTCTTCTTTTTCATATGTTGCCTTGCAAGCTCTTCATTCTTTGCTATGGATTTAGCCTCTTGTTGCTTTGCATGTACCTTAGCTTGTGTTTTGGCATCAACCTCCTTCTTTTTTTCCTCAAACAATTTCCACTAGTCTTCCACAGTTAAAACATGCTCAGTTCCAACATCATGAATTTCCTCAGTAGTTGTGGTCACAAGAGGCTCATGGTTTGATTGTGTAGCC
Organism: Sequoia sempervirens; assembly: GCA_007258455.2. NCBI lineage: Eukaryota > Viridiplantae > Streptophyta > Pinopsida > Cupressales > Cupressaceae > Sequoia > Sequoia sempervirens. The sequence goes on along the minus strand of VDFB02292527.1, from coordinate 8,093,201 downwards.
TCTGAATCAATGTCAATGTCATGAATCTCAACCTCCTTTTGCTTATCCTTTTTAGCATACTCATGAAGGCTGCCTACAGGTACTTCTTTTGTAGATTCCTCTGGGAGAGAAGGGTGAGATGATGTTCCTTCTCCAACTATTATAGCTTCTACACCCTATGACTCATGTGTTTCCTGAGTAGGCATTCCTGGATCAACATCTCATCTAGAGCTAGGAGGAAAGTACTCCAATTTTTCTTTAGGAGATATTCTCCTCTTTGTTCTTTTGTATCCTTGGGTACCTATTGCTTTCCTCTTCTTTGAGGATTGAGCTTTTGGCTCCTTTTTCCTCATGACCACCCATTGGATGCTTTTATCCATCACTATCCTGGAAAGTTGTTTGATATCAATGAATTCTTCCTCATCCCAATTTATTGGGTCCATGCTTTTAGTACCTATATTCTCAGCTTCATACCCAGGGTCCAAAACTACACCATCATTTGATAGTGTATCAGGAATATCTTCCTTTACCCCATATTCAATCATCTGCAAGATGGTAAGCCCTTCATAATTTATTTTCCTAACATCATAATAATCTTGTAATCAATCCAAAAATCCTCCAACAAGTTAAAATGCTTGTCAAAAATGGTAGGAGCTATGCCATTCATCTTGTGCTCTAGGTCAAAATATTTCCTTGATGTATACAATCCCAACTTTAGATATCTTAACTCTTCACATACTACCTTTACAGCCAAATTGTGAGCACAACAATATTCTCCCAATTTCATGGGGAATTTGTGGCATCCAGGCTTGTGTTTTTTGGAAAATTTTGTATTAACCCCCAAAGCCTGATAAATGAACTCCATAAGCACAATCCTATCACTGTAGCATCTTGGCAGTTGATGAGGATGTTCATCAAAGCCTACCAACCTAAAATAAGAGAACTTGGGGTATTGGATATACCAAAGTCCCCATTCAGAAATGAAAGCCATAGCCTCTCTACTCATTTTGTACCCAACATCTCCTATCAACTAGTTGATGATGACATAGAGGAATGCATCATTGACCCTTCTATAGTGTAGCTCTGAAGTTTGCAAGGTCAATTGATCATAATGCTCCCATGCCTTATTTTTCCTAGGAGCCTCTCCTAATGTGCCCACTGCATTTGATCCAGGGAATATGCCCCTCCTTGCAGTTGAATATATGACATAAGAAGTCATGAAGAAATTATTGGTTTGCCCCGCCCTGAGCATCTGGTTATGCAAGCAGTCTAACAAAATCATGCCCCAATCAAATTGTTTCCTACCATCTAAAATGGTATGAATGAATGGAAACATCCATTCCTTGAAGTATGTTGAGTCCTTTCCAAATACCTTGGAAAGCAACATGATTAGATCATCTATCTCCTTCTTGAAGTCTCCCCTCTTGGGTTGTTCAGGAACCTTGGTTAAGGACTTATTCTCATTTTTCAACCACTTCTTGTTCATGTGGGACCTATTAGCTTCCTTGTCCCTATTAAACAACTCCAATGCCTTTGCCTCAGTCAATTGCTTGGGGTTCTTTGGGGTAGGTGCATTAAACATGAACCTCATCATTTGTGGGGATAGATCAATGATCACATTCCCCTGAAGGTCCATACATTCCCTGGATAAAGGATTGTATGCCCCTACTGTTGTGAGTATAAGCTCTAGGCATTGGACTAATAGGGGGAAGAGTGTAACATGTGTCAACCTAGATTGGGCTATTCTTTCGGTCCTTCCACTTATATCTTCATAGAAAGTTTCCACAAGCAGCTCCTCACAATTGAATGGGCCTAGATTGGTGTCTGTGATGTCTACCCACTCTGAATCCAACTTGTTGGTTGTAAGGGTAGTATCTTGGTGTTTATACCTCAAGGTGTAAGGTAATTTCTCCACCTTTATCTTCTTTGGTTTTGCTCCCTTTGAGTTTTCTGCAACTTGCCCTTCTCTTTGTGAAACTTTCTCTGATGCTCCTAACATTGTTTATTCATGCAATACAAACTTGGATTAGACCAACAGAAGGTATGAAAATCATTATTACAAGTGTTATCCTTTCACACTTCTCTATCCTTCCCTAGATAACCCTCCATACTTAGTGAAATTTTAAACCTGCCAAGAGCAGGATCGGGAGAAAATTAGGAACCAATGAAGTGAAACAAATAACATAATCAGAACCGAGACCAAAACTGGATCAAAAACTGAAACTTTCAAAGTTTCAATACCCCATAACATTTGATGACCCAACCCCGCCTAGTTGGCATAATCGGGTTCAGGATTGGAACTGGTCAGAGGTGGAATTTTTTTTAGAACTGAACTCTCATGCGAAATTTTGATGGATGAGTTCATCTTTGACTCTGATTCTACCATGTATTATTAGAACTAAGTGAATTCTCTCCGCACGCCGACACCAGTTTTGACATGAGTTACAAGGACATGGGGAGGTAGAAATCGAGCTTGAATTCGCCCATACCAACAAGACCGGATCGAGCAAGCTAGGGAAACTACGTGAAAAGGGCACGAAACACAAACCCTAACTCACACAGCTCATCGAATTACTTCAAAACTAGGTCATCAAAAGCCCTATGACCAAAACCCGTAAGATCAACAAAAATAAGATAGGAGGGATCCCAAAAAGAATTTAAAACAACTATAAGGCACTAGAACCCCTCAAAAAGAAATCCCTAATCGAAACTAGGGCATGGTGGAATGAGAACACCACCAAAAATGGTGAAAAAAACAGGAGCCAAATGAAAAAAATGGAGAACACAAAAAGACAAATAGAAAATGGAAGAGGAAACAAAACAAAACAAAGAACAACAAAAGGGAACACCAACAGCCCAAAAGGAAACAAGCGAAGATTCATGGGAGAAGTCTCACGAATGCGCAAGGAACAATGGGTGAACAAAACAAATAAGAAAACACAAAACAAAACGGGGGGAAAACCACCTACCTCAAAACACTACCAGAAAGGTTGAAATCAATAAGGATCCACTCACGAACGCGCACCTATAGCCAAATCATGCTCCTCAAGTTCTCTCAGCTCTTTGTTCGTGAAAATGATTTGAGTAAGTGCAATGAGCCAAATAACCTTGATTAAGTTTTTAAAAACCATTTCAAGCGTGTGAGGAGACTGTAATTAATGTAATTAATGCATTTGGTTGGGCAGAATTAGAGCGAAAGTGAGTACGCAGCCCACATGTACATCATAAGTAAAACGAGAGAAGAAGTGGAGTCAAGATAGAACTAGGAACCTTGTCAAAGTTACATACTTCATTCAAAATTTGGCTCTGGTCCCACAGTAGAGAAAGGACAATGAAGAAACAGGGGTGGGATCATAACCGAATCCAGATTTGGAACTTGGAAAAGTTCAAGTCCAAATCCAACTCTGGTTCCTCTCCTAACAAAGGGAAAGAACACCAATAGAGAAAAAAAAAAGAACAAAGGAGAGCAGGATCAGGGCAAAACCCATCCTAAAATAGAACACAAAATGAGACAAAACAAAAGACAAAGAAACAGGAGTGGGATCAAAACAAAATCCATACTCAAAATTTTTGTAAAGTTTCAGGTCTAGTTTTTGTCCTGGTTCCACTTCCACAAAAGGGAAAAGAAACACAAAGGGGAAGAAAAAAGAAAGAAACCCAAGGGAGAAAACAAACCCAAGAGCACGAGACAAACACAACAACAAAGAAAACAACAAGAAAAGAGATTGGGCTAGAACCGAAACAAAAATCAGACCAAGAACTTCGCAAAAGTTCTAAGTCCAGTTTTGGCCGGCATTCCGAACCCGCAAAAACAAAAGGAACAAAGTCTTAGGAAGAAAAAGAACAACTCCTAAGACACAAACAAAAACACCAAGAGCAAACAAACACAAGGGGGACCCATTTTGACCAAAAACAAAATGGGGTGGTTATGCAAGGCATAACACCACCTTGGTTCATGAGACTTGTGTTGAGCTTCCACCTCCTCCACCTTTTGCATATTCAGATAGCTCACTCTAGAAAAATGTTTCTAGTCTTTTAGTTTCATCTTTGTCAAATGACTACTTGCCAAACATTGTAGTGTTATTTTTTGTGTTTCACATTGCAGATACTAGGGACATACTTGAGGATATTTACTTCCTCTTTAATATCAATATCTAAAACCCACCTATCATCACTTCACCATTATCTTTGGAGGTTGTTCTACAAGTACCTTTATAGTTGTTTGGATTTGCTTCATCTGATTTAGATTCTTTTGATTTAGAAATGTGGACCCTTGAGCATTTTCCATTGCATCCATCATGAGACCTCTTCTTCTAAGAGAGTTTCTTCTACATTGGTCATTGGATGTGTTTCTTCCTAAGGGGAGGAATAATCCTTGTCAATTTTGGATCATCTTCAACATTGTTCTTCAAGCATTCAATATTGGTAGAGGAGCTACTTCCTTATGGGGAGGATTCATTGTCTTTTCTTTTCTCCTATGATGGGATCTTGATTCTACTTATTTGATTGAAGTAGCACTTAGGGGGACATGTTGAGTCCTACATTCTTTTGTCACGTGTAGGCTTCTATTTATTTTTCTCTATTTTGAGAGTAGTTTTTTCCCATGAGGTTTTCTCTTTTTCTCTAGTTATGGGAGATTCCATTTGCTTGTTCATGGGTTCCTAATCAACACTTGTATTCGGGACCCATTTTGCATCCATCATTGCATTTTGCATTAGGTTTTTAGCTTCTCCTTAAGTTGATATTAAGGGGGGGTGTTGGAGTAAATAGGTAATCACCTAATAATTAGTCAATCATTAATTAATTATTAGGCCCCTTTCACTTTAATTACTTAAGCTAAACTTAGGAGTGTTTTCTTATTATTAGATTGGGTTATTTATAAGTCAAATGATCTCATTGCATAGGATAAGGAAATTTTTCACAATCTAATCAAACCATCATCTAGGGCTTTCTTTTTTTCTTTTATAAAAAATCACCTTTCATTGCAATCATTCATTAAGGTTATTGCATCAATACAATTTCTCAAGTTGTTGAGCACACTCATCTTGCTTTAATCTATCTTTTGTGATAGGATAATTACTTACAACTGACTTATGGGGGTTGTGTGGTTCAATCATCAACTCCAACATGTACAATAATACAATCCAATATCTCATGCATCTACTATGTAGAAAAAAATTCATACAAAAATCCATCAATTGGTATCCAAAATCATGAGCCATGAAAAAATCAATGCCCCTATGGTCATGGTTAGGCATATGTAATTCATCTTACACATCTTACACACCCCTTACATTTCACATATGTCAGATTCTTTCATAATGGTCAAAATAATGATGAACCCAATCCTAAGAACTCCAAAAGAGTGTTGATTGCCTTATCATAGCATCATATATGTAGGATCCTCATACAAATCACAATCTTGCATAATTATTTATAACATATTCATTTAATGTCCTTTTACACAATATACCAAGTATGCAAAAGAACAAACAAATATAAGTAAATCCTTTGGCTCACATGGGTATGCAAAAGAACAAACAAATATAAATAAATCCTTTGGCTCACATGGGCATTAAACTTGGCCTCATTCCACATTATTTAGATTCTATACATTATATGTATCATCTACATAATTAAATTATAATTGCAAGACTTGGGACATGGAAGGTGAATGGAAACCTAGTCCTAACAACCATTTATCTAGACATAGATCATAAACACAAGTGAATGAGTTATATAAGTCTAAATTAGAAAGGTTTAGATCAACAATTCCTATTTCAGTTTCATGCATAGGTTCAATTTTTCTACACTCATAAATAACACTTCTACAGTATAATGAACCAAATAGTCACACAATGAGTTTGTAATTCTAAATCAAATTGTATGATAGACCCTCATTTTTTGATACATTGAAAAACAATTTGAGACACTTGATACAATCAAAATGTGCATTTAATGTAGAGCTAAGTAGCCTATATCTATTTATAAGATTTTGGCATAAGTATAATATTTATTGCATTACTTATTATTATATCCAACTCTTTTATCCACATGTTTTGATAGGAAAAATGCTTCACATTATATTTGCATAATTGAAGGAAATTGTAAAAACACTTAGACGAAAAAATTAAAAAGGAATACATTGGGTGCCTAACTTCATTAATTCATTATCTAAATACTTAGTTACATAGCAACATAGCTTTACGCATAATCACATAACACTGATCTCTTTAACTAGAGTCACCAAACTAGTGACTTATAAGGTATATTCTACGTGAGATAAAATCACATACTTTAAATATAGGCATTAAATCACTATTACATCACTGGTTCACGTAAACACATTAAGAACTAGAAAGCATAAATACAATGCAACATTAATATTTTTATAGATTATTATTTTATTGTTGTTATTAAATTGATTATTATAGATAAATTGTAATTAATATTTTCATTTTTATTATATAATTATGTCTATCGTACGACTGTTGAGTTTATCTTTTCTATTTATAAGGGTTGGTATACTAATAATGTGATGGAGGCTCTTGAAATTTTGTGTTGTGGAGTGTGGTTGTCTCTTGGGTGGAGATAGATCATTTGTGAATCTGATTCACAGGTGGTAGTGACTTTGCTCAAGAGGCATCAATTAGAGGATGTTAGCTGGCATTTGGCTGTTATTATAAAACATATTCTTAATCTGTGTGCTTCCTTGGATTTTGTTTCCTTCTATCATATTCCTCGAGAATGGAATGGGGTTGTGGATTGTTTGACTAAATGGGCTTTGATCACTTGCAAGATTGGAATATTGTGGAAAGGGGTCAATTACCCCCGGATTAGTCTCAAAAGTTGGACCAATTAGTTGAGATTGATAGAGATGTGTAATGCCCTTGCTTTGTAATGCTCTTTTTGATTTGAATAAATTTTTACCCCTCTTTTAAAATAAAAAAGTACATTTTAACAATTCAAATATAATTATCATTTATTCATATATTTTCTTTATAATATTAAAAGATTGAAATTTTGTTAATTTATTAAAAATAAAAATAAAAATATAATTTCCCTCAATTACTATAAAATTCAAAGTTCGAAGCTTTATTTTTTCTTATATACAATTTCATAAATAAATGACAAGTAAATTATCTTTTCTATTTTAAAAGATTAAAATAAAACTTAATGTCATTTCAAAATCAATTCAAAGAAAAGTAAACCAAACATATGACTATAATTAAATATATTACCTTTTCTATAATTTTAAGATTTATTCAATGAAAAGTAACTTCAATACTATAACTATTATGATTACATTATATGGACCCAACCATATTGTTTTAGTACAATAATTAAGCATTCATCACTCTTCAAGGCCAAAACAAATAATAAACTTTGCTTCTTGTATTGCTATTTATAATTTCACGTTATCATAATATTAACATATTAATATAGTATTGCACTTATAAGGTAAACATAATAAAAAATTTATTAAATAATTTAGATAATTTAATGGATCATAAAAAAAATCATAATAATAAAATTATAAATTAATATCAAATTATAATTAAATATAAGGAGAGGTAGACTGTTTTTTTATTTTGTTCGTTAAAAAAGAGTTTTAATGTGCAAGATTTAATTTTGTAATGTATTTGATGATTGGTTTTATGAATTTAGAATCAGATTAAGTTGTAAATTCTAATATGTTTGATGCTTGTATTTCACTTTTATTGTGTGTTAAGACGTAATTATGTGCACAATTTAATCCAAGGTGACACCATTTTATTCTTATAATTGTGATTTTATCTTTGGCTATCATATAATTTTGTAACCTACATACATGTAAATGATATTTATTTTAGGATCAGCATCATGTTGGCACACACCTTTGGAAGTATGTTGTGAGAGGATTGAAGTATGAAGCTTTCTAGACTTTGATCCAAACCCCTATATCAATGTGTAATGGTTGAAGATACATGAAACATATTGATGCAATATACCTAGTGTAGTATCTTTCAATGAATAATCTTGATGAAATATAACATTTTTTATTATATGATCCTATGGACACTTAAAATTGCCTTGACTAATATTACATAGTTGAATTTGATGACTAGCACCATTTCGTCCTGAATTCACCTCTTTTTCGACTATTTAATTGAATAATCCTAGTTATTTAATTAAATGCAACATTCTTATCTATTAATCTAATAATTAATTTTATTAGGTTAATTCACCCTCTTTCACATTAACATTTCATCTTGGTTAATTGGATACTGCAAATTATTTAAATTAAACCCTCTTATGTCCTCTCATTTAATTAAATAATCTAAATTATTGAATTATATGTCACTTGATCCCTTTTCATTAAATAAATTAATTATTTAATGATAATCCTAAATTCCTCTAATTTGCACAATTAAAACTTCATTTTAATTATATAAATGCCTAATCCTCATGTTGATTTTCATCCCTTGATTAGGCTAATTCATCTTGACCATTGGTTTCACAATTTTACCTATAAATAGACCTCACTTCTATGAAATAGGGATCCTCTTCCATCAAAGCAAAGTTATGGTGCACATTTGAATACTATCTTTATTCATCTTGCATATATTATTAGCTTTTTCATCCATCTTTAGCATAGTTTCATCAATATTAGCTTGGTTTTCATCAATGGAGTTCGTTTAGATGCTCGTTTTATCAAAGGGATTGGGAAAGGGTTGTCATATCAATGCAACACCAATCCCCCAATGGGATAGGGTTTGAAGCATTTAGCTAGGTTTCATTTATGCATTTCTTTATTGTTTTGTTTAAATGGATTTTTTGTTAATGGTTTTCAAACATTTCATTGGGATTGTAGCTTAGTTAAATATTGCTTAAATTTGTATGGATATGGTGTATTTAGCTCATACTATGACTATAGTCACAGATCCAAATGATTTTCTAATGATAACTAATGTTTTAGTGCTTCTCTTTAATTATACACATCTAGACACTCGAATATTTTGACATGCAAGCTAATATACACCAATCAATTTTTATCAAATATTAGACAACTGTAATAAAATTTTAAATTTGAATAACATAACGAGATTGCATTTGCAATTTTATGTAAAAAGCAAAATTACGCTTACAATCTCTTCCAAAAATTAAAAAAAAATTTAAAAATAGTTGAAAAAATAACTATAATAATACTAAATTCTCTTACCAAATGTGAGGAGAATAAAATTAAGACAAAACCATAGACAATTGAAATGTAAAGACTGAAAACCACATTTACACATTTCTCCTATTATTGTAAGTAAATTTAAAAAAAAAACTACAAAGTGGAGCCCACGGGTGATCTTTCCACCGAAAAAGCTACCCCAAAGTTAGACAAGGACGGTGGATATGCACATGGTGAGAGTTTTTAAAGCGCATGATGAATTGTTTCCTCTTTACACTACAACGAAGCACTCATTCTCTCCAACGAGGCATCCATTATTCCTCATCAATATCAACGTATATTATAATCTTATTTGTTACTAGTTAGTTAAAACATCACAATCCAAATAATTGAACATTAATTAAAAATTAATTAATTTGATGGATTCTTCGATGAGAATAGTTTGAGTTGATAGAGTTCTAAATTTAGTAACTATGTGCAAATTTTTATATACACACTTCCATAGAAGAAGATATATAGTTTGGATTTTTTTATTGTAAGAGGTGAAATTTTGTTTAACATAGGCATGATTGCTAGTGGGTAGAACCCATGTGGATGCTACATACAAAGTGCATCTCCTCAGTAGGATTGTGATTTAATTTATATAAAGTGTTTGAGTAATGAGGATGATATTGTACTTGGTTTCAAACATCACATCTTTAAAAAGTTTATATGGTTAAAGTGGATTAATAGCTTTTCCTTTCATCATGAGTTTGGTCATGATACTGACATTTAAGAATACATAGGAAAGTATGTATTAATAATAAGAATGATATAGAATATATAATGTTTAGATATGAGAATAAAGGTAACTATAAGTAGAGTGTTAATGAAGATTTGTATAATTTTCAAGAGTGGATAGTATTTAAGTATTTGTGATAATAATAATTATTTTATGAGTAAGATTTTTAGTCTTTAATAAGAGTTGTTAGTTGGGGTTGAACATTTATTAGTTTGATTTTGAGTTCAACATTATACGAGAGATAATGTATAGCTTATATTTTTTTCTTTTATTTGTATTATTTTTGGTTAATATCTTTGATATATGACTTTAGAACATATTTTGATTGTTTTGGTGTATCCATTAACTTAGGACTAAATTCAACACTCAGATATATGATATATCATTTTGTTTAGAACTTATTCAATCCAATTTATGTCAACCTATTTATCTTAGACAAGTTCACAATTGTGATTATGTTCATTGGAGAATATTGTACCATGATTTTACCACCCATTTTCAAAATTTGAATTACCACATTCTAAAGCTAACAATCCCAAGATTTGACTATTACACATCCATGTGGACACTAGATTTTGAATTATGCATATAGGGTCATGCATTTAAAGGCATCATCCTAAGGCATTTGTATAATAGACCACATCATCACATAATAGAATAATAAAAGAGCATTAAAGAGGTACTTCTCCCTTTCAAAGTAATTAGTCATGTGTCTTCCTTTATTAGCATTACTAACAATTAACCAATGAAAGCCATTATCAAAACACACTCTGAGCAATTCTCCAACACAATCACTCGTCATCTTGCATTAAGCTTCAACAAAATTAGTATTCAACTTAGTGACATTCATTACCACCTCACATCAACATCAATTTCCACTCATTATCTCATATAATTTGACTATAATCTAGTTGTGGTTGTGGGCCTTAACTAAGTAATAATGGACTCTTAAATTTGAATAGTTGCAAAGGAAGCTTCATGATGCTCTTTTCGTCCCTACTCTCTAACCTGAATTCCAACTCTAGATCTTATATATCAATATTATGTCAAAATACCACATCATTTGAAGTTCATATTGTGTCGATTTTAAGATACACAATCCTAATCCATCTCTTTTATATTTTATCACATGTTAATTTATAATCTTAATTCTTACTCTAGTTGATTAATCAAACCCAACCCATTTATATATCTAGAAAAAAATAATTACATTTTGTTTTTATAGACATTATAAGTATGTTTGTACAATCATTTTTACTTCCCTTCTTCAAATTTACCTTTTGTAAGATGGCCACATTTTTTGTCTAGACAAATAGTAGTGATGTTGACATAGTGAATATTAAAACAACCTTCTACTCAAACAATGTTTTTCTTACAAACTAAAATCAATATTTTTATAATAAGTTTTGGATTGCTAGATTAAAAGAGTATTTACCTAATTAATTGTTTAATTGCGTAGGCCCTTTTTCACTCTAGCTACTTAAGATTACTTAGATCATGTGTTTTTTGTGTCTCAAGTCATAGGATGAGGACACGTCATGATATCCTTTTATCCTCACCTATGGTGTCTCTAGGGTTGTTTTTTTATTTTTCCTTCTATAATAATTCTTTATTATAATTTATTTATCCAAGCACAAAATGATTCATTCTTTTTTTGCGTCAATTAGCTCATAGCCTCCATAAATTTGTTATTTTTCTCTTTGTGTGATAGGTGTATGATTGTGGGTGATTATTAGGAGCTATAGGGTTGAGGGATCAAATCCAACATGGATGTGCAACAAAATTCTAGATGCAACTTTTTTATTGATAAATATGACCTTTTGATTTTGATTAATGACATTCAAACATATTAATAGTTATTAATAGCTTTTTCAATTAAAGTTAGTAATACAATAAGAAAATATTAAAAAATAGAAAATTACAACAAAATTGTTTATCATCAATATAATGACATGTAATCATATTGATTATATAGAGAACATGATATAGTCTTAATAAATATTATAATCATAAATTAAATCTACATTTTAAAATTTAGCACACAAACCTAGCTAGGATCAATGTTATTTGTTTTGTTAACCTATTCACTATACTATTAACATTTTTTAGATGAAGAAAATTGGCCTTGTTTATACAAAATATCTCTTATGATTGATAAAATTTTAGTCTCAAAAATAATGTCAATACACATTCTTAACCAAGTTATCATGGTTCTTTACAAGAGAAGTCAACTATTACTTGATAGTGAGAATCTATTTCCTCAAATCAACATTGTTCCTAAGAGATTCCTACATCACTCAATCTAGATTTTCCATCTACAATAAAAGGTTGGAGTATATTCTATCAATAAACAATTCCAAAAATTGAATTATATTAGAGAAGACAACAATAAAACTTATTTTCAAATATAGTTAAGCATAATTTGTCTAAGATATTCTAAAATGAGATTAGGTGAAGTGGTAATCCCTATAAGAATTGTTTTCTATTTAATTGATCTTCTGAACACATAGAAAGATGACAATGTAGACCATAAAATGTTTTGGGATTCATTAAAAAACTATAGAACATGTTTAGCATGTTATTTCTTCTTACAAAATGAAACAATAAAACATTTATGTTGAAAGAATCATAATCATTTATCTACTAAGATATTGTAGTGTAAAATCTTCCAAACTAATAATTAACATCATGTATCAAATGTAAACTTTCCAATAATTTTTTTAATTTTTTAAAGTTGTTCCTTTTAAATACAAGTAAATTACAATTTCATTTTGTATTTAGTCTCAAATCTAGTAGCTATTAATAGTTATTAAATGGACCATGTTAATGCTTTGCATTTTAGGGTTTTTTGTGAGTATACAAAACTAAGGTTTATTCAAAATCCTAAAACCTTAAGACCTTTCATTATACCTGTGTGTCCTAATTTTCTAATTTGATGTTGACTGGTAGAACCCACTATATTCACTTAGTTTATTTTATCATATCCCAAGCTATGTTGTTTTATGATATCCTTCATTTTATAGTTGGTGGGTAAAAGTACTTGAACTTGTGTCATACTTATATAAAGGAAACAACCAACATTAAACCAATTTTAAAACTTGAATCACTAAAATGGTGTATATGTTTTAAATTTTGAAATCATGTAAACTAATAAAATGTGTATTTTTTGTATATTTTATGTTTTTATTTTTTAATTAAAAAAATATTTGAATATAGTTTTTATAAATTGACAATATAATTTAATTGTTGATAAAATGTTGAAAAATAAAGTTACATGAGACATCAATCATTATATAATTAATTTTATTTTTCCCTTCAATTTTTTTGTGTTTATAACTTGAGACTTTAGTGCATTGATATATTTTTTCTAATTTTTATATATATTTTTAAATAAATATTAAAATGTGTGTGTATTAAAATGTAATTGTTTCCAATCGACGTCAACTTTCATATTAAATTCCTATTTAAAATAGAGAAAATATCATCTTGATATATATTCTTTTATCTAGTGCATCATGTTTTTTTTTTTAAAAATTAACAAGTTTTAGTATAGTTGGTATGAGTTTTCCACAGCCCATGAAGTTTTTGGATTCAACTGTGTCAATTTTTTTAGTATAGTATTTTTCTTGACATGGTAATCAACCTAAAAATTTTGTGTATTTTATTATAGGACCGCTATTGGACATATGGTAGTTTACTATTGAAGTATGTTTTCTCTTTGTAGTGCATGCTCACAAAAATTGCAAGGATTAAAATTGTGCTAATGTGTTATAATGACATATGTCATCTACTTGCATGCTCTTTGGTGTTTGAGAAATTAAAAGAAGTCAGTAACTATGTGACAAGTGTCACCATTTGGTTATAGTGAAAGGTTCCTTCATAGTACAAATTTATATTGATGTGCCCTTTTCAAAAAAATTCTCTTGCACTAGGGTGAAATTTGGTTTCCTTGGCTAATAAGTTTGATGACATAATTTTTTCTCATTGAATCTCATAGATTTTGTTGGAACACAACAATCTATTGAGAGGGGAGGGGTGAATCAGTAGATCAACTAAAACTAATCCCTTTTATCCCTTGATGCAGATTTACTAAACAAGCAGAGCGATACACATGCATATACACAAAACATCACATAACACATGATATACATAGAAAACCCAAGATGGGAAAAACCACAGTGACAAAAGTTGCTTGAGTCTACTTCTCAAATCTAGCGTCACAATCAAATCTTTTGTTTACAATGTTTAAGGGCACCAACCCTAAGGAGAGACCAATCCCCTAGTTTTAGGAGCACCCACTCCCTAATATGAGCACCTACCCAAATATCTAATGACACCCACCAATTATATTTACAATAATAATATTACAATTTGTTCTATTGAACACAATTCTATGTTGCAACTAAATTTGCAACTGCCCAACTATATGTTGTAATCTCTGCAACTCACCCTCTACTCTTCACCTTACTCAATCCGCTCTACACTTTGAATGCAAACCCTTGATGATGTTCTACTTTTTGTTTGGGTTTCACTCTAGCTCAACATGTGCATTGTTTGTCTATTGCATTGCTCTCTCTCTCTTTGTTGTATCCTCAACAATACATAACTCTACTCTCCTCTACTCTTTTTTTCTACTATGCACTTTCTTATATTAGTGCATTCTATGTTTGCCTCAAGGGCTCACAAATACACTCTGCACTTTGCTCTGCACTACTTTTTAAATGTTTTTGATTAAGGAACAAACAGGTTTTGAAGGGACCCCGAAACCCTTAATAGTAAACAAGAGAAAGATACATCATCAAAAGGACCCTAACAAAAAACAAACAGCTGCCATCAAAGAATAAAACAAGGAACATCCCAGGGCAACACAACAAAAAGCCAACAAAAAACCACTAAAATTCTAGCCACTAGGCCAGATTCTTAAGGATCTTCACCGCCTCCTGCTCAAGTTTATTCATATTTAAATCAGCTTTCTTAATCTCCTGAATATTCACAAGTGCCTAGTCAACCTTCCTCTTCAAGTGCACTCTGGTTCTGTTACTTGGTCCCCCACCTTCCACCTGGCTTTCCTCTTTCTCAACATCCGCATACACCATCGTCCTAACCTGATAGGAATTTTGCAAATTTTCAACCATCGTATTCATGGTCTTTGTCGTTGATTTTAAAATTTTGTGGCTCATTTCCAACACCTTGTGGATAGAATATTTTATGTTCCTCCACTGCTTTCTAAATGTTAACCTTGGTAGAAATCACTACTTTGTGTTTGGGTTCTACTCATTCATAGATTGTGCATTTTTTGTTTTCTTCTCAGCACTCTACTTTCTCATTTGCACAATACTCTACTCTCACTCACTCCCCTACAGACACCTTACATTAACACTTACTTGATTTTCTTTCTTTTTTCTTGATTCCACAGTTATGCAATCAATACCTTGAGCCACGCACCACCTATACAAATCTTCCTGTCAGGATTTTTCGCTATCTTCCTCAAGAAGATTCCTCTTCATTGTGCCACCCACTCATTAAATTTTGATACAGTGCATTTTCTATATGTGGCTTTGTATAAAACCCTAATATCATATATGCATTTAATATATTCTTCTGATCAATTGATCTAATCCTGATCCCAATATTTGTTGTTGTATGTGTTGTCGTCTACAAATCAGATCACCAATAAAACCTAATTCATTGAATTTACTAAGTACGCTGACCTGCAAAACCCTAAACCTAGAATACATTAAATGCATCCTCTTTGATATATCGATCTGATTTGATCTCAATCTCCATGGTGATTCGTGTCATCACCCTACAAATCAAATCACCAATCCAATGGTTGTTGGGGAAGTTGAACAAATTAAATTCAAGCATAGAGTTGGTTTCCTATTGAAACCCTAGTTCACACTGTCATGCTCATTGCAAAATCAAAACTTTGAACCTAGGTCATTGATCTTTCACGCGATCTATCAATCCCCTTCATTACCGACTTTAAAACACATTTGTTTGATTATCTTCATTTAAACCTGTGTTGTTGATCTTCATCTCATGCCTATCGCTTTACTCACTTAGGGCACCAATATTATATCCACGATGTGAAGAGCTATCCTGATCACCATTAGATCTTTGCCTCTTGATCTCCACCATCGATCATATAACCATAGCAATCATATAGTATAGAACCCTCACGATGCAGTAAAATCTCACCACCTATCTTCAACTGATGTCACGTTTCACTACCATCGCTCACCTTTAAATCCTAATCATCGGATGAACGATCCTTTAAAACTTTGTCATCGATCTCCTTCGGCGTAGTAACCACATATCATTGGGTCCCACAAAGACACCTCTCACAAGCCTGCTATACCGTAGGGCTTGGTCAAATCCACAGTGATGCAACAAGAGGTTGTCATCTATCATCTGGCTATGCACTTGACATACCGCAAGGCTGAGCTAAATTCTCAACAGGGTTGTGGGGCCCACTATACTACGAGGATGGACCAACACCTTGGTGGGGTAGCGGTAGGTTGCCATTTATTACCTGATAGCGTCGTGCAACTCACAACAATGATGTGAGTTGGCTTATCGTCCAACCATCCAATGCCACCTCTCTTCCATGTCACACCATCTTTTATAGCTTCGTACTTTATCTGGTCCCAATGCAGGCAACGTCTGATCAGAAAGATTTGATCACAATCGTTGATCAAGTTCATTGTTGATAGCCTTAGTCAATGCAATCATTTGTTGCCACCTATCATCATGACATCACCATCCACTAACTTTGTCTTCCTTCCCATCAAGTCCCACCTGAAACACATCTTGCACCATCTGATCACCATCACGCAATATCTATCATTGCCTGCTACCCCACGGGGCTTAGACGAATGTGTCACGGGTTAGCAGGCACCGTTGATCTTCATTGGCATGATCACAAACATTCATCACATATCACACAAACCATAGGTAAGACTAAACATTAACTTGCAATGCAAAGAATCATAGCAATAGCCATCTGATCTTCAACCTTACAATGTGCACTATTGATTTTACATAAGGACTCTTCACCAGATGAACCTGAAGCGCTAGGAAAGAGGGCCGGTTGTCTAATGACTTCAAGGGCTTAAATTATAACTCAAGAAACCCACAACCTATGATAAACAGTCAACGACGAAATATAAAACATGATGAGTGCCATGACTGTAAACCTTAGATTTTATCTGCAAAACCTTAGTACAAACCAAGAGTAGACACAAATCAATTCTGAGCATTCAACACATCATCTAAATTTACAAAGTATATATCTGGAATACACTTAGAAAACCCACATCAAATCTACACACTGTTTTCACCTTTGTCTTCTAAAAGAACCCTTTGCAACAACATGACAATATTTCATGACACTTTTGCAACATTGAAGTAGCTTTGCAATAGTTGCAAATACATGTTCTCCTCTTCATCATTTTGCACCAACTCTTCCAGACATTGATCCTCTAATCTTCATGACATCCAAGCACACCATTGAACTGCCCCTTGACATCAATGACACCTTTTGATCGGTTCCATCTCATCTCTAATCTCTCTTTTGACATCAATGACAACATTATGCCAACATATTCTTGATATTATTTGTGTTCTAATGAAAGGTAATTGGTACATATGTCTTGATCCTATTATAGCACACTTTTCTTTCATAGCATGGAATTGGCATCTCCTTCATTCTTTAAGATTGGGCTAGTATGCTTTCTTATCACATGTCTTCACATTATTCAATATGAATTACTTTAGATGCATGTTTTAGTTTCAAATTCCTATGTGGCATTTGTTGTCTTTTCATTGAAGTTTATCATCCTTTTACAATGCAATTTTCATAAAGAAACTTTCTTCAAGTTGTACTCATGCACTAACATGACACGTTTCTAGCACTAAAATTCAAGTGTGTGTGGCTCCCTTTTTTATTAAGCTTTGTTGAACACTTTCGGAGACTGAGAGGGAGGTGAATCAATCTACACAAAAACTTAACCCCTTATGAAACTTGAAACTTTTAACACAACTCAAACTCATTTAGCAGATAAAGATGTAACTTTTAACCAGACCAATAATAGAGTAGATTATATTAATTAGTTTTGTAGACACTAAAAATTGTCCTAAGGCCTCTGACTCCTAATTTCTTCATCATTTTCCACCTTGTCATTCTTGATAATTAAATAATGTTAATTACTTAATTATTTATTAATGTCATAAGTCCTCTATCAATTAAATAATTTTAAATTATTTAATTAATTCATTTCTATCTTTATTCCTCCTTGATTAATTAAATATTTATTTAATTATGTCACTAATTAATTCCCTTTCTTTCTAAAATTAAATAAATTCTTATTTATTTAATTTTTATACCACTTTTCACTATAATTAAATAATTATTTTCATTATTTAATTATTCATTAGCCTCTTCTGTCATAAATTAAATAAATTTTATTTATTTAATTTGGTCCACTCTCTTGAATTTTGAATTAAGTCATTATTTAATTCAAAAGATTCCCTTTGTCACATTCCTCTATAATTAAATAATTATTTTAAATTATTTAATTATTCATTGGCCACCTAAATTAAATAATTTTTATTATTTAATTTCCTCCCACCTCTTTATCCATGTCGATCCTTATCTATCCATGTCTCAATTAACCTCCACTCTTGATTAAATTATTTATAATTCAATCTTGACCATTAATCCTTATCGTTTTCCCTAACCCTAGTCCATACTACATCTTTCATTCTTGGCCATTGATTAATTGACATTCAATCTTAGCCTTTCATTCAAAATTGTCTTTCCTATAAAAGACCTTGTCATTGCCATTTTGAGATTGTCTACAAGTTATCTATAACAATCTATCTACAAGCAATCTACACAAGCTTATGCGATCTTATATGCTATCTTGCTATTAAGTCTATCAAGTCAATCTTGCTATCAAGTCTATCAAGTCAAGTACATCCATGGTCAATTAGAATCTTCAATATTTTGCTTTGTCATTGTCATTAGGCCTGTTTGCATACTCAAAAGTTTGAGGGAAGTTATCCATATCAAGCAAAATGGAGAAGTGCAATGAAGGTGAATCAATGATGGTATGAAGACTCTTTGGTAATATTGTTTTATGTTTTTGTGTCTTTATGCTTCTTTGTACTTCATTGTTTATTAGGGTTTTATTTATATGCTTTGTTGCCTAACCTTGATAATTTTAGCCCTGATTACATTGGTGAACCCAATGTGAAAGGAAAAATTTTCAAAATTCATATGGAAATTTTGGTTTTGTAGGTTGCAGGTACGGATCGACGCAATCGCTATTTACACAGTGCCGCAACCATTACTCTGAACTACACAATTGCTTCAGATTAGGGCACATTTAGACTTTGTCTAATTTCTCAATTTTCTGGCAAATTTCTATTATCTAGTTTTTCATTTTTTTAGATTAACCCTAGGTGCATATCATATTAGTCATTATCTACTTGGATTTGGTCAATATTTTTTATATTTTGCAAATCCATGTTATTACGATGCAATCAACTGTCATTCATCGCAACTACTAGGGATTCACCACATATGTCGTCGACAAGAACCCCAATTGATTTCCTGAGTCATAGTCGACATCTCGAACAACGCAGTCGCAATTCCTATGATGCAATTGCTTCTGGTTGTGAACCGCAACTATTTTTTCTGTGACACAATTTCTTGTTACTTTAAAACTTAGGTTTTTAGCCAAATTTTTAGGTTAGATCTCTTGCATTTCATAGCTTAGGGGTTTTCTATTACTGAAATTTGATTTTCAGCATGTGGCATAGGTGGAAAGGAGGCATCTCACTTGATATTGCTAATCTATCTATCTTGTCTTTTTTTCATACGCTCATTGGGATTAAAATCAACTTTGCATTTACATGTCATTGGGCTTAAATTTTACAATAATTTGCATCTTTTCACTAATTGGTTAAAAAGAACTTGTATATTCACTTGTTGGTCTAAAATTAACCTTGCATCAAGTGTCTTCATTGTCTTGTGGTTTGCATTTTTCCTTTAGGTATGTATGCTCTTCTCTCACACCATTTGGTGATCTTGAGAATCAAAAGCATCTCTTGGCATTTGTATAATCACCCACACATTTGGTTTTGGATTTAAAATGAATATTATGCAAGTGTGAGAAAAAGGTGTTGTGTATGCTCTCTTCTCACACTTTGTGCGATCTTGGAGATCAAAAACAACATACTTATCTTGCTTTTGTTTACCCTTAGAGGGCCTACCTCAAAAGAGAGAACAACCCAAGTGGTACTTTTTTTGGTCTGCTATATAAATATTCGTGATTGTTGGGAAAGGTCCTTGGTTACCATGTTGTGTGAAGGAGCCTTGGTTGCCAAGTTGTGTGTTTTGTGGGATGGAGCCTTGGGTATTGTTTTTCACTTGTATAATGATAAGGATCCACCTTATATCATGACTTATCTTCCATTGCTCGTGTATCCCCCCAAGCACATGGCCCAAGCAAAGGAGCAAGCCTTGTCGATCAGATAACCACAAATAACCCAAAAATCCAACTCAAGACACAATGTGGCACCAAAGTGGCCAATTATAAACATGTGGATCACATAGGGATGTTCTTTGAACATCCAACATTACTTTCATACTCTTCTTTTATATTTTCATTCCATCAACAACCACCGTAGACCAAACAAGTATAAAAATATATATTCAAGAAACACATAATACATAACTAGATGATGTAGAATTTGTAGAACAACTTGCAGACCACTTCAACATATGAAATTGGAACTAAGACATTGCATAGACATTGTGAGCACATTTACCAAGCCGTGGGAGCAAAGACATCAATGCAAAGAAATGTGGATCATTCCCTGGACCAGTCCAAACAACTTGCAATACTGCCAACCTTCTGCAATTCACAAGAAACTCCTCAGCAACATAGGTGACCTGAAAAGATAGAAGTGAAACATATACAAAGTACTGACATTGAATACCAAACCTCAAGACCATAATTGCAACAATGGAGTAATGCAAAGCATTCTCCCAAATAGACTTCAATGCAGCTTCCTAAACCATAAACATTTGAGCAACTTGCGGAGACTAGAATCTTCTTTTAGCAACACATGTGTTATT
Organism: Sequoia sempervirens; assembly: GCA_007258455.2. Taxonomy (NCBI): domain Eukaryota; kingdom Viridiplantae; phylum Streptophyta; class Pinopsida; order Cupressales; family Cupressaceae; genus Sequoia; species Sequoia sempervirens. The sequence continues at coordinate 8,072,132 of VDFB02292527.1, read as the reverse complement.
AGGAATATCAAGTGAGAGCATGAGACATACTGTAGAACTTTAGCAACATCTCTCCAACATTAGTCATGCTTCTAATCCTTATCTTAATATATCATTATGAAATCAACTATGTTAACAGTAATAATGCATTATATGGACATTAGCAAAAATGCTTCTTTGATAAGACATGACATCCAATCATGAAATTCAATTCTTCCTTGATAAGGCATGGCATCCAACCATGAACTTCTTCAACTCTTCTCTTCTTTGATAAGGCATGTCATCCAATCAATGTTATCCCAAACTGAATGTAACAAAGACAACCAATGCTAAGGACTAACAACACACTACTAAGGTGCTAACATTAATTACAACTAGCAACCAGTGTTGACAACAACTACCAACAATCTCCCCCTTTGGCATTGATGGAAACACACATTTCTCACTCTCCCCCTTTGACCTCAAGGACAAAGGGCCAAACACTTTTGCACAAGCCAACAAAACTTTTTATGTCTTCAAGAGCAAAGGGCAAGAAGGATCTTCTATTGAAATAGCAACACATGATCCCCCTTTTGATTGACAATATTTATTTTCACACATATACAACAACTGCACAATTTCTTCAGGATCCCCCCTTACTATCAGCTCCCCCTAAAGGGTAACACCCATCAATCTAGGAGAAAGGATGTGACATGAATTTCTCCCCTTGGAAAGATGCACCTTTATGTATCTAGTTAGAACAAGGAGGGGCAATTGCCCCTAGCTTCTGGTACAGATACTCAAAGGTATCCTTTGAAAGATCCTTTGTAAAGATATCTATAATATGATCCTTTGTAGGCACATACTCCATTCTGGCTTCATGTTTTGCAACTTTCTCTCTCAAAAAATGGTACTAGATTGAGATGATTTTAGTCCTTGAATGTATTACTGGATTCTTAGAAATGTTAATAGAATTTGTATTGTCACATAGTATAGGAATAGGTTCGTCATAATTCGCTTTCACATCTTTTAAGGTCTACTTTATCCAAAGCACCTAAGTGCAACAAGATGTTGCAACTAAGTATTTTTCTTCTACAATGGATAAAGACACTGAATCCTACATTTTACTGAACCAAGAGACCAATCTGTCTCCCATAAAGAATGCACTTCCACTTGTACTTCTTTGATCATTAACACATCCTGCCTAATCAGTATAGGCACTCAGAGAGAAATTTTGATCCTTTTTGCACAATAGCCAATAATCTAGAGTACCCTTTAGGTATCTAAAGATTATTTTCATAACGTTTTCATGAGATTGCTTAGGATTAGCTTGAAATTTCGCAACCAAACATACATGTAGTGTAAATCTAACAATTACACAAACTCATGTAACTGATTTGTTCAATCATCAATTGGAAAATGTTCTAACCAATGGATAGGTATTGTAGCACATTATTATAGAGCATCACAGTACATCAAATAATCTTGTATGGACAAAACTTTGCTTCCAAAGAAAAGAAACACATTTTAACAAGCCTTCAACATTGCTTCACTAAGCCAGACTAGAACACTAGCACTAATATATACTATATTGAAAGGTAAAAAGACTTGGAAATATGGATATGATTCCTTCACATCTTGATCAGAAAAACCCATAGACCACAAGACCAAAAATTTATGTGGAGAGATGCCGACCAAAAAGCCTTGACATTGCCTCAACAAAGTGTACATTGAATGTCTAGGAAAACTTCAAAAACTTACTTCTCTAGGACTTTATCTTTAAATGCGGTACACCAAATTGGAATACCACCTTTCACTGGGAGCACCAAACAAGGTTCATTTATGCATAGCAAATCGCACACTAATTGATCTAATTCAAATCATCCTCCATGTTGAAGTCTTCAACACCTTTTCTTTTCAAGGGGAAAAAGGTTCTACAAGTGACATCTCCCCCTGAGGTAATACTCTAGCTTAGTTTGTCTTGGAATCTTGTGCAAAGTGCACAAGAGTAGAATCATCCTTCTTCTCATGGTCTTCATTCTGGGTCTTTTTATTTCCCCTCTTTTGTTGATTAAGGGATTCATCTTTTTTCTGATATTGAGTAGATGGATTCACAACACCATTTCTATAATAGTTTTACTTATGTCCCATATTGTTGCATTTGTAGCACACAACATTGTGCTCCAAAATATAGTTGTTCCTCTTCACCTTAGATCTGCACTCATCATCCTTGTGACCATAGTTGTTGTAGGAAAAGCAATATCCATGAAATAACACAATATTGTTTCTTTAAGGTATAAAAGACCTTCTTCCTATATTGTTATTCATTTTCTATGTAACTCTACAATCAACAACCTTACGCCTAAAAATATTGCAATAAAAATAGTAACCTTGAAAGGATTGATTGAACCTATTAAGAGCGTGTTGTTTTTCTGATGGAGGACTTCTAAAAAATTTTTGCTTCCAGTTAGAGCTGGATCCAACTTTACTACCATTATGAATATTCTTTGTGTCTCCGAAGGAATTCTTCTTAGAGTCTTCAAGCCAGGCTCTCTCTTCTTCTGTTTCAATCTTTTCAATTGATTTTGAACTATCTGGACTAGACTTCTCCCCTTTGTCAACTTTTTCCTTTTCCAGAGCATTCCTTAGAGTTGTATTTTCTTCTTCAAGTTTTAGACATTTAGCAGTTTTGTCTTTGAGTTTAATATTCAAGAAATCTTTAGCCCTCTTTCCTCCATCAACCTTTATTTTCAAATTAGAGATCTCACATTCTACCTCTTTTAGTCTAATTTCATATATTTTTCCTTCGTTTACTTGAATTTTTAGTTTATCAAATTATTCTTTTAATTCTACAAGCGAGCTTTCATATTTCTGATTTAGACTTCTTGCTTCACTCAAATCTTCCAATGCAGACCAAAGTTTTCCTTCAAAGTCAATCCTTCATTCATTTGAATTGAAGTCCCAACCTTCAAGTTCCATAGATTCCATATCTGAATAAGAGGAAAATATGTTTTCATCACTTAAGGAGCTTGACTCCTTACATATCTCAACATTATACTTCCTATCAATAGTATTGAAACCCATAAAGATCGTTTCACTATTTGAATCTATAGAAGAGGGGGATTCGCTACTCACGAGTTATCTTCATTCAGAGAGCCTCACGAGGTGAACTGCCCTAAACTACCTCAAGAATAGCATGGAAGTTTTAGAATAAAAAAGAGAAAGTCATGAAGATTTTCTAGACAAACTGACAAGCTCTCAACCAAAGGATGGTAGCGCAGAACACGGATGACAGTGCGGTGTGTTGGCATCTCCTATAGACCAGAGAGTGAGTTTATCACATAAAATGCCTAAATAAATGTTTCTACTCCAATTGCTGACAACTTACAAAATGTGATAAAGTAATAGAATGTAACGAAACTGAAATAGAATGAAATGGAAATGATAAAGCTAAGAAGAAGAAAGGAAAGAAATACTTACAACCATGCGAATGATGAATCCTCCACCAAATGAATGTCTTCAAAACCTATGTCTGTAAGATCTGGAGAAAGTGTTGGGGCTGTATAGGGGTTTGCCTCAGTCAAACCCCTATTTTGGTGTTCCCACCTCCACAGACAGCCAAGATAGAAAGAGAGAGTGTAACCAAAATGGAAAAAGTGTGTGGTGAAAGTAAAACCTGCTCAGAAGTAGAACCTGCACCAAGTAGGAGTGATAAAAGAAAACCCCGCTCGAAGGAGAACCCGTATCACGAAGTTAAGATGCAAGAGATAGGGAATATGGAATCCCAAGATGTTCACAAGCATGAAGTGAGGGAGATGGATGCAAGAGCCAAGAGGGTGTTGTGAGAATGTCAGAGCTTGAAGCTGTTGTGACAAATAATGGAGTTGTGCAAGCAAGAGTAGGATGGAAGAATAGAGCTAGAAGTTAGAATGAAGCTAGAGGTGGAGGAAGAGCTTAGAAGATGCAAATGGAGTGAAAAGACTGCTTTTAAGGAGAGAAAAGAAGCTTCTTCAGTTGTTACAAGGAATTCCTAGCCGTTACCACCGAAAAAACTCGATGACAAGTGGAAAACATGCATGGAAACAGTTGTTTGAACGTTGAAACATTGCAGGATGCTAGCGTTCCGCATGGATGTGCGCGCCGCACTAGTGTCCAGACATGTCATGCTACAAAATGATGAAAATGGGAAAGTGACAAAGTTTGATGCAAGCTAACATGCGAGGGTGGCTACTGAAAAGGGGCGCTGGAGCATCCTAAGAGGGGAAAAAGGTTGATGCAAGGGCTAAAATGACCCTACTCGAGATGCTAAGGGAGTGGACACTAAAGCGGACACAAGAATGTATGCGAAATTGCAAGGGGTGCAATTTTATGAATATACAAAATCATTTTTCTCATCTTCAGAGGAACCACTGCTCTCTTTGGAATAGAGGCACTTCTTGATCTTATCTCTTTTATTATTGTCATCCAATTCTTTATAAGGACGTTTGGATGCAAAATGACCTATTCTTCCACAACTAAAAAATTTAAAAGGTAACTTGCCTATACATTTCTTTAGTCTTCTCACAAATTTTGCTTCAACATCATCAAAATATTCATTCTGATCAGGAGCCTCATCTTCAATCCTTTTGTTGGCTTTGAAAGAAGCTTCTTTCTTTGGAACATCTTGACCAAACTATCTCATCTCTAAGGTAGTAAGAGTACCAAACATTTCTTCAATTGAGTACTAATCCAATTCTTTGGATTCTTCAATGGAAAACACTTTATGACTATAGGACTTTGGGAGAGATCTCAAAACCTTCTTCATGATTTCACTTTCCTTCATTTCTCCACCCAAACCAATAATGCCAATAACAACTTCTTGAACCCATATAATTTATCTTGCAATATCTTCATCATCTATCATCCGTAGAGTTTTAAATATGCTTTTGAAAATCTACATCTTGGCTTGCTTCACATTGGAATCTCCTTCATAGATACTGTAAGTGTGAAAAATGTAAACTAAATACAATTAAATAAACCTCTTAATGAAACATTGTATCAAGATTAACATGAATTTAAACTAATTTAAAACACTAAAAAGCCTGAAGACATCTCATTGTCTCCTATCTCCAAAGATTTATCAAGCTACAGAGGCTCTCAGATTTGTAAGCATTGTAACTGTTTAAAATGCCTATCTAGAGAACGAAATGGATGCTAAATGTTGTGATGTGATGATTTCTAATGAATTCTAGGTGATATGATTTTACTGTGAACTATCCTGATATGAAACCTGCTAAATGGAAGCTACAGTAAAAACTAATGATACTGTCATGATATGAAATCTACTAATGCCATGATGTTATGATGATACTAAAATGCTAATGCTAATGCTTATGATTGCTTGATTGCTTGAGTACTAATTTCTGCAGAGTAATTTTGCATAAAAGATGATAATTCTCATATCCTTTTGATGCTTCAGAACGCTGTATATATAGATTTCCGGCAACAGTTTTGCACAGGGGTAACACAACAGAGGCTGAGATTAAATCTAGAGATTTGAATGGTATGAGATGAGAAGGTGGAGCTGATCATGGAGGATTGTTCCTCCCCATGAAAACACCAGGCAAGATGAGAGGAAAGATTTGAGGAAGAAGATTGAAAGGATTGCCTATAGGTTTGTCCTCGAGGCTTTTCCCGTAAATGCCAGTTGCATTAATTAGATTTGAAAAATCTAATTTTATTGGTGAGTGAATAGAGGGATTTGATTTATGCATTTATTTAAATATTTTTCGTTTATTTAAATTAGCAAAAAGAGAGATAAATAATTTAATAAAACAAACTATAGAAGTTGTTTATTAAATTAAAATAGAAGGAATATGGTAATTAAATAAAAGATTTTAGGATATCTTTATTTAATTAAGAAGAAAATATGATAAGATAATTAAATAACACAAATTATTGAAGTTATGTATTTAATTTAATGGATAAAGTATAGAAGAAATAATAATGATTAAATAAAACAAAGTATTTAATTTTGTTTATTTAATTAAGAGGAAAAGAGAAGAATTAATAGTGAACTTAATACAAATAAATATTTCTATTTATTTACTAAGTAGATGAATTAAGATTAATTAATCAAATAAGTCGTATTTAATTAATTAGATTCTCCAGACCATTTTTAGGTGTCTACATTTTTCCCCTCTTTGAAGTGATGTGTTTACATTGCTTCGAAGAAATTTTTTGCTGTTGTTGCTAGTATCGACGAGAAATTTTTCAAAATGCCCCAGACATGTTTTCAGGTGATTGATGGATATATGCCCCTCAGGAGATAAATTAATGAATTTTTGATCTTTTTTATTTTTTATTTTCTATTTTCTAATGATTTGATGTAGATTTGATGAAGATTTGATGATAAAATAATTTATCTCCCGATAATTGATGAAGAAAGTTGCCCCTGTGATGAAATGTGAAAGAAGCCTCCTTGTGTTTGATGATTTTCAATTGTGTCAGCCTTTGATTTGATATTGATTGATGCTCCTGATCAAGTAGATGATGTTCAACCTCATGATAGGCGAGGTCTGTTGATTGATTGTTGATAATTATCCTCATGATAGGTGAGGAATAATTATAGTTTGATTGATAAACCTCATGATAGGAGAGGTTGATTTGATGTATTGACCTCATGATAGGCGAGGTTCAATGATGCTTGATGATTGACCTCATGATAGGTGAGATTGATTTGATGTATTGAACTCATGATAGGTGAAGATCAATGATAGGTTGATGATTGTCCTCATGATAGGCGAGGATCAATGATAGTCACTCACAATATTTGATCAAAGTATCATGAAAGCCGAATAGATTGATAGGTTGATTGATTGATAATATTGCTGATTTGCAATATGTTATGATTATAGGAGGATTTTAGAGTTCTTCCCAAAGACGTGGGACATGATTTTGCATCTGGTGCAGGTTGATTGAGATATCATTAGTTGATGTGGAAAATCTATAATGTAGATGCAAAACTAATATGAATGTAATATAATATAACCATGCAAATCTACATATGCAAGCATTGGCATTTTAATAGTCCATTTATTGTGATTTTTATCATCATTGAGCTTTTAAAATGTTGAAAGTGAGTACAAGCATTGATGGTATGAGTTAGACCATGATGACCTGAGTACTACTTCCATGATTTTTGATAGTGCAAGTGAACACAAGCATCGAGGTATAATTAAACCGAGATGACCTGAGCATTTCTTGCGTAAATATACAAAAATTAACCACTTTCCTATGTGAATTGGAATGTCATCCATGATACTTTGTAGAGCACTTCCCGCAACGATTCACATAGTAATTATGATTAATTCACAGACAATAGACAAAGAAAATACCATTTCTTCTTCCTGGCTTCTCTAGTTCAATACATCATTGAGTTGCTCCAAAGAAATGATAACAATGATCTAAGTACAACTTATCTTGCATTTGCTTATAGTATTCAATCATTATTCATATTAGATCATCCATCCTGATTTTATGATGTTTTTGTGTTTTCGAGATTTTGGATCAAACTAACCTAAAGACCTATCCTAGGGGCCTCGAGGGCTGATCAAACATTAGCCTTGCCTACATTATACACGTAAAGACCACGTAGTTTGAATGACACAAACACGTTTTTTTTGGATTTTTTATATTGACCTGTTTGACTTGTTTTTGGATTTTCCGATGTGATATGGATGTTTGATGTGTTTTCGATGGTGATTGATATTCCATGTTGGGTTGTGTTTTGAACATTGTTTCTGTTTTGTTTGTCTTCCTGTTGTTTGTCCATTTTGTTAAGTGCAAGATTTATTGCCCCCAGTGAGGTTGAGATGTTGCCCCTAAACTAGGGTGAGACATAGCTATATTGCCAAATTATGTACATGAGGTTTTCTTGCACTTTTTCAAATTTTATGTTTTTTTTGTTTGTTTGTTTGCTTTTTTTTTTTGGATTTTTACTATCCCATAATAGTGGTTTACAATTTTTGGCCAAACTAGACACTTAAATTATTATTTTTAACTAAATCTTCACATTCGACCTATAGCAAATGAGAATTTGAGATGGTGCAAACTAGAGTCTCATCAGTAGATTCTAAAAATATTTTTTTCAAAATTTTTGGAATCAAATTGCACTTCTTTTTCCATCAAAATTGATTATTTTCATAAAACAACATTTTAAAGATGCACCCATAACACATAACTTTTTTCCATAAAGGATAAAATTCTAATTCTTTCAAATTTAAATTTTAACTCTGATATCTAGTGCTTCCACTTGGTTAGATAGTTTTTTATTGAATTTTTTTCCTTAATCCATCAAACGGATATAATGACTAGATATGTCAAAATGTTGGATCAAGGACTTCACTGCAATATTTTTTACTTCTATTTTTCCACATGTGAAGAACAAAGAAATTCACCTATGTTTAATAAAACTTAAAAAATAAATACATAACAAAACCAAAACATATTAAAATTATATTCATTGGATAGCAAATACCATAATCATTTGAAATAAATTTTAAATGAATTCATTTGATCCCCCAAAAGCTAAATCAAAAGTGATTTTTTATCAGCATTTTGATAGGTGTAAAGGAGACGCATTTATAGGTATGGTTTAAAACTAGAGGTTCTATCCAAGGGGGTTTGATCTAAGGTGATTTGATCAAACCCTCTTCAATTGGAATCCTTAAAATGGAACTTTTTAAGGCTTAAATCATTATATTTTCTAAAAATATGTGATTTCAACTAAAATGTTCCTCTCAGGAATTGTAAACCACTCATAGGAGTGAAATGAGACGATATGACTAATTGAAGGAACAAGATGCCCCAAATAGGGGTAATGCAACCATGGATAAATGATAGATCAAAATGAAAGATTCACTGCAAAACATGTCACACAAGCAACATATCTCTTGTCAAAAGATGATAATGGTTGATTGATTAAGATTCTAGGAATGAATGATTCCATAAGGCATGATGATGATAAGTACTTAGGATCACTGATTCCCCTAAGTATGATAAGATTGATGATTGTTGGTGATTGATTGACAAAAGATATGAGATTGGATAATGTTTTGTAGCTAGGCTCAAATATAATTTGCATGATAAGATTCAAAGTTGTAAAGGGACATGGTGACATGGATTTTGATAAGCTAGGAGATATGGAATGGAAGAAAGCAATGATAAAAGTAATGAATAGGATGATCAAGATCAACTAGATAAGATACAGACACAAGGCCCAAGTATTTTGCCCCTATTCCTCATCAAGACCAAGGAAATGAAGAAAGGATGTATTTAGTAAGAATGATGGATAAAGCGTATAGGATAAGATATATGATGTTCAAGAAGATCCTTAACCTTGTCAAGATCAAAGGTGGAAATGTAAGGAATGGGCATAGAAAGAATAATGACCATGAATGATAAGATGGACAAAACTTGTCCCTAAGTGTAGAATGCAAGAGGAATATGGAAGATAGGATATGGATGATAGGGAGATGGAGGAAGAACTTAAGCATCAAGTTTCACAACCAAATATCCCTCTAATAAACCATGGCAATGGGAATTAGACTCCTAAATGTGTGCAGGATCAAAATTGGCACAAGATCAAAATTGGCACACACCTTGAAGGGTGGTGGAGTGATGGGGGAAAAATGGATTTGGAAGGTGATGGGTTATTAGATGGAAAATTGGAGGAAGCTTTTGGATTAGAAAATTTGGATGCCAATTTAGATTTTATTGCTTCTATGAGACTTTTAGGAATCCACATGACTTTTGACTTTGATTTTTGCTTTGTGGGCCTTTGTGGCCTTTGACATTTTTCTTTTTGATTTATGGACCTTTGTGGTCTTTGAAAATTGCCTTTTTGCTTTGATGGGCCTTTGTGGCATTTTAGATTTTTCTTTTGATTTTGGATCAAATTTTCTTTTATTTTTGCATGTCTCTTCGAGGAGACATGTTGATCCTTTGATACATGTGGATTTTGATATAGAAGCTTTTGATATTTGGCACCCAAATTGCTTCCAAGAGCAATGGGAGGGGTGGATTGAGATGAATGATATGGAGGTATTATGGATGAGTTAATGTGGGTATAATTTTGAAAGGGCATCAAGGATGTGTGTCTTTGTTGTTCTTGAGAAATAGGATATGGACCTAGGATAGAGCCCGAAGGTTTGATGGACTAGAATGAGGACCTAGGATAGATGGAAGGCTTGATGGACTAGGACACTTAGGCATATAATCAAGGTCATGGTGATATGGGTTTCTTTGAACAAAAAGGGGTTCTAGGATACCTTGTTCATGAAGGCCTAATCATTTTCCTTTGTAATTCATATTTTGACACATTCATTTACCAATGGGATATGTATTGTTTGTGAAACAAGATGCGAGTCCATTTTGGGGAGGATATGATATGGATGAGAGCATAGGTGTTGGAAGTAAACCAAAATGGATAAAGGTGGAGGATCCCAATTTATAGGTGTGGGGTTCATGGATAACTTGAATAGGTGTGATAGGCTTTTGACATGGGGATGATGGGGTGTTTTGATCTTGACTTGGAAAAGGATTATGAAGTGGTATAAAAGGCATATCTTCATCATGAGAAGGATAAACATCGTCATGGGAAGAAATGGTATCCTTGAATGGAAGCATATCTTGGTCTTGATGAGGAAGGGAATCATGAGATTTTGTAGAAAGCATATCTTGATCATTAGTTGGTAAGACATCATTAGATAGGATGGAAGAACTATCATGCTCTTGTGATTCAATAGAATCATGAGATGGTATGGATTGATTAGATGATGTGGATGAAGAACTTGGAAGGATATTTGTCTCTTGAGATGGAAGGGAATTATTTTGGATGACAAGTGAAAGGAGGGGATCGTCATAAGATTCTTGAGAAATGGGATCTTGATCAAGGATTGGAAGATTTTGTGGAATTTTGATATCATTGGATGGAGTGGAAAGAATATTTTGATCTTGATGTGTAGGGAAGTCTATGCTAGCATGCTTTGGATTGAGAGATTGACAAGAATCATTGGATGTTGAAGATATGATAGAAGAGGATGATTGGATGGAATTGTTAACTTGAGTGAAAGAATCTTGAGGTTTATTTTGGCTTATGGTGGATGGAGATAAATGCATGACATGACAAGATTGCTCAATATCATTTGTGTTTGAGTATTTAGATTTGGGCTTATTGAAATTTTGAAAAAATTCAATGACATTGAACTTGGATGATGTAGTTTTTGGTGAAGAAGGTGTCATGTCTAGATTTTTGTCAGAGGAATAAGAACAAATGTCTGGCAGCAAATATCTCTCTATGGTTGTTTCCCTTTGCATATCCTAGATTTGTTGTTGAAGTTTTTTCATTTGATGAGATAAAGCATTCAATTGATCCTCATCTATTTCAGCCATGGTGGTTTGAGTTTCAATTTCCCATTCTTTGGATTTTTGACTCTTGTTGTGAGGGATTTCTTGAAAAACGTTGTGGATTTCCAATCCCTAATCATAAACTTCACTGTTTGATTATGTTTTGACTCTTTTGTGTTGTTTTTTTTTTTTTTGGATGATCTTTATCTGGATTTTAATGATTTTAGAATACACAACAATCAAATGAAGATAGTTGTTTTTAAGAGTTGTAATCTAAACAAATAGTGTATGTTCAAAAGAACCACACATGGTCCTATTTTCACTGGTTTGATAACAAAAATGCACTTCAGATATACTCACTCTTAATAGTCAAAAGGTCATCGTTATACTCAACAACCCACAACTTAAAATTGCGTCGACTCACACAGCCGTGTCACCCCCCAGAGGGCGCCTATTTTTTTGTCTTTTCCAGGTGCGTACTCAAGGTTAGATTTCTCAATCCCCTAAGCAAACGGTCTTTGGCAATTATATGGTGAGTGTCTTGGGGGCAGATTCTTTCCTCCCCTTGCACTGTGAGTATTACAATGTCTAGTTACTGACTCAACTAGATACTACACTATGGTTCTTAGAAAGGGTTTCCATTAAGAGCAGCAATAATAGACTCCCTCAGGAGACCTCCCAACCTTTAGAACAAAGGTTTTAGGGATGGTTATCTTGCACACTTCCAAAAAAAGTGGGTTTTCCCATATTTTCTTTAAATTTTATAGTGGGGCGGAAAAACCTGGCTTTGGTTTGAACCCACTTAGGTCGTTCCCGTAGGGTGAATACTTTTTTCCCACTACGGCAGGCCTTCTAAAGGATTTAATAAAGCTTGAAAATGCATGAAATAAAGGATGAGTTCTGGTTTTTGATCACCCATTTAAGGGGAGAGCATATGCCTATCACCACACAAACACAAAAATCACTTGTTCAATTTTAGAGCCCAAACGACAATTTTCTATCTATGTGAAGATGTTGCTTCATAGTGAAGATATTGCTTCACAAAAAGACATGGTGTTCATTTTTAAATCCAAATTGAAAAGTTTGGTGACTACCCTAGATTGATAAATTTTAGTCCAATTGAAAATGTGACTATCCTAGGATTGATTCATTTTAAAACCAACTGAAGAAGTGTCTATCCTAGATTGATTCATTTTAAGTGCAAATCCAAAAACCAAAGAGTTTCTAATGTTATTTTTAATCAACTTTGACAAAGCTTGTGTAGATGATTAATTTTAAGCCCAAAGTAATGCTAGTTGGTCCTAAATCATGAATGAAAAATAACATATGATGGGTTATTTTCCCATGAGTGTTTGAAAATACTATTACAATGGACATCAAATGCTTTCTTTCACTTCAATGCTCCATGTTCTTCTTCAAATCTGCAATAAATGCTCAAAAATGTTAGATGAGATCAAGAAATAAGAAGATATAAGGGTTAGATAAATGATTAAGCATAAAAACCCTAAAACTTGACCAAGTTACAATGTGATTTGACTTTAAATGTTAAATTGAAAATTTTAACTCTACAAAAAGTGAGAAATACCTACACCATTGCATAGCTTATGAAATTCTACCCCATTTCAAAAAAAAAAAGTTTCGGAAAAGACCTCCATATGATCAAGATATGGCCATTTTAAGATTGATTGTCAAAGCGCTAAAACAGAGTTGTTTTTTTTTTTTTTTTTAAAACCAACTAAAGAAATGAAATTTACTAGTTGTGGATGCGTCGGATCCAAAAAATGAATTACACAGAAGTGCTATGATAGTGCTCAAAAGCACTATAGAAATACGCAAAAGCGCTATAGAAATAGCCCTAAGCGCTATAGAAATAGACCTAAGCGCTATAGGATTTTAGAAACGCGCTAAAACAGATGTTGGATGTTACAGTCGGCCTGTGTTGGATTGTAGAATTGAAGCGCTAAAACAGTCATCCAAAGTGCTATACTTTTCCTCAAAAGCGCTAGAACAGTCCTCCAAAGCGCTATACTTTTCCTCAAAAGCACTATAGAATCTTTTGATTGCACTAAAACAGATTACACTAGATTCCTATATGAAAAATTTCTAGAAAAACTTGTTAAAAACATGGGGTACAGCCCCACGGTGAGCGCCAGAATGTAAGTGTGAAAAATGTAAACTAAAAACAATTAAATACACCTCTTAATGAAACATTGTATCAAGATTAACATGAATTTAAACTAATTTAAAACATTGAAAAGCCTGAAGACGTCTCATTGTCTCCTATCTCCAAAGATTTATCAAGTTACAAAGGCTCTCAGATTTGTAAGCACCGTAATTGTTTGAAATGCCTATCTAGAGAACGGAATGGATGCTAAATGTTGTGATGTGATGATTGCTAATGAATTCTAGATGATATGATGCTACTGTGAACTATCCTAACATGAAACCTGCTAAATGGAAGCTACAGTAAAAACTAATGATACTTTCGTGATATGAAATCTAATAATGCCATGATGCTATGATGATACTAAAATGCTAATGCTAATGCTTATGATTGCTTGATTTCTTGAGTACTAATTCCTGTAGAGTAAGTTTGCATAAAAGATGATAATTCTCAGATCCTTTTGATACTTCAGAAGGCTGTATATATAGATTTTCGGCAACAGTTTTGCACACGGGTAACACAACAGAGGCTGAGATTAAATCTGGAGATTTGAATGGTATGAGATGAGAAGGTGGAGCTAATCATGGAGGATTGTTCCTCCCCATGAAAACACTAGGCAAGATGAGAGGAAAGATTTGAGGAAGAAGATTGAGAGGATTGCCTGCAGGTTTGTCCCCGAGGCTTTTCCCGTGAATGCCAGTTGCATTAATTAGATTTGAAAAATCTAATTTTATTGGTGAGAGAATAGAAGGATTTGATTTATGCATTTATTTAAATATTTTTGGTTTATTTAAATTAGCAAAAAGAGAGATAAATAATTTAATAAAACAAACTATAGAAGTTGTTTATTAAATTAAAATAGAAGGAATATGATAATTAAATAAAAGATTTTAGGATATCTTTATTTAATTAAGAATAAAATATGATAAGATAATTAAATAACACAAATTATTGAAGTTGTGTATTTAATTTAATGGATAAAGTATAGAAGAAATAATAATGATTAAATAAAACAAAGTATTTAATTTTGTTTATTTAATTAAGAGGAAAATAGAAGAATTAATAGTGAACTTAATATAAATAAATATTTCTATTTATTTACTAAGTAGATGAATTAAGATTAATTAATCAAATAAGTCGTATTTAATTAATTAGATTCTCCTTGCACAGGGGTAACACAACAGAGGCTAAGATTAAATTTGGAGATTTGAATGGTATGAGATGAGAAGGTGGAGCTGATCATGGAGGATTGTTCCTCCCCATGAAAACACTAGGCAAGATGAGAGGAAAGATTTGAGGAAGAAGATTGAGAGGATTGCCTGCAGTTTGTCCCCGAGGCTTTTCCCGTGAATGCCAGTTGCATTAATTAGATTTGAAAAATCTAATTTTATTGGTGAGTGAATAGAGGGATTTGATTTATGCATTTATTTAAATATTTTTGGTTTATTTAAATTAGCAAAAAGAGAGATAAATAATTTAATAAAACAAACTATAGAAGTTGTTTATTAAATTAAAATAGAAGGAATATGATAATTAAATAAAATATTTTAGGATATCTTTATTTAATTAAGAAGAAAATATGATAAGATAATTAAATAACATAAATTATTGAAGTTGTGTATTTAATTTAATGGATAAAGTATAGAAGAAATAATAACGATTAAATAAAACAAAGTATTTAATTTTGTTTATTTAATTAAGAGGAAAATAGAAGAATTAATAGTGAACTTAATGTAAATAAATATTTCTATTTATTTACTAAGTAGATGAATTAAGATTAATTAATCAAATAAGTCACATTTAATTAATTAGATTCTCTAGACCATTTTTAGGTGTCTACAGATACTACTAAGCTTCTCCCAAGCATCTTTGTTAGAATTACAATTCATCACCTTCAACAACTTTGAAATAGCAATTCCACATACAATAGCTTTCTTGGCTTTAGCATTACATTCATACAATCTGATTTTAGCAAGATCTATAATAGGAGTGGTAGGAGCAATATAACCACTTTTGATTGATTGTCGAACACCAAAACCAAGAGAGTTTTGGATAGTAATTAGTCCCATAAACCTAGGACCCTTGTAATCCATCATGGCCATCTCGTATGATCCATCATGTGCCATGATACCTAAGATGTTAGGCTATAGAGGAACTTATACTATTGAACAATACTTAACCCCTTCCAGAACTTGAAACTTTTAGCACAACTCAAACTCCTTTAGCAAATAAACATGTAACTTTTAACCAGACCAATAACAAAGTAGATTATATCAATTAGAATCTCTAATACCTTCAACAAACTTAACCAATAAAAGATATAGCAGTAATCAAATCAGCAATAAAGAGATGGAAATAGAGAACACACACATGCACAAGGAGACACCAGATTTACATGGAAAACCCAATGAGGGAAAAACCACAGTGAGAAGGGAATTAAAAGAAAAGTAGTTAGCTTCCCAAATTAATTAGCTATAGGGAAAATGGGAGGAAATGAAAAACATACTAGTGACACACTGGAAAAGGCCCATGTAGTAGAAACCAATGAAGGGAAGGCCAAATAGGAGGTTGTCACCTTGAAGCCAAAGTTTGGCGAGCTAAGTTATCAAGAAAAAGAATGGCAAAGAAAAGAACACAAGAAAGAAACACTAGAGCTACTAGACCAAGTTGAAAGGCTTATTGAGGCTAGCAAAACAATGCAATCAATAACCTAGCCTCAACCAAAAAAAATTATCAACTCAAGCTAACACATTAGATCAACTCAATAAATAAATTATAAAGCTAAAATAAATATGAGTTGAAGGCCAAGTTGGAAACTCTAAAATGAGCACACAAATAATATCCCTAGATTTGTAAAAGAATTGTGTAATTTTTACTGGTATAGTGTCACCCAAGCCACAAATAGACTAAGGAATTTAGTTAAAACTTTTGATGCCATCCATGTAAAGGCGTATGATATCCAAAGTGATATTGATGGCATCACAACAACTATAGCCCCCCCATGATTGTTGATGTGGAGGCATTCAACTATAACCTCTCCACCCTACCAACTAATACACTAATGGTAGGAATCATAGACAAAAGGAAGGAAATTTTAGGGGTGTTTAATATGAAGACCAAGGACACAAAAACGCAATGATACAAGCCTAGCTAATATTACTACAAAGCTAGCTAACATCACTATAGAGGATGGCCACGTGTGTTGAGTCACATTGATCAGCTAGCGCAACAAGTCCTACTATGAACCTTTGATGAGAAAAACAAGAAATTATCTACATAGGACTTTCTAGTATTGATTAATAGGAAGAAGATGGACGAGATCACATCCTTGGATTGGCCCTTGGCTCAATCATAGAGGAAGCCTATAAAGTAATCAAGGTTCTTGTTGAGTTGGAATTCCAAGTCTAAAATGTAGTAACAAAGATACAATGATTATCTAGCTCAATCATAGAGGAAGCCTATAAAGTAATCAAGTTGCTTGTTGAGTTGGAATTCCAAGTCTAAAATATAGTAACAAAGATACAAAGATTCTCTTACGAGAAGTTATTTAAGTTGAAATGTTAGTTATCATTATTCAACATGTTAGAGGTGCCTTGTGGTGATGAATGGGAGAAAATTAGAGCTACCTTGGATAGTCTAAGATGTTTTTGCTCATATTTTTAGTGAAGTTGTGCTTCAAATTTTGATGTGGGTGCATTAGATACACCCAATGGATAGTGGGGTTCATTTCTTCCTTTAGTCAAAAAGACCCCTATGAATCATAAAAATAATACTAATTTCTCACTACATGTTGAATTTTACCATTTTCCCTTTGCTTTTAAAGTGAGAGCAGACATGTTTTCATGTTTTAAATTCATGTATGCAAGAAATTATTTTGGTAAAGGTAAAATATAATTCATTATTGATCTCATTTATCTAACAACCCATAGAGAGTTAAGATCATTTTACTCTTTTAGTGCCAAGAGATTTTTTCCAACCATCCATTGCAAAGATCTAGAAGTCCACAAAGAGTGATAAGGAATAGAGCTTCATCAATCCCAACTTTTGCCATTGGTTGGATTTATTTAGTGGTGGGCCCCTTCAATAACTATTTGGTCCATAGTGCATATCAACATACTACAAATGACATCATGGCATTTTGTTTGGTTAGTAGGAGTCAGAGGCAAGCAAAGGTATTATATTAATGACACTCTACCAACCACTAGATCTTTTCATATAATGACCTGTGAGAACCAAAGGAGGAAAAGGGGATGAGTTGTGATATTGTTTATTGGTCATTCAATTAACCATCATTAATAGCCCATGATCTTTAAAGGTAGAGCCCAAATGTAATAGAATAGGAAGATGACCAGTGGCAACATTTATTCATCTCATTGACCTACTATTGTTCAATAATGCACTCCAAGGAAAGAATTGAATGCAAAGTTTAGCCAAGATCAGATTTTGAAGATTAAATCCCAATTAATGAATTTAAATCTCACCTACTCTACATAGTTTTAGGACATGTGCTCATTCCTATTTGCAAATCCAACATAGCCAATCATTTCTCTAATTAATCAAAGTGGTTGCATTCTCAAGGAGAAATTTTCCATATCTCATTATTTATGGAGGAGAAATTTAATGAAGCTAATAGAGCATTAAATTCCACCATTATTTTGGCCATCTTGTCTCCCTATTTTTGTATAAATCTAACATTTTTTTTCTCATTGTTAAAACTGGGATTTACATGCTCATGCTTAGTAGCAAGCCTTGTTTGTGAACATCTTTGACATTCTTTTTTTATTTGAAGTCTACAAATTAGACCTTATTCATGTGTCCAAGGCTTCAATCATTTTCTTCTATGCAAATGATATTAAAAATGGATGCTAACATAAGGAGTTGTGACTATTTTACTTTTGTCTTGCTTTTGTAACACATATGAATGAATCTATGCTTTTTGTATCACTAGTAGCATGCTTAGCATGTAGTTTGTAGGCTATTGATTCATGTGTCTATTTGATTCCAATGATAGAAATATCTTAATTTTGGTGCATTGCCTTTCTTATATTAGGATTTTGTTTTCATGACTTTATCCCTTTTCGGGCTTTTCTCCCACAAGTAATTAGTGAGAACTTCATTTAAAATCTTACAAGGGGGCGACCTTCAAAATCCTCAATGTTGTTTTGTGGATCAATTCACACATTCACAAAACCTTTCATTGTTGCACACTCTACATGGCATGAGTATAGGAGGCATCTAGCTTAGGCATCAAGTGGCTACAATAGTTGAGTGACAATACATACTATGATATCTTTTGTGCTATTACATACTTTATCATGTTTATCTATGTTCTTCTTTCCTCCAATTCCTTGCGCCCTATATATGCAACATATTGGAGTGGGATATATATTATCTCCAACATTATTTGCAAGTTAAACTGTGGTCATACAACTATGATAATTATGATTATTTTATGGTAATGGAAAGAGGTTCACTATTGTATCAAGATGAAGACCTTTTATTGCACTATTTGCAGATTATTCCATATCTAGATAGAGCCATTTTACATTCATCAACACAATTGAATCCCTTTTACATTTTTGCATAGTTGAAGCTTCTTATCACTTTTTGTATAGACATAATCTCTCACCTTATCTTTAATTTTTTTCTTTTAAGACAATTTAGCAAGTTGTAAGTTTACTCATTTTTTAATGCTTGATAAGTGTTAAGCATGGTAAATTTTTCTTTTGTGATTGTAGGTGATAAGATGGAACACTCATGGTGATGAGAGTACACATAATTAACATCCATGATTTGTTAACTTACATAGATCCTATATCATATGAACATCTGAAAAATGTTAATTTTTTTTCTGTCGACTATTTGATTTTACTTTGACATACAAGTCAAATTGAGGACAAAATATAATGATAAAAATCATATACCCATACCTCTTTCCTTTATATTTTGAGCCCATTGTGACTAGGTTACCTTTCATATATCAAATAGTGTGTCAGATGGTCTAATTTACTTAGAAATATGGTGAATAACCTTAGTTGTTTCTGAATCCTACCATCACACAGCCCCATATTTCATTCCATCCCATTAACATTCCGTTTTCTTTGGATCAAATACGCAAGTGTAGACCTAATCTAGATAACCAACCTCTAAACGAGGGAAGGCTTCAGCCTCAGAAAATTGTAGCTGCCATAAAACTGATTGTTCTTTGTGCAACCATGAATGACTGTATAGCTGCATGGAGGCCATGTCCTGCCTGCAATGAAGATGACAAAACATAGTCATTTCAAAATGAAACTTCTTGTTGATAACCAGCATGCTAATTATAATTAAACTGCAGGACTGTAAATAAGGATTTGATTGCTTTACCTACCCCGCACATGTTATGTTTTGCACTTTGGGACATGTTTTGAACAGTAGTTGCAAGCATGATATTCTTGCAAGAAAACAATTTTGGAGAGACAAATCAATCATAAACAAGATAGTCATAATAATTACTACAACATACAAGAGGAAATTTGAAGTTCGGAAAAGAAAACAAGAGGACGGTTTCTAGCTTTTGCATGGTCTATGAGGTAGGCCTGATAATATTGAAGAGGCATTTGAGTACACAAGAATGCTTATCAGAACACATGTTTAAAGGGCATAATTGTAAAATAGACATAAGAATGTGATTTTTGTTTAAACACTAAAGAACTTCATGGCCTTGTCAAATGGGCATCAATCAAAACATAATGCAAAGGGTTTTTTGCCAAGCACTAGCCATGGTTCTGATGCCCACAACCAAGAATTTAGGTGTAAAATGACTGATTCTGTTGCTGACAACCACCCTCTCAACAAGGGAAAAAGCTTCAGACCCAGAAACTTGTAGCTTCCATAAAACTATTGCTCCATGCAATTATGAATAACTGTATAGCTAAAACAGAGATTCACGTTATGATAAAACAAATATTTTAACCGCTTAGAGAGAGCTCATGTGATTGTGAAGGTGGCATGAAATTTTCATGGTAATGTGTTCATACCGTTAGCCTCCTGATTGACTGCAATATGAGGAAGGAAAGAAGAATGGAAGACGGTGTTACTAACGCAGCCATGCAGGCTGAACCTGCTTAGTAATTGACAGATGTCCACAACTTGATCCAATGATTGCCCGCCATGTATGTCAACATGCAGAGCACGCACTCTGCCTGTATTAAAAAACAGAAAACATTAGGAAGCAATTTAATATTCAGGCTGCCTTCTTTTTCATTGGACAAAATTTATCCCAGATTTTATACAAGTTGGAAATAGGTCTGCCAATGGGCATGAAAACCCAACAGCCAATCAAGAATTTACGTTTGTCCATTTTTCCTGCACAAGAACCCTATCAAAAACGTAAACATTACTGTATGAGTGTAATTTCCATGCACACACGAGGAATGAGGCAAACAAATAGTCCACGGTGAAAACATTAGTATTCCAGCCTCTGCTCTGTGCAACTATGCATAACTGTATAGTTGAAAGTTGAAAGAGAGTTTCAAGTTATGATAAAAAAAAATCTTTTAACCGCTTAGAGAGAGCTTATGTGATTGAGAAGGTTCAAAGTTTTTACCAAAAGGGTTAAAAGATACAAGTAAATGTGTTCAACTAAATCTAATCTTATCCAAAGGATACAAGGGGAAAGGGACGATCCAGGAATTTATCAAGAATATCACCAATACGTAGAAACTTACGTTTGTTGGTTGTTATTTGTTCAAGCTATTGTTTTTGGATTGTTTTCAGAATCTGTCACACCCTTCTTTGTGTTTGTCTAGGATGGTATGGTATGATCCATTACTATTTTTTTCATAAACTTTTGTTTGGTTATTATTTTTTGGTGAGCTCATATTTAGCACCAGAAGGTCGGACAAGCTTCATAAAATCATTAATTATGAAAGCATCCACTGAAATTGGATTCCCTGATTCAGTTTTTTGATAGTTGTATTTGCTTAACTTATTATTTGCTATTTTATCTTGTATGCTATTTTTAGATATGTTAAAAAGTGGGATGACTTGAGCTTGGAGGAAATAGAGAAATAGGTAACAAATTATTTCATTTTTAACAAATTTCTGAGATATTCTGCATTATCGTAATAGTAGGAAATAGGCTAATTGGGTAGGATGAGAGCACTTAGGTAGAGTTTCTCCTTGCAATTGTGTGTTTGGCTCAAAGTTTATGCACCGAACGAAAGAAGGAAAAGAACATTAAAACTACAAAATTGACCCTCCCTCTCTTACTTTAGCATTTAAAGTTTTGTCTCTCAACACCTATAAGAGAAAAGAAAGATTTGCATAATGGAGGATTCATTTCTAGTGATTTTGAACAAATTTCGGTGGTTCTGATTAAAGTTTTGACTTGTTTTTCAACACCCATAAGAAAAAAGAAAGATCTGCATAATGGAGGATTCATTTCTAGTGATTCTGATGAAATTTTGGTGGTTTTGATTAAGGTTTAACCTATTTATTCTACAATATTTCAAAACAGTTTTGTCCATCTTTTTGGCCCAAGCTGGAGCCCAAAATGTGCCCTCTTGAGGCCAAGCATGAGTCCAACTCTGAACTTTTACATGTGATCACATAGAATGACGTACAAACAAGTTTGATTTCCATCTCTGCCTATTACAGTTCAAATCTAGATGTTATGTTGTGAGTCAATGCCATGGGCTTGATAATTGCTCAAGTCTAATTGGTGTAGTTTGTTGTAGCCAATTGGATGTTGGTCTCAGATATCCTTATTCATTCCTTTTCCTATTGGTATTTTAAAGGATATGAAAGGGTTTTTAGGGATTATGTTAGTAAACTTTTCCATGCAGCTATACAGACTTTCATAATTGCACAGAGAACAACCAGTTTCATGGAAGTTAGAAGTTTTTTGGGCTAAAGCTTCTCCTCCTTATTCAAGGGGTGATTATCTGTTGACTGAAAGGGACAAACAGTTGTACAATAACTGATCCAATTGCTGGCAACCATGCTGGATTGAAAACAAAAATGAATTCCAACTGGTACTGAAAACAGAGTTCTTACAATTGACAATATAAACAAACAAAAATGAATTCCCAAATGGCTCTGAAAGTAGAGTTCTTACAATTGACATTACAAATATTACAATTTAGGGAAATTAAGAAGGTAAAAATTTAAATTATTGTCAGTTGTTTAAAAAATGATTTGCAAAGACCCTACTTACCCTACCTAGTAACGGAATACTTAAATTGAAATTAGAAATGCCAATAGACTCTTTAAAATGAAATGTTTCACTATAATAATGGCCCCCTCTCCATAATGGATCAAGATTTTACCTCACATAGCGTAGTGAAGCACTCAATTCTGCAGAAATCAAGGGCCTATCTGCATCTAATGCCTCGGCCTCCCAGGCATAAATGAATCTTGTCCAGGGGCTCACAACACGTCACTGACCTATCAGCTATTGCACTTACTGGACCAGAGAAAGCTATAATTATCGGGTTGGGAGAAGGGATTTTAAATGAATAAGCTCTTTAAAATGAAATATTGACTATAATCATATCTATTTCTAAGCTCCTCACAATTGAAAAGTTAATATCCTTCTAAGAGCATGTTCAAGAACAAAGCATCTGCAATTGAAATTACAGACACCTACATTGAAATAAACGCTACAAATACAACTGTTAATAATCTCTTTATAATAAAAATTTAGTTGGTGGCACATTTAGTACCCTGCAAATGATTAATTGAAAACAGAGCACTTATAAGTGACTTTTCAAGCACTAATTCTTGAAAATAATACTTGAAGCACAATGCTGCACACTCTTTCAGCATGCAAAATATGCTTTGAAACTGTCTACTACAAAGCTAAAACTAAAAGGACTCATTTGTAACATAGGCACCAGAGCATGAATTTATTTGAAGACAATCAAAAACTTCATGGCAGTGGCGAGGGCTGAAGCATATCTTTACCTGTCCCAACCTGGATTCTTAGAGACATTCACATTGACTGATGTAGCATATGTTTGCATTTGTAGCTTCCCCATAGTTGAGCAGTGAAGATATCTAGCATTGGATGAAATTCCTCTACAGTAGCATATTTTCAAAAATCTACCACCAATTTTATCATCTATTAATGAATATACCACAAAATTTAATTTTGTAGAATATATTCAAGCATTTATCAATCATATAGTGGCAGTCACCATGCCAGCTCAAGGAGGAGACCATAATCATTGATCATTATCCTATGTACATTACCAAAAAGACTCAAAAAAAGGAGATTGGCACATTATTTTAGTGAAAAATTAAACCAACATAAAAATGATGCCTACTAATCTTGAATAATGACCTAAAATTTTGGCAAAGAGAGCTATTTGAAAAGTGTACAACATTATAGCAATAAGCAGTCTTATTTAAATGATTTGAAGTTTTAGCAGACAACTCTCTAAAGAATTGAACTCCAACGTAACAAAGGTCCATGATCATTTTCCTTAAATGAACAAAAATTTTGGTAAAGAAGCCTATCTGAAGAATTGAAAACCAACAATAACAATGATGCAACATTCAGAATTGATTGCGAAGACAATGGAAAAGAAACGAACATAAGTATATAATTGTACCTGTATCTTAAGAGCACTTGCACATTGACTCCTCTGTCCTTGTCAAATCGAATGGAAAGGTCCTCTACAACTCTGGATTCTCTAGTTTCACTCCTGTGAGCCCTTCCTCTCTCTGATCTTAGAGTCTGTGAAGCGTATGGAGTTACAGAGGATAGTTTCCTACTATGTTGTGAGGTATAAAATATGTTTTCCCTGACAAATGCGCTCTTTACAACTGTTGAAAATGCCCACAAATTGCTTATAATCCAAAAAAAATGCCGATATTGCCCTGAACAAAAGAGAAAATGCATAGTAAAAATTGCAAATTGCCAGTGCATCATTGGACTTTTGCAGTTCAGTAAATGACTTTAATCCTGCTAACTAAGAAAAGGATATTCAAACATCAGAGAGAGGGCAAAGTATTCCTTAGACCAGAGAAATTAATTGGTAAAAAACAAGGCGACCAAAAGCAGTCCTAAAATTAGCAAATACTTAGTCCATACCCCGCTAAATTATCAACGAACACCTTCCTTTCTTTGCATAAATTATGCCAGAAGAAGGTTAGCAAATGGAATAGAAGGCCGACAAACTCACAATATGCCCATTTTAACAACTAAATGCCTCCAACAGTATATGCGCTGGCGCTATTTGTGGTATCGGCTTCCCCTGAGAAGGCTGCCCTATAGATAGTAGGGGCTCCGGGTTGTTTGCATCGGTTGCTTTGGTTGTGGGCGGTTACTGTCTAAAAAGCCCTACCTGCCAAAAAAACGGTAACCCTTTCTGAAACTTGCGACCCTGCTAAAAACCCTCGGAAAGACTGTTTTTGCAAAAATGAGATTTTTGGAAGGGGGGTTTTTGGCATGTTAGTACAAGCCTTGCTTGTATGAAATAATAGAAAATATTATGAAGCAATCTAATATTCATGCTGCCTTCTTTTTCATTAGACAGAAATTCAAATATATCCCAGATTTTAAACAAATTGAAAATAGGTTTGCTAATGGGAAAAAACCCAACAGCTAACTAAGAATTTAGGTTAGTCCATTTTTCCTGCACAAATAATTCGTCAAAAATCTAAACCTTATTGTATGAGTGCAATTTCATGTACACATGAGGAACAAGGCAAACAAATAATTTGAGGTGTAAATGTTAGCATCCCTGCTGAAAGAAGGGACTGATAAATAGCGGCAGCAATAGAAAGATCCAACTATCTATAAACCGCTCAGAACATAGAGACAAACTTAACATACAAAAAAGATAAAGTAGGAGGTATCTTCCAGTGTGTCAAATTATGATATTGCTATCAGAATTCAACCATGTAGTTTTACGAGTCAAATTCATTGACCCATGTTTCATGAGTAGTGGTTTAGAAGAACCCATCTCTCATGATAGTGAATGGTCCACTTAGCACTCATTGCATCTAGGTGATGCTCACAGAGGTGAAGCACTGGGCCTTCATGGGAGGTCACCCATCCCAGTACTCCAGCTCAAGTGTGATTAACCACGGAGTTTTCTCCAAGGTTAAGCCCACTTAGTTTGCAACCCTATTTGCAAAACCTTCAGCAAGTGTTGTGCCTTATGAACCATTCATTATAGAACCCCTATAGCTCATCAATTGATAAGTAGGAGGTATCTTCCACAGCGTGTCAAATTATGATATTGCTATCAGGATTCAACCATGTAGTTTTACGAGTCAAACTCATTGACCCATGTTTCATGAGTAGTGGTTCACAAGCACCTATCTCTCTTGATAGCAATATCATAATTTGACACGCTGTGGAAGATACCTCCTACTTATCAATTGATGAGTTATAGGGGCTCTATAATGAATGGTTCATAAGGTGCAACACTTGTTGAAGATTTTGCAAATGGGGATGGGTGACCTCCCGGGAAGGCCCAGTGCTTCACCTATGTGAGCATCATCTAGATGCAATGAGTGCTAAGTGGACCATTCACTATCATGAGAGATGGGTTCTTGTGAACCACTACTCATGAAACATGGATCAATGAGTTTGACTCATAAAACTATATGGTTGAATCTGATAGCAATATCATAATACAAAAAAAGAGTCAAAAACCAAAAATTTTAAAACAGTTACATTGGAAATAAAAAAACACAGTTGTAATACATTAAAAGAACCTCAATAACATCCCAAGGCTATCATCCCACAGTCCATAAATGACTCTTAGTATTCAATGAATAATGACTATCCAACATTACAACAACTTACATACAGAATGTATCCGCCAACAAAGCAAAGGAGATTTTCCATTTCCTTGTTCACCTTCAATGGCGTGTGGGGAACTCAGAGCTCAAACATACCAGTTATATGCCACTCTGTATCAGTCCAACAGTGTTGGCAATCCCATTGACAATGGACTGAAGGCATTACATAATCAATAATGTTGATGACCAACCAAAATCTGAGAATAGACACTTGGACACTATTGAAATTATAGGATGTCATGGGCATTTGGACAGTACTTTGGCCTTGACTAACTGCGCAATCTTATAATTCAGATCATCATATTTCCCTTCCATTTTTTGCAGCGTCAACTGAAGACTAATGACTTGTTTTGCAAGATCCTCGTTGTTGTCGACTTGTTGTTTAATTACTGGGGCTAGATTAATCACCTGTAGTAATAAGTTAGAACACAGAATTTTTGGATTTTGATCTCCAAAAGAAGAACGAAATGGGAAAAAGAAGCCAAGTGTGATGATAGGTGTTGATGATCACATTGTGCAATGGATAAGCCAAGAAGGGCTACTTACTAGGACTAGGCGAATTGGAAAATGGCAGGCAAGGAGATCATAAGGGAGGATCAAAGCATTCAACCATGCAAGCAAAACCAGAAGCAGTGCTGGATGGACTCAATCTTTGCACATAAGCGGTGAGAAGGGGATGGGTAAAGGAACTTGAGGTGTTTCCCAACAAGGAGCTTGGCATGGAGAAGATCCCATGCAATGAGTTGGGACTATGAGTTCACTTTGGACTATCAAGTTTGAAGACCGAGCTTGTTCCATTTAGCCCGATTGAACTAACACCTCCAAATTGTGTTTAGATGATGTGCAAGGGGTGAGGCGGGCAGGAGTTCGTACATCACCTTGCGGGAGAAGATTCAAATGCTGCAACCATTAGCCAACCTCTAGACTTTGAGGAAATTGGAATGGCGACAGGTGGAAAGCAGGAATGAGAGGTTTGGAGGGACGAGTTTCTGGAGTTAAAGCACGGCCAACCTGTCTTTGTAGCTGAGGCCGTAGCGAACCTTAAGTCGGTGTCATGATTTCCTATGAAAGCTTGTTAAATCCCATAGGTCCTGAAATACTTGGATGCCCTTTTTAAAAAGGCATTTAGCCTTGAAACTGGGGATAAAGCCCAGTGTTTTTATTTAGTTGGATTAGTCGGTTCCACTAAATAGAGGAAGTACCAAAGCTAAGAGATTGATCAAACCAAGACAACCTCGGTGAGACTAGCTACCAAGTCTTCCAAATCCTATTTAAGGGGATTTCTTTGTGGGTCTTGAAAGAGGGAGTGATCAAGATCCTGTCATTCCAATGAAATATGTTCCATGCGTTATCTGTAATAGCAGTTTGTATACAAAAACATATCTAACAGTTTTCAAGGAGCATCCCCCTCTAAAGCCCTCACAATTCACTCGGTTTATAAGACAAACCCCTTGGGTATAAGGACCAATAATACGCAAGCCTCCTTTATCCTTCAAAAGAATGTAATGTAACTATGATGTGGTAGGCATTCCTTTCTTCTTACCCCATTTGGTACATATATAATTTTGGATGAGCTACAGGTTTTAGAAGGTAGCTAGTTGTAGGAGATATGAACATAGTTCATTACAGGATTTCATTTGCTACTTGAATGTGATTAATAATAGACAAAAAAAATTGATCTAAACTAACAATTTATTTTTAAATTTATTTAAATATCGACCCGACATGTTCTTAAGAGAAACACTAATACCAAATGGGATGTTGGGATATCTAGTAATGGTGACATGATTCACCTCTTTCCATTCTTCAATAATCTATCGTGGATGGGGATTGGAATGTGTCATCATGAATTCAATTTTATGCATTGTCAATTGAGAACTTGAAACTGCACAAAAGTAATCTAGAGTATCCAAGATATTATTCACCTCTTTGATAGAATTCTAAATGAAAATCATGTTGGCATCAACAAAGTGTTAATTGAAGACCTTAGAATTGACAAAAAGAGAAATGTTTTAGTTGAAAGTTATACCTTCAATAACGTAAAACTTTGCATTATTTATATAGACCATAAGTCAACTTCAATACCACTTATAGCATGCCTCTAGAAACATAGACACACTAAAATTACTTATGGTTATGATACCACACATGTAGCATACATGTAACCCTATCAAGTATAACCAAGTAATAATAAAATTAAAAGTTACTTGCACACCTAAAATATGTAGGAAATATAAAAAAATAAAGACTAAATCAAAAAATATGAAGATGTCATTTATAGACAAATTGATGAAAATGAGTTTGTTTACATAGAGATGGTAAACCCCTAATTTGTAACAAAATAGATACCTCATGTGATAGAAGCAAATACCTCATGTTCCCAATCAAAAAGACTCATGTTGCCTTGCACCAATTCAACTTGGTTTTCTTCCCCAGCATGCTTTATGTTGATCCCTAAGCATTGGACTTAATATTATGTCATTTGTATCTAGTCCATGTGCTTGATAATGGTAGGATTAACATGTGCAAAAACCAAGTTTTGTCCTTACCCATCATAAGCTATTCTAGTATATTTTTCTTGCTAACTAGTTATTAGTGATTTCCTTTTCCTTTATCTTCCTTTTTTTTGGCCTCTTCTTTCACCTATTACATGACTCGACAATAGGTTGTTGGGTTTTTTATTAAAGCAAGGACAATGGGATGTAATATAGGGGAATTTTGGGTGAAGAATGGTGCTTGAGAGAATGTAGGAGTTTGGAAAGCTTGAGAATAAAGAGGGGTCTAGTATGATTAGGTTTGGGTGAATGGTGGAATTAACCCCAAGTCATATGGGCTTATTACTCCATTGGGAGGATGTTAAACTCGAGAGAAAATTGAAAAGATGAAGATTGAGGGAATATACCTTCAACACCAACAAGAATATTAGTAGCAAATGTGCCAAGGATGGTGAAACTAACAAGGGCTATCCAACTATTGTGGAACTAAAAGATGTAGAAGGATGAAGGAATATATGCCATACTTATAATGGTTTATGTTCATGTCATAAATATGTATTCAAGATAAATGCACCATGCATTAACACTATACACGAAAAGCCTCACAAATGTGGGACAAGTCTACAAATCAATTGTTGGGAATACAAAGTTGGTTACTTATCTATCCTAATTTAATCCTAATTTATAAAGGTAAAGGGGAAGAGATGCAAGCAATCAAATAGCTTAAAATGAAAAGTCCCACACCAAATATATTTTCTATTATAATCAAAATAGATTTGTATACCTCATGATGTATTAGTCAACATACATGATACAACAAAATATAATATGCATCAAACAAATTCATACACACAAATAAGAGAAAAAAATTAAAAATAACATCATTTTATAATAATGTTTCTAATAGTATCGAATAACCACATATGATGAAATGTTACTAACTTTAGACACATACATAGAAGTTCCCTTATTTGATTACAAAAGAAGTGAGAAAGTGTATGAAATACAAGGCTCGATAACTCATCTATATAAAATAACATAAGTACTATAGAAGGGCACACAAGCCACTATATATAGAGAACACCCAACCCTCAAAAGAGATTTTCTCCTAAAAAAAATTGAAATTAAAAATCTACAACCAATAGAAGGAAGGATCCAACTATAATTTTGGTGCCTATAATTCCCTTGTAGGTAGCTTGAGTACCTTAGAATGAGTGAAATTACTCAACCCATTAGTTGTGTCTTCCCCTCCACACATACCAACACTAGGTAAGTGAATCATTAAGTTACACCAACATACGGGAAATGGTAGCTACGCATGAATGTTACATGGTACTCGCAAGTTGTAATTTGAATGAATGAACCAAGAATCCCACTCAATGTGTACCTTGTAGGTGAATTTCTTTGAAATGTAGAAGAGAGACTGCATACATCAAAATTGGGCTATTAGGCATTATTGCCACTAAGAAGTACTAAGGATTATATGTGTGCCTTATAGACCATTGGATGGGATTTATTATGACTAGATTGGATAATTTGTAGTATTCCTAGGGAAATGTACTCTAAATTTTCTCTTGAAATCCTAGGAGCATGCCACATGACACTTATTTGGGATCCCTATGGATAAACAAAACAAAAGAAATAGAGGTGGACCATACCACTAATAAAATATGCTTAAAACAAAAAGACATAGGTCCACCTAGTGATGTGGACCAATGGTAGGGATTAACATCAAAGATTTAAATTGTTATCATATCTCTATGCATCATTGGATGAATCCTAACATGGCACAAGGGTTAGTGCAGGATCATGAGGGGCCAAACAATGGTGATGCAATAAAAAAACCATGACATGAGGAAGTGAAAAATGTGGAAATCACATTTGAATTTTTGGTTGGGTTGGTAAAAAGTACATTTTGCTATGGTAAAACCGAAACAAAACGAATATCCGTTATTAACAGATATCCACTTTTTTAAAAAAAGGATATATGTTAATAATGGATATCCAATACGAAAAAAGTCATATCAGCTCGAAACAGATATCCAATATTACTATCGGATATCCGTTACTAGTTATATTTTAGATAATATAATATCGCTAATATAATATCAATTTGTCATATTAATATTAATATATAAAAATAGATATTAGTATTAATATATGATATATATATATATGATGTCCCAGGTTGGTTGTGTTTAGGGAAGTTGGACTTCTCCATAAAGCATGTCTATAGAGAAGCCAACGGTGCAGCTGACTGGTTGGCCAATTCGGGGGCAGGGGCTTGGTGTTTGAAATGTCAAATTTTAAAAAATTTGAGGAGTTTGCTCGATTGATCAACAAGGATATGCCTTCCTTCTCTCATGAATAAGGGTGGGGGATTGTGATTGCCCTAGTTCAGTGTGTTGGCTTATGTTTCATTGGGCTCTTCCTTGCCTGAGTTTGTTTGGGTGGGGGTTTCTTTTGAAATGATTGTACTCTTCTATTCTATTCAATAAAATGAGAGCCACCCCCTTAGGTGGCACTTGTACCCTTCTATATATATATACACACATATACATACACATACACATATACATACACATATATACATACATATATATATATATATACATATAATACATATATATATATATATGCGTGTATTTTTATATATTAATATATATTAATATACAATATATAATATATAATATATATATATAATCTATTCATATATATAAATAATATATAATATATAATATAAATATATTATATTATATTATATTATATATATATATAATAAATGCAATATAATATATATATATAATATAATATAATATATGTTTATATATATAATCATGTATATATTATATATTATTATATATATATTATATATTATAATATATATATATATTAAATATAATATATAATATATAATAAATGTCATATTTTAAAAAGTTAAAGTGCTCTTCAAAACGGATATCTGTTTTGGAGAGCTATGTGTAGCTCTAAAAAATGGATATACAGTATAAATAAAATATTAAAGGTCGCGAACATTCATTTTAACAATCATGGTTTGTGGTAGAGAAGCAAGGAACGGATATCCGAACTATCTAATATTTGTTTTTGACGTCATCTTCACCTCGCCTTCACAATTTCAACCTCTCTTTACGAATTCCCATTGATTTTTCAACACACAAGTATGTAAAAATGCAATTTTTTAAATTATTTTGATTGTTTTATATGATTTTTTAACAAAATATTAGGTTTTTTTGTTGAAATTTTAGGAATTATTTGAAAACAATGTTAATTTATAATTTTCTAATCTACAATGTTAAAATGGAACAAGGTTTAGCAAACCCTTCACCAAACCCTCCTTCAATTCAAGACTTAATTGAAATAAATGTAACTGAATTGACAAACATAGTTGAGAGATACCATACCCATGAGCATTTGCAATCAGTGACCCCAAGTATAGAAGCCATAGTCTCTCATGTTAGGGACATCACCTAGCAGCATGCTAAATTTCAAAACTAGAGAGATCAAAAGGGGTTAGAATATGCAAATGGTTTGTCGTATGAGGACATCAAAAGATTAGTAATATCCAAAGTTGATTTAGCCCAATATTTTTTGGATCGAAGAACATGACAAAATGTTGGTTTATGCAAACCTAAATTTTCCATAAAATGGTGCACCCATCTAGGCATAGTTGCAAACTTTTGGAGTCGTTGGTGGATGGTTTTTGATAAACCACCCAACAACAACCTCTATGTCCCTCTATATTTTCTCCACAAATTATATGTGGAATTTGTTTTAGGAAGACATGTAAACTATTTTGATTTCAAGAATTTTCAGGGAGTGGGTATGGGAATTCCCTAACATAGACCTAGGGTAGTGCGTATTATGCAAGGTCCCTATGTTCCCCATCCTAGTCTTCCTCCCCCACCTCCAACACCCCACCCAGAACCTATTGGTGATACGACCTAGCATAGTCTCTTGGCCTTACACTCTTTGATCGACCATTTTATTACACAGTCGTCACAGTGTGCTCAGCTTCTAGAAGGTGGCGCTCCTCATGCTTCAGTTGATACTAGTGTAGCATCATCATTGAGGCATACTTGTGTTCTTCATTAGTGCACTACATGTGCTCGCATACATGTTTTGGTCCTACGGGAGATACAGAGGAGGCTCCCCTAGACACATCTGAGTATGAGGTGCATGATACGTCACTTGGAGGAAATGGCGCACCAATGCATACTATAGGTGCATGGGAGATGTATGAGGGGGGAACAGGTGCAGTGCCCTCCTCTGATGTAGATGAGGAGCAACAACCTCAATCTTTTGTACAAGTAAAACTTAAATATATTCATAGTGCATTTCATTTAAAATTATTATAACAAATAGTACATGCTACTAATGTGTATTTAAGTGGGTTTGAATAGTTGATGACAGAGGAGTAGATTAGACATGTGCAGCATGGCACTCTTTTGGCCAGTGACTTTGGCCTAAACATATTGGTATATTTTTTTCTACATATAAAACTTTTTTATTGTACGTGCATATCCTTTAAATCGTGATTAACTAAATACATACTAACTTATATCCTGGTCTTATTTTACTTTTACAGTGTACTCCAAATGTGACTAATGCCACACCTTTTACCATGATGAGTTCCTCTCAATCAATTATCTCAAGTGAATCACCTATTCAGGTATATAGTTTTTTTATATCTAGTAGATCTATATAAGTTTGTAGATATATATGTAGATATATTTTAGTTTATGTTTTTTGTCAACAATTATATATTAATTTTATCATTTTCATTTTTCTTCTTGTAGAGTATGCCACCATCCACTTCCGTGGATCCAAGACCAAGACAATATGGTATGACTCCTAAGCGTCCTAAGGGACCATCATTTGTTGAACATATGGCAGCGAAAGAAAAAATGTTTGAGGTAATGAATAATTGAAATAGACTTTAATTTAGTTTAGTATAGTGATTAGATGTGATTTTGAAAGTTATAAAAAATAATAGATAACTTTCTTTTTAGCAGTTTAAGTTATTTACCATTGAGAGCTAATTAATCTAATTTTTTGTTTGCAATGTTTTTGTGCAGACATCTTCTCAACCTTTAGGTAGCTCAGAGAGGCTACGTTTTGGTGATCCCCCAAAAGATTAGTATTTTGTTGACATGACATAGCCCTTTGACATATACATTGTATATATATAGAATGGATGAGATGGCATATGCTACATTTTGTAAATATTGTTTTGAGTTGGCATATATGCCAAATTTGTATATCCGAATACACAATTACTTTACACTTCTATATATAAAAATCGATATTCGGCATATTTTGTTCATTGTCTACATGGTTTCCTATTTTGAAACTTAAAATTTGAATGTATAATCACTTTATAACGGTTGAGCTATGATGGAAAACATTGATTTCTTGCACTCTTGCACTTTAATGGTTTATGAATTATATAGATCATTGTTACTCATGTTATAGTACTGTTAAATTTGGTTGCCTTGGGAAACTTCACCAAATTTGATCCCTTTATCGTTAGTTTCTATAGTTACAACCATAGCAGCAAAATTGAAATGCATTTCCATAGAATAGAGATATATAGAGCAAAAAAAATAAAGAGTTCAAGTAACGAATTGTATAAAATAGATTGTTGTAGTTTATATTCATATCACCGATTACATTGCATTGCACATCTTTCAAACTCGAAGCATTACTTCACATTACATAACGTTAATAACTAGATGCTAATAGATGACAAAATTCCAATTATGATATAGTTTTTTACGAATTCAACCCATATCTAATAACTAGGAGCAACTTCCAATTGTATTTGCTTGTCATGGCATTCCATGAGACCACATTGCTTTGAGGCATTTTTGCAAACAATTCACTACATTGTCTATGCTACCACATTTTTCATACATGTCTACCAAAGCATTTTCATAGGGATATAGAGAGCAATAAATAAAGAGTTCAAGCAATGAATTGTAGAAAATAGATTGTTGTTGTAGTGCACCTCCGTATTTGGCCCTTTCTTGATATTTGATTAAGTTTGTTTGGGCGAGTTTGAATCAAGATAAATGATAAGAAAGAAAAGCAATTAAAAAGATAGAAAAAGTGTGTTCGAGCCCATGCATGGCTCTGAACTGATTGTGAAATAGAAACTTGTCTTATTAAGTGAGTATTGCTTGATTTTTGTTTTCGAAAATCGAATCACTTTTTTTGTTTTTATAATATCATTTTTTGGAAGATTTTGGGGTTATCTTCTTTGATTTTTAGTTTTCAAAATAGTGAACTGTGTCTGGAAGAAACTATTTGTTGAATAATTGCATTTGATTAATTGTTTTCAAAATTGGGGTGGGGGAGCGGGGTAGGCATTGGGGTAAATTTACGGAGGGTTTGGTTAAGGCTTGGTAGAAGCGGATCATTACAAACGGAGAGGTTTGGATTCCGGCACCGAACTCCGTTTCAGCCGCGTAGGAATCTAGGTTGGCTTCTTCGTCGTTCCTCATTTCGTTTGTCTGTTTAATGCAATAAGAATTTGTTCTCTCTCTGTTGACTGCAAAAGATTGATTGTTCATCTTACTGCATGTTGTTCAATGCTGGGTTTCTACTCCATTTTAGAGTTCGATACCTTAGACTAGTTGCCATTTGTATTTGCAGGGAATCCTTTGAGCGATTTTAACACATTTATTTTGTGCTTATGTTGTAATCATTACAATCTATGAAATCATTCTATCAGTGCGCATGGATGGACCTTAATGCCTTGTTCAATCGCGTCATATTCTTCTTGATTTCCATTCATAAAATCACATTTCTTTAAGGAATCTTGTTATACAAGTCACATGATTCGTAATTGCATTGCTCCTTAGTACCATAGAGGATGTTGAAGTTGTGGGATTTGGCTTCAATCTGCAAATCGCTATTCATGAATTTGTTTAGATAGTTACATCTTTATCTTGCCCTCTTAATAGCTCATTTTTTCTAGTTTTGCTCAAAGTTCCTTCTGCTTTTTAGCGAATTTTTTTGTGCTCTATCTATAATCATATCGTTCCATATCACTGTCGGTTGCACACCAATGCTTCCATTGCATACCATTATCTTAATAGATTACAAAATTTGGTTTTACTCTTGCCTTTCCCTTTTTACACTTTTAAACATCTGTAAAATTTGAACCATGTGTTGTATTCTTCTATTGGTTGTGCAAGCCTATTCCAATGCCCTTCCATTTTAGGCTGTGAATCCCTTAGGTGGCTATTCTATTCGTTTTCAACCACGCGCCCTTGGGAATGTGTTGCATGCTTATAAATTTGAATTCATATGCATTCGGTTATTAACCTCCTTTCATTGGATAAATCTTGGCTGTGAATTTCATTCTTTTGTGGAGAGAAGTTTGTGTCTTGTATTTAGAAGTCGACAACAACATGCATACTTTTAGGGAGTGGAATCTAATAAATTTGTTTAAGGTTATATGTAGTAAGATATTTGCTGCCCTATTGCAATGTATATACTTTACTTGGTAGCTGAAAGTTATACGATGTGCTTGGGTTTGCATGCCTTGTCTTCGCCCCCCCTCATCTTCTTGCATGTTTAGTAGGGCACTTGTAACGTCAACCTGAGACAAATTTTTTCCCTGTTGTTATGCTTTGATAAACGTCCCTTGGTTATCATTGTAGTTCTAATTTTATGCACATTATTATAGCATGAGCCTATTTCTCAGATTATTTCATTCATCACCTTCCATATTCACCACAAGAAAATCGTATATGTCTCCAAATGCTAGAAATGGTTCACATCTCTTAGAACAAATTCTCTTGTAATAAATCAGTTCACACCTCTCCTTCCCTCCTATCGCTTTGAGATGGGATTCTTGAGGCCTTTGATGGTTTCGATATACTCATCTTCTGTTGGTTGCAAGGTGAGCCCCTTCATCCTCTTTGTTTGGGTACTCAAATGTTCTTGTGCATTCATCGATGCTTGCCTCTATGCTGGAAATCGCCCTTGATCCTTATTCTGTTATTTATTTTCTCCACCAGAACAATCTCGCGTATTCTTAAAGTTTATTGAGGCTCGAATTTTAGTTATGATGTTTAATCTTCCTTTGACTGATATGGTGATTCGTTGAAATTTAGTCTTTATATAACATTCAATTTTCAATTGCTGGTGTATTTGTATATTTAATGTTCATTTAATTTTATATATATATATATATATGTATATGTATTTGTGTGTTGTTTGATATTCGATTTTGTATGTTGAAATATATATATATATATAGTCGTTGATAATTGATTTCATTTAATATATATATATATGCTGATTTATGAAGTTATATTTAAATGTGTATTTCAATATATAAAAAAAAAATGAGTTTTTAACAACAATCTGTTTTTTTTATCATTTATGTAAAACACTTTCAACGAGACCTTTAAAGATCTGAAATTGTAATTTATTCCTCTAGGTTTAAACAATAGTTTTAGTTGAACTAATAATTCCTCAACCTTTATGTGTTGCATTCTCCTAATCCAAAATGCTTTACCTTGCTAAGTGTTATATATGCGCTTATACTTATCAATAGATTTAATAAATAAATATACATGTAAATGTTTGTCTATTTATGAATGTGTAATTTGCATTATGGTTATAATATATCCATATAATTATATATATGGCTAATTGTGTATACATTATGATGTTAGAAAAAGTCTATTTATGTCTTGAGAATTAAATAATTATGTAGATGAGTAGATTGGAAAATAGTTAAATAGGGAATATCAATTTATTTCTACTAGATAATTAAGTTCTCTTTAAATATTAAAGGACAACATAGTTTGAAGATAAATTTTTCCCTTATTGCTTTCTTTAAGTGATTTTCTATAGGTAGATATACGTGAGGAAAAATAATTCTATTTATTTATTTTGAGTTAATAGAGTATTTCTGAAAGAATAAATAAATGATATGTGTGTGTGTGTGTGTGTGTGATATGAATATTTAGGTGATTGTTTTCAATATCTCAAAGTTAATAAAATAAATGGATTAGATTATTTGTTGTTGTGAGAATTCACTATGTAAATTAGTATAATTGTATTGTAGTGGTAAATGTTATGTTAAGTAATTTAAATGGATTAAGTTAATGAATAATCGGAGTTGTGGAGACAATGCCTTTTATGGAATATATCATGGTTGATTTGATTGTTTGTTTGTGTTGATTTATTGGGTTGATTTTTTAATTGAGTTGTGAATCGGTTGATTACTATTATTGTCACGATTGTTGATTTTGTAAAAGTTGTTTATTGGCCAAATTATAAATTTGTTAGGTAATTAGCGGTTGGGTATCATGTGAGGAGAAAATTGAGGTCTCCCTTGGATGCCCTATTGGTTGATTTTAATATTGATTATCGTGGTTGATTTTGATATTGAGTTGATTTTTGGTTATTGTTTAATGGAGCAAGCTTTCTAGTGTCAAATGGTTATTGCAAGGATTCCAAAGGTTGGGAGAAGAGTTTACTTATTGTTGGTTTTCAAGTTGAGTTATTTGTGAACTGTTGTTCTTATACTTGATCATGTTTATGTGGGTTTTAGCCAAGTGCATTGTGGAAATTGTTTTATTATGGATATCTTGTGTGAGGTGGTGCATGCCTCACTTTATGTGCTTAATTATATGGATTTGCTAGTTTGTGCAAGTTGGCTATACCCCATTTGACCCCATTTAATGTGTTGGGTCTCTAGTTGTTAGTAGGGGGAGTGGCTCTCAATGGGGTCTGGTGCACAAAGTGACAACCAAGGTAACTCATGAGAGTTTCTTAATCAGTAATAATCT
The DNA here is from genome assembly GCA_007258455.2 of Sequoia sempervirens. Classification (NCBI taxonomy): domain Eukaryota; kingdom Viridiplantae; phylum Streptophyta; class Pinopsida; order Cupressales; family Cupressaceae; genus Sequoia; species Sequoia sempervirens. The sequence goes on along the minus strand of VDFB02292527.1, from coordinate 8,033,493 downwards.
AAAATGAATTAAGGGTTGGGTAGTTCACATTAATCAAGATAACGCCTCACTCATGGCTCAAGTGATTGTTTAGGCTTGGGATGAGTGGGAAGGCCTAGAATGGCAAGATCAGTTGCCTTGTTCTTTTGGAAGGTATGTTGATCCCGCATGAGTTTGTATGGGGGTCTGGCAACCAGTAGAGATGGTCTAGGGTAACCCAGGATGGGGGTCCGGTAGCCTAGGAAGGTTTCACCTGGGTAACCCATAGCAAGCTATGTGACGATACTCCACCCTATGGCAATCTAGCATACCCTTGTCTGTGTTCACTTTGTTGTTGCATACCTCTAGAATCGGTGTCATTGTTATGAGTTGTTTGTGGTATTTGTATGTTGGATTCATGTTATCCCTTTTGTATCGTGCTATTGTCTTCTTGTTTGCTTTGGTGGTGGGACCTTATTGTCATCTCCTAGTACGGGGGGTAGACCTTAGGGTTCCACATGGTTGGGTGGAATGTGCCATGCACTTCATTGGGTTCCCAATTGATGTTCATGAGCATGGATGTGGTACTTGATGCAGAGATTCTATATCTTGTACCAAACTTGAGTTAGCGTTGATGTTATGTAATGTAATCATTTAATTTGTATCTTATCATGTATTTGTTGTATCCTTCATGTTATTATAAGGGAGGCATTGTTGTAAACTTGTAAATAGTGTAATGATCTACCCCATGTATGGAAAGTTGTGTATATGTATTCAATGTTTCGTATTTTATGCTCTTGAATGGTGTTGTATCTATGGAAATATGTATATCTAATTCTTTTAATGCGGTGGATGTAAATGAACCCTTGTTATTAGTCATTTTGTGATGTATGTTTAGGTTGGTTAATCATTATGTTCGTAATACAGTCATGATACCCTAAAGGACATAGTCAATGCAAATGTTCATGTAGATTACATTCTATGTTATTGTTTGTATGATCTATACATTGATTCACTTTAAAAAAATTGTGTCATAAATGCTAGTTAGTTGTGTTTTCCTTTGGGGTTTCGTGGTGGGGCTTTACAATTGTAGTTTGTATTCATATCACTAATTAGATTGCATTACACATCTTTCAAACTCAAAGCATTACTTCACATTGCATAACTAATAACTAGATGCTAATAGATGACAAAACTTCAATTACGATATAGTTTTTACAAAGTCAACCCATATCTAATAACTAGGAGCAGTTGCTAATTGCATTTGCTTGTCATGGTATTCCATGAGACCGCATTTCTTTGAGGCATTTTGACAAATGGTTCAATGTATTTTCTATGCTACCACATTTTTCATACATGTCTACCAAAGCATTTTTCATAGAGATACAGAAAGCAAAAAAAATAGAGTTCAAGTAATGAATTGTAGAAAATAGATTGTTATAGTTTATATTCATATCAATAATTACATTGCATTACATATCTTTCAAGGAAGGTGCTTGTGCAATATGTGGAATGGGAAAATGGTAATGGAGAAGTGGAAAAACTCAAGAGGTTTTGTTTTTGGTAAGAATTTGTGCAGGAAAGAAAGTGAGAGATTATGCTATAGGTGGATTTGAACAAATGAAGTCAAAGATTCTCGAACTTAAGATTTTCATGGAGAAAATACAACTAGAAATAGATGATAAGGAAGAAGAAATATCAAATGTAAGTGCAAAAAAAGAGAATCAGTGTGGTGGACACATGAAAGTATTCAAGACATTGAAAACTCTATCAAACAAAGGGATGTTGACCTAAGCATTGTGGACATAGCAGCTAGTCTAAAGCTCAAAGTAAAAGATGTGAAAAAGAAGTTAGAAGATCATGAAAAGGAATAACAGGGGGTGTTAACAAGTAATACCAGTAGATATGAGGAAAAATATGTGGATGGTCAAGTTGCAGATGCAAAAGCAATAGTTGGAAGTGTTGAAATTGAAGCAAAACAACTGAAGACTAAAATTAACCACTTAGAAAAGGAATTAAAAGATAAGAAGAAGATTTTATCATCAATGAAAAGGAGGTTATTCTACTCTAAAAACACTTGGAAAAGAAGCAAATCAAAATGAATGAGATAGATAATACATATTCAATGAAGAGATTCCTCCTTCTATTGAGAAGTTGAGGAAGGTGTGTGTATAGATTCTTCTATGTTCATCATGCAACCAAACCAGTAGTTCCAACACATCCAGATGGGTAAATTTAGGCTAGGCATGGTCCTGTTTCATACCTAAACATGTTGAAATAGTCTGAGCTACATTGTACCAATGATATCCCTTAAGAGTCCAAAGTGCAAAAAGGCAGCAATCTTTGACGAGTTGTTACTCAAAAATTATGTCTCTTAGAAACATTATTTCTGAGGCTATGAGATCACATAGGGCCCCTCTATAATAACCTCTCTCTATTTCTTTTATCTCTAAGGCATTTTCTCGTGGTGTTGAGTTTTTAATTGATAGAAAAATGGTCAAATGCATGTAGTGTAAAGTTGCAAAGGGGTGTAACTTTCATTCTGCTCATGAGACCAAATCGTCAGTTCCAACACATCTAGATGGGTACATTTAGGCTAGGCATGGTCCTATTTCACACCCAAACACACTGAAGCAGTCTGAGCTACATTGTACCAATAATATCCCTTAAGAGTCCAAAGTGCAAAAAGGCAGAAATATTTGACGAGTTATTACACAAAAATCATGTCACTTATAAATAATTCATCTAAGGCTACAAGATCTCCTAGGCCCCCCTTACAATAATCTCTCTTAGTTTTTGATATCTCTAAGGTGTTTTCCCATTGTGTCAAGTTTTTAATTGATGGGAAAAGGGTCAAATACATGCAGTGTAAAGTCGCAAAGGGGTGTAACTTTCATTATGTTCCTTGTGCAACCAAACCATGGTTCCAACATGTTTGCATTGGTGGGTTTACGCTAGGCATGGTCCTCTTTCACACCCAAACACGCTAAAACAACCTGAGCTACATTGTACCAATGATATCCCTTAAAATTCAAAAGTGCAAAAAGGAAGCAATATTTGATGAGCTATTACTTGGAAACTATGTCACTTAGAAACAATTCATCTAAAGCTATGGGATCACCTAGGTAACCTCTACAATAACCTCTCTCGGATTTTAATATCTCTGAGGCATTTGCCTATGGTGTCAAGTTTTCAATTGATGGAAAAAGTGGCAGATGCATGCATTGTAAAGTTGCAAAGGGTGTAACTTTTGTTCTGTCTTTGTGTGACCAAATCGATAGTTCCAACATGTCCAAATTGGTGGTTTTATGTTAGGCATAGTCTTGTTTCACACCGAAACAGTCTGAGCTACATTGTAAATATCCCTTAAGAGTCCAAAGTGCAAAGAGGTAGAAATATTTGACGATTTATTAATCAAAAATCATGTCACTTAGAAACAATATTTTTGAGGCTTTGGGATCACCTAAGGCCCCTCTACAATAACCTCTCTCAAATTTTCATATCTCTAAGGTGTTTTCTCATGGTGTCAAGTTTTCAATTGATGGAAAAAGGGTCAAATGCATGCAGTGTAAAGTTGCAAAGGGGTGTAACTTTCATTCTACTCCTCATGCAACCAAACCAAAAATTCCAACACATCTGGATTGGTGGGTTTATGCTAGGCATGGTCCTATTTCACACTGAAACAGTTTGAGCTACATTGTACCAGTAATATCTCTTAAGAGTCCAAAGTGCAAAAAGGAAACAATCTTTGATGAGCTATTACTCAAAATTTGTCACTTAGAAACAATCCATCTAAGGCTATGAGATCACCTAGGGCCCCTCTACAATAACCTCTCTTGGTTTTTGATACCTTTAATGCATTTTCTCATGGTGTCGAGTTTTCAATTGATGGAAAAAGGGTCAAATGCATGCAATGTAAAGTTGCAAAGGGGTGTAACTTTCGTTATGCTCCTCATACGACCAAAACGACAGTTCCAACATGTCTAGATTAGTGGTTTTATGCTAGGCATGATCTAGTTTCACACCCAAACACACCAAATCAATCTAAGCTACATTGTATCAGTGATATCCCTTAAGAGTCCAAAGTGCAAAAAGGAAACAATCTTTGATGAGCTATTACATAGAAACCTTGTCACTTAGAAACAATTCATCTGAGACTATGAGATCACCCAGGGCCCCTCTACAATAACCTCTCTTAGTTTTTGATATATCTAAGGTGTTTTCCTATGGTGTCAAGTTTTTAGTTGATGGAAAAAGGGTCAGATGCATGCAGTGTAAAGTTTCAAGGTGGTGTAACCTTCATTTTGTTCATCATGTGACTAAATTGACAGTTCCAACATGTTCAAATGGGTAGGTTTACACTACAAATCAGTGAATAAGTGAAGCATGTACTCAAATACATGTAAGTCATGAAATACACACATGAATACAAAGTATACACATGAAAACACGTAAGCCACAAAGTATACATTGGAATACACATAAATCACAAAGTATACACCTAAGTTGTAAATTATACACTTGAATACATGTAAGTCATAAGTAAAAAGTCATGATCAACACCCATTCCTACAACATTCAAGATACAATTTACACAATACACATGATATCATCATTCAAGAATTGCTGTCAAATATAGGATTTACAAAATTCCATGTAGCCATACAACAAACGACCCTAATACATAGTCATTTCACACTAGGGGAAGGAAATAGATCACACATTGCCTTCGCAATTGATTGGATGGAATTTCTGTTGATTCTCTTGTCTTTCAAATGTGCCCGCTAGTCCCCCTCTCTTCACTCATTTGGAGATGCAACTAATACAATAAGAAGTATATACATTAATATATAGAAATTGAATTGTGGAATGACATATAACAAAATAATCGCAAACAAATAATCATCATGCTCTTCCACAACAGTAGCATGTTGATGATCTGGAGTGACAAGCACCTATAGCAACCATCAAGATAACAATTAAATTACATACAAGTATCATGAAAATTTTCAATAATAGACCATAGAAGAGAAAATATAATGTCAAATTGACTAATCTATCACATACCTCTGCCAAAGGATCAAAAGTGGCTATTGTTACAACAACTCCATGGTCCATCGTGCCATGAACATCGCAATATACTTAGAATAACAAATCTATATGATCATTAGTTTCTTATCACTTTCATTAGTTTCTTTGTTTAACTAAATATACTTGGAATAACAAATCTATATTATTTTAAACAACCTAAATGATAATGAAATGGTAATGCAAACTAGAAAATATGCCTAGAATAACAAATCTATATTATTCTAAACAACCTAAATGAAGATGAAATGGTAATGCAAACTAAAAAAGATGTTTAGAATAATAAATCTATAATATTCTAAACCTAAATGATGAACCTTAGTAGATCAAGAAATTTAATTTTTATGAACATTAATCAAAATAAGATTAACAATATCATACATGTAGCATACAACAAATGATTCGCTAATCAAATGTGCCTAAAGGGTCATCTCTTGCCTTCGGAGTATCGAGTAATGTTTCATGATCAACACTACTAATTTTTCATAGTTCCTTTGTTTTTGGTTTATCATGATGTCTCAATAACTTAACATTTGTTGCTATAACAAGGTGTGAATACATGACAATGGTTTTGTATTGCCCATAGTCTTCAAATGCAGGTATGCCATTCTTTCTAATCATATACATTCACAACTAAGTTTCGACGACAACAACTGAACCTATAGGATACATGAACCCATCATCATCTGTCATCGGTTGTGTTAGCTTCTACTTTGTTTGTACACTTCATACCAACCAATAGTTTGATCCCTCTTCATTCCCTTGTGGTGCAACAACTGCATAGACATGCCCTGACTATACAAGATCTAAAAGATGGTCATAGTCAAGTGAAATTTCCATTTCATCTTCTAAATAGGATTGTGTTGCAGATAAAGAGGTTAGATATTGTGAAATATATGTATCTACCCAATCACTTGACTTGCATTGATCCCAATCACACTGAATATAATTTTGACAAAAATAAGCAAACTCTTGTGTCCATATGGTCCATGTGCCTACATTTAAGCTTTGAAATGAATGCATCTTTGAAGATTCTCTAATTGTTTGACATTACAATTTGTCTCCCACTGTTCCCTCCTCAACCAACCAAAAGAACCTGCACACTTGTGAATCAAGTGTCCCTCCTCATGATAATGCATTACTACACCAATCAACAACAAAACATGCATCACTGAATGTTGCACCACCTGTGATCTTTAATTGTTCCTTAACTAGAGCTCTCTTCACACATGCACCTGCACCATCATGCTCACCTTTTCCATGCCTAGCTTTAAAAAACTCCAAATATGTGGTACACCCCTCTATACATGCATCCTTCTCAACCAATAAAACATGCAAGCATTCTTGAATTTCCCTGTGTAGTTATCTAACCAAATGAGATGTCGACCCATTGCAATACCTTTTTCCTACAAGAAATCAAGAAAAAAATTTAAACAAAGTTACACAAACTTAGATGAATGAGATCTATCATCACTCATGTAAAAATGGTACTCCCTAATTGTCTTCTTGTCCTCTTCTGTACTATTAGGGGCATGTCTATATGTTATCTGGACAAAAATAGCAATTTGAATAGAATTTTAATATTGTGATTGTACCTCATTCTATGGTTGCAATGTGTAATTTTTAGCAAAATCAACTACAGATACAATAGTTCCAATTAGGAAAGAGTCCTTACACATCCTGAATTGTTGATCCAACCACTATGACTTGTGGCTATGCCTTGCATACTTATAGAAAATATTTTTCTTAAAATTAGAAATAAAATCAGCAATACTTACCTCTCTTGTAACCAACTCACATCTAGAACCTTCACCTCCACTCTTCAAACTATATTTGACTATCTCAAACCTTTTTTTCTCGAACAATATTATTAGAAAAATCATGTTCTCTTCCCTCATGAAAACATATTACAAAATTCAATAAACCACCACATTGCAAACACGTTTCATTTAAATAGTAATTTCTATAAAAAATGACACTATCGCCTCTAACACATAAAAATGAGTCTAACAAGTCCCTACATGACTTGGGGATTTGCATTGCATGACATTCCTACAACATTTCATTATTATGCATATTATAACGAATATAGCATAATAATGAACATGATACATCGAAAAATCAACATGGTATTTACAACATGTATTACAAATATTAATAGGTACACAATAAAATGGCTTACATGACTCAAAATCCCTTTGTGAGATTTGCAAATTTGGATGTGTTTCACAAAAAAATTTGTACAATAGTGTTTGGCTACATTCCAAGAAATGTTTAGGATGCGGTGTGCAATCTCAATTTCCAATTCTTAACTTTAAAACATCCTTTATATTCAATGATACTCTAGAGTGAGAGATCCAAAATTATTCAATTTTCATCTTTACATTATCGATTAGATTCTTATCAACACGTGGAAGCCTCCCACTAAAACCCATGTATCATTGTGAAGAGGACTTCGAGTCTTCCTCTTCTTGAGAGTGCTCTAGATAGTGTTTTACGATCTAGATTTAAATCAATACAGGTTTGTCTCATTAAGTGAGTCTTTCTCAAATGATTGCTTACTAGTGATGTTGTGATCACTCTATGAGTAGCTCTTTTATCTCTTTCCTTACTAATATTTCCAATAGAAGTTAGAGCATTAAAAATATTTTTTACAATAATACTATTTTTTTCTGACTTTTTGGTGACACGAATCTTCAATTTCTTTAATAACAATCTCATTTTGTAAGACTTTAGCGATTACACAAAAATTTGACATTGTTTGGTTAATCTTATCAAAAAATTATTCATTAAACATAGTGTTATCCCACAACTAAGCCATTCGTGATGACCTTTTTCCATCAAGATTATTTGTTATGTTCTTATCTATTTGAAGTAACTATTTAGGGGTTCTTGAACGTTGGGCATTTTCATTGGGTTCATTACAAATAGATGGATTTAGGATTTCATTTTCTTCTTCATAAATATCATCACTTCATGAAAAATTAGGAGATACATTGACACTCATTGTTTCATTTTCACCTATTTCAACTTCAACATTAATATTTTCAATTGAGTGTTCAACATTTTGAATTTCATTTTCATGTTCAACATTTTGCACATCATTTTCATGTTGTAAAGTTTCAATTTCAATTTCTTCTTCAATATTTTCAAATTCAATATCATGATCACTTTGAATTTCACTTAAAGGTAAAGAGGAGCCTTCCCCTTGAAGAGAATTCGACATACCTTTTCTTTGCGACCTCTTCCTTTCTCTATCTTTCGCTCTACTTGCCTCAATTGCCTCCGCTTGAAAATTCCTCTTCCTTTTCACTTTACAACGACTGTTGCTTCCCATTATCCCAACTCAAAGATGTACCAAATGATTGAAAGAATAAACTTTTTGTGAAAAGGAGTGCTCCAAAAGTGATTTCTTGTCTGTAATGTGCAATAATCACGATATTCTCAATAGAGCAGAGAATGTGGGGGCTTTTGGAATGAACAAGTTTTTCTTTTATCCATTTTGTCCACTCTCACAAAATAGATATCCATTTTGTAAAAGAAATGGATATCCATTATTTCTAGTGTGTTATATTAATATAAAATATATAATATAATTTTGTTCATATTATCTATTATATATTATATATAGTATTAATATATTATACTTAATATTTATATAATATTATATGTAACATATAATACTATAACATTATATATATAATATTATTTATATTATATTGTATATTGTGAGCATGATCTATACCTGAGCCAATATGATCAAAACACAAGGAAATTAGTCAAAAATTAATAAAGATAAATCAAGCTCCCTATGAAATTCTTGAAAGCACAAAGCAAGGAAAACATGAAACAACAATGTATGCATGAATGAAACCTTGCTAAATACCCCCAAACCTCATCTCATAAGGGGATTGGTGCCATATTGATGTGGAATATTGGCCCTTTCCCAATCCCTTTGATGAACAAGCTTCAAGATTGTTGCAAAGGATGAAGATTGATGAAGTTGATGCAAGATATGTACTCCAATGGTGAAAATGAGTCAATGATGAGTATGGAATTGAATAGCATAAATTTCCTTTCAAAAGTGGATCCCTTTCTTGTAGACATGACTTCTATTTATTGGGAAGAATGAGGAATCAAGGGTTGAGATTCATTTTCCCAAACAAGGGTTGCAAATGAATCCAAGGATGGAAGGGATGATTAGCCTTCTGACAAGTGTCACAAGGCTAAGAGATGTGAGGGGATATGTGGGCCCACACATGTGTGTGCACATTTTGGGAAGAGGGCATGTAAGAAGGAGTTAATACATGTGGTTGAAGATTAAAGGTGTGTGGGTGAAATATATTAAGGCATGTAAGAGATAAGATGGCTTGTGTAAGAGCCATGTAAGCGCCATTAAGGCTTGGGTGGGAGACAAGATGTCTTATATAAGAGTCATCATGGCTTGGGTAAGAATGTCAATGAGGGGAGTTAATGAGGAAAGAATATTCCATGGGAATATTCTCATGCAAGTGTGAGGGAAAATAGCCATTTAATTAATTTGAGAAAATTAATTACTTGTGCAAGTTGGAGTTAATCAACCATGGGTTTATTTAACTAGGATGGAGTTAAATGTAAGAGAATGGACTAATTAGGATTAGCGAGTGGATTAGATTAATTAATCTAGGATTAATTAACTTAGGTCAGTTTAGGGGATGTATAAGAGCGAATTTTCACCCTATGTGCAATTCCCCTTTTTTCCTTTGTCCACCTTAGAAAACCAAGTTTGGAGGCTTCATTACACCTAAGCCCGCTGCTTGGATCACACTTGGCACCTATTTTGAGCGTCAGTGGAGGTGTTTCTGTTAGAGACACCTGCACAGTACGCAGACATTCATGTGGTGCACTTACGTCCTTGACAGATTCCCATGTATGGAGCCTACAGAGGCGTTACACTTCCCATTGGGGGTCGATTTGTAATGCCCTCCTCAGGCGACCAACCTGAAAATGGTCATTTCTCTTCATCTCTTCTTCATAACCACTCCTTCCATATGCATTTGGGGCTTCTTCCATCTTCTACACATCTCTTCACCACTTCTGGACTTCATTTACAAGCTTCACAATCTCCCCACAAGCTCCAAGTAGCTTCTTCACTATCTCTTCAATCTCCAAACACTTTACACTTCACAGCAACAACATCAACACTCCACCACTTCAATAGAGCAAGTGTGGAACAAAACACAAAACACTATTGCAGCAGAGGCTTTAGTTCCTATGATTTTCTCCCCCAAGCAGCCTTGAGTGCTCTTGGTGGAGGTGGTAATCTTTCACTCCTCTCCTCTATTACTTCGTTGAGTAGCATAACATTGTTTTGTAGTGCTTTAAGTGCTTTTTACTTCATTTCTACTTTTATCTCTATCTATCTGGCTTTCTATGGAGGTGGGAACACCAAAACGGGGTCTGACTAAGGCAAGCCCCTATACAACCACCCAACATTTCTCTCTCCTTCTTGTGTGTAGGTATCAAAGAAACTCACGAGCTGGAAGCTTCATCACTCGCACGAGCGTAAGTCTTTCCCTTCTTCTCCTTCTCTTTATCATTTACTATTTACTTTATCTCAGTTCTATCACTTTATGTTATTTTACTGTATTCTATGGTTTTTAGCATTCAGAGTAGGAGTCGTCACTTAGCTATTTTCTGAGACATTCTCATTCTCTGGTTCGTACGAGATGCCAACACGCCACACTATCTTCCATTTTCTACGTTGTCGTCCTTTGGCCGAAAACTTGATAGTTTGAGTGAAGAGAACTCATGAGTAGCGAATCCCCCTATATCACATTTTGGTGAACCCGATGTGAAGGACATTGTTCTTCGAAAAACTAGGAATTTATTTACCCCTACTTGGCGGGTCATAACTTTTGACTCGGTGCTCGAAATTCAGAACCGTTTGCACCGTTGGAAAGTTCTCCTAGAGAACTTGTTTAGTCGCTAAAATATGAGTGCCTTTAGCAATTGAATTTTAGGGACTGATGCAAGTTTCAACTTCAAATTCTGCTTTGGAGACCTTCAAAAACGCGAATTAGTAGAACATAGAAATATCGAAAAAAATTATAATGGATTTATTATCTTCTTTTATTAGTTCAATATCTAATTTTGTTCAAAATGTAAATGATATTCCATTTAATGCATGTGATGGTGACTTGTCTTTTCCCATGTCACTTGGTATCTTTGATCCTTCTCATGAGATTCCTCTTTCTTCAGAGGAAATCTTATTGCAAGAAGACAAAATCATTCATTACTTTCTTAATGTGACTCTACCTTCTCTTCATTCCAATGCACTCTCTTCTAGAGATGGTGCATTTGTGAATGATGAATCTACTCTTCATTCCAATGCACTCTCTTCTAGAGATGATGCATTTGTGAATGATGAATCTCCTCTCCATTCCAAAGCACTCTCTTCTAGAGACGTTGAATTGGTGAATGATGAATCTCATCTTTGTTCTGATCCACTCTCTTTTAGAAATGATGTATTATCGAATGATGAACCTCCTTCCACATCTGATTCGCACTGGATCGATGTCGAGAATGCCTGTTCAAATAATTATTCCACATTTGATCTTGTTTGGATTGATGTTGAGAATATGTATTCAAATAATTGTTCTACTAGTTGTGATGATTTGTAAATGCAGTCTATGTCTCCACTGCTCCTCAAAGGCCTAAGAGACTAATCATTTACGTGACTCTGGCTAGTCCTTCTAAAAGGATTTTTTCTATTGACGGTGTTCCATTTGATGGTGGTTCTCCTGATCTTTCTAAGGCTCCCTCTTATAGAGCGGTAGCCCATAGTTATGAGAATAGAATGAATAAACAACCAAGTCTTCCTTTAGCTCCTAAACCTACAACTAAAGCACCTAGTGATTACGATCTTGTCGAGCAACCTCGGGTTACTCTGGATAAGATCTCACTGTGGGACTTGCTTCAGTCTACACCGGTTTATCAAGGTATGCTTCAGGAAGCCTTGAAAAATATCCTCTTGCCTTCTTTCGCTAGGCCAACGAATGCTATTGCGTTGATGATGTATATTTTTGTGGATTTGCCGAATATTACATTTTATCTACAGGAGCTCCCACCTCTAGAAGTACAGAAGCAAGTAGATCCTCTAATGATTATAGTTAATATTAATAAGATTGGCATTAGACTTGCTCTCATTGACCCTGGTTCAGTGCTCAATGTGTGTAGTATTGATCTATTGCCTAAGATTAATATTGACCCATCTTTTATTAATACTTCTTTTGTTGCCCTTCGTGGGTTTGATAATGTCGGTCAATAATCCCTAGGCATGATAGTCTTGCCTTTGAGGTTGGGACCCGTTACTTGTACCTACCCTCGTATATGTTATGGTAGAAAAGTTACTGTGTAACCTTCTTCTTGGTAGAACATGGATTCGTGTTATGGGTGCAGTCCCATCTACCTTGCATAAATCTATTAAGTTCATTTGTAACAATAAAGTAGTCACAATCAAGGTTGACCCTTGAGGCCATGCACTTATGTGAGATGGCGGCTGTTGGTCAACCTTCAGTTGTGCCTACTCTTATTCCTTCAGTATCTTCTAGTGTGTCGATGTTTACTCTAGCAGTACCTACTACAAAGGACACTCTCGAGATAAACACCCCTAAATAAGATCTTTCTGAAGCAAGAAATCCTAAACCCACCTCTTCCCAAAGGAATGCATGTCTTGGTGATGATTGGGGTTCTCTAGACTTTATAGATTCCTTCATCTAGGAATATAAAGTCAACCCGATCCACTTAGACCTTCTGATAACATCATCTACACCTGCTATCAAAGATGGTCATTCTTCTGTATCGCAGGGTAAGGTGAATGCAAATTGTAATGTTCTTGTTATTGATCCTCCTTCTTGAGGAAGAGGATCACACTTCTACTAAAGAAGGATAACGTTGATAGTCCTATTAAAGAAGATAATAGCGGTCCCATAGAAGAGTGTGATCCCCGTTGTTAGGACAATGCTCTTTATGAGGATCCTCCTTCTTTTCAAGATCTACAAACACGTTATGGCCTGGGCTTTAAGCTTGTTGCTAAATATGGCTATGAGCGTAAAGGTTGTGGGCGTAACGACCAAGGAATCTAGGTCCCTATAGAATTTAAACCCCATAAGCATAATTTGGGACTTGGTTGCTCGAATGAACAATCTAAACAGAAGCCATGGCCGAGTGACATGAATTCTTCTCAACCTCATCCTGTTGAGAAGATTCTTCCCCCATTGTCTTCTATCTTCGTTCCTTCTTCTTCTTCTTGTGAGAAATCGAACCTTTCTCCATAAGAGAAAAGGTTGCTTCCTACTCCCTGAGTAAGAGTGTATTTTGTTGAGGCTTCTCAAATCTTGCTTAACCACTCTTCCTTCTCCTACACATAATAAACTTCATAAACATGATGAAGGGGGATATCTTTTATGTGCATACCATCGAGTGCTTGGTCATTCCACTAGTGAATGTAAAGCCTTGAAGGATAAAATACAACAACTTCATGATTCAGGTGCCATCAAACTCCTGTTTGATTGATACACCCTCCTTTTCTTTTCATGACAAGTGATATCAAGGTTTACCTCTATCCTTCATGTTCTAATTATCTTGCATGGTTGTCCTCCCCTATATATTGGGGGCAGTGATAACTTGTTCTAGAGATATGTGTCCTTCTCAAGGACCCCCCTCTCTTCTCTATATCTTTCAAATGAAGCGTCCCTTGAGTGGACCCCTTTTCTCTTTTGAAGGGTTCCCAAGGGAACTCTTTGAAAGCTTTTCTTTCAAATGAATTCATTAGCTTCTAGCTTGGGGGCAACCCAACTAGACCTATTTCATAACTTTCGCATCTAGCTTGGGGGCAGCCTAACTAGACCTTACTTTTCAAATAGCACGTCCCTTGAGTGGACCCCTCTCCTTTTGAAGGGTTCCTGAGGGACCCCTTTGAAATTTTTATGGTCTGCATGACTGGCCACTTTTAGGCATGCTCTATCTACAGGTAGATGTGTCACTGCTTTAGATATGCTCTATATGCGGCTAGACATGTCACCGCTTTAGACACACTCTATATGTGGGTACACGTGTCACCGCTTTTGACATGTTCTATATGTGGGTAGACATGTCGCCGCTTTAGACACGCTCTATCTATGGGTAGACGTGTCACCACTTTTGACATGTTCTATATGTGGGTAGACATGTCACCGCTTTTGACATGCTCTATCTGTGAGTAGACGTGTTGCCGCTTCCTAACTCTGCGGAGTTTGCCTTTTTGGGTTTCCTCCATGTGAGAGATCTTGGGGGATACCTCTCTGTAGGACCGAGAACCTATAGAGCTGCTTCGAGAACCTATAGAGCTACTTTGCATTGGGTGATACATGTTCTCCTCGAGCGGGGTTTACTTTTATCACCTCTTTTGTGGTGCGGGTTCTACTAAGAAGCGGGTTTTTCTTTCACCACACACTTTTACTTGGGTGATACAGGTTTCCTCCTTCAGTGGGGATTGCTTTTACTACCTATCCTTGGTGATACAGGTTTTCCTCCTTGAGCGTGGATTGCTTTTGTCACTTTTTACTCTATGATGTGGGTTCTACTCCTAAGCGGGTTTTGCTTTCATCACACGCTTTTTTCATTTCTATCTCTCTCCTCTCTTGTATATACCGGATCGAAGATCTGCATCTTCTTCATCCTGAGTATATGCCTTTCCTTTCTTCATCTTAAAGTTCTTCTATGTAATTTGGGGATGACGCATAGTACTAAGACAACCTTTTACATTGAGGTCTCTTTACTTTTCCGACTCGAATCCTTTAGCTTTTTATTCCCTAACATTGCTATTTGTTATAGGTTCTTCTTGTCTAATGTATTATCTGCTTCCTCAATGGTTCAGGTATACATTTCTAAACTTAATCTTTCTTGATCTATTTTACTGAGCACTCATCAATATTCATGCTCGCTAAAGTGGGGTCAAAATGTATAAGAACGAATTTGCACCCTATGTGCAATTCCCCTTTTTTCCTTTGTCCACCTTAGAAAACCAAGTCTGGAGGCTTAATTACACCTAAGCCCACTATTTGAATCACACTTGGCTCCTGTTTTGAGTGTCGGTGGAGGCATTTATGTCAGAGACGCCCACATGGAATGCAGACACCCCTGACAGATTCCTATGTCTGGAGCCTGCAGAGGCGTTACACTTCCCATTGGGGGTCTATTTGTAATGCCC
Organism: Sequoia sempervirens; assembly: GCA_007258455.2. Classification (NCBI taxonomy): domain Eukaryota; kingdom Viridiplantae; phylum Streptophyta; class Pinopsida; order Cupressales; family Cupressaceae; genus Sequoia; species Sequoia sempervirens. The sequence goes on along the minus strand of VDFB02292527.1, from coordinate 8,018,216 downwards.
TCCTTGGACAACCGACCCGAAAATGGTCGTTTCTCTTCATCTCTTCTTCATATCCACTCCTTCCATATGTATTTTGGGCTTCTTCCATCTTCTTCCATCTTCTACACATCTCTTCACCACTTCTGGACTTCATTTACAAGCTTCACAATCTCCCCACAAGCTCCAAGCAACTTCTTCACTATCTCTTCAATCTCCAAACACTTTACACTTCACAACAACAACATCAACACTCCACCACTTCAGTAGAGAAAGTGTGGAACAAAACACAAAACACTATAGTGGTAGAGGCTTGAGTTCCTCTCATTTTCTCCCCCAAGTAGCCTTGAGTGCTCTTGGTGGAGGTGGTAAGTTTCACTCCTCTCCTCTATTACTTGGTTGAGTAGCATAACACTATTTTGTAGTGCTTTAAGTGCTCTTTACTTCATTTCTAATTTTCTCTCTATCTATCTAGGTTGTCCATGGAGGTGGGAACACCAAAGCAAGGTCTGACTGAGGCAGGCCCCTATACAGCCACCCAACATTTCTCTCTCCTTCTTGTGTGCAAGTATTGAAGACACTCACGAGCTAGAAGCTTCATCACTCGCACAGTCGTAAGTCTTTCCCATCTTCTTATCTTTATCATTTACTCTTTACTTTATCTCAGTTATATCACTTTTTGTTATTTTATTGTATTCTATGGTTTTTAGCATTTGGAGTAAGAGTCGTCACTTAGCCATTTTTTGAGACATTCTCACTCTGGTCCATACAAGACGCCAACGCGCCTTTGGGACGCCAATGCATCGCGTTGTTATTCATTTTCTGTGTTGTCATCCTTTGGCCAAGAACTTGATAGTCTGTCCAAAAAATCTCTATGACCTGCTCTTTCGGATTCTGAAACTCTCGCCGTTGTTCCATTGAAGTAATATAGGGCAGTTCACCCCATGAGGCTCTCTGAGTGAAGAGAACTTGTGAGTAGCGAATCCCCCTATATCACAGGGGATTTGTGATATTTAATTAAATATTTAGAGTTATTTAATCAAATGAGAAGACATAGGAGTTTTAATTAAATAATTTATTATCTAATTAAATGGGATGAAAATTAGTAAGAAGGGGGATGAATTATTCCAATAAACTTGATTATTTGATTAATAGGAGAAAGTGATAAATTTAATTAAACAATTAGATTATTTAATTAAATAGTTAGGAAAGAGGTGATTTAAGAGGGAATGGTGTTAAAATTAAATTCAGACGCATAATATCAATTAGGACGATTTGAAGTGTCTACATATACAACACATATAACTTGTTACCAAACATTCCACCTACGAACTTATCATCAAAAATCCAAATGTTAACACAAAAGATTCAAGAGATACAAATAGGGAAAACAAAAAAATCATACACCATTCAAGATCTATGTCCCTACCCATTTGACAAAAGTATCATGATGGTACCATTTCCCCCTAACTTTGAAATGCCAAAGTTTGATAAATATAAAGGACATGGAAATCCTAAGGAACACATAAGATAATTCTATGTGGCTTGCATGGAAGTTTCATGTAACAATTCATACCTAATGCAACTTTTTTCACACAGTTTGGGTGGACAAGCAATTAAATGGTTCTCGCATCTACCTACAAGGATTAAAACATTCCAAGAAATTATAGACCAATTTGTATCATACTTTTCCTATAATATGGATGCAAAACTTAGCTTGGAGGAACTATACACTTTAAAACAAAACAAGGGAGAATCCTTTGCTTATTTCTTACAAAGATGGAGACACGAGGCAAGAAAATGCAAATGGTCAATACCCGAGGAACAACAAGTTGATTTTATGGTAGGAAATCTAAACATAAACCTTTCCTTTCAACTATGAATGAAATATGTATCAAATTTTGATGAACTTATATCCAAATGTCTAAAAATTGAATGAGCACTCATTACAAAGGGATCTATGCAAACTTATAACCAACCATCTAGTTCCAATGACAAACCTCGTATATGGACTAAAAAATAAGAACGTTACTAATGACGGTGTGGTGGATGCAAAATTTGTTATAAAATAACCTTATAACTCTCACACACAGTAAAATACCCAACAAAATATCCAAAATTCAACTCCTTCACAAGGGCCACCACGAAGACCTAACAATTCTCCTTGATGATAATTCACTCCCTTAGGGGATCCCATTGAAATAATCCTAAAGAAGTTGATCGAGTCAAAGAGCATTGAACTTCCTAAGCTTCACAATTATCCTGAACCCGAGATAAAACCCTCATGGTATAATGACAAATATTTTTGCCAATATCATAGAACAACAGGTCATAAAAGTCAAAATTGTATTAAACTCAAACATCTCATCCAAGACCTTATTAATCAAGGGGAAGTAAATGTCAATCAACAACATGGAAACAAATATTTAGGAATCTATAAAGATCCAATGCCTAATCATGGGAAGGCTAAAGATTTTGGAAAAAAAATTGAGCTATAACAATGTGAACCATACCTATGATAATGTAGGACATATCAGTACTACTCATTCTTCACAAGATGGGGAATTAGACATGTATCAAGATAATTTCTTAACATGTGATCAAGATCAATCAATAGTGTCTAGCAATGTTATATATCAAAATTGATGGCATTAAATATGTCTCAAATTGCAACATAACTCCCTCATATGACTTCATGATCAAACACATTGAAGAAGTCTCAAAGTGAAAAGAAACCTCCATCGCCTTATCCAAATCAATTAAGACTATCCAAGAAGCTTCCATCCATACTCCACCATCAACTCAAGGTTCATTTCAAGAATACAACCTCGAGTATAACAAAAGTTGATCTAAAACAAGTCAAGATCAAGATCCCATATCTCCAAAGCATTATCATGATCTAAATAGAATTTTTCCAATCTGTTAATAATGATTGCTCAGACATAAGTCAAGATGAAGAGTTCACTTCACCAAAATACTATCATGATCTAATGAGTATTTTCCAATCCATCCAAGATATCAAAAATTTGATGATCATGTTCATACACCAAACACTCTTACATCTACCCATGAGATGCTTGCTTTCGGTGGACACAGATGATCTTCCAAAACAAGAGTCTCCAACTCTCAACATCCTTATAAATGATCAAGCAATGGCAGAATTCACAAAAATTCAAAGTGACATTCCAGATATAGATCATGAAGAATATTCTTACATTGACTATGAATCATAAACATCTTTTGAAAATCAATCAAGATCCAATATTTCTACTACTAGTTTTAAAGATTCCTAGCAGAGCCTAGAGTAAGTAGCATCATGTTTTCAAGACAAATCATATTCAGTGACAATTTTTCAATGAATGCATTATCAAGGAAAAGGATTAGGCCTACATAAACATGGTATCTTAGAATCAGTACAAAAAGTCAACAGTCTTGAGCAGCAAGGTCTTGATTATTCAATAATCAAAGAATCTAATCATGTCAGCATAATACCGAGGGAAACTTTACCTAATGCAAACTATTGACATTTTTATTAAAAGTTAATTTTAAAAGGTAAAGGGTTCATAATAGCCTAAAAGAATGGAAATAGGGGAAAATAAATAAAAATTCTCAAGTATAGGCATCAAAAGTAGGAAAGGGAGGTTCCAATTTTTTCTTTCTTTCACCCACATAACAAAAAAATTGGTTTTTTCAGCTTAATGGTGTTGAAGAGTTACATGGAGCAGTTTCTTCACATTTCAAAAAATAAAATGGAGAATGTAATATGTTGCAAGAGATTGGAAGGAGATTCTCCATGTTTTAGAGACCCAAGTGTAGAGATGGCACATTGAAAAATTCTAGAGCAATGAAACATTACATGGAAATCAAGAATGGTGAGCAAGTTGATTGTCTTTTGGTTGCCTTTATTGTGAAGAGCTTCCTCTCCTATTTTATTTTAGTCACTTGTTGTTACTAAGGTTCAATAAAACCATGTGCAATGGTTGTCATCTTCTTGGTTTTGTCTCTGTTATAAAGACACGATATGGTAACATCACATTCATTGTTTTGGTCAATATTTTCCTAAGGGTTTTGTGAGAACATTGTTAGGATCTATTATCTAAACTTCAAGGTTTGTGTCTTTGTTATAAATACCCTATGGTTAAATGATTTCTCCTACCATACAAATTTTTCCATCAAAAGACAAAGGGGTATCAAATGCATAGGATAGTGTACTGTAGGAAAAGTATCCCTTTTTCACACTTAATTTGGAAATAATTAATAATAAAATGAGCTTAATTATGCCTTAATTTAGTTTTGTAATATGTTTTTCATATTCACATTAAGTTTAGGGCCCTTTTAAATTAAATGGACTTAATTGTGCCTTATTTTTGGTGTTGTAAGGTGTACCTTTACACTTTCACATTAATCTAGGGCTTTATTAATTGATTGAGGCTAATTTTCCTTAATTGGCCCCTTTAATTCAAATCCAAGCCTAATTAAATGTAATTTTTGAGGGATAAAACCCGACATTCATAAATTCCATTACACAACACTTAACTTTAGAAGATGTGTGTCCTAGGTAAGTGACCTAGGACCCATTTACCATAGGGTGAATGGGTCCTCACTTAGACCTAGGACCCTAATTTAAACTATGTTTATAACTAAGCAATGTGTCCTAGGTAAGTGGCTTAGGACCCATTCGCCATGGGGTGAATGGGTCCTCACTTAGACCTAGGACCCCCCTTTAAAATATGTTTTTGGTAGTATTTTAATGATTTCAAATCCACAATTCAATGTCGACTTGTGATATTTGAATTTCGGGAATTAATCTTAAGATATGTATAACTAAGAGGTTATTTCACTATGTTTCACCTAGAAGATTTCATGCAATCCAAGGATATTCAAGAGATCATTATTAGAGAAATTCAAGAGCATTTTCAAGGTATTCAAGAGCATATTTGAAGAAGATTATTACAGCAATCAAGATTCCTTTCATCATGTCAAAGATTTGTTGCATCATGCATGTTATTTAAGCTAATATGGTGATGTAGTGTTCAAGGTCTAATCAAGCATATCAAAGGCATTGTTTCTAATCAAGTTTCATGATCAAGATCTACATCCATTGAAGCCAATTCATGCAAGTTGCAGACCTAGAATCCAAGGTTCAAATAAGGTTTGCTGAGTTGTTGCACATTGTTGTTCATTCATCATTCCTTCATGCTTTTCTATTACATTTCAAGGTTTAATTACCAAAATGAGGTTTGACCAAGATGAAGCCCCATTCACCTAACAAACAACATTTATCTCTCTTTGATGTGTGATTGCATATTTTAGGTGAAAGATCTATTGAAGAACAAAAGTTGAAAAGTTGTCAAAGTTGTCACCATTGTTGCAATTTCATAGAAATTGACCTACAAGATTTATTTTCGACTTTCTAACTACAAGATTTGAGAATCTAGGAGTGCAGATACAAGAGAAAAAAACCCAGAAACAGATTTTCTAGAGCCCTAGCTAGGACGCATTCACCATAGGGAGAATGAGTCCTCGATAAGCCATGAAAAAGAACTTTTTACAAAAGGTACACAATGTTAATCCCTTCCAAACTCTCCCTAAATTTTGTAGGTTCCATCAGTATTATGTTTAATCTTCTAAATTCACTTTATAGCTTACAATTTTGATTTTATTTGCTATTTTTAATCTTTCTCCCCAAAGTGCTATTTGATGTAGACCCCCTTGCAAAAAAAGGGAAATTAGAATATTCTCTCATTGAGTTGACTCACATAAGGGTTGTAACTAAATTCTTTGTGTGGATCTCATTTCCTAATGAAAGTAGAAGAATAAGACCCCATTTCCCTCTTTGGATCCACTTTTCCATTTTGGGAAACTCCCCCGCCCTATTTTCTTTGTTTCATTTTGGTGAACCCGACCTTGTACAACAACATTTCTAAAAATTGGAGTCATTTTAACCCTAGATCTAAGTTTTGCAATAGATTGTATTAGGTTTGCATTAGTTGCATTACATTTAGGGTTCTTTAAATATTTCATTATATTGCATTGCATATAGGGGTTCAAATTGCATTTTTTGCATTGTTTAAATTTGAAAAAAATTTAAAATTGTATGCATATTACATTAATTTTGCATAGTGTTTGCATATTAGTGTATTTTTTATCATTCACATTAAAAAATTGAGACAAAACTGCATTTCAAAAAATGTCATATAATTCATCATTTTTCATTAGTTTTACTTGCATTTACACATCAAAATTTAGAAATTTTTGTTACAGAAATACCAGTTTGAGTCCTAGAATAGAGAACACATCTAATGACTTAGAAATTTCATTTTTTAATTTTAAAAAACCTTGTATCATGACCAATTTTCCCTTTGGCGAATGATTCCTTGGAGGCCTACAAAAACCAACTTTTTTGAGCTTTTTTGTGGTTTTTTGCATTTCCTAGGCTTGTTGGTAACCTGTAGTATCAGTCTGGAAAGTTTCAAAATTTTATATTTTATGCATCTAGGTCTAAACATCAATTTAGTGTAGTCATTTTTAAATCATTCCAAAATCATTTTAGTAGCAAAAATCATCACAACATTTTTGAAGCATTGCATAAGTTAGATAGCTTACTTTTTCATGTTAGCATGTTTCCTGTTAAGAGATGTGGTTTTGATATGGTTAAGAATAGATTGCATAAGTACAACATCCTCTCTTATGAGTTCATTGTAGAGCACAGAAATGAGATCATTAAGAAACATTTTATCCATCCTTCCACTATATTTCCTAGTTATGAGAACATCTTAGAGTAAGAGAATCAAACCATTGACACAATCCTTAATATCACCTTGCCTATCCCTCACTCAAGCCATACTATCTCTCCCATTTGGAGGATGATATGATACAAGAGGATACAAGCATAGATAATCATGAAAACCATAATTATTCTTCTCTCGATACCTCTCCTATTGGCGACGAAGGTATCTCAAGGTGAAAGAAGATACAATCATTGAGAATCATGAAAGTCTTGTTTGTCCCTCCTCCTCCCCCTTGGGAAGATATTATGAGACAAGAAGATGAGATCATTGACACATTTCTTAATATTAATTTACCTAGTCTTTATTCATCTCCCAACACCTCCCCTACTTGTGAGAATTCTTTAGTGAAAGAGGATACAATCATGGACAATCATGAAAATCACATTTGTGAGGAGGATATGTTGGTGTAAAGAGATCCAATGATTAAGAATCCAACCTCTCCTACTTGGGAATACATTATAAGACATGGGTATGTAATCATAGATAACAATGACAATCAATTTTTTTCTTCTCTTAATATCTCTCCTTGTGAAGATGATAGTTTTGTGTTTGACAATACACTTATTGAGAGTCATGAGAATCATGTTTCTTCCTTCCCTAATGCTCCTACCATTTGGAAAGATCTATTTGAATGAAAAAAGTCCAATCATTGGTAAGCATAGAACTCATAGTTGTTATTCTCTTTATGCCTCTCCTACTTGTGTTGGAGTAATCTTACAAAATACAACCATGGAATGTAACCAACATCTTGTTTTCTCGTCTCCTAAAGACACTCCTACAAGGGTAGATATTATGGTGCAACCGAATGATAGAATTGATGCATGTCTTTCAAACAATAGTAATATGGCTTCCTTAGATGAAGATGATGAAGTGACATTAGACTCCCCTTCACTAAGAGATCATGAATAAGGACAATTATTTTGATGTTATGCACATTAGATATCCCTTGAAGCAATATCCTAAGCCTGAACTTATCATTTATCCACCTAAGACCGAACTTATCATTTATCTACCCTCACAACAACTACAAGTTCAAAATGAGCCTGTGCTTATCTTAGAACCACCTACAAGGAAACTTGATAATGATAATGTTTCATAGCAACCAAGTTATAATACCATTTCTCATACATATAACACAAGGAACAATTTGCAACCAATATGGAAAACTCCAACATCCCTCCCATTACCTCAACCTATCTTGCCTAGTGCTCCCTGTTTTCCTTTACAAAGTGGAAAGGAATATGATCTTATTAAACAATTTAAAAATAATCTTGATAAGATATCCTTATGGGACCTTATTCAAGCTTCACCTAGTTATCATAACATGCTTCAAAGTGATTTACAACAAGTTCCTACCCCTCCTAGTGTGCAACCAAATGATGTGGCAGCCCAAATTCAAACTATAACTCTAGTCAACTTAGACATTACTTTCCATCAAGATGAGTTACCTCCATTAGAAGAGAAAAAAAATTTCATGATAATAGCTCTACATAATTAGATTGGGATAAAGAGAACCCTTGTTGATAGTACATCTTCCCTTAATGTATGTAGTATAAACCTTTTGGACAAGATTAAAGCAAAAAAAAGGCAAATTCAACCTGACTCTTTATCTATTCATGGGTTCAATAACATAGGAAAAAAACCACTTGGTGTGATTACATTACCTATTAAAGTTGGAAAGGTTACATTGTAAACTCCTATCCATGTTATGCCTCACAATCTTTCATATAATCTTCTTTTACTAAGGCCATGGATTCATGCAATGAATGGGGTGCCTTCTACTATTCATCATAACATAAAGTATGTCTACAACAACAAAGTGTATACAATCAACACCTACCCTCAACCAAATAGAGAAAAATAAGGAAAATCCTTTGAAAACACTGACACCAACTACACAAGTGGAACCCATGCAAGAGAAAGAAAAAGAGAAGCATATTGAAGAAGTTACAAAGTTATTGGAAGATGATTGAGGTTCCTTAGATTTCACACCTACATTCATGGGAGAATACAAGATCATAACAAAAGATTCTGAAAAGGGAAATGAAAACTGGTAATGTCAACACAAAATTCAAATGCATCCACCTCAATCACTTTAGAAGAATAAGTAAATTACTGATCCAGGTGGATCCTGGAAAACTTGAAAATTTCACAATCTCATAATCTCATGAACTAGCATCATCACGCAGAGCTCACTGACATGGTCCTGACGCAACTTGAACGGGCTCAGGAGTTCATATGCAAAAGTTATACGCAGTCAAAGATCCGGTCAAACAGGTGAATCAAGTATTCTAAAAGGTAGAAAATTGATCATCTCAAAATGAGACAAACATGACACCAAGTTGTAGAGCCCATCGCGCTAATTCCAGAACTATATTCAGTTTCAAAAATAGAGTCTGTATGAGCAAAATAGAGTCGGTCAAAGTTTGCAGATAAAAGGAGTTGACCAGTCAAAATGATGACGTCAGCATGATGACGTGGCATGCTAACAAGGCAGGCAGATGACATGGACCAATCACAGGTTGACACGTGTCAATCAATAACAATTTGTACAATGACGAGGCATCAACGTGGTCCGATGGCAGGCTAACACGTGGCAGTCTGTGATCAATCAACAATTGATAGGTGGCATCACCTAGGTTTGACATGTGGCATTGGCGGCTAAGTCAAAATTGGCATCAACATATGAGTAAAATAGAGCCAGTCAAAGTTTGCAGACAAAAGAAGTTGACCAGTCAAAATGATGACATCAGCATGATGACGTGGCATGCTGACAAGGCAGGTGGATGACATGGACTAATCACAGGTTGACACGTGTCATCCAATAACAATTTGTACAATGAGGAGGAATCAATGTGGTCTGATGGCAGGCTAACACGTGGCAGTCTGCGATCAATCAACAATTGACAGGTGGCATCACCTAGGCTTGACATGTGGCATTGGCGGCTAAGTCAAAATTGATTTAATGAGGCAATGGAGTTTGAACCTATGACCTCCTTCATGCTAATTTCAAACCCCACCACTGGGCCACATATCTTCTTTATGAATTATTGTGGGAGTAGTTTTATTTGAATAGTCAATAAAGCTATTTTTGGGAATATACAAGATTCGAACCCCTTCCCTCCTACAAATCCGCCCAACTACCATATATTGTCTGGCAAGATTTTAGGGAAGTCTCCCTTGTCTTTAGGGAAAAAACTTAAAAGGAGGAGAGGATGGTGGGATCACCACCCACCATTTTCTCTAAGAGATTTAATTGCTTTTTCAAAGCCTTAGAATAAGGCTAAATCCCTTTTTCCTAGAGGCCTAAATTATCCCATATTTTTAGAGGCCTAGAATATTTTTCTTTACACGGAAATATTAGGAATAGTATTCCTAAATTAAGGGGTCAAATAAAACCTTACATAAAATATTCCCTAAATAATAGAGAATAAATCCATTCGTAACCATTCAAATGGAAAGAGAATTATTTTGAGGGGATATTATCCTTCCAAAAATTGTTAAAGGGGGATATTATTGAATTTTTTTCTTGTAATAGGAGATATGGGTATATTTGCAAATAATATGGTTTTAGCCCATATTAGCAAATAAATTTGTATAAAAGGGGGAGAGTTTTGGCTTGAAAATAAGCAATTCTACTTGAAGAAATAATTCCTTTGTGAGAGTTGAATTCTTTTTGAGAGGAAGAATTGCAAGGTGTTGTGATACACCAAAATTGTAAAAGTGAGAGATTGTGAGGAATTTTGTGCAGGTTTTTGAAGCTTGAATATTGTAAGAAGGAATCTTTAGGTGCTTGGTGATATTAATAAAAACTGTCCAACATTGAGAAGTAAACCCGGAGATGTAGTCTTGATTGGACGAACTCCGTTATCAACTTGAGTCTGATTCTTCTATCTCCTGTCTTATTATTCTTCCATCTCCTGTCTTACATTCTCTCTAATTTCTTTCCAGTATTTTCAATTTGGCATTTAAATTCTAATTACATCTTAGTAATTAGTTAATTTCATTGAGTTTTGTAAAGGATTAAGTGAACTTAGTCTATAATTTCAACGGTTAAACAACATAATCACGCAATTCTGTCTGGATCACAGAAAAATTGTAATTAGGATTATTTTGCAAGTTATTTTGTAAACCTCTAATTACAGATCAATTACACAACTTTGATGAAGTTGATTATGAACAACCACTGAATCCAAAAGAAATGAAAAATATTTATGGAAGAGGTTATGAACTTATGAAATAACTTGGGTATAGTGGAAAAGGATGTGGTGCTAGAGAACAAGGTATTTGTGTCCCTATAGAGCCTAACACACAAGAAACAACTAATGGTCTTGGTTATCATCCATCAAAAGAAACAAAAGCATCAAACAAGACTTCACTCAATATCAACACTTTTGTACAAAGGATTCTTCTAAGCCAGCTTTAACTTTGGTGTATCTTGAACTAATAGAAACTAGCGGTCTTGGTTATTGCCCTTTGAAAGAAATGAAAGAATTAAAGAAATCTTCACCTAATATCAATTTCATCATGCAAAACACTAGCATGTTTGGATTTTGTTAGATTTTACACCCTCCTTTCAAGAAGAGTAAAAAATATCACAATCTAAAGAGTCTTGTGTAAGTATGACACCTTGTACTAAGCAAGAGATATCTTTGTCACAAAATAAAGGAACATCTACTATTGATCAAGAGAGTATCTTATTGAGACTCCTCCAAGATCATTTGATACCTCTCCCTCCAAGAACATGAAATAAATTTTACAACAAGAGTTCATTTTGTGCATATCATAGATTTCATGGTCATTCTACTAATGAATGTAAGGCTTTGGGTGATAAAATTCAACATCTTAAGGATTGTGGTGCTCTTCCTTGTGTTGAAGCACCCAGTTCCTCTAATTGATACTAGTTTCATGTTTCTCATCAACCATCTTGGCTCATACTTGTCTTGCACTAAGTGGGGTCAAGGGGGTTAGGTAGCCTTGTCCTCGTATGACACTTGTTGTTGTCTCTTTTGGCTAGTTGACCACCTTCCATGTATATATAAGAGCAATCTTGGGATGTGGATGAAAAATCTTAAGTTGGCTTGCATGTGACATACTTTTCTTTCTATGTTATCTTTAGTACTGGGGGCAACCCCTTATTCATGATGTAGCTTCATTTCAAAACATATGACTTGGCATAGGGATTTCCAAATAATCTCTCATGTCTTCTTCTACTTTAAAGTGAATTTCTCACAACAATAGTGTTAGCAATCACTTTAAAGTGGGGGCATACATCGACACTCATGTTTCACTATGTAATTTTCTTACTTCTTATGATGCATCCTTTTCTTGGTAGTGTCATTAAGTTTGATTTCCTCTAAGAGCGGGATATTTATTTGACTTGTCCTCTCTTGGAGACATTAGGCACAATGTTCCCTAAGAAGAGACCTTACACAAACTAAGCAAAGATCCCTTTGAACAAAAACCTTTACATGCATGTTGTTCATAAGCTCGAAGTTTCATTTTGTGGTGCCCTATTGAAGTTATCAGAGGGATAGATTTGGTATGGTTAGTATGATAAGAAGCCCAGATAGAGGCATGAATTTCTCACTTAGCCACTTTTTGGGGGCTCACCTAGTGGACAACCAGAGTTTCTACTGGCCCTTGTGAGTGTATTTTCCAAAGGCCACCTAGCATAACACAACTTTCTTGCTTGTGGAGCCATGTATTTCTCTCTTCTCTTCGCTTTAACTTTAATAGTGCATGATTGTGTATCTTTCTCATTGTTTCATACATGAGTGTCTTGAATTTCTAATTTAGTGTGAGTTTGAAATGGGGCCATACTCTCACTAAAGTGGGGGAAAAATGTAGTGTAGGAAAAAGTATCCCTTTTTCACACTTAATTTGTAAATAATTAATAATAAAATGAGCTTAATTATGCCTTAATTTAGTGTTGTAATATGTTTTTCATATTCACATTAATTTTAGGGCCCTTTTAAATTAAATGGACTTAATTGTGCCTTATTTTTGGTGTTGTGAGGTGTACCTTTACACTTTCACATTAATCTAGGACTTTATTAATTGATTGAGGTTAATTTTCCTTAATTGGCCCCTTTAATTCAAATCCAAGCCTAATTAAATGCAATTTCTAAGGGATAAAACCTAACATTCATAAATTCCATTACACAACATTTAAAAATTTGGAAGATGTTGTCCTAGGTAAGTTGCCTAGGACCCATTCACCATAGGGAAAATGGGTCCTCACTTAGACCTAGGACCCTAATTTAAACTATGTTTAACACTAAGCAATGTGTGTCCTAGGTAAGTGGCCTAGGACCCATTCACCATGGGGTGAATGGTTCCTCACTTAGACCTAGGACCCCCCTTTCAAATATGTTTTTGGTGGTATTTTAATGATTTCAAATCCACAATTCAATGTCGGCTTGTGATATTTGAATTTCAGGAATTAGTCTTAAGATATGTATAAATAAGAGGTTATTTCATTGTTTCACCTAGAAGAATTCATGCAAGCCAAGGATATTTAAGAGAGCATTATTAGATAAATTAAAGAGCATTTTCAAGGCATTCAAGGGAAGATTTGAAGAAGATTATTGCTACAATCAAGATTCCTCTCATCATAAAAAATATTTGTTGCATCATGCATGTTGTTTGAGCTAATATGGTGATGTAGTGTTCAAGGTCTAATCAAGCATATCAAAGACATTGTTTCTAATCAAGTTTCATGATCAATATCTACATCTATTAAATCCAATTCATGCAAGTTGTAGACCTACAATCCAAGATTCAAATAAGGTTTGGTGAGTTGTTGCACATTGTTGTTCATTCATCATTCCTTCATGCTTTTCTATTTCATTTCAAGGTTTAATTACCAAAATAGGGTTTGACCAAGGAAAACCCCACATTCACCTAACAAACAACATTTTCTCTCTCTTTGATGTGTGATTGCAAATTTAACGTGAAAGATCTATTGGAGAACAAAAATTGCAAAGTTGTCAAAGTTGTCACCATTGTTGCAATTTCACATAAATTGACCTACAAAATTTATTTTTGGCTTTCCAATTGTGAGATTCAAGAATATGAGAGTGTAAACACATGAGAACAAAACCTAGAAACATATTTTTCAGAGCCCTAGCTAGGACCCATGCCCCATAGTGTGAATGAGTCCTCAATAAGCCATGAAAAACACTTTTTGCAAAAGGTATACATTGTTTATCCCTTCCAAACTCTCCCTAAAGTCTGTAGGTTCCATAAATATTATGTTTAAGCTTCTAAATGCACTTTATAGCTTGCAATTTGGAGTTTATTTGCTATTTTTAATGTTTCTCCCCAAAATCTTGTTTGATCTAGACCCATGTCCTTGCAAAAAAAAGGAAATTAGAAGATTCACTCATTGAGTTGACTCACTTAAGGCTTGTAAGTCAATTCTTTGTGTGGATCTCATTTCCTAATGAAAGTAGAAGAATAGGACCCCATTTCCCTCTTTGGATCAACTTTTCCATTTTGGGAAACTCCCCCACCCTATTTTTCTTTGTTTCAAATAGTTTTTTGAAAAGATCTGCCATTAAGAGTAGAATTTTTTCCAAAAGGATGAGGTAAAAAAATGATTAAAGCATGGATTTCATTTCTCAAGCTTCCACTCACTATTGAGGTGTACAAGAAGGCTTTGGCTAACTTGCATAAAAATAATGGCTTAGGCATATTTAGCTACAACATTTGCAAAGAAGATCACTGAGAAATGGAAGAAGTGGAAGGAATTGAAACAAAGTTTAAAGTTAAAGACAACACCAAAGAGACAGAGAAAACATAAAATGATAGAGCCATGAATAGTGTCATGATCAAGAGGATACAATGCTCAAACAAGAACAGTTATGCTTATTTATGACAAGGGATTTATGAATCAATAGAGTCATGAAAGGGAAATCACATGGCAGTCTAGGGAAAGTTGGGTACATATGAATAAAGCTTCCATACATTTGACAAGAGTAGCATCACAAAGTAGTAAGATAGTGCAGGATAGTGAATAAGTCTTCAAAGGATAAGAGGATATGATCAAAGGACTAAAGTAATTGCATCAAACCTAGATTGAAGTTTGATCAAAGTATCCCAAAGGGGTAGTGTTGAGCATTAATATCATGATAGAGGGTGCATAGCAAACCATGTTGTACCCTATCAAAGTGAAAAAGGGTAGCACTATCTTGTGCAGATTTTGTTGTGATAAATCTAGTATACAAGGATAAAATATTTCAAAAAAAATTAGAAAGAGGATTTAAAGACATTACTAAAAGTTGATAGTCAAAGCAAGAAAAGCAAGTGTGACAATGAAAGGAAGGTGTGAAGATAGATACGAATGAGAAGGTAGGCATTTTGACAAAGATCATAGCCATAGAGGACAAAGCTATGAGTGTTCCTTAGTAAGAAAAAGTTAATAGGATACACAAATACAAAATTACAAGCCTGCCTTGAAAATTTATAGTAGGCAACCTTAGAAGACCTTATCAACATGGATACTAGACCAAAATAAGAGCAGATCAAGAATAGGCAGTTCAAAGGATAGTAAAGAACCGCATAGTTTTCAGTTTTCTTTGGTGTTTCTTGTCAACAAAAAATGGCACTTGATCATCCACACCATACAATATTTCAGCTTCTAGATTTGGCCAATGGAGACCATATCAAAGACAAACAAGGAAGTAATTAGAGTGTATTTGTGATTGACTTGGAAAAAAATCATGTTGCAAAGGACCTTTTGAATGACCTTTCATCTCATCACTGGGAGCTTATTCAATAGATGAGGTAAATGGTAGAGATATACATCAAACAAAGCAAAACTCAGAAGCACATTTTTATAATATGATGATGATGATGTGTGAGGACATGAAGATGTTCTTATGGATATATTTGCAAGTGTATATCATTAGTGACTTATGAAGAACCTATAGACTATGAATTGTTGATAAGGAAGATTGAAAGGCTAACAATTTAATCATAATATGTGTAGCCCATAGGCAGGTCATAGAGATCAAAAGTACCAAGACAATCACAAAATTCCTCAAGTGAAAGATGATAGAGCATATGAAATAAGATTAGGTCACCATAGCAATACAATATGCTAGAGTGTAAAGATAGTGACCTCAACATAGCACTCAATACAATGGAATTGCATGTAAAAGAAATAACTACCAAGCTATGAAGGGTAAACTCAAGAGAAACAAAATATGATAGTCTCAAGAGGAAGACAATAGCAAGCTACAATGAACAAATGAGAGTAAGGGGAATAAATGTCATTATGGCAGTCATGAAGACCTCCATATTAGGTTTGTGCATAAGCAAGCATAGTTTGGGAAACATTTTTATGGGTTTTAAATGAAGAGAATCCTAGATAAGATGTTAAACCTTTGTTTCCTCAAGAATCTTACCAACGTTGTTCAAAAGCATCATCATTTTTCAAGTATAAAATCCTAGGAGGAAGATTTGTCAAAAAAAGAGTAGCATAGTAGAGTCAAGGAAGGTTGATGTACGTTCAATGCCCTTGTTTGGATTTATAGAGTTAAGGTTTTTATTACATATAGTGATAAAGGATAGATATGGTAGCCTCAAGGTAAAGGATAAGCAATCCAAGTAGGTAAAGTATAAGCACTCCAAGCATCAAAATTTTAATAACATTCAAACTTCAAAACATGAGAGCCATCAAGATTGTCACAGGACAACCATGTTGAATTAAGACAAGTGAGAATAGAATGTACAAATTCATTACTTTTACTTGGACCTAGAGATGAGGTTATTTTATCCTTTATTAATATGAGGTCATAGAAAGATGAAGCCATAAAAGGGGAATTCTATGCTATAGAAGATAGCCACCATAGTCATCAAGAGACATCAAATTCAAAGACAATCAATATACCATTGTAGCAAGTTAATTTCTTAATTTAAGTGTCAAGTGTTATACTTATCTTGACAATGAGCAAGTGCAAGGTGATAAGGTCATAGAATATGTTATGAAAATGTTGAGAAAAGGTCAGAGAGTTAAGAGGAGATGGTAGTTCATAGAAGGTGCCAAATGATTTGATCATTAGTGGCAGACTTCAAGCCCCAGATGATAGATAGGATAGAAAAGTTTGGAAATATGAATCATGAAGGATTTATAGAATGGTTATAGCCACATGACCTTGGGATGATGATGGAAATTTAACAAAGTTGGGAGAAATTATGAGTGATTTTTCAGTGGATCTGTAGATGTCCTAAATGATGGTTTTCGACTCTAAATTTGACTGCTCCAATGAAATTCTCTCCATTTTTACAATGCTTTCAGATAACTATAGTTTTGATGTTATGTAAGTCATCTACCTATTCAATGAAAATCAACTTAATTTGTGTGAAAATGACAGTGGAAAATGCTTTTTCATTGTCTGTATCAATATACTATTAGTATAAAGATATTTTGTATCAAAGGGATAGGTAATTTCTAGTGCTTGTTAGAGGTAGCTAAATTGTATACAAATATGCACTTTCTAGAGTTAAGACCAAATATCTTGAAGCTTGAGCTCTAGGATTGAATACACTAGTTGCATAGATACAAGTAAAGAAAGACATTGATTTCAATATTGCATCTAATACTTTCATTTTAGTATACAATCCTATCAATCAAGGGTAGTATCATATAATGAAGATGGAGCTATGATAGGTGAATGTGAACCTACAATAACAATCACTCAAGAGGCTAATCTATAGATCTAGTGATGAGAACATTAATAGAAGGAATAGTATACAGACTAGAAAAAGGTAACATGCCAGCTATTATGACAAGATATAGTGAAAATATGATAAGTTTTAATCAATCATGTGTACAGGGTATAATGAGAAGTAAGGAAGGATTCTTTCAAAAGTTACCATGAGGCTATTGAATCTATCCATAGAGTACAAGTTGCTAGAGTAGGTCTGAGAGATCGTGTAAAATCATTACCACACTATCATCAATTACATCAACCTTGTGTTTACAAGACACACCATTGGACTGAGGTGCAAGGACAACAAGAGAGACCTTTTTCCATTCAAACTAAAGTGACAACCAAAGGTTTGTATGCATGAAAGTGGGGCAATCAAATGGTGATCATAAAACCTTTAAAATAAAATGCTAGTCATAACTTGTTAATAACCTATGGATATTAATGGCAGTGATGAGTGCTTTGTGAGTCTATTATGATGATAATAGTGTGATGATGATTCTTAGGTCAACAATAATGTAGATCATTCTACCATCCTATCATTAGAGAAAGAAGTTTGACATGCATTTAAAGGAAGAGTTTAAAGAATTGCTTAAGAGACAAAGGAAATATAAAAATATGGACAATGCCCAGGCTTGAAAGGAAGATTAAATGATGAGATATAGTGGATAGGCTTGATCAAAGTAGTTTTGGTAGCATAGTTAACATAGATAGCCTTTCAATGGTGTATGCAAGCTTAACAGTGTAAACATGTCATAGAGGGTTGCAACACTTGGACAGTGATCTTCAAACCAAAAGGCATGATAATGTGATGATTCCTATATGGTGAGAAGAGTAGAAGGTAAGTGGGAAACCTACAGTCATAGTTTGTAGTATCATGATAGAGAGAATCTACATTGAGGACAATCTATAAAGAGATCAACAACATGAGACAAGTGCCAATGTATTAGCCTTGAAAGAATATCTTGTACCCTCATAGGAGACTTGTGACTACTTCAACCTTTTTTTGCATGCCCTATGAACTTGGAGAGGAAGTTTCCAATAGTTATGAGTTAAATGAGCATTCATAACTTCTTTTCATATATTTATGAGCATTTGGAGGACATCTAGGGCAGTTTGGTGAGTTGTGCAATTGGTTGATAGAATATAGGAGGTAGTTTTGACTTAGTTTGGAGTACCCACAAGCATCTAGGAGTTGTTTAAGGATCCTCGATGGTAGACAAGGTCAAGGCAGGAATTTTTCATCATTTAAACACCTTTTTGGAGCTTTTTAAGGGGTTGCAAAGTAGGGATATCTATTTTGGATGCCCAAGGAGGTTTGACCCAGCCAACTAAAGTGAAGAATTATTTTTTTCTCCTCTACACATGTTCCTATTTTGTAGCAAGCTGTTGAGCAACTTATAAGCAAGCCTAAGGGTAGTTTTTTCTCTAGTTCTTTTTGCTCTTAGTTGTTGTATTGTAACTTTTTGAAGGTTCTTTCAAGCTGGGATAGCATTGTAACTCAATTTTCAGACTTATATAGCTATAACACTTCTTTTTATCAATGAAATACAAGTATTTTTCCTTATCTAATATGTTCTTTGTGTGCAAATATAATTGATTGATGTATTTTCTATGATTTCATATAAATCCTCAATGTATGTCTCATTTCTTCATCACCTTTTGTAGAGATATGTATACCTTTTGCAATTCATAGGTTATGACATTAGTTTGAACAATTTCTAATTGTGATAATATATTTTTTCCTTTTAGGATTGAGCAAAACTTCATCTTTCCTATGAATTACTGATGTATAAGTATGCATAAACCTGAGTTGTGCATGAAACAACTTGTTCATTTAATCATGATGTAAGTCCAAATATTAGAGTAGGTGTGAAATCATTTTGGTGCATCACCTTTTTAGGTCAAAGGTTTCATTTCATGTTTTATTTTTACTATTTTCTCTACAAACAACAATGGCATAGGTTAGGTTAGGTGAAGTTCCAAGGGAACCAACCCACTCTAGAGGTTAATCTCCACCATCTGAGCCAACACTTAGGGAGATCATCCCACGTTTCACAAGGTGGTTGAGTGATTCTATCAGCTCATCAAGGGTGCACACTTTAGTGACAACACAAACATAAACATGGGGAGCGTAAAGAGTTCTTATGATAAAACTAATACCAACACTTCAATCATCCATGTCATGAATCATCATCCTCTCATCTTCCCATTCACTAATTGGGACCAACAAAAAAGAAGAATATTTCCAAAATAAAAGAACAAGTCATTGAAGAAAAAGAATCGACAAATCAAGATGGACACATAAAATTTAAATGTATTCCAAAGCAAAAGAAAGAAAACAATCCCTATCAAACTCCATTAGTCAAAAAAACTATGGGGAAAAATAAAAAGGGAACTTCATCCATCAAAGATGTCCACTGATGCAAAAGAAGGCTTCAAGAGTGACATACAAATTATATCAAGAAGTTGGTCATAATTCCACTTGGAATTTCATATCCACCTTTCATTTCTTATCATCCCAAGTTTGGAAAATCATAGATTCAAAACTATTGACCAATCTGTATGCATCTCATATGCCTCATTACATTTTTCCATCCACTTCGACATCCATGATATCCAAATCGTGCATTAACCATGTCTTGGCAATAACTCTTTATCATAAGGACTCTAAGTAAATTCTATCATAATGTGCACATCTAGGTGAAGTTAAATTTGGTATTGACAAAGATAAGAACATTCAGGGGTTACATTCAAGCACCTGTATCTTGGAAAATTAGCTCCTCAAGCAAGATATCATTGGAACATCATGAAAATAATTCATTTACATTAGCACCACCAGGTGGCTGGCATAAAACATCCCAAAATCCTAAAAATCCCATATCATAAAAAATTAAAAAAATCAAGAAAACAATAAAGAGAAAAATTGTCCTCCAATGAAAACCACGTCGGTGGTGCTTTGGACAAGTACCATGATGAAAACCTAGAAAATAGGAATCATGAGTAGAAATGAGCATCTACGTGCACCATTTTAGGTGGAAGCATCTCATCCCCTTCATAATAAATCTAGCGTTTCATCCACCATCCATCCAACCCATCTTTCATCCAAATCTATGAAATTATCTTGACCTTGACAAAGGTTTGGGGTCCACTTCAACCTTGCTTATGGAAAAATCTTGACATGGTCATTGGCATTGATCCTATGCAATCCCATATCCTATATCTAATACTATCCTGATAATCATGATCTATCCTATCACAAGGAAATCCTTCACATATATAGCCAACCATCATCTTGATTTATGTGTTTGTTCACGTAATCCCAAACATTGTTAGACACTAGGGGAAGGAACTTACATAATGCTTCAAATAAATCTAGATCCATGTCCTATATCTCGCGATATGAACATTGTGATCTAGGTATCATTCAAAAAATCCAAAAATATTTAAAACTTTTCAAAATCCAAAAACATCCAAAAAACTTCAAAATTTCAAAAAAATCCAAAACATTGCAAATCAAAAAACCCAAAAACATTCAAATAAGCTCAAATCTCCATAAGAACATACATAAAACACCAAAATCCCAAACAAAATTATCCAAGTCCAATAATCAAACTATGAAGCCTCTACACAATTACATAGGCAAGGCCATCTCTAATGAGCCCTCGAGGCATAGGTTTATCCCTTGGGTCTTGTTCTCCTAGTCAAAACGTTCAAAAATTTCCAAATAACCTAAAATCTTCAAAATATCTAGATAAAACAAAATACCAAAACAGCCTCAAATATCCTCACAAACACAAAAACATTTAGATATCCAAAAACTTAAAACATTCAAAATATTCAAATTCCAAAAATAGCCTCAAATCATTAAAAACATTGAAATATGCCAAAAATAGCAAAATAACCCATCCCATTTCATTCTCACTTGCAATAAACTTGTCATTCATAATAAACTCAGTGTCATATCCACCTTTGACAAAACAAATAGAAACAAGTACAACAATTATCTAAAAACACAAACTTAAACTCAAAATCAAAAATCTTGATCATTACCAAACATGTTAGTTAAACATCATATCAACAACCTATCAAACATCTACAACCAATCACCATCCAATGCATTTCTTATAGATAGATCTTTTCTATAATAAACATCATTTCAAATATCAACCTAAAACAAAACCCTTTGGCAAGAGATATGATGACATTGACATTTTTTGTCACTTTGATCTTTTCATTTGATTTATCTTATTGTTCTATTTTAATGATCTCTTGAGGATATCTAAACATTTTTTGGAGGGAAAGGAATGGGGCATTGATCATTTCTTTTGTATGTTGTGCTTGTTGGATATTCTTGTAATACGACCTTGGTGAATACTTTCCTTGCATGTGCAGAGATAATCTCAAGTAAAATAATGGCTAGGAGATATCAGGTTCTTCATACCTTTTATGTATTAGTCTCAATACTTTGAAGGCTTCATTCTCTCACATGATAAAACAAGGTTTTCATATGTCAGGTAAGAATAAGGATACTTCGTTCTATTTGTGTAGTGTAGGAAATTGTATATCCTTTATAATTTCACACTTTGTTTGGGTCCCTTAATTTATTGGATTAAATTAAGCTTCTAATTTTCTAAATTATGCGTTTTGAAGCCTTATTTATCTTGTTTTCCAAAAGGGAAACCAAAATTTAATTAATGCAATTAATAATTTAATCACATTGGAGAATGAGTGTCATGGACTTATAGGCTAGGACCCATTCATCCAAGGGTGAATGGGTCCCCTTTAAGTCCTAGGACCTATTTCTAAATATATTTCTTGTGCTATTTTAATGATTCAAATTCAATATAAAAATTTTGGATTTTAGAATCTAACTTTTGGGAAATTAGATAAACACATATAAATACAGTCTTTTTATCATTTGAAATCCAAGCATTCTAACATTTAATAAGGAACTTTTGGAAGAAAAAATATTATTGCCAAGATCATTCAAGAGTACATTTATCAGTCATTTGTTTTAGCATTCAAGGATTGAACATCATATTCAAGCTTATTTTTGTTCACGTCATCTTGTGGAGGCGAATATGCATTGTTGATCCTAAAGAATCCAAGCATTTTCAAGTGTCCAAATCCATCAAGCAAAGCTAGATCAAGTCCTTGGAGTGATGTGCTTGTCTCCAGTCCTCTCAAGGAAGGCATTGAAGGTTTGGTGAGTTGTAGCAAGCAAGTGTTCATTCATCACTTCCTTCTCCATTGTAATTATCTTTCTATCAAGGTTTAGTTACCAAACATGGCGTTTGACTAAGGCAAACCCTTATTCTAATGCAAGAGCATCTTGGGTAGATGAGCTATCTGCATCAACCAAAAATATTTTATTTCAATTTTGGTGTTTGCTCTTGGATTGAGAATCAACTTGGTCTTTGTGGGTTTTAACAATGATTATCTAACATTTTGACATCAATTGCTTTTGATCTAACTGTTGGCTACAAGTTATTGCATTTATTTTTTTAGATAGTTTTTCCATTAAATTAATGTATGAATTCTGGTTAATAAGAGAGAGAGAGAACGAGTTATATAGAAGAAAAAAAAAAGATGAAAGTGAATTAAATATGGTTTATCTAAATGTTTTATGGAATGTCAACAGTCTACCAGCATAACAATGACCAGATAAGTGGGTAGATGGAAAACCATGTCATGTTGTTTGGAAATCCATAAAGAATTCAAAGAAAAATTGCAAATTGGATAAGGTTACATTAAAGACCAAGGAGGTTGTGTATGAGTAAGGGGAAAATAAATTAAATGTAAAATTATTTTAGAGGGGTTGTAGCATATGATGGAAGACAAAATTCTTCCCAGATAAATTAAATGCAGATTGGAATAAAAGGTGTGCTTGGAAAAGATCATTTTTGAGAGTTTAAAAAAATAAAAATAAAACACATCTATTGAAGATAAAAAGGTGTGAGAAAGTGAGAGGGTTGGCAGATTTAAGATCAAATAAAGTGAATATATAATGCTACACATAAGACAGGAAGATGAATGGGAATATTTAAATGTAAGGGGCTACGAGAGAGGAATGGCACCATATAGAAGGCTATCAAAAGATTTAAAAAATATATAATAATAAGCCTTGAAAAAAATGAACACACAAGAGAAACTTGGTAAGGAGGGGCATATAAACCTGCAAATCAAGTAATAGAGGGACTATGCTAGAGTAATCGGGCTGCATAGTAGGTGTAGAGTATAAAATAAATAATTTAAAATTTTCATAAAGAGAAAATAATTGATAGAGAGGAAAGAATTGGAAAGTGTTTGTGTGAAGAAAAAGAGTGGGAAGTTGTTCTTCTAGAATAGTGGAAGAGGCATATTGGTTGTCTAAGAAGAGTGAGGCCATGGAAGGTCAATAAATTGTAATTTGTAAATAAATCAATAAAATTGAAGTTTGCTGCAATTGTTGTTTGTTTGAATAAAGTAGATTTTTTCCTATGATTATGTGTTTGTAAATGGTGTTTTGGTAGAGGGTATTACCCTCTTGTATCAATTGGTATCAGGGCAACTAGTCTTGAGAGTGGAGAGGATCCACCAGGACCTGCAAATGTGTGTGAACGGATCGTCAATCAGGACGCATTTCACACTAGAAATTAGGTGTGTAAGAGGTAGAGAAGAAGCTCGAGATGGTTGTTGTGGGTAGAGGATTCTTGAGTAGTAGATAGCTTGAAGCCTTGGAGGAATTTAGGTTGTGAGTGATGAAAAATTGTGAGAGGCGAGATTACAGCAAGACAGATAGGTTGGATCGTGAGGAGACCCATGCGAATACTATTTTGGGAGCAGTATTGGGATGATGTGGAGGATGAAATGTTTAAGGTGATGGAAAAGATGGTTTGAGGAAAAGTGGAAAAGAGTGTTGGAAAAAGTGAGAAAAAAGTGGCGAAGAGGAGTAAGACAAAGAAACAGGATAGCAGAAAAGAGTATTTTAGGCTGAGTTGGATGGCGAAAGATGAGAGAGCAGCCCTTGTAGATGAAGTTGTAGCAAAGACGTGCCATGAGGAGTGCATGACAAGAGAAGAAGAAAAGATGGAGGTGAACAACAAAGAGCTCATAGCGGATGGTGAAGGTGAACCAGATTTGTTCATGCAACTAATGGTGATTGAGGAAGAATGGATGATAAAGTTCGTTGGTGCAAAAAAAAGTGAAGAGCAAAAAGTTGCAGCTGACGAGGAGGTGGAAGATGTTGTAGTGAAATTTGAGGTTGGAGCTATGAGCAAAGATGAGGTAAATCAGTTCTATTATGTTATTTCATTTTCAAATTTGGTAGTAGAAGGTGAGATGGATAGAGGATAAGAGAATGTAGTAGATGTTACGTGGTTGCATATAGAGATGGTTGAGGATGTTGCAAGGTTTTGGTGGAGGTGGATGGTCAAAGGTGGGTTTGAACCCACAGCAGAGAAGAGAAGTGTGGAAAGCATTTGATAGAGGAGGTCAAGCTTTGGTGGACATGATTCCACAAGAGGAAAAGGAAGATGTTGTGTTGTTGGAGAGAAGTGATGTGTGTTCTGGCACGATGTTGGAAAAGGCAGAAGAAAGATTAATTTTCAGCACTTGGATAGCAAAGGAGTTCACTACAGGTTAATGAAAACCTGGAAGAGTACTACAACTACTCAACTCCACCATTGTGAACCTATGCTGACAATATTTCTACCCAACATGTTTGATGTAGGAGCATCTCAGGAAAATGAGCTATCTGCATCAACCAAAAATATTTCATTTCAAGTTTCATTTCAATTTTGTTGTTTGCTCTTAGATTGAGAATCAAATTGCTCTCAGTGGGTTTCAACAATGATTATTTGACATTTTGACATCAATTTCTTTTGATCTAACTATTGGCTACAAGTTATTGGCAAAAAATTAATGTCAAATTACTGTATGATTTATGGTGGAAATTTAATAAGAGAGAGAACGAGTTATACGGAAAACAAAGATGAAAGTGAATTAAATATGGTTTATTTAAATGTTTTATGGAATTCCAACAGTCTGCTAGCATAAAAATGACTAGATAAATGGGTAGATGGAAAACCACACCATGTTGTTTGGAAAGCCATAAAAAATTTCAAGAAAAATTGCAAATTGGATAACGTTGCATTAAAACCCAAGGAGGTCATGTATGATTAAGGGGAAAATAAATTAAGTGTACATGATTTTAGAGGGGCTATAGCATATGATGGAAGACAAAATGATTCCCAGATAAATTAAATACATATTGGAATAAAAGGTGTGCTTTGAAAAGATAATTTTTGAGAGTTTAAAAAAATAAAAAATAAAACACAGCTATAGAAAATAAAGGGGTGTGAGAAAGTGAGAGGAGAGTTGGTAGATTTAAGAGATCAAATAAAGTAAATATATAATGCTATGCATAAGATAGGAAGATGAATGGGCATATTTAAATCTAAGGGGGCCGCGAGAGAGGAATGGCGCCATATAGAAGGTTGTTAAAAGCTTTAAAAAATATACAATAACAAGCCTTGAAAAAATGAACACACAGGAGCAGCTTGGTAAGGAGGGGCGTATAAACTTGGAAATCAAGTAATAGAGGGACTATGCTGGATTAATCGAGCTGCATTGTAAGTGCAAAGTATAAATTAAATAATTTAAAAATTTCACAAAGAGAAAATAATTTATAAAGAGGCAAGAATTGGAAAGTGTATGTGTGAAGTTACTATTCTAGAACAGTGGAAGAGGCAGATTGGTTGTCTGAGAAGAGTGAGGCCATGGAAGGCCAATGAATTGTAATTCATAAATAAATAAATAAAATTAAAGTTTTTTGCAATTGTTGTTTGTTTGAATAAGGTAGATTTTTTCTTGTGATTATGTGTTTGTAAATGGTGTTTTGGTAGAGGGGAGTACCCTCTTGTATCAATTGGTATCAGAGCGGCTAGTCCTGAGAGTGAACAGGATCCACCAAGACCTGCGGGTATGTGTGAACAGATCATTAATCAGGAGGCAGTTCTCACTAGGAAGTAAGTGTGTGAAGTGGTAGAGAAGAAGCTCAAGAGGGTTGTTGTGGGTAGAGGAGTCCTAAGCAGCGAAGAGCTTGAAGCCGCAGAGGAATTTGTTTTGTGAATGATGACAGATAGTGAGAGGTAAGATTGCAGTAGGTAAGATGAGTTGGGTTGTGAGGAGACTCGTGTAGATACTATTTTGGGAGCAGTATTGGGATGATGTGGAGGGTGAAATGTTTGAGGCAATGGAAAAGATGGTTCAAGGAAGAGTGGAAAAGAGTGTTGGAAAGTGTGAGAGAAAAGTGGTGAAGAGGAGTGAGATGATTATTGGAAAAAAATATTGCAGCCTGAGTTGGATGGAGAAAAATGAGAGAGCAGTCCCTATAGATAAAGTTGCAGCAGAGACATGCCATGAGGAAGGCATAACAAGAGAAGAAGAAAAGATGGAGGTGAATAGTGAAGAGGTCATAGTGGATGGAAAAGGTGAACTAGATTTTTTCACACAACTGATAAATATTGAGAAAGAATGGATGATGAATTTTGTTGGTGCAACTAAGAGTGAAGAGAAAAAAGTTGTAGCTGACGAGGAGGTGGAAGATGTCACAGTAAAATTTGAGGTTACAAATGCAAGCGAAGATGAGGTAAATCAGTTCTATGATGTTATTTTATTTTCAAATGTGGTAGTAGAAGGCGATGTGGATAGAGGAAAAAAGAATGTAGTAGATGTTGTTTGGTTGTGTATAGATATGGTTGAGGATGTTGTAGGGTTTTGGTGGAGGTGGATGGTCAAAGGTGGGTTTGAACCCATGAAGGAAAAGAGAAGTGTGGAAATCATTTGGTGGAGGATGTCAAGCTTTGGTGTACATGAGTCCACAAGAGGAAAATGGAGGAAGATGTTGTGTTGTTGTAGAGAAGGGATGTGTGTTTCGACACAATGCTGGAAAAGGTGGAAGAAAGATTAATTTTTAGCACTTGGACTGTGAAGGAGTTTTCTTAAGGTTGATGGCAACCTGGAAGAGTAGTGCAATTCCTCAACTCCACCATTGTGAGCCTATGCTCACAATCTTTCTATCTCATGTGTCTAATGCAAGAGAATCCTAGGCGGACAAGCTATCCACATCAACCAAAAACATTTCATTTCAAGTTTCATTTCAATTTTGGTGTTTGCATTTGGATTGAGAATCAACTTGGTCTTAGTGGGTTTCAACAACGATTATTTGACATTTTGACATCGATTGCTTTTAATCTAACTGTTGGCTACAAGTTATTGCATTTATTTTTCAGATAGTTTCTCCATGCAATTAATGTCAAATTAGTTTATGATTTATGGTGGAAAATTAATAAGAGAGAGAATGAGATATACGAAAAACAAAGATAAAAGTGAATTAAATATGCTCTATTTAAATTTTTATGGAATTCCAACAATTTGCAGCATAACAATGACCAGATAAATGGGTAGATGGAAAACCATGTCATGTTGGCTTTGGAAAGCCATAAAGAATTCAAAGAAAATTTGCAAATTGGATAAGGTTGCATTAAAAACCAAGGAGGTTGTGTATGAGTAAGGGGAAAATAAATTAAATGTACATGATTTTAGAGGGGCTACAACATATGATGGAATACAAAATGCTTCCCAGATAAATTAAATGCAGATTGGTATAAAAGGTGCTCTTAGCAAAGATCATTTTTTAGAGTTTTAAAAAATATAAATAAAACACAGCGATTGAAGATAAAGGGGTGTGAGAAAATGAGAGGAGAGTTGGTAGATTTAAGAACAAATAAAGTGAGTATGTAATGTTGTGCATAAGACAAGAAGATGAATGGGAAGATTTAAATGTAAGCGGGCTGCAAGAGAGGAATGGTGACATATAGAAGGTTGTCAATTAAGAAAAATGAACACACAAGAGCAACTTGGTAAGGAGGGGTGTATAAACCTAGAAATCAAGTAATAGAGGGACTATGCTAGAGTAATCGAGCTGCATAGTAGGTGTAGAGTATAAATTAAATAATTTAAAATTTTCACAAAGAGAAAATAATTGATAAAGAGGCAAGAATTAGAAAGTGTTTGTGCGAAGAGAAAGTTAGTGGGAAGTTGTTCCAGAACAGTGGAAGAGGCAGATTGGTTGTATGAGAAGAGTGAGGCCATGGAAGTTCAATGAATTGTAATTCATAAATAAATCAATAAAATTGAAGTTTGTTTGAATTAGGTAGATTTTTTCCTGTGATTCTGTGTCCGTAAATGGTGTTTTTAGAGGGGATTACCCTCTTGTATCATATTCAAACAAAACAATTTTTCCCTCTTTGTATGTGAAAATTACAAGTTGAATAAGGATTGAAGATATTGAAGAGTAATTTTACAATCTTGCATTTGTTGCATTCATTGCTGTCAACTCATAGAAACTAAAATTTGGAATTTATTTTTGACCGTCTGATAGTGGAACCTATGTAAAATAAAAGCTAAGATCTTGCCTTAAAGGGTTGCAAAAAGAATTTTTAGAAGCCCATACCAGGACCCATTTTCCCTAGGGTGAACCTATTCTTCAATAGAGCTCAAAACTTACTTTTGGTGACTAGTATGTATGTGTCCTTACCCTTCTCATATCTGTCTACAAACTATGGTTTACATTTCTGTACTTTCAAGAATTTGCATTTCATGTTCTAGTTCTTATATTTCATTTATTTTAAGCATTGCATATCATTTCAATTTGGTTTCAGATCTATCTTATTGTCTTAAGGATTGAGATCCAAGTCTGATTGACTCACCCTTGAGG
This sequence comes from Sequoia sempervirens, assembly GCA_007258455.2. NCBI lineage: Eukaryota > Viridiplantae > Streptophyta > Pinopsida > Cupressales > Cupressaceae > Sequoia > Sequoia sempervirens. The sequence goes on along the minus strand of VDFB02292527.1, from coordinate 7,988,967 downwards.
TTGAAAGTCAATCTCTACTCCTTGTGATCTCTTTCCTAATGAAATTCCTTTGGGATATGGATAAATAGAGAAAGTACCCCCTTATTCGTTAAGGGACCCTTTTCTCCACATTTTTTTTGGTGAACTCGACATTGTTAAGGTATCTTGTTCACCTTTTCATTTTGGTGAATCTGACATTGTACATCATACTTTTCTGTTTTAGAGATTCTTGAAACCCTAAATCTAATTTTTACATCATCTTGTTTCTTCATAGTAGTTTGCATTAAAGTGTGTTTTAGTCATTTAGATTAGCATTTTATTCAAAATTACATTCAAAAAAGTTTTCATTTTGTTCATCCAATGTCACAAAATTGTATTTTTATTTTCATTGTATTTCTAAAAAAAATCACTAAAGAATATGTTTGTTGTTACGAATAGTGAGCTTAAATATCAAGTTAAAAACACATATTCAAATTTTTCAAACCCCTATCATAGGACTCATTCACCCTAGGGCGAACCTGTCCTAGTATAGGTTCTTTTCCAAATTTTTGCACACTATTTTGTCTCTATTTTATTAGTATGTTTCAACCTACAAATCTTTGTTTCAATTTCAAAAGTTGCATAATTCAGTAGTTGTTTGCATCTAGTTCAATTGGTGAAAGACATTACATTGTTTGAAATCAAAATTGGCATTCAAAAGTAATCACTTTCAAGTTTGTGCATCTAAAATCAGTCAATTATCATATTTCAAATCTAAAAGTTGTAATAGCCTATTTAATACTTGCATTGTGTTTCCTATTTTTGGATGTTTACTATTTTTTTTAGTGCCTTTTGTCCATTTTGGGTACACTTTTGGTTTGATGAAACTTGTATGAGTATCACAACTTGGTGTCCTACTACCAATACTTCAGTGAGATGCAGTTCAAGACTCATGTCATCCCATGTTGGTATATCAACTATGAATCTTGGGTTTTCCAACTCTTTCACTCATAGTGTTGAAACTAGTCAACCATCTTGGACTCAATACCTAATGTCACATGTCCAATGACCACCACTTGTAATGATGTTGAAAAAATTGTTGCCCATGCCCCTCAAGAGAACTTGGAAAAAATGGATAAAGCCTTAGAGAAACTTCAAGACTATGTGAGTACATAATATATTGTTGGTACTATCATCCCTATCATAGATAACATGAGGAGAATGCTTGATAAAAAACTAGGAATAAAGATTTTGTGTAGGATAGCCCACATTATTGATTATCATGTTCCCACAATGGCTAACTGTGATCAAACTTTTGGATACAATCAAATTCAAGGAGGAAAAAAAATTCCTCCCCCTACAACCATAGCTTCCATTCCTACATATACCAATCCAATTGTTACCACAACTATGTAACCAACTAGCAATATCACTTCAACTTTAGGTATTTTGACTGGGATCATTTTAGCTTTGTGAATTAAAACATCATATCTCCTAACCCCCCACCTCTTACAAAATTGCAATTTAGTTGTCCACACAACACATATACACCCCCACCACATTCCCCTCCATATCAAAATATAACCAATGATTCTATCGTAAACCAACTCTTGCAAAATGTCACATCTCTTCAACAACAAATAGCAACATTGAACCAAAACCAAACTGGACAACCTTCACAATATGGAAAACAAAACCCATTGTCATTGGAGATATTGAGAGCACAAATGCTAAAAGGCTTAGAGATACCTAGATTTGAGAAATATGGTGGTAAAGGAGATCCTAGCAACCATGTGTCAGCATATATAGCCTTATGTTGTGACTTCATTTTTGAAGATAAACTCTTGGCTAAGATTTTTCCTAGATCCTTAAAAGATACAACCTTGGAATGGTTTTTTTCCTTACTGAATAATTCAATCCATTCATTTAATGATTTTTTTTATGCTTTTCTCAACCATTTCCAAGTGCTAATTGGTCCTAATATGGCCATACCTAATTTTATGTAATGTAAAAAAAATATCGATGAAAAGGTCACTGATTTTATAGCATGTTATCAATTGCTTTATTTATAAATCAACATTAAACTTCTCGATGCTAATCTTCAAATAATGTTTATTGAAAACTTACAAAAAAATATCCAAGATAATCTTGGGATGATGAAATTTCTCCCCTTAACACACTTATGCACAATTCTTCATGATTATCAGAACTCACTTAATCAATGCATAGGAAAAACTACTTCAACTCACCCTGAAAAATCTAAAATCATGCCTCATAACAATTTTCAACCATTAAAGAAACAAAACAAGGGATTCATATATATAAATCCACCTCAACTAGCCAACCATGTTGAACCTCAAGTGGTTTCCATAAAAACAAAAAATCCATACCAATATTGTGATAATAATAGGCAATTCACCCTATTACTCAATGTACACTCCATTTGATCGTGTTGCAACTCTTAAGCAAGAACCTAATCACCTTACCTCCCATTAGACCTCTTGATACCAAAATTCTTTACCTCCAAACCATAATCCCAATACCTTTTTTCAATATCACCGACAAGTTGGATATGATACGAAACGATGTAGGCATCTTAAATATATAGTGCAAGACCTCATTGATTCTAATCATATCCAGTTGGGAGGTGTTAATGATCAAGGAAATAAATCCATCACTCCACCTAACCAAAATTTTCAAATATTTACCAATCCAATGCCAATTCATTCTGTCTCATTTATAAAAGCTAGTGATAACAAGAATGATGTGATGAATGTTGAAAAAATGCAAGATATAACTGATTATAATAAGAGCGACATTGGAGACGATATAGATGCTATGATTGGATTCATTGATGTTCAACCTCGTAAGGGCCAAACCAACTTGTATCTTGACATTGCTTTCTCAAATAATGATACTTGATTAAACATGCACCTGATGGTCCTCTTTACATTGCCAGAAGAATCAATGATAAGCCTACAAATGGGATATCAATTGATCATGTGTGTAGAGAATGTGATCACTAAGGAATTCTTATTTATGTATGAAATTTACCAAGATTCTTATGAAAAATCAAAAGCATGGATCAAAACACATGATGGTTTTTCTCACCCTACGATAGGTTTGAGCACTCTTCCATTAAAATTTGGACCAAAACAATTAGATGTATCACTCTCCATTATACCGACGTCAAATCAATTTAGTGTGAAGTTAGGCTATCCATGGCTATGCTCCATGAATGTCATCTTGTCGGTCATCCACAAATTCTTTAAATTTACATTTGACAAGCAAATTTTTACAATACATCATAGTGGATTTAATCATTTTTCTTCCCGAGGGAACTTTTCATTGTATTTATTTTGGCTTAACCTATAAAACCTATAAAACCTTGTGAAGATTTCTTTTTCAAATCTTATCAAAAGTTCAAAGTGAAGCATATAGTATAGTTATCCCTTGCCAATATCCCACTTAGAACTGAAAGACCCATAGTTGTTCCTCCCACTCCAAATGTTGTGGATGAACCTATGCTTGAACTAAAAGAAACAAAAAATGATGCTATTTTTCCACCTATATCCTACAAGAGACCAAGATATAACCCTATAATTCCCTTTGTGCCTCCTAAAATCAAACAATTTTATAATCCTAAAGAGAAAGAGGTTTCACAACCCATTGAGGTCCCTTCCATTCCTTTCGTAAGGGAAGAAAAGAGATCGATGGTTGGTAAACCCACTCCTACACCATCACAACTTGAAAACCATGCAAGAAGAAATTGAAATGCTAAACAACATAGGCATAGATTTCAGGTTATTGCTCATAAATTATAAGAAAAGAACAAACCAACTCAAACAAAGCATGATGATTCTCCACCTTCGCCACAACATGAAATTTTTTTACCAAAACAAAAATATATATATATAATGGACATTTTCATTAGACCTCCTATTGTGATTAACTTGGATGATGATGATGATGAGATTGCTAAAATTGATGAAGAAGTGCATAATGAATTGAATTTATTTTTTTCCACTTCTATCAACTTAGATGGATGCACCGGTGATGATCCTCCTAAAAAGAGTGTATCACCGCGTGTTGAACTTGGTGATTGCCCTAGTATGGCACTTGTTGTTTCTCCTTTGGCTATTTATCCACCTTCCGCACATGATGAACAAGATTGGGATGTAGATAACCTACTTTAGGTTGGCTTACTAGTTTTCTTTTCTCTTGATGTTCTTTCTGATTGCATGTATGTAATGTGGTCCCTTGTATTGTGCTACTTGGTGTGCCTTTATGTTTGTGAGTTTTCTTTGGGTGACCCTTGTTACTTAGTTAGTGCAAGGATACAAAGGAAACGAAATCTATCATGAAATTCTTATCTTTGTATCTACATTCTTCTATCTATCATAAAAATTGTCTTTTCCCTTTGTCTTGAGTTTTTTTTTTGGGGATGATGCAAAGCATTGAGACATTTAGGTCTCTTCCATGTTGAACTAGAAGGCTTATTTTGTCTTCTATCTCTCTATGTGTAATTCATCCTTTTTGTTCATTGTTCCATGAGATATTTGGGGAATGATGACAATTCCAAGCTCTATTATATCACTGTAGCAAAGGCATTTATTGACCCCGAATCCGTGGATCCCTTATGTGTTTGAGATTGAATGTGTGGGAACCTTCCTTTTTCATGATGTAACTTTATTTGGAAACATATTATTTGCATAGGGCTTTCCAAATAAGCTCTCATAGCCCTCTTATCAATTAAAATATATCATTTCTAATTTAAAGTAATTGCTCACAGTATGGTGTTTAGCAATTCCTTTAAAGTGGGGGCATACATTGGAATTATTTTGACATTGGAATTAGCATTATTTTGACATGGACATTGGAATTAGCATTTTGGAATGAACATATTGATATTTTTGCTTCAATTTTATTCAAATTGGTTGGACTTAGTGTAGTGTTGGCATAATATTGATCATTTTGTGGCACCTTATCAAAGTTATCAGGGAGTATAACTTTTGGTATGGCTAGTGATGGGAGACCTGTAGACTTGGTGTGGCTTTCCCATCTACCATCCCTTTGTTATGAGTTCACACCTTGTAGACTTAGTGTGTGTTTTTCATTTTTCCTTTGGGGCTCACCTAATGTATACCAGATTACACTATCCCTTGTGAGCATATTTTATGGCTACCAAGCATAACACAACTTGCTAGCTAGTGGAGCCATGTGTTTCATAAGTGATTTTACATCCTTATGAGTTTATTTGATGGATGTGGCACAATGCAACTTTCTAGTCCATCCCTTTTGCATTAGCTTTAACATTGTATATTTGTGTATCTTGTCTTGTTGCATGTATCTTACACATATTGTCTGTCCCTTTGTCCTTATGTTGGTTTACCATGGGATATTTATTCTTGGGGGCTTGATCATCCTCCTTGATATTTATGATCCTATCTTTGTAACATTTGTGCACTTGGACCTCTCTTAACACATATTTGTCTACTTTAGTATGAGTTTGAGCATAAGTTCCTATTCTCACTAAAGTGGGGGCTAAATGTAGTGTAGGAAATTGTATACCCTATATAATTTCACACTTTATTTGGGTCCCTTAATTTATTAAACTTAATTAAGCTTCTAATTTACCAAATTATGAATTTCAAAGCCTTATTTAAATCCAATTTTCTAAAAGGGAAACCAACATTTAATTAATGTAATTAATATTTTAATCACATTAAAGAATGAGTATAATGGACTTACAGGATAAGACCCTTGATGAGTCCCTTTCAAGTCCTAGAACCCATTTTTAAATATTTTTTGTGGTATTTTAATTATTCAAATTCAAAATGCAATTGCCAAATTTTGGAATATATTTTTTGGGAAATCAGATAAACACCTATAAATAGATGGTCTTTTATCATTTAAAATCTAAGCATTCTAACACTTAATAAGCAAATTTTGGAAAGAAATATTATTGTCAAGAGCATTCAAGAGTAGATTTATAGTCATTTGTTGCAGCATTCAAGGTCCTAACATCATTTTCAAGCTAATGTTTGTTCATTTCATCTTGTGAAGGCTAATACGCATTGTTGATCCTACAACATCCAAGCATTTTCAAGTATCCAAATCCATCAAGAAAAGCAAGATCAAGTCCTTGGAGTGATTTGTTTGTCTGCAGTCCTCTAAGGGAAGCCATTGAAGGTTTGGTGAGTTGTAGCAAGTAAGTTTTCATCCATCATTTCCTTCTCCATTATCATTATCTTTCTATTAAGGTTTAACTACTAAACATGCGGTTTGACTAAGGAAAACCCCAATTCAAACAAAATATTTTTTCCCTCTTTATATGTGCTAATTATAGGTTGAAGAAGGATTGAAGATCTTGAAGAGGAATTTTACAATCTTGCATTTGTTGCATTCTTTGTCGTCAAGTCACAAAAATTCAAATTCAAAATTTATTTTTAGTTGTCCGACAATGGAACTTGTGCAAAACAGAAGCTAAGATTCTGCATCAAAGGACCGCAAAAAGAATTTTTAGAAGCCCATACCAGGACCCATTCACCCTAGGGTGAACCTGTCCTTCAACAGAGCTCAAAACCTACTTTTGGTGACTAGTACATGTGTCCTTACCCTTCTTAGATCTACTTGTAAACTCTTGTTTCCATTTTTGTACTTTCAAGAATTTGCATTTCATGTTCTAGGTCTTATAGTTCATTTAGTTTAAGAATTTCATATAATTTGAATTTGGTTTTGTGGAGAAAATTTTGCCTTCAAACATTTTGGTTTTCATCCCTTACATCCTTTCTGCTTCAGCATAACTCCACGCTCGAAGGAGAAAGACTACTCTCACATAAAGGAACACAATGGTGGTTGCACAACTTTATATATATATTGTTCTCCTTTCAAGCCCGAATCAGGAAACGTGTTTGCTTGGTGGGGATTTCTTCAAAGTTTTTCTCATAAAATCTGAAATCGCCCACCCACTTGCCACATCATCCATTTTGTCAGGGGATCATGTCATCCATGAATGTTTTTCTTTTTGGGTGGAGTCTGTCAAAAGGCATGACAAAGATCTTACTTTTGAGGTTGAACATTTGGGATGGTGTCATCATTCCTCATAACTATTTTGATCATGTTTTGGACAAGCTATGTTGAGATCTAATTGTCTTATAGCAACGTATCTTTGTGGAAATTCTACAGAATCTAGAGCCATTAATGAGGCAGTCCAAGACTTTATGAGTGCAGATTTGGCATCCCCTCTTTGAAGCAATGTACTTGTTACGTTGGTTCAAAGAATAAACTTGCCACGATCAAAATTCAATTTTTTATTTATTTTTTACGGATGCCCCAGCGGAAAGAAGTACACTAGTACATTACCCCCTCGAGAGATCAAGCGAAAATATTTGATTTGAGGGTTGATCTCACGAAAAAGAGGTTCAAGATGGACGTATGGATGGTTATGATGATGATGCAAATGAGATGGTTTTAAGATGCTTAGAATGGCCAATCTATATTATCCTAAACAACTTAAAATGATGATGTAATGCATGTGAGATGGATGAGATGGATGATGTGATATGCTATGATTATGCAATGGATGTTTTTTTGCAGATGCAAAGACTAACAGATCTATATTCTGATGATGAACATGGATGTGAGATGATGTGTAGAATGTTGATGGTTTTTGGATGCAAGATGGATGCATTGGTGATGATGATTAACTGATCATGATGTGATGTTAGTGCGAAAAAGAAGAAATCGGGTGATGACAAGAGGATCCAACAAGCCAATTTTATGAGAGATGATGGTGAGAAATGGATGATTTGATTATCAAGAATTGGAATTTTAAAAGGGTTACTTACCTTATGTTTGATAACACACATAAGCACGATGCATCAAGGTAGAAAGCACCAAGATGGCGTTGTACTTAGTGTGATGGACTTTGACTCAACAAACAGATAGGAGTATTCTTGTTCACACTTGACATACAGAAACCTTGCTAGGACGTACCTAACAAAGCAAGTATTCACCAAGTTATATTACAAGAATGTCCAACAAGCACAATAGACAAAAGGATAATGATCATTTCCCCATTCCTATCTCTCTAAATCCTTCATTCGGATATCATCGAGAGGTCCTTGGAATGAGCGTAATAAGATAAATCAAAAGAAAAGATCAAGTACGCAAACAAGCCAATGTTCTTCATACCTTGAGCCGAAGGGATGTGTTTTGTTTTAGGATAAGAACTGAAACTATTCACAAAAGATAATGCCCATTGTAGGAAGGATACGTCCTAGGACATGTTAGTGGATGGTGGCACGTCATTTCATTTATCCAAAGTGTTTTTCCAAAAGATAATGCCCATTTTAGGAAGGATACATCCTAGGACATGTTAGTGGATGGTGGCAAGTTGATAGGTTTGTTCGAAAGGCTGTTGATACAAGGTCATTGACATGTTTGAAAATGATCAAGAGTTTGATTTTGCATTTAAAGGTTTGTTGTTTCAATTTTGATTTTGTGTTTGAAGTTTGATTTTGCTGATTACTGTGATTGTTTCTATTTGTGTTGCCAAAGGATGAAGGTGACGATCATTTTATTATCGATGATTGATTATTTAGAGTGAAAGCGAGATGAGACAATGGATTTTTCCAAATATTTGGATGTTTTTGATGTTTTGAAATGTTTTGAGGCTGTTTTTGGTATTCTCAAGTTTTTTTACAAATGTTTTGGGGTTTTCTGCGATTTTATGAATGTTTTTTGCATTTTGTGTTTTTTTGAATGTTTTTGGATTTTGATGTTTTTTGAATGTTTTTGGATTTTGATGTCTCAAGGGCTGATCAAAGATTAGCCTTGCCTATGTTTAAGCTTAGAGACGACATAGTTCAGATACCATGTTTTTGATTTTTTTTACTTTTTGAGTGTTTTTGGATTTTTGATTTGTTTTGATGTTTTTGGATTTTTTCTTGATGTTTTTAGATTTTCACATGATTTTGATAATTTGGATAAGGATGTGTGATGATATCAGTGCTCTGTTTGGGATTTTGTTAAAAACCAAGCTAAGGTTGACTAATCAAATCATGGATTGATGATGATAACATTGTTGAGGATACACCACAATGCAATGATAGTGTTAAGCAACACAAGGATTGGGAAAGATATCCCAAACATGATGAGGGATTGATGATGATAACATTGTTGAGGATACAAAACAATGCAAGGATAGTGTTAAGCAACACAAGGATATCCTGAGATGATGATTTTTTTATTGGATTTGATTGATCAAGATTGATGAAGCTTGATTTGGAAAAAAAGTTGTTCGAATGATTTGATGTGACACTTGAAGTGAAAATTACATGCAACTGATACTAATTGCTTGGATCGATGTTCGATGAAAGATGAAGCTTGATAAGGAACATTCGCTCATCAAAATATGCCATGGGCTAGTGATTTGGAATTTTGCTCATGAGTGCTTTGACCAGATTGATTTCATGTTTACCAATGTTCGGATCACCACATAAGTTGGAGGATATAGATCAAGATTTATTCTCAAAGCAAGATGTACATATCTGCCCCTAGTGTCTAGCAATGTATGGAATGCCATGGGTGGATGCTCGGATAGGTGTATGGATGGATGGATATGGCAAGCATGCAAAGGATGCCAAGGATTATCTTGCAATAAGATAAGGTGTTTGAACAAAGGAATGCTTCATTGGATAATTCTCCATGGCTGAGATAACACTGGGTAGGATAGGATCAATGAAAATGACCCATGTCGAGATGTTTACCATAAGCAAGTGTAAAGTGTACACCGAGGTTTTATCAAGATCAAAATAACTTGGATGATGGATGCAGATGGATGAAAATGGATTGGATCAATGGTCCATGGATGAATGGATTTATTATGGCTAAGATGGATGGAATGCTAGATTTATTATGGATGGGATGAGATGCTTTCACTTAAAATAGCACACACAGATGCTCAATTCTACACATGATGCCTATTTGCCAGGTTTTCATCATGGTACCTGTCCAAAGTGCCACCATAGTGGTTTTCACTGGAGGATGATTTTTATCTTTACTATTTTCAATCCTTTTTTATTTTTTTGGATTTTTGTATTTTTTTTATTTTTTGAAAGATTTTAAGCTCATGTTGAACCACATGGTGGTGTCGATGTAGATGCTTCTATCATAATGTTCCATCGATAACCTACTTGAAGAATTTTCTTTGCTAAGATACATGCACCTGAATACAACTTTTGAGATTTCTAATATGCTTCGTCAATACCGGAGTTAACTTTGTCTTTTTGCGCACATCGAGATAGAGTGCCTTCTGAATCCTTATGATGAAGGGTGGTTTCCAATACATGGTAAATGTGAGAATTGGATATTATGCATGGAGGTATGGATGGAGTGTGTTTAGGGGTAGGAGATGGATTGGTTGACAGTTTGGAACCTTTGACTCTCCAAACTTGGGAAGATGAGCAATGATGGGTGGATACGAAAGTATGCATTGAATTAGGACCAACTACTTGATATACTTTGTGCGTTGCTTGAAAATCCTACTTTTTCTTTTGTGGACATCTTTGATGGATACATTTCCCTTTTTTCATTTTTCCCCATAGTTTCTTTGACTAATGGAATTTGATAGGGATAATCTTTCTTTGTATTCTTTGGTATACATTTTTATTTGATTTGTCCATTATGCTTCTTAGCTTCTTTTGCTTTGATAGTGTTCTTCATGCTTTGATTCAAATCTTTCTTTTGACGTTGATCCCAATTAATGGATGGGGTGATGGGTGGATGAAGATTCCTGACACGGCTGGTTGTAGTATTGACACTAGTTTCATCATAAGGACTCTTCGTGCTCCCTATGTTGACGTTTTCTTGAGATGAAGTTACCCCCAGTATGGTGGTAGTGGCACCTTCATGCTTTGATTCTGCATGTTCTGAATGCCTTCTCTGATAAATAACCACTACAAATGATGTTATTTCAATTTTTTGCTTTCTTGACTCTAGAATATCCTATTTTGTCTTACTTTTTTCCTTGAGTGGATGATGTTGGATATCTTTATTCATGATGTCCTCGGTCTGAGTTTGGGATATATCTAATCCTGATGTTGACAACTCAGTTTGACTGTAGGAATCAATAATCTACTCTTTTTGTGTTATAATGTCAGGAGTAAAGGAATCTTGTTTTGAATGAAGATCATCTACGTGTCCATCCACGGAAAGCATCTCATGGGTAGATGGAGGAGTATGTGCTATGTGGATATGATCATCATTTGTGACATCTTGTATAGATAGGAGAGTGTCCATTAGATCATTATAGTATCTTGGAGATACAAATTCTTGATCTTGAATAATTTTGGAATTGCTTTCGACATGCTTTGGATCAAGTTCTTGACATGGGTTAGTTTCAATGGATGGATTGCTTACCAAGGTTTCTTGGATGGGAAGTGGCTCAATATCTCCTTGCTCTTTGAATGGACTTGGATCAAGTGTCAAGTTGAAGATTCCTTCAATATTGGCAATCATGAGGTCGAAGGATGTCAATATGTCTTGGAAAGAACCATTGCTAGACTTTGGTGAAAGATGTTGATCATGCTTTGGCACAAATTCTTGAGATATGTCCTCTAAGTTATCAGGTGATGTAGAGACATTTTTAACATTATCATTGGTTGAATCTTGATCATTGTCCCCAATAATTATCATTTTTCATGTTTGTGCTTGTGCTTGTTGGGAAGCTTGAGAGGCTTGGGTAGTTTGACAGGCTTGTTGCACTTATTGAGCTTGTGTTGCTTGTTGCATCGCTAGATATTGTTGGATGGCCTTTTGGTAGGCCTAGTGAGCTTTTAGCGCAATGTTATATTGTCTTGTTGCATTTGGTTTTGGTGGTAGTGGTGGCGGATTCAAAATTGTGTTGGATGTAGTGACAAGTGGTTGAGATATGCATGGAGCGATCATGGTAGTGAGGGGTTGAGATGTGATGTGTGAGAGTGGTGGTTGGAATGATTGAAGTGATAGTGATGGTTGGAATGACTAAGGCGATAGGTCCTTGGGAGACCGTCTTTTGATTTGTCAAGATCGACGTTGTTGTTTGATTGGATACCATATGTTGTTGCGATATCAATGGTATATTTGGAGGATTTGACGCAATGATTTGATTGGTGCTTGATTGATTGCCTTGGATCAATTGATTTTAGACAATGTTTTGATACATGATGATGTTTAGATTTGGTATGATAGGTTGAAATTGAACATTGTTGATGTTAGGAATCACATTTCCTTGATTTAGGTAACTTTTATTTTGCATGGTGTTACCTTGACTTGGATTAATACACAGAGTTGTTAACATCTTTCTTGGACTTTGAACAATATTCATATGATTTTCAAACATATCCATCCCAAAGTTTACCAACTTTGGATTCAAAATTTTCATGTTTTGTGAAGTTGTACTTGGTACATTCACATTTGGCATGTTGGGGTTTGATGGGATGATGTTGTTCGTTTGAAGACTCGTGCCTTGATTGTTCAGTTGATAGATTTGTAGGTTTGGGCTTGGATTTAAATCTACCATCGAGAAAGGTGTTCCAAACTTTTGACTAGGCATACTCACATTTGTTGTACCATTGATGTTTGTAGGAGACAACGATCCCATGTATGGATTGTATAAATGTGATTTTTGATAATCAATCGGCATTGTAAGGCTTTGAAAGTTGATTTGATTTGTATTACTCATGATGTATGGATCAATTTTATATTCCATTTTTTTCTTGTGTTGAGGTCTAGTTTGGACCGTAAAATAAGGATCAATTTTCAAGAACGTGGGAGGTGAACCTCTAATTCTTTGGGTTGATCCAAACTCTAGGTACAAAAAAGAAAGTCTATGATTTTTAAGGATCAAAAGGATGGTGATGGGATATGAAAGATGAATGATTAGAACTATTAGGAAAGCTTGAAGAGGATACTAAACTTTAGGACTTGGATTGATGTTTGATTTGATTTGGTATTGGTTTGATTTGATTTGGATAGTGAACTCATAAACTCTAAGAGGTTGGATGTTGTCCTAGAGTAAATTTATCCACAAGATGATAATTTAACTAAATGTGTAAAGAAGGATTCATCTAGACACACCTAACCAAATAATATGATTTTGATTTGATTTGATTGTGGATTTTGGATAGTAAACTCATAAACCGAAAGATGTTGGATGTTATCAAGGGATAGACTTGTTCACAAAGACCAATAATTTTGATAAATATGTGGATAAGGATTCATCTACACACATATAATCAAATGAAATGATTTTGATTTGGTTCAAGTGATTTTCCCAAAGTTTAGCATGAGGGATTTTTTCAGGATTTCCAAGAATTGTTTATGAGATGATTTTGATTTGATGTTTGGGAGATGGATGAAAGTTTTGATTTTGATCCTAAGATACTTAGAGAGACTTTGTTTACTAGACCAAGATATTGAAGAACACACTTTTTCTCTAAGAGTAGTTCAAAACGAAAGACCAATTTTTGCTTGAAAGATGATAAAAAGATAAACAAGCACATGTGTGGGGTTCAATTTGAGTTAATCTTGGTTAATGACTTGCTTTTACCACATCCACACTTCTTGCTTAGTTTTCAAACTGAATGTCTATGTCTCAATTCCTTTCATTCCACAAGGTCCATTATGTGAAAATCAAGGTTTCAAGAGAACAGTTTCCTATTCTTGACTTTGAAATGAACAAATCAAGATATAGGTCTCAATGTTTAGAAGCCTTCTAGGGATAAGAACCCCTAGGGACAAGTAGTAACACGAGGACTTTTCAAAGGTATTTGTTCTTCCCAAAGGGTTTGAAATTTTGATTTTCTTGTTGAATGTGTGTTTCCCAACGTTTTTGAACAAGCAAGTGTTTTGTAACCAAGAACATGAACAACCTTATGGATATGAAAGACTATATTTGTTGAGTCCCCACTTGGACAAGTCCAGCTACGCTTATCTTTAGACCCCTTTGGCTCCCCTCCATGGCACTCACTTATACAGGGCAGCCAAGCATCAACACCCATGAAACTCCCATGGCATGTTTTCCATTTCTACTAAAGACCGTAAAAGTCTGGGGTGGCTTTAGAATGATCGTTCTTGCACCAACAAATAGATAGGGATTTCAGCCTTTCTACAACAAGGGTTTTAGTTCAAACTTTCCATTCATGGAGATTGACCCATACAATGAGAGTCCCTTTTCAGATCCATCTCGTCAGAGCCAACCACGTGATACTGGCGTTTACTCCAATACCCACATTTATATCCCAGTTAGAAGTACTCTTAGCTTTAGAGTGTTACCGATTGAGTCGTTCCCTTGGGTGAGTACTTTTTCCCCAAGGTAGGCCCTCTAAGATAGACAAAAGCGAGTAAAAATATTCATAGTTCGATCAACCTTCGTTTAGAAACAAAGGGAGAACACATGCAATAGGTTTACTCCAACTCGCAAAGTGTTTTGTTCAATTTTTAAACCCAAAATGAAGTGTGGAGGTGATTACTTTATCTCAACCTAAGATCACAAAAAAGGCCTTTTGATTCTCAAGATCGTTGTAAAGCGCAAGAGAAGCGCATACGTCCTTTTCAATGATGTTAGTTTAAGTAAGCAATCACGAAAACAAAGTAGTACATGTTCATTTTAACCTTTCAAAGCAATGATTTCGATTCATTTTAAAGCACCAAAATGAGATTTGATAATTTTGCCTTGTTCAATTGTTAAATCCGAAAACCAACTCTAGTAAGTTTGTGTCCTAAAGTTCATTTTAAGCCCTTGTAGTGAAAATTGAAATGTTCTTTTTAAGAGCCCCCAAAAAAAATGTGAGTTTCTTTAAAACAGAAAATTAAAGCATAGAAGGGAAGCCCTCTAAAGAATTTAAAAATGCTTTGTCAACTTCAATCGTTAATGCCCAATTTTCTTCAACTCCAAGATTTGTCCAAGATTGTTTCCAATGCTTCAACGTTGTGAGTTCTTCGTGTAAATGAAAATACCTACAAGATAAAAAAGACAAATCATGTGAAGATCAAGTTACTTAATTTGTTTTAAGCATTAAATTCAAACAATAAAATAATTCCAAATGAAAAGACTAATGCTTTTGAACAATTATAATAATAAATGAAGCATCAATAAGAATCTTTATTTCCAAAGACTTTAAAGCAAATCCTAACCAGCAATAGGGAGTTTTCTAACAATGAGCGAAATCTTTCCTACCAATAATTCAATCTTTGACAAATTTAATGTGGATAAGTAAAGATTTGATGTGATTTAATGCAGACAAGATTAGCTTTGTAGATAGGTAAATATTTGCAACAATTTAAGTGAGATTTTGATTCTCATTTAATCATCGTGCTGAAATCTATAAATAAGCAATGCCAATCAACAAGGATGCCTGTAAAACCATTACAATGTACTTTTAAAGCTGACAAGATTAGATTTGATCTGCACCAATCAACAAGAAACTTAATTAACCAGAATTCACACACCAAAAGAAGAAGCAACAACCACGTTAGAAAATAATCATACGCATAAATGTATGGAGTGAGCAGTTAAAATTAGTTGAGGAAAAATAGGCTTGACAACCAAGCATTTATATTCGATCTTCAACTCCTCTATTGCAGGCACAGTCAAGGCTATAATCCTTTGTTGTTGTCCTGACCTCATTCCAGTAAATCACCAATTATGATAACATTAAGATGGTGAGGTAGATTTCAAGCGCCTTTCAAATGTGACCAACAGAAACAATAAACTCTAAATATATATAATAAAAATGATTGCTAAGATAACTACCACCTGTGTCTGTATCTATCCTCCTTGAGTCTTCTTCAAGATAGTGATATATGCATGAATCAAAAACCTACAACCATGTCCACGAATAAGACCCAAGTACTAAGTGCGAGCCATTTTGGTAGGTACAAAATTCATATCACTGAAATCAATTATGAGCAGAAATCAAAACATCAGTTAATCAAATTTTTATCCATATAAATACTGATAAAGATTGATAGTAAATGTTGTGCAAGCCAAGCATCAAAGGAAACTCAATCTCAACCTCAACCTTTACGCAGATGTATCACCATCTAATGACAATCCAAGCTCAACAGGGATAAGAAAAGGCACCACACCTCGGCTTCCTGCTTTGAAAATAATAAATAAAAACCAGACCCAATCTGCACAATTCATCTAATTCATTATCAAGGAAAAAATGACATTCAATATGGGACAGTGAGGAATACGTATAGAAATGATAGCGATCATAAGTATGTTAGACATGGAATTTAATGCAGTGGGTGATTTAATGTCGTAAAATGATGAAAAACAATAGGCAAAACTTACCACTTGTGCTTATCGACATCAATCAAAGTCTACCATCATGTCTTTATCGAACAGAGGAATGTTAGAAATAAATATTGATGAAGATCACAGCATCATTATCTAATACCAACGCATAGATCATATGCCATTCTAAATGTGGGAAACATAAACTATTCAATGGAGTATTCAAATAACTTTTGATTTTAGCCCTTTCTGAATGCAGGCCCACCAATGTATGAAACTGCATGGAAGAACATACTGGCCGTTCCTTGTGTCTTACGGAGCTTGGTTGGAGCCGAACATTCCTTTTCCTTCCACTAAATGCTTAAAATAGGCATTATGGAAGCGAGTAGGTGGAATCGACAAATGCTCCTGTGTTGCGATTGGTTTTGGCGTTGGGGCACATGGTTAGTAAGCTCTGCGCAAACTATGGCTACATGTTGGGATCAATGCTATGTGTCATATTGAACTTGTGTAGTCTACTTCGAAGAGGAAGAGCAGTGAGAGAAGGCCAACATGTGTCCTCTGGAAAATGCAACAAGATCATGGAGGGAGAGTTCATGAAGAAGGAAGCTCTGACATGCACTGTTAGCAAATCCTCATCGAGATACTTTGGGAGGATTCCACAAGGTGTTGCGGCTTCCAACAGCTTTTACAGACAGATAGATTAGCTCTCTCCTTTTAAACGAATTTCTCAAGACAACACTCAGCGAACATATGCGTGTAAAAGCCAGCATCAATCAATTTTTTTACAAATGACTACAACACTACACCTCACATTATCTTCTTAATCCCGCCCAAGGAACTAAAAAATTTTCAAGAATAGAATAATCTAAAATGTTGCAGTTAGAATAGTTTCCAGGGAGAAGAATTGAATGTTGGCAAGAAAAAATGTAATTGGCTATGTTGGCAAGGAAGAATGCAGCTAAGTACATGGTAGTGCAATATTACCTATCACAGCCCACGCCCTCTTAGTGGTAGGATAAAATCTATTCATAAAATCTAGCACACATGTATATCAAAGAAAGTTTTGAAAATAAAAAACAATGGGCACCAAAATATTTCCTAATTACTAATTGCATTTAGTTCGATATAGACCATAAATCTGGAATCTTTCCTTTTGAATGCCACGCTAAAGCAAAGTAATTATGTTTAGATATGGAGAAACCCGAGAAATTTCTAAGTAGCAAAAGTATCAATTATTGTTAATGAGATATATCAGTGAATACATTTCAATGCCCATACCATGTTTCCACAGCATACCATCTAGCTCACTTTAAAGATAGTGCCGAAAGTTAAATGACCACGACATCACAAAATAACAAAGCTAACAGAAATAGAGGCTTAATGTTTCATATCTAATGCTTGAAATAAACAAAGATGAACAGAAGCAAAGATCATATTTATGCCCTCCTTCTAGTGCCATTATGTGGATGCCAAATCTACATATGCTTAAACCTTAACATAATATCATCATGTTAGTCATTTGAAACACATTAGATTAAAACATCCCTATGAAATATTTAACCATGCCAAAATATGAAAATTAAATAGAACAAAGAAACTAATTGCAAGCATATAAGAACATGACCAAACCCTATCCCATAGTGGATTGGTGCTTATGTGGAAAGAAGTCCTTTCCTAACCCTTGATAAGCTCCTACTATGTTGATGATTAAGATGATGAGTTGTGGAGTGGACAAAATTAGCTCTCCATTGAAGAGAGTAACTTTGCATGAGGATTGTGGATGATAAGATGAAGAATAAGCCTTCCATTTATAGAACATTTTGATGAGAGAAATAGCCAAATGGATGAATGTGGGACAAAGATTTAGCCAATGGGAAAGTGCCATTTTTCCAAATCTGAGTGGATGGAGGATGTACAAGTTTTGGTCAATGTTCCAATAAATGAGATTGGTTGTCCTTTTCAAATTTCAAATTTTGTTTGTTGGAGGGAGAAAAAGAGAATTAAATTCCTAGTGGGGGATGTGTAAGAGGTAAGTTATTGCCATGTTGGAAGGGACAAGTCAACTTGCTTTCAAATTCAAACTTGAGGAATATTCTCAAAAGATGCTTTGTTGAGGGAAAATGTTGATTTTAATAAATGAATTAAAATGCTTTATTGGTGCAAGTGGCAAAAACCTGGAGGATGTGATGGGTGATTGGATTAGCATTAATCAGGATTAGATTAACTTAGATGATCATTAGATGCTTTGACCCATTTGACTTAGATTTAGGGATTTAAATTAAATCAAAGGGAGATGAAAGGTGATTTTAGATTTAATTAAATAAAGGTTTGATTTATTTAATTAAAAGGATGATGATAGGCCTAAATTAAATAAAGTTGATTTATTTAATTTAAATTGATGACTTTAGGAGATTGAATTAAATAGACTTGATTTACTTGATGAATGGATGAATGTGAATGATGTTAATTTCATATGTCTACAGTGAGAAAAGATCATTGTGATCTAATCATGCTCTAAATCAGATTGTGGTCAATCAGGTGCAGACATCTGGAAGCTATTCATCTCTTCTAGTTGCAGTAGTGGTTCTTTCTTCTAGCTATATAAGGGGGTTTGCAGCAATGAAAGAGAGTTTTTTTGTTTTAGTTCAAAGATTATTTAAATAGATTTTGCATAGCACTATTTACGCTCTATGGCATGTATTATTTATCAAGACTATTAATTGGATTGGAATCTGACCTTTGTTTTCAGTTGGTTTATTGCAAAATAGATATTATAAAGGAGAAGCTTTTGAAATTGTGCATGTTATGGCCTTTATCGTGAATTTTCACCTTTTTTATATCATTTATGTTGAAAGATCTATATCAAGTTTTACCTAAATAGTCTGGATAATTATATTACATGCTATTAGCTTCTATGTTTAAATGTTATCTTTCAGAAAAATGAATCATGTTATTAGATTCTTTCCTTTTCTGTAGAAGATTATGTTGAAAGACATATTATGTTGTAAGAGCAAGGGAAATCTTGTGAATGTTTGAGTATCTTGATAATTTTTGGGGTTTCTTTCTTCTATCAAACCTTAATGCATGCTTCCCATGAGGAGATTTGAATGATCACACTGTGCTTTTTTAGCCTTTTTTATTTTGTTCTTTTCCCAATAATGAAGGGTTTGTGGCATTTTGTGTTCATCTCATCAGAAGTAAGAGATTTCTAATCTTTGAAATGTTTTAAAAGCTTTGGTGCATCACCATCTTTTTGTTTTCTTTGTATTTCTCTCCCCCTTTTCCTAAAAACCCAAAGAAGAGTCAGCTTTCTTTAAAAATACTGGAGGTCATTCAGTGAGATGCAATTTGGTCCCACACTCGTTGAATTTCTCATAAGGTTTTTCAGAGAGGCACAAGCTTTTATGATCAACAGTTCTTTTTTTGGCACACCCGGTGGGACCTAAATTTTTTCAAATGTATGATTGGAAGTCGAAATATTTCATAAATCAGACTAAGAAGAGAGGCTAGAAAACTCATGCCCAGAGTTCAAACAAGGGCATCTTACAAAGGTAATTTCCAATACTCCCAACTACCTGCTTCAACACCTAGGAGGAGATGACTTACAAGTTCCATATCACCTGTCAAGAGAAATAGAGTAAGAAGTGTTAGCCCATAATCCAGAGCTTTATCCACTTCACCAGGAGGCCGAACCTTCCAAATCAGAATAACTGTCTACCCCACCCATAGGAATTTTTTCTCAATGGCCCACTTAGGTGCCCCCGCTCCTAGAAATTTTCTAACCTAGGATAGCGGTAGCCCGCTACAACCACCTACACTCCCAGATGTATGGCTCGCCAATGCCCTCAAAGAAATCTTGAAGTTTTCTAGGGAGAATTTTAAAACCCCTTATGAGCATCTCTAGGACATTGCAGAGGTTTGAAAAGTCCATAACATCATGGAAGAAAATGTGGCCCTCAAATTATAAGTTGCATATTTCAAAGGAATGGCTTAGGACTGGTATAGATCCTTGACTTTTGGCTCCATCCACTCTTGGGATCAACTTGGGGAGAAATTATTTGAGCACTTGTCAAAGAAAGGAGATTGCTCCTCTTTGTTGCAACAATTAATCACTATAAAGAGGGCCCCACAAGAGGCCATGAGCGACTTCAACACTAGGTTCCACAAAACCTGGGAAAGGATTCCTATGATGGCTAGACCTTCAGAAGTTATGGCATTCATGGTCTATCTAAAAGCTTTCAATTCAGACATTGCAATCATGGTATAGTCAATGGGAGGAGATACCTTGCCTAATGCATACGATCTAGCTATGTGTGCAAAGAATAGACTGATTGATGTTGGGAACCTTCCACCACGATCGTCATACCCATGTTCTCTAAAATCTCTAGTGGCCCCTAGGAGTAGACAACTCTTAGTACTTCTACCTCGATCCCCAACACATCGACCACACAACTGCCATCCATGTATGTGTATCTAGGTGCACAACCAAGTATGTCGGGCTCCTCTTCACTAGCAACAAATGTCAATGATATGAAGAACCTCATGCAATCCTTTGCAAATGAGTTAGTCCTTATCAAGCATCAACAGGCAACACCTTTGAGACCTCCCATGCAAATCTATCAAGGAGAAAGGTCATCTTATCAATAGAACACATATCAAGGAGCTCCAAAGGGAAGTAACCAATAACAGGCACCTACGAACCAAATAGTTCCAATCACCATGCCACTTCAAACTGTCAAGAATAGCCCAAGCAAAGATTTGGTCCTAGGCTAGAACAACCTAGTGAAAGATGAGAACACATGGTATTTCCTATGTAATGATAGCCATATGCCCCAAAATTTTCTGAGGGGAAATCTTCAATAGAATATAGTGGAATAGAGAGGCCAAGGCATGTTTTCAAACACAAAAGAATATTAGTCTCCTGGAATGGAGAATGCTTGCTTTAGAGCACAAACACAAGGGATGTCCTTACAGCAAGAGCTGAATATCTCACCAGACCAAGCATTATTTTCTTGTATGGAAGAAGAAGATGCAATATTTACAAATAATGTCCCAACAATTGGTGCCCTGTAGGTACAGTCAAACTACAACATGTGGTCCAAGAGAAGACTCACTAGAGAATACGTGCAACAAGATCCACAATTTCTACAACCACAAGTAGAGCAAGCCTCACAAATCTGACCCACTCACTAGTCGCAACTCTACCATTACCAGAGAAAGATATGGACAAAGCATTGAGCCTGTCCACGTCGGATTAGCCTCTTCTTAAGACAAAATAAATACCACCATTCAAACCTAAGGTCTTGCCAATCTGAATGCTTAATGTAGTGGATAAATTGAAGAAGGCACCCACTAATGTGTCTTTGTGGGACTTTATATCCATTCCATAACAAAATACATTGCTCCAGGAGGCATTAAAGAAGGAGGAACATATTTTGTGGACAAATACAATCCCCTCGTGCAATCAAGATGGAGAAAAAGGGCCCACATTGAACCCTTGACCTTCGGGATCCATGGCATATATGAACATCATGAACAATATGGACGTAAAAGAGGTAAGCAAACCAAATCCTACCCCTTTCTTTTTAACACTTATTATGGGAGATAAGCTTTTATACAATAATATGATTGATTCGAGAGCTAGTACCACGGTCATGCCCAAGCAAGTGGCCGACACCATGAAACTTAAATACGAGCCTCTTGAGAAAGGGATCATGCATTTAGATGGGAAGAAAGTCTCCAATGTTGGCCACATCAAAGATTTTCCTTTGGCCCTTTTCTCATGTCCAAGCCAAACCATCACACAAGAAGTAGTCATAATAGACATTCCCCTAGTTTTCAAAAAGTTCCTTTCAAGAGACTTCACAGCAAAGCTTGGTGCTTGATTCGTCTGATTTGATACTATGAACAAAACATTGGGAAAGGATTAAGATCATGTCTGAATCCTTGGACCCTAAACATATAGCAGACAATGCAGTCTTGTGCTTTGAAGCAACGCATACCTCCTCAAAATAGGAGATGTATTGCATAGAGATGTTGGAAGACGAAGAGGACACAAGTGATCGGACCCTTGAAGAAGAGGTCATGCTCAACCAATTTATTGATTCTGACCCATTTGGAAACTTCCATGCTACCGGGTTAGGTAACTATGTGATCTTTGATGATGACCAATTATTCAGAAAATTGGTGAAGGAATAGGAGGAACCTAGTGGACCAAGCAACAAAAATCTATGGATGCTATATTTTGATGGTGCTAAATGCAAAATTGGTTCCCAAGCAGGCATCTGACTAGTATCTCCAAATAGATTAGATACCCTCAAATCCTTTTGCTTCTAGTTCCCATCCTCAAATAACGATGAGTATGAAGCTTTATTTCATTGTTTGATTCTCGTGAAGTGGATGGGCATAAAGAGAATACAAGTGTTTGAAGATTCAGAGTTAGTTGTAAACCAGATCTATAGACAAGCAACCACAAAAAAATATAAGAATGAGGTCTTATAGACATAGAATATGGGGTCTGGTCAAGGGCTTCAAGGCTTTTAACATACAAGTTATCCCATGGACCCATAATTTAGTCACAAATCAGATGGCTTTGATTGGCTCACAATTTGAGCCAACCTCCGAATCAACAAAAAAATAGAATGCAGTATAGACCATCGTCTTACTATCAATACCCAACAATGATCAGAATTGGTAGGTTTTTTAGGATGACATTTAGATTGTTGTGTTTCTACATAATTCAGGGAAAGCATCTGATCATTCACAGTCCAAAGCTAGAGGGGCTACTGAAGGACAAGTAATTCAATTAAAAAGCAATAAGCTCCCATGAGGCTTGATTTCTCTCAAAAATCTCTTTGATTGTGAGGATGCAAAAAATAGCAAACAAAGATTCACTGCCAATGAAGCAAACTATGAAGACCTCGACATCAAGAATGACAAAAAGTTAAAAGTTTGAAAAAGATGTCTAGTAGGCAAACAAGAAAAGATTGAAAGACTTGTGTGCTAAATACGATGGGGTCATGACCTAGACTTATGATGATCTCAAAGGATATGATCCAAGCATCATTCAACATACTATCAACTTAGCTAAAGGCTCAAATCCTGTCTAGAAGAAACAAAGACCGGTGAATCTGAAGGTCAAGAAATTGATGGCATAGGAGCTTACAAAATTGATCAAATCAAGAATCATAAATCTGATCAAAAATTCCACTTGGATGTCCAACCTAGTACCTATGCAGAAAAAGAATGACGACATTCACCTTTGCATGGATTTTTGGGACTTGAACAAAGCTTTGTTAAAAGATCACTACCCCTTTCCCTCAATGGAGCAAATTCTATAGACTGTCCCCAAATCGAAAAAGTTCTCACTACTCTACAGTTTTTTAGGTTATAACCAAGTTTATGTAAAGGAGGAGGAACAACTCAAAACAATGTTCACCACCAAGTGGGAAACGTTCACATATGCAAAGATTCCCTTTAGACTCTCCAATGCAAGTGCTACCTTTCAAAGAGCGATGGATATTGCCTTCAAGGGATTGATCAATAAGATTATCCTAATATATCTGGATGACCTAACTATTTTTTCCAAATCAAAAGATGGTCACTTCAATCATTTGGAAATGGTCTTCTAGAAGTGTCAACAGTTTAGGATTTCTTTAAATCCCAAGAAATGTATCTTTTGAGTACTGAAAGGAAAGTTGTTGGGATTTATGGTATCAAAAGAAGGAATATCCATAGACCCTGAAAGATTAAAAGATATAATGGAGCTACCGATGCCATTCAACCAGAAGGGGCTACAGTCCTTTCTAAAAATATAAACTTCATCAGTCGGTTCATCTCAAACTTCATAGGCATCATGAGACCTATCACGTTGATGTTGAAGAAGAATTTAGTGTTTAAATGGGCTTTTGGAAGTAAGCTTGCTTTTGAGAAAATAAAGGTAGCCATCTTCATAGCTCCAGTGTTTGCCAACCCAAACTTCTCCAAAGACTTCCTACTCTATGTCTATAGTGGTCCACACAACATAGCTTCAATGCTTACTCAAAAGGATGAGGAGGGAAGCGGAGAAAACCCCATAGCATTTCATTCCAGGACTCTCAAAGGATACGAATCTAGGTATAACTTTGTTGAAAAAAGGCCTTTGCTATTTTCAAGAGCCTAAAGAAATTTTGACACCTAATATCAGCCAACAAAATCACCATCCTCGTCACCCACCCCAATCTTAGGAAATATATCACTGAAGCCGACATAACTGAGAAGAGGGCCAACTGGATCACTAAGATCCTAGAATATAATGTGGACATTAGACCAACCAAGTTGGTTCAAGGGAGAGGTCTTTGTGAATACCTCGCATAGGAATTAGGCTCCCAGGCAGGAGAAGAACTGCAAAACCAAGTCTATACAAACTAGTCTGAGTCTGATGAGTCATGGGTAGCTAACCAGATGTGATTTATGCAAACTGGTAAATATCCTATCAACATCCCACCTTAAAAAAGATGCTACTACCGACTTCAAGGCACCAGGTATATACTAATTGAGGAAATTTTATTTAAAATAAATTATGATAGAGTCCTTCTTCGTTGCATAGACAAGCCACAGGAAGAAAGGATTCTATTCGAATTCCATAGCACCCCCATGGGTGGACATGTTTCTGCCAAGACCACCACTTTGAAAATAATGTAGACAGGCTATTACTAGCATTCAATGTTCTCCTAGACTCATCATCTGGTGCAAAAGTGTACTCAGTGCCAATGTTTCATCGGCAAACGGAAGAACTCCACCATGCCATTAAGCCCAATCGTGACCAAGGAACCCTTTGCACAATGGGGTTTGGATTTTGTTAGGATGATAAATCCCATCTCCAATGCACATCACAAGTGGATACTTATAGCTACCGACTACTTCACAAGATGGATGGAGGCCATTTCCCTAAATAATGCTACACAAGTAGAAATTGTAAATTTTCTCGAAGAGTTGGTAGCAAGGTTTGGTTCACCCAAAACTATCATTTTTGACAATGCACAAGCCTTCGTAAGCTCTTTGATGTCTAACTTCACTCTTAACCATTGGGACTACCTCAAGAATTCATCCAATTATTACCCACAAGGAAATGAGTTAGCAAAATTGACTAAAAAGAACTTGATTAGGTTAATGAAGCACATTAGGTCGAAACACAAGAAAGAATGGCATAAGCATCTACAAGCTAATTTATGGGCCGATAGAATTACACCTAAGCAGATCTTGAAAACCCCCCCTTACGAATTAGTGTATGGAAAGGAGGTAGTTTTACCCATTTTCATAAAAATTATGGCATTACAATTGTTAAAAGATTTGGAACTCGAGGAAGACAGTGGAATGGAAGTAATATTGGCGGAGCTCTTAAACCTTTAAGAGAAGAGAGAGAAAGAGTTTAATGCCATGATCAGACACCAACAGGTGGTTAAACATTGGCTTGATAAAAAGACCTCCAACCCAAATTTTCAGGAGGGGAGTCTTGTGCTAAAATATGATGAATGAGCTGCAAAACCAAGCCAGCATGCAAAGTTTGATTCATTACGAAAGGGGACTTTCTACATCCATGCATGCAAAGAAAAGAATGCGTATGAACAAGAGGATATAAATGGTGATGTTTTGGATATAATAATAAATGGTATTCATCTAAAATTGTTCAATTGAAGTGTACGCAAGTTCATTAAAAATTTCACAATTATGTACCATATGTAAAATTTTGTAAAATACATTTTTTTACGAATAAAGTTTTGAGAGTGAACACAAGAAAATAGAAAATAGGTACTATATTGTATTTTCATCAAAATATTTACAAAATAGTACGCACTTTTGAGCCTAAGGCTTTGATAGAAGCTTAAAACCTTCTCATTCAAAACCCAAAATTACATCTTCAAAAAGCAAAAGATGAGGCATCATGAAAATGATAGAAAGGGAATTCAGCCTTTGTTGGTCGCAATGATCAAAAGATTTGTTTCTAGGGTTTCTCCAACTAGGAAACAATGGGGTAATCAAACATATAACACACACAAACATGAAACAGACCTTCAATCCTCAACACTAAGGCTATACACCAGGAACTTGAAGTGATTTTTATAATCGATCCTAGGAACATGCTCCACTTTATACAACCTTAGCAAAAAAGGGGCCATGGGTTGACCAATAGTCGATGACACTCCAGGTCCATGGTCCAGAAGTCTGTAAGAAAGGGAAGCCATGGAATCACTTCCGCATAATCGACATGCCTCTAAATACTCATGGCAAACAGAATGTCAGCGCTAGGAATTACAACTTGGATGATTTCACCTAGCCCATCCAAGTACACTTAATCAAACATAGCATGGAACAACTCTATAATCTAGGGCTTGGGAATTTTCAAGTCCAACAATGAGGCTACGAACCTTGAAATGATGTTCAAGTTGCACAGCAATTGGTTCTCACCCTTCATGTAATCCTTCCTGAGCACCCACTTAAAAGTGGCAACCATGAGGCCATCCTCCATTCCTATCATGCATTTAATCCACTCACTTCTCCTATGAAAGATTTTTGCATCTTACAGCTCAAGAGTCAAATTAGGGCTCCTAGATGAGTCATAATGGTGATAAGAGCTTACAAACTAGCAAAAAGGAAAATGCAGCGGAAGTAGCTCACCAACTCAATACTATCTTAGTGAGTATTTTCACCAAGCGGATGCTACCATTTATAGAAAAATGTGTGCCAAGGAGGTTGGCAATGAAAAATCTATCTACCGTCAAACAACAACAAAAAATATTTTTAGGCAATGAAAATTGAGCGGTAAATCATACGAAAAAACTCTAGCCAAACCTTGAGGAATCAATTTGGGCCTTGGGAGTAAATACTTGCATGTGATCGTCACCAACGCTAGTCTAGTTACCTGTGTGAAAAGACATGTCTTAAAAGGCTAAATCTTACTTAATCAATTGCAAATGGATTTTCAAGGTACACTTCCCATTGCTCAAAGCATAAGCTATCAAAAAGGAAGTGTAAGAAATATACTAAATACATTCTCATAGTGAAGTTGGCATTTCTAAGGAATACAGACCCCCCACTTCACACGTTTCACATCATTGGAAACACTTATCGAGCCATCAGTAACAGTAAAAAATTTACTGCATGTACCTGTGAGAATTGAATGCACCCAAAAGGAAAAAAATTGCTAAATGTTAGGTTTTCTCAAGCAACTGTCTCTCTAAAAGAGGTTTCTGTGAATCCTTCCAAGAAAGCAACAATGGTGGAAGCATCATCCTTTGGTCGAGACATTGGAGTCTCATTTCAAAAGCTAGGATGCACCAACATCTTTGGAGATGTTTCATATGCTAACGCCCCAGTGCAAGAGGACCGTAGCTTTGCACATACGAAAACCATATAGCAAGGAAACCCTATCAAGGAGGAGGCGGTCAAAGATTTCATAGACATCTACAATCCAAATCTATATGTAAACCCTAAGAGCCTCAAGGAAGGAGCAATGCAGAGGATGTTCACCCATGGGTCAACGGATGGTTTCACAACTTGTCTCTGGCATTGTGGTTTGCCACAATTCATACTGCCCTATATGCATCCATGCCCAAAGCTAGTTAATGCATGCATAGAAAAATTGGACGAAGAAATTGGGGTTATTACTGTGAATGGTGATCCTAGGCTTGCACAAACACATAATTAGTCCCAAATGCAAGTTAGAAACATCATTCCCCATGAAATTCATTTGAGATATCAAGAATAAGAAATAAATGAAGAACATGAATAAAAACTATCTAATCTTGCTCAAAATAAACATACTTTCAATCCCATGGAGGAATTGGTGTCATTTTGATGTGGAAAATTACCCTTTCCCAATTCCTTGCAAGCTTGATGATCAATGGAGAAGATTCGATGCTCCTTGGTGAAGTTTCTCCATCACCTAGCTATGAAAATATCAAAATGGATGAAAATGGATGAAGATTGCTCAAAAAATTGAAGATAATAATGTTGCATGAAGTTGTGGATCAAATGCCTAAGATAGTAGATGAGCTTGTGGATCCCCAAAATCCAAATGAGAGCCTTCTTATTTATAGAAGAGAATGATGGAAGAATAAGCCAAATGGATGAATGTGGGAAAAAACATCAACCAATAACAAAATGCCACTTGTCAACATGTGAATGGAGAGAGGTGGAGCACATTTGGATGAATGTGCATATTAATGCAATTAGGTTGAAATTCAAATTTGGAGAAGTGACAAGTTGGAGGGAGAGAAGAAATGAATTGAATGCCACTTGGCTCAAGATAAGGACATGTAAGAGGCCTTTAATGCCTTGTTGGATGGACAAGTCCTTTTGGGGGGAGATTTCAAATTTGGAGAATATCCCATCTTTGATGCCTTTTTGAATGAAAATAGATGATTTAATAAATCAATTAAATTGATTTACTTGAGCAAGTTGCAAAAGCTAGAGGATTTGATGGATTGAGATTAGGATTAATCAAGATTTGATTAATTAAGAGGGAGATTAGTTGATTTAACAATTTTGACTTAGAATTTTGGATTAATTTACATCAAAATGAGAAGAAAATGATTTTAGACTTAATTAAATAAGATTTTGATTTATTTAATTAAAGAAGATGGTGTTAGTTTTAAATCAAATAAAGATAAATTTATTTAATTTAAATGAGATGACCTTAGAGATTAATTAAATAAAATGAATTATAAAATAAAATTGATTTATTTAATTAAGAGATGGAATGTGATGAATTTAATCAAATACACATTATTCGATTAAATGGTTAGAAAAGGAGATGATTCAAGACGAACTTGTGTTAGTAAAATTAGGATCGGGTGCACATGATCAATCAGTATATTTTTTGTGTTTACATTTTGCCCCTCTTTGAAGCAATGTACCTACTACGTTGGTTCAAAGAATAACCTTGCTGAGATCAAAATTAAAAAAAATATATAATTTTTTTGGATGCCCCAGAGGAAAGAGGTAGAATAGTACACTTCCCCCTCGAGAGATCGAGCGAAAAGTTGGATTGAGGATTGAGCTTGCGATAAAGATTCTAGATCAGTTCAACTCAGAGAGGACTAGAAAGCTTAAATTTTTTATGTAGACAATTCTGATGATGTAGATAGTCATCGGCCATGGGTAGCCTTATGTATATTTTGATATATTACACACAATTGATACTTGGATAGAAATGTTAATAAAGATAGAAGAATAAGAAGAATAACATGGATAGAAGTAGAAGAAAAAGATGGATGAACCCTTGAGTCTGAGATGATGCAGGAGTCCAACACGTCCATGAGTCATTAAGACTTTATTAGATATGATGATGAGTGATGATGATGCATTGCTTATTAGGAATTGGGATTTTAAAATAGCTTACTTACCTTATGTTTGATAACACACATAGGCATGATGCATCAAGGTATAAAGAACTAGGATGGCGTTGCACCTAGTGTGATGGACTTTGACTAGAAAAATTAGATAGGAGTACTCCTGTTCACACCTGGCATACAATACCTTATTTAAAATGTAGTTCAGATATTCCAAACATCTTGAACCAAAACATAGAAAGGTGAGCCTTCCTATGTGGTCAACAAGACACCTAAAACACCTTCCCTACACCCAAACAAAGCATGCATCACAAAGGTTATATTACGAGAATATCTAACAAACATAGCAGAAAAAAGATAATGATCATTTCCCCATTCCTTTCTCTCTAAATCCCTTTTGTTTGGGCACCATTGAGAGGTCTGTTGTCACCTAGAATTGCACCCTGTGCAAAGTTTTACAAAAACTGAGCATTCTAGAGCAACATGGGATCATTTCAAGGCTGTGGGTCACCTATAGCTGAAATGAACCTTCGGAGAAGGCCGGCTTCCTTTGGGTATCACATAAACTACTACTTCTTTGAGAGGAAAGAGGGAAGGGATACATAAAAATGAAACTAAACCTATGGTGATACACCGAACTGTTTGAGAAATCATGAAAATGAACACAAGAAGAACAGACACTTGAAAGCCTAATTGTTATTCTCAGAACAACCTCTTTTAGATTTAATGCTTTAGTCCTAACAGGTTTGATCTACATACACATCTCAGGAAGGAAAGATTAATTTCACAACTCTAAGATATGAATACATAATTATAAAACACAGTTAAAGACTTGCAAGTTCAACAGGAAGATATAGAAATGACAATCATACAAACATGAACACAAACTTCCAAGGTAAACTCTGTGTTGTATTCAAGATTCCAGTTCAGTTATAGAAAACATACATTGACTGAGAAAGGATTGATTGAAAATCACTAACTCTTCAGAGTGTGCAATCAGAACTATTTACAAAAAGGAAAAAAATTCCTTATATACAGACTATATGTCGGCCCCTTAGGGCTTACAAAAATATCCCAGTTCAGAAAAAGATCTATCTCAAATCTTTGATGAAATAATTGCAGAAGCCTATGTGTCCCTGTTGTTGGTGTTAGTGTGAAGAACCACACTTGGAGAAGCCTTCTCCTGATCCTTTTGTAGCATTAATTCTTCTTATCCATCATGTCCAGCTACTGAGTCCCTTGTTGAAGAGCCGCATTGAATACCCATAAGCTCAGAACAGATATATGTTGTATTCATGTTGCATTCGTCCCGCATTGGCATTCCATGTTCTGATCAAACTACCACGGCTCACCTCAGATCCCTCTAGTTAGTCGAGCATCCTCCACGCAGGCCTTGTAGCTGGTCAAATGTCCTTTTGAATGGAATTGCATCTCGGCAAGACACTAAAAGTGTCTTTCCAATGCAATTATGTGTCTTTGCAGCTTTAGAAGTCATGTTGATACCGCCAAAACCATCGGCAAGACAAACGGATTCAATTAGAAGTCTCAGCGAGCACCATTGAGTCACACCAATATCCTTTTCGTTTGGTACATCCATCGCTATCGGCTAGAGATTATATGTTCAGGAAGACCTCCTAACGAGCCCTCCATCTCTCGGTGAGCACATACGTAGTCGGTATGACTCTTGGCGATGACCTCTCGTCAAGCTCATTTCATTTTCCCCTAAGCTTACTCTTCTCCTTCGGGCTCAAGCTCCTTTGGATTTTGATGAGACAATGGTCTGTCGACCAAACTTCATACCGAGTGCCTCTTCACTCTCTGTCGAGCTGTTCACTTTACTATCGATGAGACAACACCGAGTCGAGGAGACCTCTTATCGAACTTGGAAAGATACACTGAAATCCTCTTTGTCGATGAGACATTAACGGGTCGCTAAGACCACCCGTTGAATTCCCTTTTGTCTGCCCGAAGAGCTACCGTTGTGTTTTCGGAAAGAGTCTTGCCGAACTAATTTTTTCTTGGTGAGGACCCATCTGAGTATCAGCAAGAGCCTATTGGTGTCACCCCGAAAGCATTTCACTCCACCGGGATGTTCCCTTGAGCTCAGGGAGAGCTTGCTCGATCGGCAAGACATCCTACCGACCCTGCCCTCATTCTGTCTGAGCTCTTCTTTACCTTCATTGAGACTCTCACTGAACTCCTGCAGCTTTCTGAGTTCTTCTCACCCTTTGGCAAGACATATGATGTTGGCAAGACATTAGATTTAGTGACATAACCTTTCCTATCAGGGAGACACCAAGCCTTTGGCATGACCTCATATCAAGCCTTAAAACCTTTGGCAAACTCTTCATTCGGCAAGACATTTGATGTCGGCGGGACATTCTAACGAAGTCCCTTAGTTACATCGAGGTTCCTTTGTGTCGGTGGGGCTCCTGCCAAAGACAACTACATCGAGGTCCATCCTTTCCTTTCGGTGAGACTTTCATCCTCATCAAGACCTCCCGACGAAGCCCCTCACTTTTTCCAAAAGCATCTCTTGCCCCGAGACTCTTAACATGTCGGCGAGACATTGAACCTTTGCTCGGACTTCTCACCATGCACTGTAGGTCTCCCCGAAGCCCGTGGTTGCCGAGAGTCTCAGCAAATGACGATTGAATGGCCTATTGGCCAATGAAGTCCACACGGTAAGAGGTCATACCGAACCCTCTCTGTTATAGCGATAGGCTCTATAGGCTCGTTCGGCATGATAGAAACTAGGTCTCAGCGACCTACTCAGGATGGAATAAATCAAATAGTCAGTCGGCCAGACAGTAGGAGAGTCTTGCCGACTTTCTCCTTGGATGATTTTCATGCTGAATCTTCCTAGGGTGGCTTCTCCCATTGAGTTCCCCATGACCTAGCAATAGATGTAGAGTCTTTTCCCTTGTGTTAATGTCCCACTGGCCTTTGAAGATCTAACATTTGATTATCTCGCCTGACTTAACTGTAGGTAAAATGGAGGCAACAATTCTGGCAACCTTTGCGGGATGTTTGCCTGCTAAACATGAGAACCAGTGACTAGGCCTATCCATTGGGCATGGAGTCGTTAGAAATCTAAGAGAACAAATAAAATGTCAACCTACATTAAAACAGCATTCAGGGGATGGAACAAAATAGAAAACAAACGAACCATAGTGCGAAGCACTTATTGAAACATAAAACCTAACTAGATATGTACAAGAAAGGCTCTTATCAGGCTTGAAAGCAGGGTTTAAGGTGTATCCCATTGACTGGGATAGGAAGAAAATCCCCTTCTGTCGTAGCCAGTTGATAAGCATTGTGCTCTTTACAGCCTATGATAATAAACGGACCAATCCACATGTTATCGAACTTGGTGTGGTGGCCTGGCTTACTTTTTAGAACATCCCACTTTAGCACAAGATCTCCCTCCTTAAAATATTTTTTTGTAGCCTTTTTGTCGAATGTTCTCTTTGTCTGGAGCTGATGATACTCTAAAGATTTCATTGCTATGTCCCTTGATTCTTCAAGCTCCATGAGCTCTGAATACCTCACAGACATGGGGTCCTGCTCCTCAAACATCTCCAACTGGTGGACAATATCAAGAGTCAGAAGCTCCACAGATAGTGGAAATCTTACCTCTTTACCATAGACCAACATATATGGCGAGTTACCAACAAGCCTCTTAGGGGTCACTCTGTCTACCCAAAGTGCATTCTTCAAACTACTAGGCCAGGTCCTTTGGTTGTCCTCTATGGTTCTTTTAATAATTCTAAAAAAGTTATTATTTGTACTCTTAGCTAGGCCATTACCTTGAGGGTAATAATTTGAAGATGTGCTCAAATGAATGTCATGTTTAACGGTTCAATTAGTTACCCTTAGACCCATGAATGCAAGGACATTATCGGATATGATGGAGTCAGGTACTCCAAACCTAGTGACTATATCTTCATAGAAGTTCAACACTGAAGATTCCTTTGCTTCCTTCAATGCAACTGCTTTTGTCCACCTTGTAAAATAGTCAGTGGCTGTAAGTACCCATTTGTGACCAGCACTGGAAGGTGGATTTATTGGTCCAATAAAATCAATGCCCCATCTCATGAAGGGCTGCTCTACTTGAATTGGATACAGGGGCATAGTAGGCAGCCTTTCCTTTCCTAAAAATAGAGCACATTTGATGCACTTTTTTGACCAGGCATACGCATCTTTGAACAAACTAGGCCAGTAGTAACCAGCTCTCATAACCTTCCAGGCAGTAGTTCTGGGAGCAAAGTGACCTCCGGAAGCTCCATCAAGAAACTCATGAAGCACTTTTTCAATCTAGTCACTGTGAATGCATCTTAACAAGACACCATTTAGATCTTTTTTAAAAAGAACATTGCCCATCAGCACATATGGTATGGACTACAGTCTAAAGTATCTTCTTTTGGCTCTATTCAGACCTAGTGGGCATTGACCAGTTTGTAGAAATTGGGTCATAACTTGAGCCCAATTAGTTATCCCCATGGCACATCATCTTGAGCATTCTGAGGCTCATTTGTATTGGCAAGCACATCATTTTCTAGTTCACTTTCACTGCTCGACCCTAAAGCAAGCTATTCACAAAGACCTTTACCTCTAACTAGTTTGGTGATGCTAATATCTACATCGTACTCCATGACCTTAGTGATCCACCCTACTCTTTTTTCATTCAAATCCTTATTCAACAGAAATTCATTCACACTTGAGTGTGCAACCAAAATATGAACCTTATTGTTTGAAAGCAAAGGTTTAAATTTCTTCCGACTTCTAATCACAGAGAGAACGTACTTTTCAACAAATGTATATCTTTCTTCATAATCATCAAGTATTTGGCTAAAGAAGGCTATGGGTTGCTCCAAATTGTTGCTATTCTTCTAACCAGCATAGCAAAGATTGCACCACCACTACCAAAAGCATATAAAAAGAAGTCTTTAGAGAAGTTAGGGTTTACCAATGTCAGAGCAGATGCTAATGCCTCCTTGATTTCTCCAAAACTATGATTTGCCTCCTTTGTCCAACTGAAGACTACATTGTTCTTTTACATGGTTGTTAGAGGTTGTAGCAGGTTCACCACGTCTGGAATGAACCTTCTCAAAAAGTTGATCTATCCCAGAAAGCTCTGTAGGCCTTTCTTGTGATTAGGCAGTGGCAACTCAAGTATGGCTCTAACCCTTTCAGGGTCAATAGTGATTCCCTGCTTTGACACTATGTGTCCTAATAGTTTCCCTTCGTGGACAACAAAGATACTCTTCTTTGGATTGAGGGAGATACTAAACTCTCTGTATTTTTCAAACACTTGCCTAAGATGTAGCAGATGTTCATCAGCATTCTTAGAATAAACTGTGATGTCATCTAGGTAAATCAGTATAATCTTGTTGATCAAACTTTGAAATGCCATGTCCATGGCTCTTTGAAACATGGCACCAGCATTGGACAAACCAAAAGGCATCCTTTTGTATGCCATGGTGCCCCATTTAGTTGTAAAAGCAGTCTTAAACTGATCTTCCTCTTTAACCAACACCTGATTATATCCTGAAAAACCATCTAGTAAGGAAAACCTTTCAGAACCAGCAACCTCTTGTAATATTTGTTCCATGGAGGGCAGCAGGTAGTGGTCTTTTAGAGAGGATCGGTTAAGATCCCTGAAGTCTACACAGAGCTTTATCTCGCCACTTTTCTTTCTAACCGGTACAAGATTAGAAACCCAAGAAGTGTGCTTGATAGGGAAGACAATACCCCCCTCAACTAGTTTAGTCAGCTCCTTAATCATTAGGGGCTCAAGTTTAGGATTCAAGGGCCTTTGTTTCTGCCTTACTACCTTGGCATTAGGTTCTAATTCAATTGTATGCTAAGCAATATGGGGATCAAATCCTTTCAAATCTGAATACTCCCAAGCAAAGACATCATGAAACTCTTGGCACAAAGCAACAAAATCTTGTCTCTCTTCAGGTGAACAAATTTTTCCTATCTTAAGAAGTTTACCTTTGAAAATCTCCAGCTCTTCATAGTGTTCTTTAATTTGCAAGCCAGCTCTACCCTTTTTGAGCTAATCATCAGTACTGAAAATTGACTCTAAGGTAACCAAGCCTTTGGGCAATTTGTTTTTCTTCAGCTGTATGATCTAATCACCATACTGCTGCTTGAGTTTTGCTTGATTCACCATGGAGAACTGATCTTCCTCAAGCAAGAAGGAAAGGATCTGCTCATCACTGTCAAAGACTTGCCAATGAATGTTGTTGTCAGAAATTGAGGGTCTGACTACAACCTTCACATACTGCTGCACCTTCTCTTTTCTAATGTCATTTGGAATATCAAACTATGCTCCAATGGCTGCGAGTTTGTCAGCATGCTTGTTCTGATTTCTTAGGATAGACACTAAGTTAAAGGCATCAAAATCTTCGAGCATGTTCCACACTCTATTTCTATAAGACTTTAATGTGTCATTTTTGGCAACATTCAGGCCCCTTACTTGATTAACAATTAATTCGCTGTCCCCATGGACTTTCAAGTTGGTTATTCCTCTCTTTCTTGCCCACTCCAGACCTTGAACAAGGCCTTCATACTCAGCAGTGTTATTGGAGCATGCAAAAGCAAAACAGAATGCAGAGTAGTACCTATCACCTTGTGGATAAATCAACATTTCACCTCCTCCTGCTCCATTTTTACTTCTAGAACCATCAAAGAACATCTCCCAAAGTCCATTAAGCGGTTGCAATAATGGATCTGCATCTTTCTCTAAGTTTGGAATCTATGTATCAGGTTCAAGAATGACATAGTTGCCCATACCAGCATCTTGAATGAGGTCTACAGGACTGTCTGATACATTTTCAACTGCCCATTCATGCAACAGCACGTCAAGAACAGCTTCTGATTGGAGTTCTTGAGCAGCAACTAGTTCATTGTCAATAAAAACAACACAATTTGCATTTGCAGCCGAAGGAGCAACATTGTTGGGGCTTGGGTTATATGGCTCAATGTGGTCTTTGGCCAACCTTTCAGACTTGATGGTAACCTTAGTCCCATATCTTGTTCTAAATAGCATATGTGACCAATCGGCCGACACATAACCTCCTATCTTAGCTGTAAAGTCTCTAGATAAAAACAAGGAAAAGAAAGGTGGAAGGTCTATGACACATATGTCTTGAGGGACTAAAAAATTTGGACAAGCATGCAAAGTGAGGTTTAGATCCTTGATAATACCCAAAGTATTAACTGAAGTGCCATCCAATTGGATCACTCCCTTCTTGAAAGGCTGGTATTTTAGTCCAATTTTATCAGCAATCTATTTTGGCATGACCGAGCTGCTAGCTCCACTATCTACCATACAATTATGGACTAATTTATCACCGACAATTACTGACATGTAGAAAGGAGGTGGTTTAACTCATTTTTCATTCTCTATGCAAGGCTGCTGATCATTTCCCTAAGAATTATTTGTTAACACGGCTCTAACCTGACTTATTGGGGGCTCGGATTCATCAAACATTTTCAAACTTGACAGGGTTGATCGTAACATATCCTTTTGACTGGGGATAACTAAAGAATCCCACATAGACATGGTTACATTTGTCCTTTTCATACTATCAAGAATGTTAAAAGGTACAATTGGATTTTTATTGTGTACCTTTACGCTAGTATGATCAGCTTGTAAGAGTGGTTGCTCCTTGTCTAGGAGTTGCTGATCTATTTGCCAACCACTAGTCACTCAAGAGGTAGATGGTTCCACAGTTGCTTCCCTTCCTCTATCAGCTACTTGGTCAAGCTCAAATTCTCTCTTCTTTGCCCTGGTGTTAGCTACAACTGGACAGCTATCCTCATTCAACCCATAGAATTCTTGACCTTGCCAATTAAGCAGGGTTGTATCATTGCTGAATTGGTCCTGATGTTGTGAAGATGCATCATTACATGCACTTTGCTACGAACCTGAGGCATTTTGTACCATCAGTGCTTGATTGATGAGTCCATCTGAACAAGTGGCTTGATTATGAGGCTGGTTACAAGGGTAGCACCACTCATAATCAGCTGCTAAGTTGTTTTGAGTGGGAACCAGGTCCCTGACTATACTAACAGGTGCTGGAACATAGGCCTTAAAAGGCCTTGTGTTCACACTCTGTCTTGGGCCCTGATAATTTCCTTGATACTATTGTCTATTCCCTTCAAATTGTTGTTGTTGACTTTGAAAAGGCTGACTTGAGGCCTGATTTTGCTATTGATAAGGCCTGGAACAGGTCTGTTGCTTTTCCAAGTTCACCAACTTGTTACCAAAAGTCTGTAAAAGACTTTTGATCTCTTGTAATTCATTTGATGAGCTTGAAGCAACACTTTCTTGCTTTTCAATGGTTTGAACAATAGCTAGTAGCATTGGTATAGCTGGTAGAGGTGTGAAAGGAGGTATTTGCAAAGAGATGTTTGCATGAATTTCTGGAAATATTGGCATTGGTGGTCTAGGAGTGAGTTTACTAGCTTGTATTAAGTTGTTTTCAGCTTTGATAGCTATTTGAAAGGCATTTGGTAAAGACACTCCTCCCATTGACTATATCATGACAGCTATGTCACTGTTCAAAGCTCCCAAAAAGTATAGGAATGCATACTCTAGAGGTGGTCTCACCGTTGCATGGATTCTATCCCAAGTTCTTTGAAATTTGAAGTTGAAGTTGTTCATTTGCTCTTGCGAGGCCCTCTTAATTGTAGTCAGTTGCTCCAATAGAGACAAGTTATCAGACCTATCTTGGAATTGCTTATGCAATTTTTCTCCAAAATCATCCCATGTTGCAATTGAATTGACTAGTAGGCTCCTGTACCACTGCACAGCTCTTCCTTTCAATGAAGCAGCTAGCAATCTCACTGCAACGTCATCTTGTGCTATGTGGCGGACTTCGCATAACGAAGCCACATCTCTCAAATGTTCAATTGGAGTGGTTTCGTCTTCTCCCGTGAAAATTGGCAGACTCTTCAAAGCTGCCATTGGAATATCATTGTGTTGTGCCAAGTTCAAAGGACTCCCTCCGTTGAAAGCAATAAAGGGTTGATTCCTTGGAGTGGCCATTGAAGGTATCTGAGGTGGATTTGTTGATGCAACGAAATGAGACCTTACAGGTGGAGGAGTGGACTGAGTTTTTCTGGAACAGATAATTGTTGTTCTCCACCTTTCCTCAACTCTACCTTGTCTTCTTGGTGGTGACAGCTGCAAGTATTCAAAAGGGCCTGAGCTGCTTCTTGTTCGCACTTTTTTCATATACTATAGAAGGCGTGCATTTCTAGGGTTCTTCCTGTTTGTGGAGTCGCCAAGTATGCCAAAGGGCTTCTATAAAGCCTGATAATTCACTGGTTGCATACCAAACCAGTAGTTAAAACAAATCCCAGTCCTATCAGGCGTGCCAGAAACTGTTGTCACCTAGAATTGCACCCTGTGCAAAGTTTTACAAAAACTGAGCATTCTAGAGCAACATGGGATCATTTCAAGGCTGTGGGTCACCTATAGCTAAAATGAACCTCCGGAGAAGGCTAGATTCCTTTGGGTATCACCTAAACTACTGCTTCTTTCAGAGGAAAGAGGGAAGAGATACATAAAAATGAAACTAAACCTATTGTGATACACCGAACTGTTTGAGAAATCATGAAAATGAACATAGGAAGAACATACACTTGAAATCCTAATTGCTATTCTTAAAACAACCTCTTTTTGATTTAATGCTTTAGTCCTTACAGGTTGGATCTACATACACATCTCAGGAAGGAAAGATTAATTTCACAACTCTAAGATATGAATACAGAATTATAAAACACAATTAAAGACTTGCAAGTTCAATAGGAAGATACAGAAATGAGAATCATACAAACATGAACGCAAACTTCCAAGGTAAACTCTATGTTGTATTCAGGATTCCAGTTGAGTTATAGAAAACATACATTGACTGAGAAAGGATTGATTGAAAATCACTAACTCTTCAGAGTGTGCAATCAGAACTATTTACAAAAAGGAAAAAAATTCCTTATATACAGACAGTATGTCGGCCCCTTAGGGCTTAGAAAAATATCCTAGTTCAGAAAAAGATCTATCTCAGATCTTTGATGAATTAATTGCAGAAGCCTACATGTCCCTGTTTTTGGTGTCAATGTGAAGAACCGCCCTTGGAGAAGCCTTCTCCTGATCCTTTTGTAGCACTAATTCTTCTGATCCATCGTGTCTAGCTACTAAGTCCCCTGTTGAAGATCCGCATTGAATGCCCCCGAGCTCAGAACAAATATATGTTGTATTCATGTTGCATTCGTCCCGCATTGGCATTCCAACTTCTGATCAAACTACCACGACTCTTCTCAGATCCCTCTGGTTAGTCGAGCATCCTCCACGCGGCCCTGCAGCTAGTCAAGAGTCCTTTTGAATGGAATTTATCTCGACAAGACACTGAAAGTGTCTTGCCGATGTAATTATGTGTCTCTATAGCTTTAGAAGTCATGTTGATACTGCTAAAACCATCGGTAAGACAAATGGATTTGGTTAGAAGTCCTAGTGAGCACCATTGAGTCACACCGATATCCTTTTCGTGTGGTACATCCAGCATTGTCGGCTAGAGATTATATGTTCAGGAAGACCTCCTAACGAGCCCTCCATCTCTCGGTGAGCACATACGCAGTCGGTATGACTCTTGGAAATGACCTCTCGTCGAGCTCATTTTGTTTGCCCCCGAGCTTACTCTTCTCCTCCGGGCTCGAGCTCCTTTGGCTTTCGGTGAGACATTGGTCTATCGACCGAACTTCATACCGAGCACCTCTTCACTCTCTGCCGAGTTGTTCACTTTACTGTCGGTGAGACAACACCGAGCCGGGGAGACCTCTTATCAAACTTGGAAAGATACATTGAAAGCCTCCTTGTCAATGAGACATTAACAGGTTGCTATGACCACCCGCCGAATTCCCTTTTGTCTGCCCGAAGAGCTACCGTTGTGTTTTCAGCAAGAGTCTTGCCGAACTAATTTTGTCTTGGTGAGGACCCATCTGAGTATCAGCAAGAACCTATTGGTGTCTCCCTGAAAGCATTTCACTCCACTAGGATGTTCCCTTGAGCTCAGGGAGAGCTTGCTCGGTCGGCAAGACATCCTGCCAACCCTACCCTCATTCTGTCTGAGCTCTTCTTTACCTTCGTTGAGACTCTCGCCAAACTCCTGTAGCTTTCTAAGTTCTTCTCACCCTTTGGCAAGACATCTGATGTTGGCGAGACATTAGCTTTAGTAACGCCACCTTTCCTGTCAGGGAGACACTAAGCCTTCGGCATGACCTCATGTTGAGCCTTAAAACCTTTGGTGAACTCTTCATTTGGCAAGACATTTGATGTCGGCAGGACATTCCGGTGAAGTCCCTTTGTTACGCCGAGGTTCCTTTGTGTCGACAGGGCTCCTACCAAAGACAACTGCATCGAGGTCCATCCTTTCCTTTCGGCGAGACTTTTGTCCTCGCCAAGACCTCCCAGCAAAGCCCCTCACTTTTTCCAAAAGCATATCTTGCCCCGAGACTCTTCACACGTCAGTGAGACATTGAACCTTCGTAGGGACTTCTCACCGTGCGCTGTAGGTCTCCCTAAAGCCCATGGTCGCCGAGAGTCTCGGTGAATGATGATTGAATGGCCTATTGGCCAAGGAAGTCCACGCGGTAAGAGGTCATACCGAACCCTCTCTGTTATAGCAATAGGCTCTGCAGGCTCGTTCAGCATGACAGAAACTAGGTCTCAGCGACCTGCTCAGGATGGAATAAATCAAACAGTCAGTCAACCAGACAGTAGAAGAGTCTTGCCGACTTTCTCCTTGGATGATTTTCATGTCGAATCTTCCTAGGGTGGCTTCTCCCACCGAGTTCCCCATGACCTAGCAACAGATGTAGAGTCTTTGCCCTTGTGTTAATGTCCCATTGGCCTCTGAAGATCTAACATTTGATTATCTCGCCTGATTTAACTATAGGTAAAATGGAGGCAACAAGGTCATTGGAATGAACGCAATAAGATAAGCCAAAAGACAAAGATAAAGTAAACAAAAAAGCTAATGTTCTTTATACCGCTAGCCAAGAATAAACTACGGTGATGCCTGATGTTGATGTCCATTATAGAAAGGATGCATCCTAGGACATGATGTTATCAGATGATTTTGGGATTGACTGGGTGATGAGCTATTAGTACCAAGAGTTGACCAACTTGTTTACTTACTGACCTAGACTTGAGATTTTTTGACATTTGAGTTTTCACTTTTGATTTGCGCTAGACTTGTTTCCAATTGTTTCACCAAAGGTTGAGGATGACGATGATTTATTATGAGTGGATGTTTATTTTGGGTGATCATGAAACATGATGGATGGATATTTTCAAATATTTGGATGTTTTTGGTGTTTTGAAATGTTTTGAGGCTATTTTTGGTATTTTCAAGATGTTTTACAATTTTTTTGTGTTTTTTAAGATTTATGAATGTTTTTGGATTTTGTGTCTTGGGGGCTGATCAAATATTAGCCTTGCCTATGTTTAAGCTCTGAGACAACATAGTTCAGATTCCATGTTTTATGACTTTTTGACTTATTTTGGGATTTTGATATGTTTTGGATGTTTTTAGATTTTTGCATGATTTTGATGATTTGGATATGGATATGTGTGATGATATCAATGATTTTTTTTGGGATTTTGTTGAAAACCAAGCTAAGGTTGATTGATTGAATCAATGGATTGATGATGATAACATTCTTGAGGATACATAACAATGCAAGGATAGTGTTTAAGCAACATGAGGATTAGGATGGATATCCCAAGATGATGAGCGATTGATGGATTGTTGATGATAACATTGTTGAGGATACCCAACAATGCAAAGATAGTGTTAAGAAACACGAGGATTGGGAAGGATATCCCGAGATGATGATGGATTGAATTTGATTGATTAGGATTTTGAAGCTTGATTTGGAAAAAAAATTGTTTGAATGATTTGATGTGATGTTGAAGCACACATTAGATGCAACTGATATTGATTGTTTGGATTGATCTTTGATT
Source organism: Sequoia sempervirens (assembly GCA_007258455.2). Lineage (NCBI taxonomy): Eukaryota > Viridiplantae > Streptophyta > Pinopsida > Cupressales > Cupressaceae > Sequoia > Sequoia sempervirens. The sequence goes on along the minus strand of VDFB02292527.1, from coordinate 7,946,348 downwards.
AAAGATAAAACTTGATAATGAACATCTTCTTGTCAAAATATGTCATGGGCTAGTGATTTGGAATTTTTTCCCACAAGTGGCTTGACCAATTTGATTTCACGTTTGTCAATGTTCAAATCACCACATATGCTTGGATAGGTGTATGGATGGATGGATATGGATTGTCTTTTGATAAGATAATGTGTTTGAATAAAGAATGTTTATTTGGATAATGCTTCATGTCTCAGATAATGTTGGACAGGATAGGATCAATGAAAATGACCCATGTCAAGATGTTTATCATAAGCAAGTGTAAAGTGTGCACCAAATTTTTATCAAGATCAAGATAATGTGGACGATGGATGTAAATGGATGAAAATGGATTGGATAAATGGTTTGTGGATGAATGGATTTATTATGGATGAGATGGATGGAATGTTGGATTTTTTATGGATGAGGTAAGATGCTTTCATCTGAAATAGCACATGTAGATGCTTGATTCTACACATAATTCCTATTTTCCAGGTTTTCATCATGATACTTGTCCAAAGTGCCACCATAGTGGTTTTCACTAGAGGATGATTTTTTTCTTTATAGTTTTCAATCCTTTTTTTGATTTTTTTGGATTTTCATATTTTTTGTATTTTTTTTGTATTTCTCTGTGAAATATTTTTAAGCTCATGTTGAATCACCTAGTGGTGTTGATGTAGATTCTTTCGTCATACTGTGCCATCAGTATCCTACTTGAAGAAGTTGCTTTTCTAAGATACGTGCACTTGAATGCAACTTTTGAGATTCCTGATCTACTTTGTTTATACCAAAGTTAACTCTATCTTTGTGCTCACATCGCAATAGGATGCCTTATGAATCCTTATGATGAAGGTGTTGGCAAAACAAGAACAAACAACTGAGAGGGGGGGTGAATCAGTTGTCACAAAATAATAAACTTTTCAAACTTAACTTAATTTCAGATCTTATGAATAAGCAATTAACCATAAACAATTAACACATTAGAGAGACAAAGAACACCAAGATTTTTTACGTGAAAACCCTATTAGGGGAAAAACCAAGGTGGATGTTAGTCCACAATATTATACCCTATTAAAAGTATAGTGAAAATAGTAAAGGGGAGTGCACATGCATTCAGGCACACTTCCTAGAGCTCACTACTTAATTACAAAAGGGGCTCACTACCCAACAGTACATAATAGGATTAAATCTGAAGGGTATAAACTGAAAGAAATAGCTTATGCACAAGCCTGATTATAGTTCCAATTAAGCATAGAAAAATCCTTCACTTTTCACTCTGCACACGAATGAATAGATCAATGTTCACACGCTTGTACTCTATCTGGATTTTCTTACACACACTCTCGACCATACTCCCTCAAACTTCTCTCAAACAATCACTCTTATATATCTCCATCATGGATTACATCAACAACTTAGTCAGTCATAAAAGTAAAACATATTTACAATGTCGGCCCAAATTTACAATTAAATTTTCAATGTGGATGTAAACACCATCGGCTAATACAATGATGTGACCCAAAACAATAATCACGAGTGCACCAAATATTCAAATTTTACTTTTTAAGGATCCACAACACATTACCACCATCATGTCAGCCAAGAACATGAAAACCCAAACATGCACAAGAAAAATCTTCAACCACGAGCACACCAATCAATGTGGATGTACAAGAATGATGGAGAATGATCTATAAGTATTCAAGAACACCAAGAACTAATAGAGAAGCATCTACAACAACTGAGAATATCAGCATCACACAATCTTCCCTTGGAACGCTAACAGAGACCACAGAAATATTGTCAAACCACAACACAATCAAATCTTCACAAGGACCTCTAAAAATTCTAGTAGATAATCTAGATACTCTCAAAAATAAACCCTTTAGTCCACAATAGTTGATCTCCAACATATAGAACAGGACACCTTCATGACCTTCACAGTTCCACTAGCATCAGGAAACTCTATAACTCTTCCTTTCACAATTTTCTCAATATCCTCGACATATACAACCTTCAATACAATGGTAATAATAGTGTTGACATCAATGACAACCACATATCAGCAACATGCCCAGAACATCCAACAATCTCCCCCTTTGGTTCCAATGGCAACACATGATGTGAAAAATACCATCAACACAACTGCACTAACTCCCCCTTAGATTTTGACTCTTCTCAACTACTTCTATTCCCAAAAGGATTTTTCACATTACTCTTCTCCCCCTTTGACATCAATGGAAAAGGTAACCATTACCTTTCCATATACAAGCTTTGAACCACATATTTGCACATCTGACTACTCCCCTTAAGTAGTAGCCACAAAGACATCAATCTGGATCAAAATATAGCAATGAAGCTCATAGATTGATGCAAGTAAATGCATTTTTTAGTCCTTATCAGGAGGGGTAATCACCCCTAGCATTCCTCTGAGATACTCAAAAGTATCCTTCGGCAATGGCTTAGTAAAGATGTTTGTAATATGTTCTTTGGTAGGCACATACTCCAATCTGACTTCTTTCTCATTCACTTTCTCCCTCAAGAAGTGAAACTTGATTGATATATGTTTAGTCTTAGAGTATAGTACCAGATTCCTCAAAATATTTATTGCACTTGAATTGTCATAGTATATGGCAATAGGTTCCTCATATACCACTTTGATATCTTTCAGCATTTGTTTCATCCATATCACTTGAGTACAGTTATTGGTAGCAGCAATATATTCTGCTTCAACAATAGATAGAGAAGTATAATTCTATTTTTTGCTCAACCAGAACACCAGCTTCTTCCCTAGGAAGAAAGCACCACCACTAGTACTTTTCCTGTCATCTACATCTTCAGCCCAATCTGCATTAGTATATGCACTCAAAGTGAGATCATCATCCTTTGGATACCAAAGTCCAAAGTCAACTGTTCCTTTCAAATATCTGAAGATTCTCTTAACAGTAGTCACATGCGATTCTTTTGGATCAGCCTAAAATCTAGCAACCATACATACAACATCCAACAAAAGAGTGGTTTCCAATACATGCTCAATGTGAGAATTGGATATCATGCGTGGAGGCATGGATGGAGTGTGTTTAGGAATAAAAGATGGATTGGTTGATAGTTTGGAACCTTTGACTCTCCAAACTTGGGAAGATGAGCAATAATGGGTGGATACGGAAGTGTGCATGGAATTAGGACCAACTGCTTGATATACTTTGTACGTTACTTGAAAAGCCTTTTTTTCCTTTGTGGACATCTTTGGTGGATACTTTTCCCCTTTCTATTTTTCCCCATAGTTTCTTTGACTAATGGAGTTTGATAGGGATAATCTTTCTTTGTATTTTTTGGTATCCATGTGTATTTGATTTGTCCATTATGCTTCCCAACTTCTTTTTCTTTGATAATGTTCTTCATGCTTTGATTCAAATCTTTTGTTTGTTGTTGGTTCAAATTCGTGGACGAGATGATGGGTGGATGAAGATTCATGACGTGGCTGGTTGTAGTATTGGCATCGGTTTCTCATAAGGATTCTTCGTGCTCACTATGTTGAAATTTTCTTGAGACATAGTTGCCCCCGATATTGTGGTAGTAGCACCTTTGTTATTTGATTCTGCTTGTTTTGAGATGTCTTGTTCAATAAGCATTCTCTAATAAATAACCACTATAGATGATGTTATTTCAATTTGTTGCTTTGCTAACTCAGGAATATCCTGTTATGCCTGACCTATTTCCTTGAGTGGATGATGTTGGATATCTTCATACATGATGTCCTCAGCCTGAATTTGGGATATATCTAATCCTGATGTTGACAACTCATTTTTACTGTAGGAATCAATAACCTGGTCTTTTTTGGTAATAATGTCAGGAGTAAAGGAATCTTGTTCTAAATGAAGATCATCTATGTGTCCATCCACATAAAGCATCTCATGGGTAGATGGAGGAGTATGTGCTATGTGGAAGTGATCATCATTTGCAACATCTTGTGTAGATTGGAGAGTGTCCATTAGATCATTGTAGTAGCTTGGAGATACAAATTCTTGATCTTGGTTAATGTTGGAATTGTTTTTGACATACTTTGGATCAAGTTCTTGACATAGGTCAATTTCAAAGGCTGGATTGCTTATAAAGGATTCTTGGATATCTTCATTAGGCATGGGAAGTGGCTCAATATCCTCTGGATCTTTGAGTGGACTTGGATCAAATGTTGAGTTGAAGATTCCTTCAATATCTACAACCATCAAGTCGAAGGATGTCAATATGTCTTGGAAAGGACCATTGCTAGAATTTGGTGAAAGATGTTGAACATGCTTTGGAATGAATTCTTGAGGTATGTCCTCTAACTCATTGGATGATGTAGAGGTATTGTCAAAATGATAGTTGGTGAAAGGATCGTTGATTATAGGATCAAATAATGTTAACACTCCTTGAAATAGATAATTGCAAGATATTTTTGAGGGATTATTATCATGATCAAAAAGTGACTCTTGATGCATGTTGATTTGATCTTTGGATGAGGTAGAAACATCTTCAAGGTGCTCATTGATGGATAGATATTAATCATTGTTTTCAACAATTGTGGTGGGGAGATTGTCGATGTTTTCAACCATAGGATCAAATGATGTTAACATTTCTTCAATTGGATCATTGTTGGGTATTGTTGGTGGATTTTGATCATGATTGAAAAGTAACTCTAGATATATGTTGATTTGATCGTTGGATCAGGTAGAAACATCTTCATGATGCTCATTGATGGATTGATCTTGATCATTGTTCTCAACAATTGTGGTGGGGAGATTGTCAATGCTATCACTAGTGGTTGAATCTTCATTGTTGTCCCCAATAGTTATTATTTTTTTTATCAATAATGTCTTGGATGAGATTTTTGAGTTGAATACAATTTGATGTTGTGTGTCCCTTTATTTTGTGAAAATCACAAAGGTGCTTCTCATTATACCCTGGTGGTTTAACTTGAGGATCTTGATAATTTTCATAAATGGGTATTTTGATGAGATTTTCTTGTACCAACTATTGCATGACCGATTCGATTGGTTCCCCAAGTGGTGTGTATTTTTGTTTGTTACCTTGTGAGATTTGTACTTTAAATTGACCTTATGGTGATTGATTTTGGAGATGTGGTGATTGATCTTTGAGATGTGGTGATTGGGTTTGTTGTGGATGTTGTTGATCTTGATATCCAACCTCTTGATATTGGAGATATTGTTCTTGATGTGGTTGTGGACACAACTCAATGCTTTGATGACATGGTTTAACCAATGGAAGAGTTTATTGATTTTGGGGTGGAGATGTCTCTTGGCGCAATGAGTCAATTATTTTGGCAAGTGAAGCAATTTGATCTCACAAAATTGACCTTGATTCTGATCTTGACACCCTTGATATAGTTGCTTTGGTTTATGTTCAAGCAGATTTAGAATTTATACTTGTGGTGTTTGTATGGGATCATGGTCAAACTGGTGTTGGACAATGTTCTAATTTGGGATGATGTTTAAATTTGGCATTATAGGTTGAAATTGAACATTGTTGTGGTTGGGAATCACATTGCCTTGATTTAGGCAATTTTGATTTTGCATGGTGTTACCTTGACTTGGATTAATACATGGAGTCATTAACATATTGTTTGGACTTTGATCAACATTTGTATGATTCACAAACATATCTATCCCAAATTTTTCCAAGTGTGGATTTGAAATTTTCATGTTTGGTAAACTTGTACTTGGTATTTACACATTTTGCATGTATGGATTTGGTGGGATAATGTTGTTTTGTTGAAGACTCATGCATTCATTGTTTGGATGATAGATTTGTAGGTTTCTACTTTGATTTAAATCTACCATAGGAAAAGGTGTTCCAAAATTTAGATTGGGCATACTCACATTTTTTGTACCATAGAAGTTTGTAGGAGATAATGATCCCCTATATAGATTGTATAATTGTGATTTTTGATAATCAATTGGCATTGTAAGGCTTTGATAGTTTTGTTGATTTAGATTACTCATGTTGTATGGATCAATTTTATATTCCATGTTTTTCTTATGTTTTGACCTTGTTGACCTCTAAGGAATTTAGGACTAATGATGAGATGAAGGATGAAAGGGGTGAATGATATGGGCGTTGAACTTTTAGGAACTTTAGATCAATGCTAGACTTTAGGACTTTTGGATTTTTTATTTTGGATGTGATTTGGATTTGGATTTTATAATGAACTCATAAACCCCAAGAGGTTAGATTTTGTCTTGGAATAAACTTGTCCACAAGATGATAGTTTAACTAAGTGTATGAAGAAGGATTCATCTACACACACCTAGTCAAACAAGATTATTTTGATTTGATTTACAGGATTTTCCAAAAGTCTAGCATGAAGAATTTTTCCAAGATTTCTAAGAGTTGTTTGTGAGATGGGATTTTATTGATGTTTCAGATGGATGAGATGATTGGTTGTTTTGATCCTAAATGAACCTAAGAGGGAATTTTTTACAAGACCAAGGTTTTGAATAACATGTTTTTCCCTAAGAGTAATTCAAACCAAAAGATAAATGTTTTCTCAAAAGACCATAAGACAAAAGATAAACAAGCACAGGTGTGGGGTTCAATTGATTTCATCTTGATTAATGAATTGTTTTTACCACATTCAATGTCTTGCTTAAGTTTCAAACTGAATATCTATGTCTCAATTTCTTTTCATCCCACAAGTTCCATTATGTGGAAATCAAGAGAATCAAGGAAAATAGTTCCCTAATGTTGACTTTAGTGAGATCAAATTGAGATATAAATCCAAATACTTAGAAGCCTCTAAGGATAGAATCCCTAGGGTAAGCAATAACACTTGGATTTTGTCAAAGGTATTTGCTTCCTCTAAAGGGTTTGAAATTTGATGATCACATTTGAATGTTTGTTTTCCAATGTTTAAGATCCAAGCAAAGTGTTTTGATTCCAAGAAAATGCACAACCCTATGGATAATTAAGAGACAATATTTTTTGAATTCCCACTTGGATAAATCCAACTGCACTTATTCTTGGCGGATGATTAAAAGCTTGACCACATTGGCTCCCCTCTATGACACTCACTTCTATAGGTCAGCCAAGCTTTAGTACCCATGAAACTCCCATGGCATACTTCTCATCTCTACTAAGAACTACAATAATATGGGGTGACTTCATAATGACTGTTCTTGCGCCAACAAATAGATAAGGATTTGGGCTTCTAAACAAAAGGTTCTAGTATAAAAAATTTGTTCGTGGGGGATCATCCATATGACAAGAGACCATTTTTCCCTTCTTGTTGGAACAATCCTTGTGATACTTGAACTTTCCTCAAGTACCCACACTTATATACTGGGTGGAAGTTGTTTGGCTTTAGCGTGTTCCTGGTTGGGTGGTTCCCTAGAGTGATTACTTTTTCCCACCAGGTAGGCCCTCTAAGGGGAAACAAAAGTGAGCAAGCACATATGTAGTTTAATCAATTTTGTTTACATGAACAAAGAGAGAAAACACATGATATACTCCACTCACACTAGCAAGATTTGTTCAATTTTAAGAATCCAAATTGAAGTGTGGAGGCAATCTTTTATGCAACTTAATGTCACCAAAAAGACTTTTGATTCTCAAGATCACCATGAAGCATGAGAGAAGCGCATACGAATTTTTAAATGAGATTACTTTGCAAAAAATATTACAAGACACAAAAGCACATGTTCATTTTAACTTCAAAGTAGAAAATGAGTTCTTAATAGGCACAACTTTGAAGTGTGAGATTCGATTGTTCAATTTTAAAGCCTCAAAACAAACTCTAGTAAGTTGCTTAAGGTTATTTTTTATCCCTTTGATTTGTTCCTTTTAAAACCCAAATGAAATGTGTTTAATTTCTAAAGCTAAAAGATAACAATGTTCCAAAGATTGGGTTATAGGTGTCCCCAAAGTGTTAAAAGACACTTGTTACAATCGTGAAATAGTGTCATAAAAAACCTTCCCTTTGTTTCCTCTTTCCCTTCTTGATTTCCTAACCTACAAAAGTGACCAAAATGTTAGATGAGATCAAGCAACAAGAATATATAAGGGTTAGATGAATAATTAAGCATAAAAACCCTAAAATTTAGACCACATTACGATGTGTTTTGAATTTAGATGTAAAATTGAAAATTTTAACTATACAAAATTTAAGAAAAAATTACACCATTTCATATCTTATGAAATTCTACCCCATTTCAAAAAAAAATCTTTGAAAAAGACCTTCGTATGACCAAGATATGGTCATTTTAAGATTGACTATAAAAGCGTTAAAACAATGACTAGATGCACTAAAATAATGACCAGATGCGCTAAAGCAGTAACCAGATGAACTAAAACTCAAACCAGATGCTCTAAAACAGTGACTAGATGCACTAAAACAGTAACCAGATGTGATAAAACTCAGACCAAATGCGCTGAAAGATCTTGCGGATGTGTTATAATGGGGCCTAACGAATAGACCAATTGAAAAACAACGAAATCTATAAATTAAAAAAACGTGTTAGATTTGGGATTAATGCTCTCCTTCTAGCGCCAAAATGTGAATGGTGATCCTAGGCCTACACAAACACAAAGAACAAACACATAATTAGTCCCAAATGCAAGTTAGAAGCATCATTCCCCATGCAATTCATTTGAGATATCAACAACAAGAAATAAATGAATATGAATAAAAACTATCTAATCTTTCTCAAAATTAAAAAACTCTCAATCCCATGGGGAAATTGGTGTCATTTTCATGTGGAAAATGGCCCTTTCCCAATTCCTTGCAAACTTGATGATAAATGGTGAAGATTTGATGCTCCTTGGTGAAGTTTCTCGATAACCTAGCTATAAAAATATCAAAATAGATGAAAATGGATGAAGATTGCTCAAAAACTTGAAGATAATAATGTTGCATGAAGTTGTGGATCAAATGCCTAAGATTGTGGATGAGCTTGTGGATCCCCAAAATCCAAATGACAACCTTCTTATTTATAGAAGAGAATGATGGAAGAATAAGCAAATGGATGAATGTGGGACAAAACATCAACCAATAACAAAATGCCACTTGTCAACATGTGAATGGAGAGAGGTGGAGCACATTTGGATGAATGTGCACATTAATGCAATTAGGTGGAAATTCAAATTTGGAGACGTGACAAGTTGGAGGGAGAGAAGAAATGAATTGAATTCCACTTGGCTCAAGAAAAGGACATGTAAGAGACCTTTAATGCCTTGTTGGATGGACAAGTCCTTTTGGGGGGAGATTTCAAATTTGAAGAATATTCCATCTTTGATGCCTTTTTGAATGAAAATAGATGATTTAATAAATCAATTAAATTGATTTACTTGAGCAAGTTGCAAAAGCTAGAGGATTGGATGGATTAAGATTAGGATTAATCAGGATTTGATTAATTAAGAGGGAGATTAGCTGATTTGACAATTTTGACTTAGAGTTTTGGATTAATTTAAATCAAAATGAGAAGTAAATGAATTTAGACTTAATTAAATAATATTTTGATTTATTTAATTAAAGAAGATGGTGTTAGTTTTAAATCAAATAAAGATAAATTTATTTAATTTAAATGAGATGACCTTAGAGATTAATTAAATAAAATGAATTATTTAATTAAAAGGGAAATGATGACTTAATCAAATAAAATTGATTTATTTAAGAGATGGAATGTGATGAATTTAATCAAATACAAATTATTCGATTAAATGGTTAGCAAAGGAGATGATTTAGGATGAACTGGTGTTAGTAAAATCAGGATCAGGTGCACGGTATATATAAGTATATTTTTTGTCTCTACAATTATTGGCAACAGGATATGGGTTATCATCAGTGTGGCAACCATCTGGGATATGTTGTGCATCCCTACAAATTGGGAGGTTGAGATATTCCAAAATAGAAGAATGAGATATTTTTGGAGAACTAGAGACAAAAATTTAAAATTCTATAGGGATGAAACGACTAAAGGGTCGGATAATAATCAACTGGTTTTCCCTTTGGCATGCAGAGAGTTCAAGTCGGATGTGCAGGCTGTTTTCTCAATGCTGGCCTTATTTGTGGCCATGGAAGCGATGAGAGGTTTATGAGTTCTAGATGGGCTTAGCCTTCATGCTTAAGGAGAGGAGCCTATAGTATTTTGATTTTGTTCATGCAATTGTCGATGGAATGATGGAACAATTGATAGATTATAGTACTACCTTTGAGTTCAGGTATTCCTCTTTCCTAGTACACTTAATTTTACATTAGAACCCTAACATTTTCAAAGGATATTTGTCACTCATTAAGTTTGATGCAGCGAGATTATACTAGCTGGTTTCAGTCTAGACCCATGTGATTTCCAAAACATGGGATTACTATTCATTTGTTGATTATTTCATACAATCGGTACTCTTCGATCTGTCTCCATGCCCTCTAGGCAGGTTCTCCCCTAAAGGTTTGGAATGGATGAAAAACCACCAAACCCTGGTGAATTATTTCTTTGGAGCAATTTTTTCTATCACCAAATTTTATGGTTTTGTTGGGGAACCTTTTAGGCTTCCTAAATTTATAATAGACAGAACCCTCAATTTGGAGGGATGTCATTAGGAATCCATTGCCAACAAAGCTTTCAATAATGGGAGACACAAGAAAGCGCTTTACACAATTCCCCTTACCATTTCCAAAATTCAGATAACACTTGTGAAGCAGGAAGGGCAAGAGGTGTTGACTAGTAGGTTGGCTTGCCTGGACCTAGTTCTTATTTGTGATATGTGGAAGTACAATCCTGTTGGGTGTTTTTTGACTATCAAACATGAAGCAAGGGAGTATTTTGAGTCAAGGAAGAACCTGACCTAGGAGAGGGAAAAGGTATACATTGACCTAGCCTTCATACCATTTGAACAACCCCCATGGCATAACTTCTATCCTAGACTAACAAAGTTTTGACAAAGCATCCAGATGGGCCAGTCCCTCAAAACACGGGTAAAGAATTTAGGGTGGTTGGAGAGGAAGAAGGACGAGTTCTAGAGGTACCGACAAGAAATAAAGAACCTCAATGCCCTGTACAAAGAGCACACAACAGTTCCCCCCTCCACCTCAAGAACCCAACATGGGAAAAAGGAAAGGAAAGGGGTCAAAATAGAAAGGATCATAGATTCCATCCTCTACCAACACCTTTCCAAAAGGAAAGAGGGCTCGACAATCTCCAAAAAATCTACTACTGTTCCAAGGACCCAGGGTTCATCGAGATCAGTTGCTAGAGAGTTTGAATCAACCAATGCACCTCATACAAAGAGAAGATGATTCCAAGACTTAGGTGAATTAGGTGTATCAAATAGAGCTGAAGAGGTGGACTTAGCTCCACCAATATTTTTGGCTTTGATTATCCAGGTAAGTCTTGCACCTGCTATCCTTCCTTCTAATGCATCTTTGATTGCTCCTCCCCCCTTATCTACTAAAAGAAATCCTTTGTCTACTGGTTCTGACATCCTTGTCCTTAATATGCCCCTGACCATATTTGATAATGAGCCCCATGAAGAAACCCCACACGTCGAACGAGAATCTTCCACTTCAGCCGCAATTGATTCTCTGATTGCCTTGTCAAAGGAACCCATTGTAAACATTAATACGCCCATGTTGTTAGTTTCATCACCCTCATCTGCTTCCCAGAAAATGCCTCTTTTTCCATCCACTTCCCCTTTTACTCCAATGGGTATCCCTCCTTAGTCAATACATGGAATCCTTCCCTTTTTAATTATAACACTTCCCTTTGCCTCTCCACAACCTCAAATGATCAAGGCCTCTCCTTCCATCACACTCTTCAGTCTCCCCATCGGTGTTTCACTTGTTACACAAAGTATTGAATCCCCACAAATCCTTCAGACCCATATTGAAACAACAAGGCAGGCTTGACAAGGAAGAAAGCAAAAACTGTAGGGAAAAGTCATGGCAAATCCAGCTACTCAAAAGTTGGAAACTTATTTTCCATAAAGAGCGGAATTCTTTGCTAATTGTAGCTTTGAGACCACAGACATCGAAGCCAGAAGAACAAATGCAGTTTGAAGATTATGGCATCCAAGTTGTGCGTTTAAATTTAAGTGAAACTCTTCCTCACGACAAGGTAGTCCTAGAAAAAGCAACCCAAAAGGTGTTCTATACCAACTATAAAAATATGGATAAGAATTTGAAGAAGCATGAGGCAGCATTAGTGAATGTAAAGGCCATGGTGGAAAAACTACAAGCAAGAATCAAAGGCAAGGATTTGGAGATAGCTTGCTTGAGGCAATTACAGGGTCAGCAAGGTGAGGTAACTAAGTTGCTCGAAGGGGGCCTAGAGTGAGAGAGACCAGCTTCATGTCAAGGTAGAGAGATTGAGATATGAGATCACAGTCAAGCATGAAACAACTGTGGAGCATCGACAAAGGAAAAAGAAGCTAGAAAGTGATTTAGCTAGAACGAACGCCATATATAATGAGCTGCAAAAATAACTACAAGAAATGGATCAGGAAAGGAGGATAGGTAGAAGGAATTGGCTAGTGTTCGATCTTAAGCCTCTAATGATCTTCAAAAGGCCCAAGTGAAAATAGAAAAGGAGAAATGAGAAAAGGAGGACATTGAGTCGATTTTTCAGACTCGCGACGAGGAGATTGGGAAGCTATGCTTTGAACTTAGAAATTCCCTCAAAGAGAAGAATCAATTGGAGGAAGGCATAAGAGCAAAAGAATCCCAATTCCAGTAGGAATTGGCCATAGCACGAGGAACCAGGCTCCTCGCAATACTTAAAAAATTAATATCTACTTATTGGGAGTGAATCATTGTTGCAGTAGCAGCCCTAAAACTAGTTTTGCAGTTTTTAACAGATGCTCAAGAATTAAACACAAAGGTCAGCCTGTTCGTTAACCAAATTTTGCACACAATCACTCCCTATGCTAAGGAATCAAGATTCCTAATCTTGAAACTATATAAAGTGACTGAAGAATATTTAAAAGATGTTGAGATTCCCAACCAAAGAGTGGTTGCAAGAAGGGAAAATGAATTCATCATTTGCAACTAGGTCACGGTCATAAGCAAAACATGTCAAATGGTGTTGAATAAAAAGGTCAATGAGATAAAGGAAGATTTTAAAGTTCTACTCCAATCAGGATTACCCACCCTTTTCTCATCAGACGAAGGAGTGTTAGCAATAGAATAGATCGTAGAAGCGATCAGGATCAAGATCTAGGATTCCATGGTGCTTCATATTTTAAGTCTGTCACCCATAGTCGAGGAGATCTAGAAGGAGATCCTTCCCCTTTCTTGATTGTACTATCACATTGGATATGTTTCATCAAGGTGAGGAGGAGTTTCTTTCAAAGAGGTCCTTGATCTTGATCAAGCATACGAGACATTTGTTCCCTCGTCTGCCCACCGATGCAGATTGGGAAACCCAGCACGCCACTTTCCTCAAACTCTGAGGATTACTTGAGATCTAGGTTCATTACTCTACAAGGGAAGGCCCCCTGTGAGTCGCTAGAACTGTGGAGCAAATTTTTCCTTCAAACATTTTGGTTTTTGGCCCTTACTTCCTTTTCACTTCAAATTGACTTCGTGCCCAAAGGACAAAGACTACTCTTGCATAAAGCAACGCAATGCACTACGTGGTGGTTGTGCAGCTTTATATATATATCATTTTCCATTCAGGCCCGAACCGGGACACGTGTCTGCTTGGTGGAGATTTCTTCAAAGTTGTTCTCATAAAATCTGAAATCACCCACCTGCTTGCCATGTCATCCATTTCGTCAGGGGGATCATGTCATCCACATGTTTTTTTTCTTTTTGGGTAGAGTTTGTTAGAAGGCATTATGAATATCTTACTTTCGGGGTTGAACCTTTGGGATGGCATCATCATTCCTCGTAGCTATTTTTATCATGTTTTGGATAGGATGTGTTGAGATTTGATTGTCTTCTCACAACGTATCATCGTAGAACTTCTAATCAGGTTCTAAATCAAATTCTGGTCAAAGATCGTTGTGATCTAATCAGGTTCTAAATCAAATTTTGATCAATCAAGTGTGGACATATGGCAGTTGTTCATCTCTTCTAGTTGCGGCAGTGGTTCTTTCTTCTAGCTATATATGGGGGTTTGTAATAGTGAAAGAGATTTTTTGGTTTAGTTCAGAGATTGTTTAAAGATAGATTTTACAAAGCACTGTTTATGCTCTATGGCATGTATTATTTATCAAGACTATTAATTGGATTGAAATCTAACCTTTGTTTTCAGTTGGTTTATTGCAAAACAAATATTATAAAGGAGAAGCTTTTGAAATTGTGCATGTTATGGCCTTTATCATGAATTTTCACTTTTTTTATATCATTTATGTTGAAAGCTCTGTGTCAAGTTTTACCTAAATAGTCTGGATAATTATTCTACATTCTATTAGCTTCTATGTTTAAAAGTTATCTTTCAAAAAAATGAATCATGTTATTATACTCTTTCCTCTTTTGTAGAAGATTATGTTGAAAGACATATTATCTATAAGAGCAAGGATAGTCCTGTGAATGTCTGAGTATCTTGATAATATTTGGGGTTTCTTGCTTCTATCAGACCTTAATGGATGCTTCCCACAAGGAGATTTGAGTGATCATACTAGATGTTTCTTTATCCTTTGTTGTTTCATTCTCTTCCCAAAAATGAAGGTTTTGTGGCATTTTGTGTTCATCTCATATCAGAAGTAAGAGATTATTAATCTTTGAAATATTGTAAAAGCTTTGGCGCATAGCCATATTTTTATTTTCTTTGTATTTCTCTCCCCCTTTTCCTAAAAACCCAAAGAAGAAATAGCTTTCTTTAAAAATCTTGAAGGTCATTCAGTGAGGTGTAATTTGGTCCCACACTCATTGAATTTCCCATTAGGCTGTTTGGAGAGGTGCAAGCTTTTATGATCAACATGTTTCATATCTATCCTATTATCTTAAGGATTAAGATCTAGGTCTCACTGGCTCACCCTTGAGATTGAAAATCAATCTCTACTCCTTGTGATCTCTTTCCTAAATAAATATCTTTGGGAGAAGGATAAATAGAGAAAATACCTCCTTATTCATTAAGGAGCCCTTTTCCCAACTTTTCAGTTTGCAGAGTCAAAGAGCATGCATTAGATACAAATCCACCTTGGTTCTTCATACCTTGGTGCATCGTGTCTACTTGCTACATCAAATAAGAATTTTTATGATGAAACCAAGTATTATCTAAAAGAAAAAGCAAAAACATCTATCCTATCTCATAATATATCCAATAAAATATTGGAATAATGATAGGTGTATTGGTATCCTAATTAACATCATCATCTCATTCCATCTCATTCTTCTATTCTTACTAACATACAAGTATGATGACATATAACAAAAATATAAATGCATCCATCTTGCATCTCATATCATACATGCAACATAGTCATCATCATATCATATGAAAATACAAAAATAAATCATCCTTAGTATAATCCATCACATCCATCCTACATCCATAGATCATTAGCAACATGCATATCAAATCATAACATCTTGTCTCATAAGATCATAATAACACATGCATCCATACATTCATAATGTGTTTATAATCATACATAATAGCATAATAAAAGAGATCAAAGCATACATAAACACCATGCAAATGGTTGTTTAAGAAATCTCTCATCTCACATATATACCAAAAAAATATTTGTCGTGATACATTGAATGTGTGATATACATCAAAGATATACATGAGGCTCTCAATAGCCTATGAGTGAATATACATGATAATGTATACATCAAAATATGGATACAAAAATATTTGTATTTATACAATCTACCATGAGCTCCCCTAATCATCTCAACCAAGAGTGGGTTGGCGAGGTGGTAGCCTCTGATGCTGCTGGCCTTATTAAACACTTGGAAAAGCCCTACCAACTGATGGAATAACTAACCTACTTAGGCCCATGGCACTCCTATGTGAATAATCAAGCTGTTGCTTATGAGCTGGCACAAACATGTGATATAGTGTCGAGTAGTAGGTAGACTCACTCTGAACTGCTCGGATCTCTTGGGTATACCTGGAAAGTGTGATAACCTCCCCTGGTGCCTATGTCATGGCCTCTAACTACTACCTCCTAATAGTATCCTATGCAAGCTACATATCTATCTATTGTTGGTGTGTTACCTCTACATCTATAGAGTCTAAACTAATGTGTTGTAAACTTGGTAGAACATACACAATTCAGAGGTTTACCTGGCTGAACAGTCCACTCAACATTGCAAAGGCTACATTAAAATGTTAACCCAAGGTTTGTAAACTTATGATGGTGTAGCATTGTATATTCCTGTAGAGACTCAAAACTACCTAAGTTATCCTATTCAAGTTATTCTACTTGTTGGAAATTACAAAATTGCATAACAATGAAAGAATAAGCCAAAACTAATGGCTACCAGTACCTACAGCTTAAACTGTAATTGAATTGTTGTAAATAAAAGATCATTGTATCAACTCAAAACTAATCAAAACTAAAAACTCAGCTAATTTAACCTCTGGAGTACTACTGGTTAACCATTACATGCATGTTCATGAACATTCATTACCAATAAGCAAAGTATGTGATTCTAGTTTAACTTGCATATAGTTCATGAAGTAATGATAAATAGAAAACAACTATTTAAACAAAGATAAATAACTAGAAAATGAAGTGAAGAATAGTTACCTTGAGTGGCCTACTCAAGTGGTTGTTCTCACTTAACTGAAACCAAATCTAACTAATAAATTCTATGCATCTAGTGAAATTGACTTCATTCGTTGCATATCATGAAAGATTATAAAAGATCTTCTTTACAGATTGTATTCAATCATTCTAAATATCCATCATGTCTTGAAACTAAAAATAACTAATAATAAAGAACTTAAAACCAACTAACTCCTCTATGAATTCAACCATCAACTATATACAAGCTTGAGGGAATCTTATTCAAAGAAACAACTAATTGCAATCATTAACTTCCACTTCTTAATATTAGAGCATATAGTTAAGACTGAGTTGTTCAAACCATAACTAAAGAGAAAGAAGAATCATAATAGGACTGAAACTCTATAAAACAGGATTGCATGTAAAACACACAAACATTTGTCAAAATCCTATCAGTAAAGAAGTCCTTCTTTCCAACACTTATTAACTTGTCATAATGATGCAATTTCAATCTCTAGCAAGTTTCTTCAACAATAGTTATTACATTTCAAATTAATCTAGAACTCCTTTGTTTTGTTGTCCTAGTCTTCCTTTTGCTACAGGTTCAGCTTCCAACTGCTACGTGCTATATTTTTTCCTTGGTTGCAAAAAGGGTTAATTTACAAAGCATATAAATAAGACTGACTACCATAATTAAAATATAAAATTCCATCCACTTTCCATACATATCTATATATAAACCATGCAACACTATTATGTCATAACCATATTTCCATCATTATATTTTAGGTCTAAGTATGCATAATAAGTATGAAAAGGTAGTATAATATAGAAGTATTTTCTGGAAAGTATATATAAAAGTATTTGAAAGTAGGAATGAAAGTAACAGAAGACAAGCTAATAACTAGACCCATCACTCCCCCTCAACTAGACTTTTGCTTGTCCCTAAGCAAAACATTAGGGGTACTGATTATACTACAAGGTAATCTGCCTCAATTCCATAACAATATTAACTCCCTGGATCTTTTTCAAGTAAAAATCATTGTATTCTACAAGTTGACTCATTCTAATATTTCCAGCTCTCTCACATTCCTCACCTTTCTCCCTAGTCCAATATGGAATTATATAAGTAGGATAGGTGGGTGAAAGGTGAGTGGTACCTAGTAAATCTCTTTGTTAACACCAATTATTATGTACCTGTGTACCCTTTGAAACATGATAGTGAAATTATACATTGAATGAGGTTCCCTTATTTTATAATTTTGGAGTTAAGTTGTTCCATCTTCTTTGCATGGAATTGTAGCATTACTATCCTAGACCTACAACTAATTTTTGCGTTCTTTTATAATTTTCCTTCCTAAGTTTTTTGATGTGTTTTTTATGCACTTCTTAACACAGGAAATGCATAGGTACATCACCTCTCTTGAAAGACAATCCTCCACAATCAAATTGCAGATCACTATCCCAAGGTCTTTATTGTCAGGTTTCAACAGTGCTTGGAATATCTCAAATGATTCATGTGATTTTATGGAATCACAAGGCGGACTTACGGATGAGTTACAAAGCATGGGAATTTGGATCTGCAAATGCAGTTCTTAAGATGGGAGAGTTGTCTTTTTGCTACAGGTTCAAACAATAGTCTTGAACTCCATTTTATCATTGGATTTAGCTTTACAATGTGCAATGAACCTTAGCATAGGTTACTTATTAAAAAAGGAAAACGGCAGGGAAGAGAAGAGGTTCCTGGATCTGAAACTAACTATGAATAGTGGTCATGGAGGGTTCTACTATGGACAACCTCCTTCAAACAAAATTTCACTTAACTAGAAAACTCACAGTATCATGAAATTTGTGCTATCTTCTAAGGACTACAAATTTTCTACCATTCATTCACCATAAACATTCATGAATAAAAGATAAAATTTTGGAGCAGCTTTCAATCTAAGTCCATACTAACTTTGCACAACTATCTACCATCAGTAAATAGCAAAAAGTATGGACAAGAAAGGCATCAACACAGTAGAAATCTTCATAACCATTGAACAACACTACTAAATTTATCTAAGTAATCTAACACTGACTGAAACAACAAAGTAAATCTATCTAAATCAGCTAACTATGGGAGATGAATCATGAAACATGCAAAGAAACCCAAGAATCCACCAAAGTCAATGAATTTCTATTAAAATTTCTGCAACATGTCTTTACAACAACCCAACTCTCTCTTGAAAATGAGAGGAGACCCCCTATTTATAGTGTTCAAAAAACAAAATGAATGGCCAAGATTGATTTACATTGTGTGGCCAAGATTCACTACAAATTAGGATTTCACCTACCCCCAAATATATTACAATTTAAATACACCTCTTGTCCTTTCCCTATTTCATCCTTTAGTGGTAGCACTGTAGCGTTTTGTCTTCTAGCTGATTTCCTTTACTACAACT
This sequence comes from Sequoia sempervirens, assembly GCA_007258455.2. Lineage (NCBI taxonomy): Eukaryota > Viridiplantae > Streptophyta > Pinopsida > Cupressales > Cupressaceae > Sequoia > Sequoia sempervirens. Next base: position 7,927,221 of record VDFB02292527.1, on the reverse strand, counting down.
ACTCTATGAGAAACTTGTCATCAATTATCGGGTTTCCTTCCTATTTCTTCAAGGCAGCATATTCTAAAAACTTGTTGGTTAGCACCCGAAGTTTCTCGATCTCCATTATGCTGGATTGGAGCACTTCGTACTTCCATTGTTTAGATCGGCCTGTAAGTGTATCGCAATCTTCATCACAGTTGGTCATATTATCTTTGACTTGCTCAGATTGGGTGAAGGCCCAAGAAACAAAATTCATGAAATCCATGGTGATCTCTCCTGACATTCCATCTTCCATCTTCTTTCTAAAATAAGGCTTCACCTTTTCAAGATCGATCTTGACAGTGGGCATATCGTAGCCTATCATCAGTTTCAAATACTCAATACAATTGGTTCTAATGTCTTTGGCCCAATCAATGTCTGGATCTACCTTGTAGAGGACTTGCTCTAGCACCACTTTCCTATGGTCGAAATTCATCTTCCACATTTCGACCAACCAATGATCATCCTCTGTGAACACAAGGTCTCCTTTCCATACTTTGGGAGGCAGCTTTAGGATGGCTTTAATTTTGGGGTAGGTGGATTCATAAATCCCTGGGAAGTCAATGCAAAACTTCCTCGTGCCCTCAAAGGTTTTCTAGACCTCCAAGAATTTGTTTGTTGTTCTAACAGCACAATTGATGCCCATGTTTCCAACATACAGGACTTGTTGGAACCAATCTTCTGTAGTTTTAGTCCAATTCTTCCTCTTCTCAAGCTTGTTGATTTGTTCTTTGGACAATAGTTGTGGTGGAGCCAAGGATGTTGTAGGAAGCTCTTTTGCAGATGACCATTGTTGAATATAGGCTGACAAGTCACCTAGCTGCACCTTGAGCTCGTCCTTGGAGAGCTTGTCCTTTTACATCAAATGCACCACCATGGCAACGGACTCCTGAAGGTGATCTTTTTTTTTCTCTTGTTGTTGTCCCCAAGTTGATGGTGGAAACATTGTAACCTATCCCTTCTTCATTCACCACCGGTGTAGCTATTTGCACGGTCCTAGATCCAAAAGTGTCCATTGTCAGCTTGGATTTAACTTTAGATTTCTTCTCTTTTTAGGTGTTGATCTGAGCTCAAGCCAAGATGGCCTCTAACCTTGCTCTCGAATCCCTTGGAACAGGATCTTTCTTCTCCAGTTGTTTTTCCAGCCATTAGGGCATCTGAGGCTTCTCCTTCAGTGATTCACATTCACCCTCCTCCTCATCCTTCTTGATTTCAATCTCTTTGTCCTTGGGAGCTTATTTCTCTATTCTTGTATCTTCTTCTTCTTCAGAGTCCCAGATGAACACTGTGCATTTGATGGGGGACTTAGTGGGTAGGCATTCCTTGGGGATGTCTTCCCCTTCAGTATCTTTTTCTTCTTCTTCATGCCCATCTTCTTTAGGCTGCTCTATTTCTGGACTCTTATGGGTTTCAGCCTCTTCCTCAGGCTTGTCTTCTTCTTTACTCTCCTATTCCTTGTGTTGAGGAGGAATATCTTCCTCTTTCTTTTCTTTTCCATTTTCTTCATCTGGCTTAGAGCTTTCTTCCTACTCTTCCAGTTGGAAGTTCAATGTCTTCTTCCATTTTATCACTAGACTCTTTTTCTCCTTCGAAAGGTGGATTTTCTAATTCCTCTCCAGCATCCTTTAACTATTGAGGAAGCTCCTCTTCGAGATATGCATCAAAGGTTTGTACAATGTATCTAGCCTCGGCATCTTCTTCTTTGTCACTCTCAGAGGATTTTGTTTCCTCTCCTTCATAGACTACCTTATCAATTTCTAAATGTTAGTGATCCAGGTGTTCATGGTAGTCATCCGCTTCCTCCTCGAACGCCTTTGTTGCTTCCTTTTCTTGCCTCTCCCACTCCTTAGATATTTCCATTGTGGCTTCCATCTCCAGTGGTTCAATTGGGGGCATTGAGGTGGGAATGCCAACAAATACCTATGCCAGGGTAGCCTAGATGTCTGGATTCATCAATACTTCAGAAATCTCAGATGGGACATTCTACATATGTCATGATGAGAACACCTCTGGAAGCGAGAGTGTATGCATTAGCATTGTTGTTGTGACTAATGAGAAAGATGTGGCAGAGACATCGAAGGAGAATAAAGTGGAGAGGTGGTGGCAGAAGAAGAGTCGATCATTATAAATTTCCCAGTAGGAAAAGAAAAGGAAAAGTGGATCGAGATGTCCACTGCAGGTGGGGAAGTAGCCACCATGGCCTGAGAAGTAGGCAAAGGGGCAGCAGTAGTGGAGGCGGTAGATGGGGACCTTGGTTTCTCAGTGTCCATTTCCTCTCCTTCATGGAGTGGATCTTCTTGAATAATAAGCACTCCTGTAATGCTATCCCAACTCTTATGCTTTTTGGAAGATTCCCCTTCTGAGGCCTTTCTTGCATATACCTTTCGATTGGGCTGTTGCTCATCAGCTTCTTTTATTTTCCTTGATTGAGTGAGTGGAGGGGATTTCGAAGTTTCTCCTATTGAGGCAGCAACTATCCTACCATCTATTCCACTTGGCTCACTTTCGAGCCCTCATAGGTCAAAGTGAACCCTTGCTGCTTCAATCAAGCAACTTTCCCATCGATCCATTCTTTCGTGCAGGCCTCGACGGGTTTGGTCAAGATATCAAGGTCATCGACCTCGTTCTTGTCCCAATCAATTAGGGGTAGTGGCAGATTAGCAACTAAATCATATCAAGGGTCTATTACTATGCTCTCATCTTCCTCCACCTGATCAGGCACTAGGAATAGGTTTACCCTCTTTGCAAAGTATGCAGTCATCCACATATAGTGCCTCATCCGCACCTCATTGCAATCTTTACAATTAGCCTAGAAATCCTCTACGCTATGCAGATAGGCATACTCAGGTCCAAGAACCTTCCTAATATGCCCATATGGATCCATTCATGGTTGAACCGTGTGGAGCCTCAAATGGTACTCTGCCAGCTCCTTCTCTGAATTGTGGGCACATTGTGAGGTATGGAGCTTGTACATCCCTCGGCCAAAGAGAGGGGATAAGGAATCCCTGCTAGATGTTTTTGGCTCAAGAGGGTGTGCACATGTCACAGTTGCCAAGAGAGTTCCAACAGTATTATCTAATCATTAGGATACTAGGGCAACTTGTTTGGTCTTTCTGAGAAGCCTTCTACATGAATGTAAGTAAACTTTGGATATTGGATGAACAAAAAGGCATACTGCTTTAGGAAAGCATTGGCATTGTGGGAGACTCGCCTCTTAAAGTCACCCCCGAGCAGTCTGGGGAAATGACCTATGAAAGCGTCATTGACCCTAAAGTAATCTTTCTTGAAATTCTTGAATTGCAACTGAGGGTACTTGTGATAAAAATTTTACTCCTTGCCAGGTTCTTCATCTAGAGCTAAGAAAAAGTCATTGTATTGCCTTCGTTCAGCCAATGAATAGACCAAGTAGGACATCATGTAGAATTTGGAGGTCTTTTTGATAGCCATGAACTACTCATGAAAACAATCACTAATTATCCCACCCCAGTAAAATTAGGTATCCTCTCCACAGAGAATCTCTTCAACAAAGTAAACCATCCACTCTTGAAAGTAAGCAGCAGTAAGAAGGCCCGTTACTCTGCTCAGCAGGGCCACCAGATCATGGTAGTCTTCATAAAAATCACTGCAGAAGAGCTCCTAGGGAACTTTTGCTGCACTGCCCCTCTTCTCCTTTAGCCAATACCTATTTATAAGTTTCTTACAATTTAGGGGATCTTCATCCCACATTGCCTTGCAATCTTTTATAGTTGGCAATTCCATCTCCCCGGAGGTGGGGATATGAAAGGTCTTTGTTATTGCCTTGGTAGACATATCAGCTAATATATTCTCATCCTTGTCCACTATTGTTCGAGTCTCTGGTTGGTATGCCTCCCTGCAGGCCATTTCTAGCTCAGGGGCAACAAGAGCAGTAGGGAAACCTACAGCCTTGGCTATTCCACTACCTCTAATCAATCTTGCATTCTTTTTTTTAGGGTTGATCTTGACCCTTTGCGTGAACTCATCGATGTCCATGTGTCCAATTTTTGTGTCATAGATCTCATTCCAATCTGTGGTGATTCTGGATCTTAAGGGTTCCCCTTGGAATTGGTACTGCATCTAGTCTTTATCTTCTTTTTTGTGGGGTGCCTTACCTATTTTCTTTCCTTTATCCTTTTCGGCAGTTGCCCCCGAGGGTCCTGCACCTGATTCCATATATTTTATAGAAAAATGAAAGGTGAGTAAAATCAAGCATGAAACATAGAAACGTTAGTCAAATCCCTGCAAACAAAGTTAGATTAGATAATTGAGCATTCAAGAAATCTACCATTTAATCCAGATTGTCATTAGCAATTTTCAAGAGGGAGTTTGGAGGATTCGGGCCCTGGAGGCCATACTTCCCTAGCAAGATGGTTGTTTTCAAGGGAAAACAGGGCAGGGCAGCCTGCAAGGTTTCACCCACCCTAGGACTTGGCCAAATTATGAAGTCCCATGAGGAGAGTGCCCTATTTTGGCACATGGGTTGAAGTTTGTTTGGCGATTGGAGGGAATTTGGGTCATCATTTAGGCAATCGGAATTAAGATGGAACCTCACCACTTAAGGTTAGCCATTTGGGATTGCTCTGGTGAGACGGCATCCCGAGGGTGAAGCTCTACCGAGTGGGGCTCACAACTCTAAAAGACAGTCGGCACAACTCATTAGCGTTTGGGAACTTCGGGTCAAAGTAGGTGGAGAGTCGTTGGGCGATTGTCATTTGGAAACAGCGGACAGAGAATGGAAGTTCGCTGGGGACCACATGAGGAATCAAACCTAGCCAAAGACTTAGCTTTAATGTTTTCACTTAAAGTTCATCTGCCAGTAGGAGGTCGGGTCCCAAATATTGGGAGGATGAAGGAAATTCTCCTTATGGCAATGGCCGAGACAAAACGGAATCCCGACGGTGGAAGTCTGATAGGAATGACCCACCAAAGGTCAAGGTTCTTGAGTTTCATCATTTCATTTATGCAGCTATGGGGTGATCGAGGCCCAAAGGATGGAAGGAAGCCACGAGAAAGCTATGAGGAATGACAATGCTATCACGGCGGCCCATAGACGGAGGTCTGTGAATTGGGACCCGAAGGGCATTTGGTATGGTCGTTTCAACTTTGATGGCAATGCAACAAACGGATGAGCAGGGTCCGCCAAACAGAAGGATGGGGCCAGAATGTCATGTGGAAAGGAAAATAATGGGCGGTGTCCCCAGGATGGAATCCTGTGGGGATGAACCCGCATTTCTTTGAGTCCTTCAGTGGCAAGGGGATAGGAGCATCCCGCAGTGGCAAGCCCAAATGAAAATTTCACCGTGTATTTGAAAGTTTATTTTTACATGCAAGCACCAGCATTGTGAGTCATTGGGTCTAGAGGTTACAAATTCCCTGCCTGAAGAACAACGTCGAGGGGTTGAGGCTCCATAAGTGTTATAAGGGTGGTTTATGAGGGTTCTTTAGAGTTTTGTTACATGGATTTTAAGCGCCCTAATTTTCTCTATCTGATGCATGTGTTTTTTATCCCTTTTATCCATTTCTTTTGTGCAAAATCAAAGAAAAATACAAGATGAGGGCAAATACGAAGATGAGGGCAGAACTCAATTACCTCTAGAACTCAATGAATGAAGTAGTTGAATCAGCCAATAGATGCGAGGGACCTTTGATTGGAGGCTTCAGGCCCGAGGGTGGCACACGAAGATAGTTTTCTGATCACTCTGGCTAGACTGACATATGAAAATGACAGGTGAAATTTGACTATTTATAGAAATTACGGCATTAAATTCCCATAATTAATGCACGTACAAAAAACTAAGAGGTTGGTGCATTGAAATTTGAAAATGGTTGTAGCAGGCCTAGAACCAGGTTGATAGAACACTATCGGTCGATTGAAGTTTGAAAGTTCTGTGAGGATCAGACGGTGCCATATGGGTCAAACTTTGAGTGGTAGAACGCTGTGAGGGGAAGGCCATTCGAAGTTTGGTGAAAACCAAGGGCAAAGACAACTACGGAATCTGATGGAGGGAAAGTTGCCCGAGAAAGGCTCTTTTTAGATGGCAATTGAGCAACGGAAACCCTACAAAGGAAATCTAGTAAGTCATGCTTGATGAGCCCCACAAACAACAGTTTTAAAATGTTAAGGAAAATAGCAGCTAGGGACCCGCCAAGGCTAAAGACCTTGGAATTTGAGGGTGCATAGAACACAGCCAATTTTAGATGACTGTTTTGAGGTTCGTTGACCAATTTGAACACCAAAATGGGGGGGCGCAAAATGAGGTAGTGACAAAAATGACCTGAAAAGGCGAAGGAGAGAGAGGGTCCCCATTCTAAACAGGGTGTGTGTGCTGAGGGCACAACAAATGGTGACTCTGCTGGAGAACACTCTTGAGCATTCTGAGGATAATTATTCATTCAGAACTCAGAATCTCTAGTTTCTTAGACCAGGGGCCGACTTCCAAAAGTGAACTAGGAGAACGGGGTCCTTAGTTGAGTCAACCTACGAAACATCTCAAAAGTGTGTGTATCCAGTGAATTCATTCCTTCCCTCAAAAACTATGAAAGACAGTGGTTAATCAAACTGAACAAGCTACATGAATCGTCCAACACCAAAAGTAACCTGAACATTGCCCCGTTGCCAGTCAAGCGTCGATAGCCCCAACAGAGTTGTTTCTATGACCCCATGAATATTGCTCTACTGCCAACCGAGGGTCCATAGCCCTGGTAGAGTTATCTGCACACCCATACGGTTGCTTAATTTCAAATCTTTCTTTCTTTCTTTCTTTAGGTGTTTCTTTTCACACTTTTCTTTTGCTCAACTGCATAAGCACTGAAGCATACGATGGGTTTGGGAACCACAGTGGTCAATGGACCAGACTTAAGATTTTTCACTCACCAAGTCATCATAACAACTACTATATAGCCCTTCAAAATTAATTAATGTGTGTTTTGGTGTGGGATCTAAGATGAATGTAAAAATATTCAACAAAGGGTCGAGTTCTAAGGCAGAGTTCAAATAGGGAAGTCATTTTGAGGTAGCTATCAGGGACCAATAATTGAGAATGAATATTTAGCCAGAGAACACTGAGGGTGGAAGGAAAAGTGAACCATTCGTTGAACGAGCATGGCCACCGTAGCAACACCGAAGAACACCCTCGTCAAAATAAAACAGCCAGGAGACGAGCAAAACAAGGTGATGCAAAACAGTGAAACAAAAGTAAACCAAAAGCAATCTACCCTAACCTATGTATAGGTATTCACAGGAATAGCTCTACAAGAGCTCAAACTTGGAAGAAATGCTTTAAATGTTGCTCGTTAATAGGAAACGAGATGTCCTCACCAGTTAGGGTGGTCTTCAAATGAAAAGCATTGTCTCCTAGGATTTTAACTATTTGAAAAGGGCCAAGCCAAAGCTTGTCAAATTTATTATGTCCCTCTTTCTTTTCATGGGCCTTGTCCCAACATAGGACTAAATCTGCAATTCTAAAGGCCTTTATTTTGGCTCGATGATTAAACCATCTCTTAACTACGCCCTAATGTTTGGAAAAAATTTCTATTGCATGGTCACACACTTCTTCTAAGTGCAACATCTCAGCTAGGCGGGCTTCTCTACGATCTCCTCCTTCAAAAAATTCATTGATAAATTGGAGGGTGGGAATCTTCAAGTGGATTGGAAATATTGGCTCTAGGTCATAAGAAAGATAGAATGAGGAATCACCAAGGGCAGCCTTGTGGTGGGTGTAGTATGCCCAAAGGGTGAAATGGAGTTGGGTATGCCAGTCCTTGAGACTCCTATTGACAATTTCTTAATCACTGTGATCAGGTTCTTGTTTGTGGATTCTGCTACTCCATTTCCCTAGGGATAGTAGTTAGACAAAAACTTGAGAGAAATTCCATAATCAAAGGCCCAACTAGAAAACTTGAGCGAAGAAAACACAGGGCCATTGTCACACACTAATGCATAAAGACAGCCAAAGCAATTTAAAATAAAATTTTCAAAAAAAATTGTAACTACCTCAGTTGTGCATTGCTTACATGCAATTTCCTTTGTCCATCTAGTGCAATAATCGAAAGTAATTAGAATGTACCTGTGTCATGTGGATGATGGTGGGCTTATTAGACTAATGAAGTTGAGACCCCATTGCGCAAATGGCCTCACCTCCAAAACTGGTTGCAACGTGACAACAGTGTTCTTCTCTCTAGTTGTGGTGTCTGGCATACGTGGCATGTGTGAACATGATTATGAGAGTCCTTGAAGACTATAGGCCAATAGTAACCCACTCGCAGGATCTGGTGAGCAGTCAAAAGGCCGAATCCATAGTCGATGCCAAACTTATCATGAAACTCTTTCAAGACCTGGTCAACTTCTTCTTTGCCAAGGCATCTTAAATAGACACCTTCATGATTCTTCTTGTACAGTATGGATCCTTGCAACATAAATTTTCTACTCTTTAGCCTGAGGGTATGCTTTTGAACTCCTTGCAAGCGAGGTGGGCACTTGTGGTTCAACAAATTGTAGACTATGTCATTGTACCACTCTGCCGAGGAAACATCCTCGAGTTGGTACTGTTGCATTGTAATTTCAGGCCCTACTTCAGCTATTGTTTCAGCTATTGTTCAGGTGAGTACTTTCCCTCTTACTAACTTCATCGACTGAATCTCCATATCATATTCTTGCAGTAATGTAACCCACTTTTCTCTTTGCTCCCCCATCTCATTTTGCATGAGCAGTGTTTTCACTGCTGGGTCAAGGACAATGGAAAACACCTTATTGCAGAAGATGTAATGCCTGAACTTCTTTACTCCTCTGATAAGGGCATATGCCTACTTTTCCAAGTTATGATACCGCAACTCGGTATCTTTCAAGGGAGCACTCATAAAGGCGATCAAGTGCTCACTTCCTTCATTTTCCTTCTAGGTTAGGATACTAGCACATTAATGATTTGAAGCGAATGAATAAACATAGAATGGCTTCAGATAGTCTAGATTGACTAGCACTGGTGCCTCAACAATTTTCTACTTAATTTCTTCAAAGGCTTGCTTTTCTCTAGGGGTCCACTCGATCTTAGCATCTTGCTTTAGCATGGTGTTGAGTGGCTTGACAATTTCAGCAAAGCCTGTAATGAACTTCCGCACAAAGTTGATCTTTCCAAAGAAAGATTTGAGTTCTTTCTTGCTGCCTAGAAGTGGGATATTTAGCAAAGATTGGATGTGTTCAGGGTCTATGGATATTCCCTATTTTGAAATGATGTTCCCGAGCAATCTCCCTTCAGTCACCTTGAAGATGCACTTCTTTGGGTTAAGAGAAACTCCAAACTCTCGACACCTTTGAAATACTTTGCATAAATCAGAGACATGATCACTTTGTTTCTTTGAAAACACAGTTAAATCATCCATATAGATGATTATACACTTCCCAATCAAATCTTCGAATGCAATTTCCATGGCACGTTGAAAGGTGGCACTAGCGTTGATGAGTCCAAACAGCATTCTTTTGTAAGTGAAGGTCCCCCACTTAGTGGTGAATGCTATCTTATGGTGATCTTCATACTGTACCATCACTTGATTGTATTTCGAGTACCCACCGAGGAAGGACATCATTTGTGAACCATTAATGATCTGCAGTACCTCATCTAGCGATGGCACCAGATAATTATCATTCTCCAAGACTTTGTTCAGATTGCGAAAGTCCATGCACAATCTAATTTCCCCATTCTTTTTCTTGACTGGGACCAAGTTGACCACCCACGTGGAGTGTCTGACTGGGAAGATAATTATGGCTGAAAGTAATTTATGTACCTCTTTGTAGATAATTGGTTCCAACAAGACATTGATGGGGCGTTGGCGTTGCCAGAATGGCCGCATGTCTGTCTTAAGGGGAATAGTGCGTGTGATGATGGAGGCATCATATGTCTTTAAGTCTATGTAGCTCCATGCCACCACATTGTGATACTTCCACAAAGCATCAACGATCTGTTTCTCTTCTTCTGTAGTACACACTTTTCCAATGAACACATTTTTTACCTCCTCGGTTGTTCCAAGGTTATGAGAGTCACACTGGTTGCTTATGGACTCCTTCTTTACTTTCTCATTCTGATCTCTGATCTAATCCAAGTTGAAAATGCATTCAAGTTGAACCATACCTCTAGGGATAGTGTTTTTTTTAGGTTAATAACTCCCTCTATGTCTAATTGAGCCTCCTCTAAATCAACTTCATCAATGATTTGTGTTGCAAATACATCCAAACTTGTAATGAATTCCAGGATTTGTTTAACATCATTGAATACCTAGAAGTGAGTGACATTGTCTGGGATAGATAGAGTGGAGGTCAACTCCACAGTAAACTTCTTGAGGCCAGATAGAGACAAGGGCTGCAAAGTGTTGGTTGCCTGATCCAAAGTGTCGGTTGTATGGTTCTAAGCACGTGGGATCAGCTGTATATTAAATGCATCCAGGCCTTCTAAGAGATCCCAAACCCTATGCTTATAGTTTTCCAACCTTCTATCATGGCACACGTACAAATTCCTAACTTGTTTGACTACTAATTCAGAATCACCGAAACTTGTAGCATTTTAACATTTTTCCTTAAGGCCATCAAAAGACCATGGACCAAAGCTTCATACTCCACTACATTATTGATGCAATAGAATTGAATTCTATGGGAAATGAAATAGGTCTTACCCATAGGGCTAATGAGCTTGAATCCGGCATCAGATCCCTACTTTGACTTGGATCTGTCAAAGTGTAATGTCTAGAATTTGGAAGGATCTTTGACGTCAAGGCCAATGAGGTGATCATTACCATTAGGATTTGAGTTGATATCTAAAACATTTGAAGTATGTGTTGGCTTGGTATGTTTGAGGATAGGCTGTCCTACTGGTGTTTCCTTTTGAAGAGTAGATAATCCTTTAACCTATTCCACCACTATTTGGCATAAACAACACTCAAACTCAGAATGGGCAGCATCATGTACCCTACACCAATTGGGTAGTAGGAGCTCTTGGAAATCTATTCTTGCACCTAAGCTAAGCTAGTTTTGTATGCACTTCTCCATAAAGTCCTAAAATCCATCCAGCAATCCTAAAGTGTCACCTTCAAGGGATTCCTCATTATCGGCTTCTACTAGCATTTCCATGCTCTGAGTTGCATGGACCAAGTCAGTTGGAGGACTGCATTGCACCAAGAGGACTTATGCAACCATCCCTTCTTGAATCTTTGCTTCTTCCTGATAAGAAAAGGGACAATAATTTCCCAATTATGTTTCAGCAAATAACACCTCATTCAGGTTGCTGTATTCCATAATCATGAATTTCATGTGTGGCTCCCAATAGATGCGGATCTGATTTGGCAGCCCCTTCCATGGTAGCCACAAGTGAGAAAAATTTATTGTAGCATATCCATTTAGTGCATGCGTGAAGTCCCATCCCAAGATGATTCCATATCAGTCGAGAATATCTGCAACTTGGATGTCACCTTGTCCAACTGAGTCACCTTTTTTCTTAAAGGTGTGGGGATGATCCCAAGGGATTTGCATATAGCTAGGGGCATAACATTGGTGTATGCTCCGGAGTCAATCAAAAAATTTTGCAGATTCTTCATAAATATCCGAATGGTAGTGAGGAAGGGTGGCGTTTCCAAATTTCCTTGGAAGAGGCCCATAGGTGCATCTACCTAAGCCACTTGAGCTTTGTTCTTATCACCAATCATGTCCTTAGTCTACCCAGAGGGTTGATCCTTGGAGCTCTACCTATTGTTCTTATCTGATTCTTTGGTAGATTGTTTACCCGTCGACTGACCTTGAGGTGGATCAGCCTTCTTGCCATGAATTTGTTGTATAGCAGGTCCCTTTGGAGGGTCTTTGAAAGAAACCCTCCTAGATGATATTTCTTGTGTTTCCTTCAAGGAAGGAGTCCCATTAATTACCCTAAAGAAGGCATGCCTTACAGCAAAGACATTGAGTAACTCAAAGGCGGACAAGCTGATTTTGACCTTATTGAACTCTTTTGCTACATATTCACCCATTTGTTCAATTTTAGTTTTGAAAGCCTTGCCTATGGCAGAGCTAGCGGGTTGAGGTTGTGTCCGGCTCGACTAGTTTTGGGATTGGCCTTGAGGTTGATTTTGTGACTGATCTTGTGGCTGATTTTGTGGCCTATCCTTGTTGAGGTATTGAGTAGGAACATGGGGAAGCCCAAGATTATTGTTAGCATTTGGTTCAGGCGGTGTACTAAAGTAATTAGGTGGAGTGGAAGTTGTGAAGGGTCCACCGGCTTGTCTATTCCCAAGGTAGTAGGGAGTCGTTCTCTGGTGGAACATATGAACCTCATCTACATATGGTTCTTCCTCATCTATTGGACCATTGTCTACTAAATTGAAAAGCTGAGATAAGTTTTCTTCATTACTTACCTCTTGTACTTCTTCATTCTTGGTGGGAGTAGCCTCAATCTTCAACTCATTGCAATCGCTCCGAGGGAATGGGGCTTGGTTGACTACGAGACAAGAGGAGTCGTAAGGCTCAAAGGGAACAAGGTCTTTGTAGCTTGCACTATCAACGGTGTTTTGGACCAATATTTGAAACATTTATGTGGCTATCTTGAATTCAAGACAGTCCAACTCTGAGTGCATACTTGTCTTATGGATCCAGCACCATCCAGATAGGGCAGCCTCAGCGAGCTACACTCCACTAGTCATATTTTCATTACTGGCAAGTTGATCAAGGGGAGTGGAAACACCCCTATTGTTAGGCCTTGTATTCCATGTCTAATTTTTCCTTTGGGTTGGCCTCCTTTTGAAATTATGATTGGAGTTCTACCCCCTTTCGTAATTTTGTCCTGAGGAGGTACTTGCTTCATAGTTATCCCTGTTGTCTTTTTTATCTTTGTTGTCTCGATTGAGATTAGCTTAGAGGCTGCATTGGGAGGCCTGTAATTGATTATTTTTATTTCTCAGGTATGTCATCTCCATTGACATTTTATTTATCATCTCAATTAGCTCCTTGAGTCGATCTTCCTCAATGTTGCTTGGTTGCAGCACTTGATTTTGAAGAAAAACAAGTAGGGTCGCCAGCTGATTTTGATGTGCCAGAGGGAATTCTGGTCCTAGAAGGTATAATGGTGCTTGAGGCTACTGAGAGTACACCTACTGCTATTGGGGGACCTGAGGGTAGGTCGGTTGTTGTTGGGACTGTAGGTAAGAAGGCATGGGAGGCGATTGATTCATCTGTTGTCCGAGTTGTGGGAATATAGGCAGCTAAGGCACCCGGTTCATAAGAGGTGTCTGATGAGAATATGCTTGGTTGAGCCCTTGAACCTACATCAGATGATCCATTGGACCCAAAGAAGCTAGCAGACCAGAAATGTTCTGTCCCAAATCAGTACTGGCGATGACAGCCTCCGAATAAGCATCCAACAACCTTGTGAGTGATGAACGCATTCTTTTTACCAATGTTGACATAAGATTGTCTAATACTCCATAATAGACAAGCAGGAAAGCAGCATCGTTGAGCACATATGGAGCTTGAAGCCTCATGTAGGCATGATGGAAGGATCATTGAATGAGTTGATTGGTCCATTGATTTCCCTATAGATGGACATAAACTGTTGGTACAGCTTTGAAGGGAAAATCATAATTTTGTATTCCTACAGGAACGCATCATCATAAGGTCCGATGAAGTAATAGACCCCCTTGGCATATTGATATACCAATAAAAATCCTCTTCTCCCAGCGAGTCTGGAAATATCTGACATGCCACATCCTCATGATCTACCTACATATCTTTGATTGTTGTTTCAAATATCTTAATTTGTTCTTATGCTGTCCTTTGTGGATCACGAGGATTGAACTTCATGCAGAAGCTCTCCAAATTTTTCGGCATGTCATGGTAAGCATTGAAGTGCAATGGAGAAGGATTTTGAGCCAATCAATCCATGGGGGTAGGTGGAGGTGGTGCTTGTTGTTGGGGAATAGTAACTTGGGGCTGCACTAAAGTAGCAGCAGTTGGGACTATGCCCTCGACTTGGAGGCCAAGGGACAAGGTAACTTCCCAACTATGGGAAGGATGAGGACTGAAAGCAGTTTGGAGTGGCTCAAGGGAGGAAGGTGAAGGTGGAAGGGAAGTGGAAGGGATGGAGGAAGAGGAAGAGGCAGCATCCCCTCCCTTAGTTTGCTTAGCCCTTGTGGGGGGCTGCAACTCTTGAAACTCCCCTTTGTTTGGTGTTGACCGCAAAATTCTTTGGAATCTTTTGGGGGAGAATGATCCAATTCGATCCACCTTAACTCTACCCTCCCTCTAGCGCCAGTTCTGTTGATGTGTTTTCTATGCACTTCTCAACATAGGTAATGCATAGGTACATCACCTCTCTTGAAATACAATCTTCCATAATCAAATTGCAGAACACTATCCCAAGGTCTCTAATGTCAGGTCTTGACAGTGCTTGTAATATCTCAGTCGATTCATGTGATTTTCTAGAATCACAAGGAAGACTTATGGATGAGTTACAAAGCGTGGGAAGTTGGATTTGCAAATGCAGTTCTTAAGATGGGGGAGTTGTACATTTACTGTAGGTTCAAACAGCATTCTTGAACTCCATTTTATCATTGGATTTAGCTTTACAATGTGAAATGAACCTTTGCATGGGTTACATCTTTAAAAAAGGAAAAGGGCAGGGAAGAGAAGAGGTTCCTAGATCTGAAGCTAACTATGAACAGCAGTCATGGAGGGTTCTACTGTGCACATATTCCTTCAAACAAAATTTCACTTAACCAGAAAACTCACAGTATCATGAAATTTGTGCTATCTTCTAAGGACTGCAAATGGTCTACCATTCATTCACCATAAACATGCATGAATAAAAGATAAAATTTTGGAGAAAATTTTAATCTAAGTTCAGACTAACTTTGCATAACTATCTACCATTAGTAAACAGCAAAAAGTATGGACAAGAAAGGCATCAACACAGTAGAAATCTTCATAACCATTGAACACTACTAAATCTATCTAAGTAATCTAACACTAACTGAAATAGCAAAGTAAATCTATCTAAATCAGCTAACTATGGGATATGAATCATGAAACATGCAAAGAAACCCAAGAATCCACCAAAGTTAATGAATTTCTATTAAAATTTCTACAGCATGTTTTTACAACAACCCAACTCTCTTGAAAATGAGAGGAGACCCCCTATTTATAGTGTTCAAAAAATAAAATGAATGGCCTAGATTCACTAAAAATTAGGGTTTCACCTACCCCCAAATATATTACAATTTAAATACACCTCTTGTCCTTTCCCTATTTCATCATTTAGTGGTAGCACTATAGTGTTTTGTCTTCTAGTTGATTTCCTTTCTTGTAGCTACTTTGTGAGGAACTTGTCATCAATTATTGGGTTTCCTTCCTATTTCTTCAAGCCAGCATATTCGATAAACTTATTGGTTAGCGCCCAAAGTTTCTCGATCTCCATTATGTTGGATTGGAGCACTTGGTAGTTCCATTGTTTAGATCAGCTCGTAAGTGTATCCCAATCTTCATCACACTTGGTTGTATTATCTCAGACTTGCTTAGATTCGGCAAAGGCCCGAGCAGAAAAATTCATGAAATCCATGGTGAGCTCTCCTGACATTCCATCTTCCATCTTCTTTCTAAAATAAGGCTTCACCTTTTCGGGATCGATCTCGACAGCGAGCAGATCGTAGCCCATCATCAATTTCAAATACTCAATACAATATGTCATAATGTCCTTGGCCCAATCAATATATGGCTCTACCTTGTAGAGGACTTGCTCCAACACCTCTTTCATGTGGTCAAAATTCATCTTCCACGTTTCGACCAGCCAATGATCATCCTCTATGAACACAAGGTCTCATTTCCATACTTTGGGAGGCAACTTGAGGATGGCTTCAATTTTTGGGTAGGTGGATTCATAAATCCCTGGGAAGTCAATGCAAAAATTCCTCGTGCCCTCAAATTTTTTCTAGACCTCCAAGAATTTGTTTGTTGTTCTTACAGCACGATTAATGCCCATGTTTCCAACATATAGGACTTGTTGGAACAGTCTTTTGTAGTTTTAGTCCAGTTCTTCCTCTTCTCAAGCTTGTTGATTTTTTCTTTGGATAGCAGTTGTGGAGTCGAGGATGTTGTAGGAAGCTCTTCTACAGATGACCATTGTTGAATATAGGTTTACAAGTCAACCAACTCCGCCTTGAGCTCATCCTTTGAGAGCTTGTCCTTTTGCATCAAATACACCACTGTGGCAACAGACTCCTGAAGGTGATCTATTTTTTGTTCTCTTGATGTTGTCCCTGAGTCGATGATGGAGACATTGAAAGCTATCCCTTCTTCATTCAACACTAGTGTAGCCATTTGCACAGTCCTAGATCCAGAAGCATCCATTGTCAACTTGGATCTAACTTTGGGCTTCTTCTCTTTTTTGGTGTTGATCTAAGCTTAGGCCAAGATGGCCTCTAACCTTGCTCTCAGATCCCTTGGAATAGAAGCTTTCTTCTCCAGTTGCTTTTCTATCCATTCAGGCATCTGAGGTTTTTCCTTGGGTGATTTAAGATCACCCTCCTCCTCATCCTTCTTGATTTCAATCTCTTTATCCTTGGGAGATTCTTTCTCCATTCTTGTATCTTCTTCTTCTTCGTCAAAGTCCTGGATGAACACTGTGCATTTGATGGGGCACTTAGTGTGCAGGCATTCCTTAGGGATGTCTTCCCCTTCAGTATCTTTTTCTTCTTCTTCATGCCCATCTTCTTCACGCTACTCTGTTTCTGGACTCTTATGGGTTTCAGCCTCTTCCTCAGGCTTGTCTTCTTCTTACTCTCCTTTTCCTTGCGTTGAGGTGGCATATCTTCTTGTTTCTTTTCTTGTTCATTTTCTTCATCTATCTTAGAGCTTTCTTCCTACTCTTCCAGTTGGAAGTTCAATGTCTTCTTCCATTTTATCACTAGACTCTTTTCCTCCTTCAGAAGTTGGCTTTTCTACTTCCTCTCCAGCATCTTTAACTATTGAGCCAGCTCCTCTTTGAGATCTGCATCAAAGGTTTGTACAATGTATCTGGTGCCGACATCTTCTTCTTTGTCACTCTCAGATGATTTTTTTTCCTCTCCTTCACAGACTACCTTGTCAATTTGTAAATGTTGGTGCTTCAGGTGTTCATGGTAGTTGTCTACTTCCTCCTCCAATTCCTTTGTTGCTTCCTTTTCTTGCCTCTCCCACTCCTCAGATATTTCCATTGTGGCTTTCATTTCTGGTGGTTCAATTGGGGGATTTGAGGTGGGAACACTGGTAAGGACCTATGCTAGGGCAGCTTGGATGGTTGGATTCATCAATACTTCAAAAATCTCAGACGAGATATTCTACATATGTCGCGAGAACACCTCTGGAAGTGAGATTGTATGCATTGGCATTGTTGATGTGACTAATGAGAGAGATGTGGTCAAAGACATGGAAGTAGAATAAAGTGGAGAGGTGGTGGCGGAAGAAGAGGCAAGGTGGACCGAGATGTCCACTGCAAGTGGGGAAGTAGACACCATGGCCTGAGAAGTAGGCGAAGGGGCAACAGTAGTGGAGGCGGCAGGTGGGGACCTTGGTTGCTTAGCCTCCATTTCCTCTCCTTTATGGAGTGGATCTTCTTGAATAATAGGAATTTTGGTAATGTTGCTCGAACTCTTATGCTTTTTGGAAGATTCCCCTTCTGAGGCCTTTCTTGCATATACCTTTGGATTGGGTTGTTGCTCATCAATTTCTTTTTTTCCCTTGACCGAGTGAGTGGAGGGTATTCCAAAGTTTCTCCTATTGAGGCAGCAACTGTCCTATTATCTGTTCCACTTGGCTCACTTTTGAGCCCCCCATAGGTCAAAGTGACCCCTTGCTGCTTCAATCAGGCAACTTTCCCATCGATCCATCCTTTTGTGTGGGCCTCAACAGGCTTAGTCAAGATATTAAGGTTGTCAACCTCCTGCTCATCCCAATCAATCAGGGGTAGTGGTAGATTAGCAACTGCATCATATCAGGGGTCTATTAATGTGCTCTTATCTTCCTCCACCTGATCAAGCACTAGGAACAGGTTTACCCTCTTTACAAATTATGTGGTCATCCACATATAGTGTCTCATCCGCACCTCATTGTCATCTTTGCGATTAGCCTAGAAATCCTCTACACTATGCAGATGGGCATACTTAGGTCCAAGCACCTTCCTTATATGGCCATATGGATCCATCTGTGGTCGGGCCATGTGGATCCTCAAATGGTACTTTGCCAGCTCCTTCTCTAAATTGTGGGCACATTTTGAGGTATGGATCTCATACATCCCTTGGCCAAAAGAGAGGGGATAAGGAATCCCTATGAGATATTTGTTGCTTAAGAGGGTGTGCACATGTTGCAACTATCAAGAGAGCTCCAACAGTATTATCCAATTATTAGGATACCGGGGCAACTTGTTCGATCTTTCTGAGAAGCCTTCTGCATGAATGTAAGTAAACTTTTGATATTGGATGAACAGAAAGGCATACTGCTTCAGGAAATTGTTGGCACTGTGGGAGACTCACCTCTCAAAGTCACCCCCAATAAATTTGATGATATGACCTATGAAAGTGTCATTGACCCTACAATAATCTTTCTTGAAATTCTTGAATTGTAGCTGAGGGTACTTGTCATAAAATTTTAGCTCCCTACATGGTTCTTCATCTGGAGCTCAGAACAAGCCACTGTATTGCCTATGTTTTTCCAATGAATAGACCAAGTAGGACATCATGTAGAATTTGGAGGTCTTTTTGACAGCCATGAAATGCTCATGAAAGCAATCACTAATTATCCCACCCCAGTAAAATGGGGTATCCTCTCTTCAAAAAAGTAAACCATCCACTCTTGAAAGTAAGCAGCAGTAGGAAGGCCCATTACTCTACTCAGCAGGGTCACCAAATCATGGTAGTCTTCATAAAAATCACTACAGAAGAGCTCCTAGGGAACTTTTTCGACACATCCCCTCTTCTCCTTTAGCCAATACTAATTTATAAGTTTCTCACATTTTAGGGGATCTTCATCCCACATTGCCTTGCAATCTTTTATAGTTGGTAGTTCCATCTCCCCAAAGGTGGGGATATGAAAAGTCTTTTTTATTGCCTTGGCAGACATATCAACTAATATATTCCCATCCCTGTCCACTATTGTTCGAGTCTCTGGTTGGTATGCCTCCCTGCAAGCCATTACTAGCTCAGTGGTGACAAGAGGAGCGAAACCTATAGCATTGGCTATTCAATTAATCTTGCATTCTTTGTTTTAGGGCTGATCTTGACCCTTTGCATGAATTCATCGATGTCCACATGTCCAATGTTTGTGTTAGAAATCTCCTTCCAATCTGTGGTGATTCTTGATCTTAGGGGTTCCCCTTAGAATTGGTACTTCATCTGGTCTTTGTCTTCTTTTTCACAGGGTGCCTTTCCTATTTTCTTTCCTTTGTCCTTTTTCGCGGTTGCCCCCAAGGGTCCTGCACCTGATTCCATATATTCTGCAGACAAAGGAAAGGTGAGTAAAATCAAGCATGAAATATAGAAACATTAGTCAAATCCCTGCAAACAAAGCTAGATTGGATAATTGAGCATTCAAGAAATCTACCATTTAATCCAAATTGTCATTAGCAATTTTCAGGAGGTAGTTTAGAGGATTCAAGCCCCGGAGGCCAAACTTCCCTAAAAGGATGGTTGTTTTCAAGGGAAAACAGGGTAGGGTGGCCCGCAATTCACCTGCCCTAAGACTTGGCCAAATTATGAAGTCCCATGAGGACAGTGCCCTATTTTTGCACGTGGGTTGAAGTTTGTTTGACGATTGGAGGGCATTTGGGTCATCATTTGGGTGATCAAAATCAAGATGGGGCCTTGCCACTTGAGGTTAGCCATTTGGGATAGCTCTAGTGAGACAACATCCCGAGGGCGGAGCTCTGTCAGGCGGGGCCTGCAACTCTAAGGGACGGTTGGCACAACTCATTGGCATTTGTGAACTTCGGGTCAAAGCAGGTGGAAATTCGTTGGGCGATTGTCATTTGGAAATGGCGGACAGAGAATGAAAGTCCGTTGGGGGCCACCCGAGGAATTGGACCCGGCCAAAGACTTAGCTTCTATGTTTTTGCTTAAATTTCTTCTGCCAATAGGAGGTCGAGTCCCGGATACTAGGAGGATGAACATAATTCTCCTTATGGCAATGATCGGGACATGACAGAATCTCGACGGTGGAAGTCGAATAGGAATGACCCGCCAAAGGTCGGGGTTCTTGAGTTTCATCGTTTCATTTATGTAGTTATGGGGTGATCGGGGCTCAAAGGATAGAAGGCAGCCACCAGAAAGCTATGAGGAAAGGTGATGCTATCACAGTGGTCCACAAATGGAGGTTCACGAACTGGGACCCTAAGGGCATTTGGTATGGTCATTTCAAATTCAATGGCAATGCGGCGAATGGATGAGTTGGGTCCAACAAACGAAAGGATGGGGCCAGAATGTCATTTGGAAAGATGAATAATTGGTAGCATCCCTGGGACGGAATCCCACAAGGACAGACCTACATTTCTTTGAGTCCTTCAGTGGTGAGGAGATAGGAGCATCCTACAGTGGCGGGCCTGAATGAGAATTTCGTCGTGTATTTGAAAGTTTCTTTTTTACATGCAGGCACTAACATTGTGAGTCGTCGGGTCCAAAGGTTACAAATCCCCATGCCGAAGAATGACACCGAGGGGTCGAGGCTCCGTAAGTGTTATAAGGGTGGTTTATGAGGGTTCTTTAGAATTTTTTTACATGGGTTTTAAGCGCCCTATTTTTCTCTATCTGATAAATGTGTTTTTCATCCCTTTTATCCATTTCATTTGCATGAAATCAAAGAAAAACACAAGATGAGGGCAGATGGCTAACTTACCTCTAGAACTCGATGAATTAAGTAGTTGAATCAGTTAATAGATGCAATGGACCTATGATGGGAGGCTTCGGGCTCGAGGGTGGTGCATGGAGATAGTTTTCTAATCGCTCTGATTCGCTCTAGCTAGACTGACATATGAAAATGATAGGTGAAATTTGACTATTTATAGACAGACAGTAGTTTTAAAATGTTAAGGTAAACAGCAACTAGGGACCCGCCAAGGCTAAAGACCTTGGAATTTGAGGGGGAGAAGAACATGGCCAATTTTAGATGACTCTTTTGAGGTTCGTTGACCAATTTGAACACCAAAATGGGGGTGCACAAAATGAGGCGGCGACAAAAACGACCCCGCAAGGTGAAGGAGAGAGAGGGTCCCCATTCAAAATGGGGCGTGTGTGCTGAGGGAAAAACAAGTTTCAAGATTTTCTTTCCCACACCCCTATGATCAATGAGTTTCAACCATTCATCAATGACTGCATCAAGGATTTTAGCTTCTTTCTTTATGGGGAGAGCAATTGATTTCTCTCTCTCCTCATACTATTCCATTATTTCACCCTTGAGTTGTTCATTTTTGTAATAGGATGCAAGTGCTCTTACCTGGAGATCCCTTACAAAAATTAAAGGATTCCACTCTATCTCATCTGGCACTACATAATTGTGTAGATTATATTCACACAATTAATCTTGATCCTTAGGTGTGGAATCAGCAAAAGTATTAAGAATCTCAAAGATTCTACTCATACCAACTAACTGTTTACTAATTAACCTACTAAACTGAAAACATAAAAAAAATTCCTATAGAAACAAATCATATGTCATTGTTGGTGGTCTACATTTGATGATCTACACAACTTTTTCTACTACTTCCTCCAACATGATTTTTGATATTCTTAACTTCGTCTCTTTCTTTTCAAGTTCCTTTGCTTGATCTTCAATTAAAATTTATTTTTCCTTCTTCCATTTTTCCTTTTCTTGTAAAAACTCTTCAATCATTCTCCATAGTTGATGAGCAAGTGACAAGGTGGTATGGTAAGTTGGAGTCTTGATGGAAGGAAGTTTTTGATCTGGTACAACTAGTTCCCCATCTCTGGTCTTAGTTATGGCCAACTATGCCAATAAATCAAGCTTAGTGTTGTGGCCATACATTTGTAATTTCTCCTCCATTTCCTGTATTTTTGTTTCCCTCTCCTTGTCCTTTTGTTCATAGCTTTGTACTAATTCTTCCAAGTGTTTAATCCTATCGAAGGCTTCTTAGAGCTCCTTCCTAACATCTCTTTCCTCTATGTACATCTCCTTTGTATCCACAAACTGCTCATTACCTTCCCCTTCATAGTCCCCATTAATGCAACTGTCCAAGGTTTCCTTTTGTGTTTACCTAGTAGTAAACACATCTTTTGATTCTAAATCAGAAGTTGTTAGCACATGTCTCTTCCTTTTCACTGGTATATTTACATTACCAAGGATATCTCCCTTTCCTTCAAAATCTTTTTTCTACTAATGTGACATCTTCTTGTTGTTGTTCTTTGTTCTTTTCTTCTTCTTTAGGTCTTTCTACATTTCCCCTCATAACACCTTGTCTCCTTAGTCTACTTGAATGTCTAGGTGTAAGTATCTCTTTCTCAACTTTCTTCTTTTCCTTTTGAACACCCTTCTTCTTGGAACATCCTCTTTCTTCTTTTGTCTATCCCTCTTCTTTTCTTTTATTTTGGAGGGCGTGGAGGATGTGGATGTACTGCCTCTCTTGCTCTTGGGTCTTTATGATTTTGAGGATGGAATTTCCTCAATTACAGGTTACCTAAACTTTGGCTCATTAGGTTCCTCATGCTAACCTTGCCTACAAGTAGGTGAAGCCGTAGGGGATACATGAGGGCTTTCCCTTACAAGTTTATCTTGGGGTTCTACATTCTCAGGTGCCACAGGTGCATCCAGCAAACACTTAATACATGTACACTCCTAAAAACCTTCCCAATTCACTTGTGGGTAGTGAATCCTCAAACTTATTTTTATCACTAAAGAAATTAAACAGTGGTGATATAGAGAAGTGTCACTTTTTTTCTTTGATATTCTGATGTCATATGTTTCAATAAATTATAAAGAAAGTTTGGCACATGCACTAACTTATTATGTCGTTCAGGTGACTAAGTAATTTCAAATGTACTATATACAAGAGGTTTTTCCTACCATCACAAGTGATATATCTAACAATGTAGGAAGCACAATTCGTTTAGAATCAGGGAAGAGAGAGTCTCTTCATACCTTGTGACGATGAGTCTAATTCCTCTACTCATTCACAGAATTCCTCCCTGGCTACAACTACGTCAGCACATGTTGGAAACTCTACCCCAACTCTTGGTAACCCAGTGAGTTGTGCAATGGTGGTCTCGAATGCATCTATTGACAGTCCCTTCACCATTGCTTCATAATACTCAAGCATAGTTGCAAACCTTCTTGTCATATCATCACTAAATTCTATTAATTTTAGGAAATAATCAAGCCAGCCAATCTTGGTAAAAATGGGTAGAACCATTGCATCCTCCAAAATTTGCTTATGAGTTGTCGGCTCTTTCCTGATAACATCTCCTCCCATTATAACCTTCTTTTCTCTACTCAATGTATCCAATTTAGTCTTGAAAATTTATCTCAATCCACTCTACCACCCTCAAAACCCTTCTTTCAATTGTTTCTGTATGTACTTCTACTACCATACCACCACTTCTCTTCTTAGTACCGAGTCAATTTGAGCTCACAAGCAAGTTCTAGGTTCGACTCTGGTTTAGACTAAGCTCAAGTGCTCAAGATTTGAAATGGAAATTAGAGATGGCAGGAAAAAATAAAATGTAATTTAGGAGGGTTTTGTATGTTGTGCATATCTATTGAATTTTATTTAGGTGGCAGATTTCAAAAAAAAATCAGTTGAGTTGTACCCTCCCCCCAACTTAATGGTTGAAGTGACTGCACTTCAACTTGCATTTGGAAAATGGTATGATTAATAAGGAAATTAATGGTAAGGACTTTTCACATGCATGAATTAATATGAAAGATATCATAAAATTTTATTGAAATTTATGTTAATTATGACAGCGTACCTTGCGTACCAGCTTGAAAAGATAACCGATCGCCGCGCACATGTAAACTAAAAATATTGTATCTAGATTTTGTACTGATGTGATCGGTATTAATTGCATGCAAATGGATTGTGAGGTGGTGAATGCAATTGGATGGGATGGATTTGATGTTTATTAGTTGGTGATGTGACAACTCGAATGGTTCAAATGAGAAGTGGTAGCAAGGAATAAAATATTCATGCTATAGGTACTTATTTTGAAATGATGAGTATTGCATGCGAAAGTGGTGAGATGAATGCACATGAACTGTAGTTAATGTGGTGCAAAAAATATTGAAAAAAAAATTATGTCAGATGACGCTATGGGTACTGTCAGCAATAAGACCCTTTCTAAATTTTGATAAATTTTGCTACAAGGCCCTACGGCATCAGGACCCCTCTAAATATGGTTGAAAAATAGGTCCCAGAAGAGAAATTATAAACATCATTAGAATTGTGTTGTGTGTGCTTGTGAGATAAAGTAAAAGATTAAACCTGAGTGATTTTAGGGATTGAGTTGTGTAGCTCAATCACTAGGTCACTAGAAGTGCCTAGTATATATCATGTGTTGCTGAAATATCACTCTACGTGTCATATTTTATATTTGGTTCACGGTGAGCACCATATTGTTGAAACAAGGAGAATATGAATTAATATTTATGTAATGGCTTCTTATATGGCTTCAATATGTGGCCATTTACAAGAAGATAAAATTTGACCACATCTATAGTATGCAGCTTGACTGCGCCATTAGGATAGACTTGATTGATTTTATAAGGACCCAACCACCTAGATTGGAGTTTCCCTTTAAATTATTTGTGCCTTGAATCATATACCAATGCCTAGTCACATTAAACTCCTTTGTTTTAATGTACTACTCATGCCACTTCATTCTTTATTGTTGTACTACCTCAATGTAATGGATTGCCTCCATTTTGATCTCATTTAAACCATTTAAGTTATGAAACCTTTCTTTTTGAGCTTCTCTTAGATCCATTTCCAGTTCTACTACTATCATTAATGTTTTGTATTCAAACTCAATTGGAAGTATTATTGTCTTACCATACACTATTTCATAGGTGTAAAGCCAATTTTTGTTTTATAGGTTGTTCTATATGCCCATGTACTGCTTCTGGTAACCTTACAACCCAATCTTTCCTATGTAGTTGCATTGTCTTGGTGAGAATACTTTCAATTTCTCTATCACTGAATTCCACCTAACCATTAGCCTGAGCGTGGTAAGGTGTTGACTTCTTGTGTCTAATTTGATATTCTTCAACCAATTTGGTGATGAGGTCAAAACTAAACTAGGGACCTTGATCTCTGACAAACTATAAGGCCTTTACTTCCACCCACTTAGTCAAATGATCAGTGCAAACAAGAATGTATTCCTTGTTGTTGGAAGTAGGTGAGATCGGTCCAATAAAGTCTACACCCCATTTATCAAAAGGAGCTACTGTCAACTAAGGCTGCAATGGCATTTCATCACTTCTAGTTAGTTTACCCATCCTTTGGCACCTATCACAGCTCCTTGTGTATTTAACAAAATCTTTGTGCAAAGTTGGCCAATAATAACCAGTTGTGAGGATCTTAAATGTTGTTATTTTTGTTGCAAAATGACCTCCACATGGCTCATCATGACATGCCTTCCTAATATCAAATATTTTATCTTCCATTGTGCATCTCCTCATGATGTTTTTGGTCCAGCATAAAACAAAAAAACCTAATCTGGGAGTATGGAAAACATGTGTACCAATTGTCTCTTTTCTCTAGGAGAAAAGTGTGGTGGAATCTACCCTGTTACTAAATAATTGGCAATATCATCATACCATGCATAGACACTGAAAAAATGTCATAATCGATATCATACACTTAAAATAGATTTACTAACATCATTTCCTCTTTTCGCTTAATTAATTTAATTAGCCTAGCTAATTAATTAATTGCATCATTTTCATCTATTGGCCTAATTAATTGAATCGGGTTAATTCATCTCTTTTCGCACTAGCACTTCATCTAATTAAATTAAATAAATCAAAATATTTAATTTAATTCCCTAAGTCATCTTATTTAATCAAAGAACCCTAAGTTATTTAATTAAATATCACTTCCATCTCTTCCCTATTTACTAAATCAACTAATTTAATAAATATCACTTTAATTCCTCTAATCCCTTAATTGCATAAATTAAATCTTGTTTAATTAGCAATTAAACTAATTTTCCTCTAAGCAAAGGGAATATTCCCATGGAATATTCTTTATCCCCTTTTTGCACAATTAAAACTTTGTTTTAATTTGTAAATTACCTATTTTTCTCATCCAAAAGAATATTTTAAGGAATATTCCCTCTCCTCCACTCAACTCACTTGGCTTATTGAACAAGCTAAACCTTCAACCTTTTGAGCAAGTTACCTTTGACCTATGTGAGTAGGTCAAAAGTGTGTTTGTTTGAGGTAAGTGTGAGCCCTTGATTAAAACCCATCATGCATTCTCATTCATTGATAAGAATCCATGATCCATGCCTATTATCCCCTTCATCTTGGACCGTTGATTAAGCTTTTTGATCTCAACCCTTCATTCCTCATTTGCTCTCCTATAAATAGATCACTATTTGGAGACAAATGGATCCATCTTTCAATTGCAAACTTATGTTGTTGAATTTATTTGCATCCATACTCTCAAATTTACTCACTTGTTAGCTTATTTTAGTTCATTTTAGTTGCATAATAGATTATAGCATCCATTAATGACTTCCATGCATCCATCTTAGTTTGCATATAAATTAGGGTTTTCATCTTTTAGCATAGTTTTAGCTTAGATTAGCTTAGCAATAGCATAATCAATGCATACTTAGCATAAAATCATGGTAACTTAGATTGCACCATGTTTATTTTAGCATAAGCTAGGTTTTCATACATCAATCACAATGGTTTCATCGATTCTCTTCCACATCAACTCACTAATCACGGGATTGGGAAAGGGTCGTCATTCCACATCAACACGACACCAATTCCACAACGGGATAAGTTTCAGATGGATTAGAGTAGATGTCTTGAAAGCTTTCATAATTTAGTCTATTAGGTTTTGATAAAATGTTTAGTTTCCATTTCATTTGAATGATCTTGTTGAGATTTGAGTATTAGTGGCTTTGTTATGTTTTGATTCTTCATGGATCAAGCATAATTCAGCCAATACTGGCATCCTCGTCTCACATTCTAGTGCTAGAAGGAGGGAAAATTGATAATCTAACTATTCTTCAACTCAAATTTCATCTTATGTTGTTTTGCAGGTTGCAACGATGCTCAAATTACAAACAGTGATGATATTTCAATAGAGGCACCATATAGTGACGCCTTGGCAATTTGAAACACTGACACATATTTAATTTGTTGACACTGATTTAAATATGGCAACACGTATTTAATCTGGAGGTATCGAAAAGCTTAAACGGCAATGCTCAAACTCACCAGTCCAATGCTTTCAAATTTCAAATTGTGGCGCTATCATTAGCAATGACATCAAGCAATATATTGATGCTATCATGCCCACTAGTCCTACTACAGAGTGATGCCCATTTTCACCAGAGCAATGCCCATCTTTCAAACTGGGACATTATTGTATTCAGTGGTGCTCAACAAGGGTAAGAAATTTTGTTTTTATTTTTTTGACATGTGACTTAATTTCTTTAGTTTATCTAACCACTGATGTATACCTGATTGTGTTCTAGTTGTTAGACTAACAGGGCTTTGCAATTTTTAAAGACATGAAGCGAAATTGAAGAAAGTCTATTCTATCTCAAATTCTATAATTATAACAAGCATTTGACGCTTTGGGGCAATTATAACCCAATTTCATGCTTTCTACTTTCTACTTTAGGAAATGCACTAGAGTTCAATTTGGTTTAAAATGAACGTTTAAAGTTGGATAAAATTGAACCCTCACATCATTAGTTTACTTTGGGTTTAAAATTTAACAAGGAAAACTTCATCTTTCAATTGGTGCTTAAAATGAACTCATAATTGCTTTGAAGGGTTAAAATTGACAATTGTTTGCTATGTTTTTTTATTTTCAACGTTGTTAGTGAATGCATATGCAATTCTCGTGTCGTTTGGCGACCTTGAGAAACAAAAACATTCACTAAAACTTTGTAAGATCACCCACATCTTTCAATTGGGTTTAAAATTGAACAACCATGCTAGTGTGAGAAAGAGACATTATGTGTGCTCCCTCCTTGTGCTTTACACGAACTGGGTGTTCGAACTACGAGTGTACTCCCTCACTTATTTTTATCTTAAGAGGGGCTTTCCTAAGACCAATTCGAAGGTGAATCCAATTGGTTTTTCACTCGGGCCAGTATATAAATGGATAAGACTAAACTGTCAAGTCCTCATGGTATGTAGGCCTTAGCCTTACAATGTCTTTCAAAACAAGGTACTACAATAAAAATTATAAGAGGCCCTAGTAGGATTGATTAAATCCTTTAGTGGCTTGTTGGATGCTCGCAAGGTGCCTTGTCCCCGATTACCCTTACTACAACCCATTTGTTTAGCAAGCCAAAATCCTAAAATATTTGTTGGTGCAAGAACAATCATTCTGAAGCCATCCCACATTTGTACTATTCAATTGTAGAAACAGAAAAAATCTTTTTAATCTCTAGATTTTAAGGATTTTGAGATTTGGTGGTCCCAAGAAGTGTGTGTCATGGAGGGGAGCCAGTGTCACCAAATCTCTAACTATTCGCATTGTCTAGTGTTTGGAGAAATCCTAGTGGGGACTCAACAAATATAGCCATTTATATCCTAAGGTTGCAAATGATTGTGAGTCAGTTTAACACTTTTCTTAGTTTCAAAATGATCCAAAAACAAACATTCACTATCATCCTTAAAATTTCAAACACTTTGGCTCAAATATGGACTTCTTGAGTTAGCCTTGATATTACTGCTTGTCCTAAGGATTTATCCTTAGTGATTTCTAAATATCTTGACATTAATCTCAAACCCATATTTTCCCAAAGACAACATAGGCAATTATGGCTTTAACCTCATGATTTTCACGAAATGGACATTGTGAAAGTTATGATGTTTTTGACATAAACATCTAGTTTGGAAACATAATCAAAGACAAGTGTTTATAGTAAAATCAATTCACTTAAGCAAAGATAAATTGACAAATGAATCCCACATAACTATTTGGAGACTGATTGCTCCCGTTGAACAACCTAATCTTCCAGGTGCTATAATTTAGCCAAACTTTGAAGTCATAAACGATGAACAAACTGATCTTATTAGTAGTTTGAGAACCTTCACTTTTGAAAATAAGGAAACAAACACATAGTGGAGAAACGCAACAACCATTTTAGATGAAGAAGAGGAACGTGTCGATATTGAGGCTGGAAGGCCCACATTACCACCACCCGCGTGGCAATAAATACCTTCCTTTCTTCCATAAACTTGAAATTTTTTCACATGATCCCACAAAAAAATCAAGATCCCTAAGCCAAGATCTATAGGTCCTCATTTTAGACTTAGGCATCTCACTCCAAAAGCTCTCAAGAAACACCTTTTTGCACTTCACAGAAATAGAGATAGATTGGTAGCAAACTTTTATAGATGCACTTCATGGTATAGTCCAGAATTATATGCATTGTTTTGGAGTCAACATCTTGATCTTTTTACATGATACCAAACTCCCATAAATGATTCATCAAACAGTCAAAATTTGTAGGGGAAAATCTCGAGCACTCCATTTCAGACATAGGAATCATAGAACAAGGTATGGTCAAAAGTGGGCTTCAATATTTTACCACAATTGTTACACTTTGATGAGAAACTTTTATGCTCGAGCTAGGAGAGCCCGAATAGGTTTGAAAATTCCCATCTGTCCTCTCATTTGAATCGACATTAGTTTTCTAATACTTGAACATTTTTAGAGGTCTAGCATCATTCTCACTACCTTGGTCTTATCAAAACAAAATGTTCACTTTAGGTCAACATTGGGTCAAACATTTCACTCACCCCTTCATAAAATGTCATCCTTCACTTCATCTATCTTTGTAAAATTTCAAATACGCCAACACTTTGGGACTTAAACATCAAACCAATTGCTAGCTTAGCTACTTTGTATGTGAAATGTATCCTTTTCCATGCACTTAGTTAAGATAGTTATCATCTTTGAAATAGTTTATCTTGAAGGTCACAAGTCTACCCTAAAGATTTCCAAGTTCATTAGCATCCTTTATCCCAACATCAAAACATCAAACTCAAGTCAAAAGTGTTGTCCCAAAACATTTGAAAAAGATCACTTCTTGTATCACCCATCTTTTCATCCCACATTGTCATCATTGCTCCCAAAAGACTTAGAATCCCTTTTACCTAGGTTTGAGTCAACTAGAGAGTTCAAACATTACAAAACTCAACACAAATCTCCCATAGGTGACACAAAATTTATGGTAAAGATGAGATCACAACACAAGAGAATCATGGAGAAAACCAAAGTTACATTTACCTCAAGTGATCCAAATCCTTTAAAATTTGATCCTAGAAGTCATGTTACCCCATCACAACAACCATCATCTCCTTCAAGACCATTTGAGATCGAAAAAGCCACGAATAACCCATTTGAGCTTACTAGGGAGGAACTTCTGAAACATCAAGCCTTTGAAAGTGTAGCTCCTATCTCCCCAACATTTGTAGCATAGAATTTAACACAAAATTTCACAACTCCATCACAAGGGCTAAATCAAACTTCCATACCTAATCTTGCAACTAGCCTTGCTAAAGATTTTTGTCACACCTCACCACTTGAAAGTAGTACACTTGTGGGTACCCTTGAAACTAATCCTCCACCTCCCACCACCACTTGGACACCTACTTTTGGTGCTCCTTTTGTTCCCGAAGCTCCAAAATAGCTACACACACCATTGGAACTTCATTATTCCACCACCACTTCGACATTTCAGGGGCACCCTTCTTCATCCACACCTATGAGTACCACAAGTATGCCCACCATTACATAAAGCAGTATAGACCAAGTATCTCAAAATAGCACACAAGTTCATGTCAATACTATATCACAGAATCAACCCTCAACACAAATAGGGACATCTTTATCCAACCCTCTGGTGGGTTCACCCATGTCATCTGCCATTTCCACATCATCCACTATCAATCCACCTCAAAAAAATACCTCGATTACAAGTCCTATCAATCTCAGGAGTACCTTGATCACAAATACTTTGTTTACATCTTTTGCACAAGGTAATCCTCAAGACATGGGACAAGGGAATATTTTCAATAAATGGACTCAAGGTTCTAGTGTGTCATTTCCATTACAAAATTCAACATCATATTTTCCCATAGTCCCCTTTACTATGCCAAATCAATCGGGACCTCAAACATACATTCCTCCACCTCATTCTACCATATTGCAAGGAATGTTAAATGAAGGGAACCCTACACCTTTCACCAGCAATCCACTAGCCACTCAAAACATCAATATCTATAATCCTTCACATATGTCTCAACAACCACCTGATCCCACATTACAAGCACATGCCTTAACTCTACAGCAAGCACAACAAGCCTATCAACAAGTTGTACAACAATAGTAAAAATGGTAACAATGGTAAGTAGCCTTAGCACAACAACAACAACATGCACAACAAGTAGCCTTAGTAGCTCAGCAAGCAGTCTTAGCACAACAATAGCAACAACAATAACCAGCCTTAGCACAACAACATCAAGCTCAACAAGCAGCCTTACCACAACAACAACAACCACAACAGAGCGTTCATCACACAATAAGTAGCATTAGCAGCACAACAAGTAGCTTTATTAGCACAACAACAATAGTAGGCCCAACAACAAGCCCCAGTGGCACTACTAGCTCAATAGTATTCCCAACAACAACAACAAGGTTCCTATTATCCTCATTTGAACATCGTCAATCCAAACGCACCAGGAACATATTCATCACTTTCACAAAATCTCACACCTTCTTACACCCCATATAACTTATCTGTCATCCCACCATATGTTCCTCCACCTAATCTACAAGATGATCTAGCATCACAATTTAAAGCACTCTCACAAGAAATGTAGGACCTTTGCATGGGCAAGACAAAGAAGCCTCATACACAAAACTTGTTTCCTTACCCATTTGATTGAAACATAGCAATGATACCATTCCCTCCTAGCTTTGAAATCCCCAAGCTTGACAAATACAGAGGGAGAGGAAGTCATGTTGACCATATCAAAAAAATTAACATCATGTGCATGGAGGTGGCTTACAATGATTCATATACAATATACCTCTTCCCTCAAAGTTTAACAGGTAATTCTATGGATTGGTTTTCTCATTTTCCTCCTGGGATCAAAACTTTTCAAGAAATCACTGATAAATTCATTGATCACTTCTCCTTCAATATAGAAATGGACGTCAGTCTAGAAGAGTTGTACACTCTTAAACAAAATCAAGGAGAAACCTTTGCTAATTTCTTACAACGATGGATACAAAGATCTAGTAAAATCAAGTGGCCTCTCCCTAATGAACAACAAGTGGGAATCATTATAGCCAGCCTAGATCCAAATCCATCATTCCACTTGAAAATGTAATGCATCACATCATATGATGAGCTTTTTCCTAGATCCCTTAACATTGAAAGATCCCTAATCTCACAAGGAAATACTCAAGCTTACAAAGACAATTGTCCTTCAACTAGTTCAAATGAGAAACCTCATGTATGGGCTAAGAACAAAAACATAACAAATGATGGTGTGGTAGACGCTAAGGTCATACTAAGTGCTCCTAGACCCAATAACAACCAAGTTGCTAACATCCAACCCACTGTGCAACAAACGGTACCACCTTAGAACAATCATATCAGTAACACCAACATGTAATAGAGGAGAACCAATAATAGGAACAACTATCCCAAATGCAAGTACACACAATTATCAGAACCCATCGAGATGATCATGAAGAAATTGGTAGAGTCAAATTTGATAACACTTCCTAACTTTGAAAAGTACCAAGAACCACAAGAGTATCCATCCTGGTATAACGAGCATGATCTCTGTGACTTTCATAGAATCAAAGGACATAAAATAGAAAACTGTATGAAACTCAAGAATATCATCCAAGATCTCATAGAGAACGATACCATATCTTTTGAGGTACCAACTGGGAACTAGGATCTCAAGATATACAAGACCCCTATGTCGAATCATAACAAAACAAACAACAACAACAAATCTAAGGATTACACCAATGTACAACATACCTATTCCAATGTAGTGGCCTCCTATGATAGTGTTATCATTGTTTTCACCATCAAAGGAGCTAGTATGGAATATGGAGTCACCACACGATGTGGAAAAATAACAGTTCAAGAAGTTGTCCCATCTCAATCTAGGACAGCCTATTTTTCTCACATCTAATCCTAGATAGTACAATCTTCTAGATCAGCTTAAACAAACTCTCACACAAATATCAATCTTAGAACTCTTAAGGTTATCCCCCGCATACAAGGAAATACTAGAAAAAGCCTTGTCTGAGTCATATGTTCCTAAAAACATTGATACTAATTATTTTCAAGCTATGGTAGGGCATATCACCAACCATCTTCTCACCTTCTCCGAGCAAGATTTACCGTCACAATCATCTCATAATTGTGATTTACACCTTGAGGTTGTCATTCATAAAAACAAGGTAAAAAGAGTCTTGGTAGATGGAGGTGTTGGTCTGAACATTTGTACCCTGCAGTTGATCAAGAATCTAGGCTATTCAAAAGATACTATTGAGAAGACAAAAAGTACCACCATCAAGGCATATGATGACCAAGAATGGGTATCACAAGGAATAATTTCACTTCCAATCCAAGTGGGGCCTATTATGATAAAAACTACATTCCAAGTACTTGATCTTGGTCTTCCCTATAACATACTACTTGGCAGACCTTCAATCCATACTTTGAAAGCTATAGCCTCAACCTATCATTAGTGTGTGAAGTTTCCTTTTGAAGGTAGAGAAATCACTATCCATGGAGATCCTAAGACTTTCTACTATTGCAAAATTCTTGAGGCCAAGTTCTATAAGATCCCACAAATACCAAAAAATGATGAAGGACCTACACCATCAAGCTCATTTATTGACTCATCACCTCTAGCCTCTACCTCAGCATCAAAAATGCCCATAGTGAAAAGTATACCTGACGTCAAAGCAGTGATCCAAGATGATGGTTGTGGAAACTATAAACTATTGAAGGACACCTTTGTCTTAGGAGAGTTACCTATTTCTCCTCAATCACATGGGAAACCTACATCTAGCACCAAAGAACCAAAAACAATCAAGATGGCGACTACTACCTTCACCAAGTGGGGAGATCTGAAACAAGAAGATGTCAATGAGGAATATATCTCTAAACTTCTTTATAAAGATGAATGACCTATTCCTATTCTTCCCATGGAAGATGAAAACAAAGGCCTACAGCTAATTCAGAGCATGGGATATAACAAGAATGAGAAGCTAGGGTAGAATGGCAATGGTTTACTAGAACCCATCATTCCTAAGAAACAAATAAAGAATTTTAGCTTAGGTTGTACTACTAGTAAGGTCACACTTATTGGCAAAGGTATTTCTACTAAACGAGTTGAGGCTTTATGTCGGTCACCTACATCACATGATACAACTTTAGATGACTTTCCCCTTGATGTTGTTGGCCTATTTGAGAACAACACCCTCTTTATGATATCTGTAACATCCTATACCAACCAACTAAAATACATCTAGTATACACGCAACTTATTGACATGGACCAACAAGGACCACCGATTCTAGATTTATTTGAAAATGATGAAGCGATCTCAGAATTCATGGGACTCTGATACAACTTATCATGGGTGGGTCAAAAAGCAGGCTTCGACATAAAGCTCGCTACATGGGGCATACTATGGGGAGATGATTAAATCCTTCAATCACAAAATAAATGAAATGCAACTAGCATGCAGATCTTTGAGTGAAAACCACTTAGTGGAACTCTCTAGTCCCAAAATAGTGAAAAAAAGGAAGCATCCAATGGTAAAAACCTCTTTGAGGCACCCAAGGATGAGGGATTCAATCTCCCCCTTAGTGCAATGCAACTAGAGAAGTCAACGGTACTAGCAAAAAAGGATACTCCAGTCAATGTGGGAACAGAAGGAGCACCCAATATCACTTTTTATGTTGAATCCTTGTTGGACAAAGAACAAAAGAACCTAGCAACATTCCTCAAAGAGAGAAGAGATAACTTTGCATGGTCATACACAAATATGCCAGGTCTCAATCTAGAAGTGGTTGTACATCACTTAGTAGTCTATCCCAATGCCAAATCAATAAGCAAAAATTAAGGAAGATGCACCCTCAAATAGCACTCTTGGTTAAACTAGAACTACAAAATCTTCTTGGCATTGGGTTTATTTGACTGATAGATTATCCTGAGTGGGTTTCAAACCTAGTACTACCCTCAAAACCCACTGGGGGCATCAGAATATGCACTGATTTTAGAGATCTGAACAAGGCATGCCCAAAGGATGATTTCCCTCTTCCCAACATCAATCTCATTATGGATTTAACAGCTGGGCATGAAATGTTGTCACTCATGGATGGATTTTTAAGCTACAATAAAATCATAATCGCTAAGGAAGATCAACACAAAACTTCCTTTACTTGTCCATGGGGAACCTATTGTTGGAATGTAATTCCATTTGGGTTAAAGAAAGCTGGAGCAACCTATCAAAGAGCAATGACCCTAATCTTTCACGGCATGATCCACAAAATAATTGAAGATTATGTGGATGATATTTTGGAAAAATCAAAGAAGAGAAGTGAGCACATACAAGTCTTAGGACCTATCTTCGACAAGCTTGAAGAATACAAGGTACAACTAAATCCAAAAAAATGAGTGTTCAGGGTCACATCAGGGAAACTTCTTGGCTTTATTATTTCACAAAGAGGGATAGAAATGCCAAACAACATCCTCCAATGTAAATTCTTGGTAGAACAGCTTCTCGTACCAACTTTCGAAATCCCTAAATTGGAATTCGAGTGTAACATTGTTGGTCCTAGATCCTCGTGGTACCATATCTTTACTTACCTTAACAAAGGAACCCTTCCATCGAATATCACCTTAAACCTTAAAAAAACTTTGTTAAAAAGGCATCCCGATTCATGATTCTAGGTGATACCCTTTACCGTTGAAGCATTGAAGGGACATTAATATGATGTTTTAACCAAGAGGAAGCCTTAACTACTTTAACAGAAGTACACGATAGCATATGTGGGTCCCATTCTAGTGGTATGACATTAGCTAAGAAACTATTGAGGATGGGGTACTATTTGCCAACCATGGAAAAAGAAGCTCATCAGGATGTGCGAAAATGGATCCAGTGTCAACAGCATGGGGATCTCATTCATGCTCTAGCTCAAGAATTGCAGCCAATGATCACACCATGGCCTTTTTCACAATGGGGACTTGACCTCATAGGAAAAATCACTCCAACCTCATCCAATGGCCATAAGTTTATCATAACAGCCACTGAGTACTTTACTAAGTGGGTTGAAGCCATTCCTATTACCTACATAACAAGGAAGCAAATAGCCAAGTTTATCCTAAATTACCTATTTTTTTGTTATGGTGTTCCACAAACTCTCATCTTAGACAATGGAACACCATTCAAGAATCAAGATGTAAAGGAGTTGTGCCAAAAATTCAATATCCAACATCGATTCTCTACCTCGTACTATCCCCAAGGAAATGGCCAAGCAAAAGCAACAAACAAAAATATCCTAAAAATTCTAAAGAAAATAGTTAATGAAGTTGGTCATGACTGGAATTTGCAACTAAATCCCGCTCTTTGGGCTTATTGAACTAGTATTTGCATGCCTACAGGTGCAACCCCTTTCTCCTTGGTCTATGGATCAAAAGTCATCTTGCCTATTGAGGTTGAGCTCCCATCATTGTGAGTATCACTATAGAATCTGATAATTGAGGAAGAATACAAAGTGTCTTGACTGAATGAGCTAGAATTCCTAGATGAACATTGTCTTGATGCCCTTAATCACTTGCAAGTGTATCAAAACCATTTGAAACAGAGTTATAACAAGAGAATCAAATGTCAATCGTTCCAAGTAGGTAATATTGTCTTAAAGAAAAATCAAAAGAATCTTCTAGATCAAGATAGCAAAGGAAATTTTGAGCCTAACTGGTTGGGTCCCTTTGTCATCATTGCAAGCTATGGATCAGGAGCATACCAACTATCAACCCTTGAAGGTGAACCCTTGCAAGATCCAACCAACAGCTTGCATCTCAAAAAAATTTATGCCTAATCTTGAAGGGTGTAAATCAAAAAAAATCAAAAAATCAAAAAAT
The DNA here is from genome assembly GCA_007258455.2 of Sequoia sempervirens. NCBI lineage: Eukaryota > Viridiplantae > Streptophyta > Pinopsida > Cupressales > Cupressaceae > Sequoia > Sequoia sempervirens. The sequence continues at coordinate 7,889,796 of VDFB02292527.1, read as the reverse complement.
GATCAAAATCCAAAAAAAAAGAGAAAAAGGATTGAAAAAAAAGAAAAAAATCATCCTCTAGTGAAAATCACTTTAGTGGCACTTTGGGTAAGTACCTTGGTGAAAACCTAGCAAACAAGCACCTTGCGTAAATAAAGCATCTCGATCTATTCTTTGGATCTTTTTTCCCTATCATTCTTTGCATCACCATTCATCCCCCATCTATGTCCTTATCATGGCTTGTCACTATGAGGTATCATGAACCCTTTAGCACTACTTGGCATATTCTCAAGGTCAGTTTGTCCTGCCTTTATCGAAGTAGGCTAACGTGTCATGCTAGGGGAATTTTGTTATGGATCACAATTTGGGTTCTTGTATATCTTGAGGTCATTGGACATCTTATTAGAAAATCCAAAAATATTCATAAAATATTATCCAGAAAATCCAAAAACATTTGCAAAATCCTATACAACGAAAATCCAAAAACATTTAGAAAAGTGTAAAGGAAAAATCCAAAACATCTAGAAAACATCAAAATCCCTAAAAAGGTCAAAACATTGAAAATCCAATAAAAAATGTCCTCTTGTCGAACTATGTCATCTCTGAGCTTGAACATAGGCAAGGCCATCATTGATGTGCCCTCGAGACACCCTAGGTCAGTCCTTTAGAAATCCATCATAATAAACTGTCATCTTTCATATGTTCATATCTTCATCTTGTAAATGGGTCGAGTCAATAGAACTACATGGTCTTTGCATGTATAATGTAAGCAAGCATAATCTTTGATTAGCCCCCGAGGCCCCTAGGATAGGTATTTAGGTTAGGTTCTTGGTTGAAACTCAAATATTCTCAAAAAACCCCTAAACATTTTGTAACTCTCACGAAAAATCCAAAACATCCAAATATTCAGAAAACACAAAAACATTTGAAAATGGAAAACATAAAAATAATAGAAAACATTCAAAAGACCTGAAAAGCCTCAAATATTCAGAAAATCCTAAACATCCATATAAACTTTCAAAAACACCAAAAACAACCTCAAAACATTTTCAACAACACCAAAAACATTGAAATATTCTAGAAAATCCAAAACCCATCCATCCCATCTCGCTTTCACCTACAATAAAATTTTTCCCATAGTAAACATTCATCACCTTCAACCTTTGGAAAAACAAATAGAAAAGAAAACATAGCAAGTCGTAAAGTGCAAACCTAAAAGTAAAAATCTAAAGTTTTGATCGTAGGTAAATGCATCAATGAAGTTTATAGCAATGGCTCATCTTAGCATCATCGTCCTAATATCAAACAAACCTCTTATCAACATGTCCTAGGATGTATCCTTCCGCGATGGACATCACTCTTAGCTAAACTTAAACTAGGTAGGAGCTATACATAACACTAACTATTTTTATTTGATCTTTTTCTTATGATTTATCTTAATGACCCATTCTGAGGACCTCTTGATGATTTCTATCAAAAATATTTAGAGAGAAAGGAATGGGGCATCGATCATTATCTTTTATTTGTTGTGCTTGTGGATACTCTTATAAAATACTCTCGGCACATACTTGCTTAGTTGTGTGTAGGAAGGTCGTTTAGAGTATGTTGTTGACTATTGTGTATGCTTTGGTCCAATATGTTCTAAGCTTCCAACTTGCATTCCAACAACGTTTCCATATGTTAAGGTGTGAACAAGAACTATCTTATCTTGTTTGTTGAGTCAAATTCCATTACACTAGATATAATGTCATCCTGGTTATCAATACCTTGATGCATTGTATCTATGTGTTATATCAAACAATAAGGAATGACAAAAAATCCCAATCCCAAAGTGTGAGCATCTTATCCTGCATTTTGCATTGTCTCATCACCATCTCTAATAAAATCTTGATGGATCATAGACTTGTTGGATATTTTGAAGAAATTATCAAAATCGATGATCATTCATTCTTTATTCTTCTATCCTCTCTTTGTGCTAACCTGGTATCATGAAAGTCAACAAAAACATCATCAATGCATCCACCCTACATCCAAAAACCATCAACATACATGCATTTTATAATCATAATAATAAAGCATCCATCTCATGAGCATATCACTTCATACATTCTGCATTATCATTTGAGTTATGATGAATAATATAGATTTGTTATTCTAAGCATCTTAAATCGTTACATATCATAAGCATTTGCATCCATCCATCCATATGCATACATAATCATCATAAAACATGCATAGAAAATATACAAAAATAAATACATCCACATCATTTGCATCCATAACATCTACATATCGCAATCATCCATCTATGTCATATCGTGAAAAGATAATGAAAAATACCATAACATTGCATCCATCCATATCATGATCATTGCATATCACATAGCCATAAAGTAAATGCATTCATATCATCCATACATGAAATAAATTGAATGCATCATAACATGAAATATCCGTATCATATATACATCAAAAAATGTGTCATGGTACAAAATCTTGATCAATGTATGTATATTAATGATAAGTACAATATCCACGAGGCTATCAAAAAGGTGCCCATGAATGTATATATGTGATTGTAGAACCCCAATCTTATACCTGCACAAACATAGCAAACAAACACAATATTAGATCCAAATGCAAGTAAGAACCAAGATTCCCCATAAAATTCATCTATAATGCTCAAATAGGAAAGAAATTTAAGAACAAAGCAAATAAAGTGATTGAAATCCTATTTAAACATGCAAACCTTCAATCCCATGGGGGAATTGGTGCCAATTTGATGTGGAAATTGGCCCTTTCCCAACTCCTATGCAAGCTGGATGAAGATTTGATGATGGTTGAAGCTCCTTGATGAAATTTTGGCATAACCTAGCTATGAATTCATGAAAATGAACACTTGATATGAAATGGATAAAATTATCTCTCAATGTGAAGAGAGTAACTTTGCTCTAAGTTGTGTCCCTCAAATGAGAATGAAAGCCTCTTATTTATAGATGAGAATGTTGAAGAATGAGGAAAAATGGATGAATGTGGGACTAATTTCCAACCAATGGCCAAATGCCACTTGTCAACATGTGAGAGGTTGAAGGTTGAGCACATTTTGGCCAATGTGTCAATAAATGATATTAGGTGGAATTTCAAATTTGTGAAATGACTTGTTGGAGGAGAGAAAAGAATGAATTAAATTCCACTTGGCTCAATGCACAAGAACATGAAAGAGGCTTAAATGCTTTGTTGGAAGGACAAAACCACTTGGAGATATTTTCAAACTTGGAGGAATATTCCCCTAAAGATGCCATGTTGAAAGAAAATAGAGATTTAATAAATCATTTAAATGTATTTTCATGTGCAAGTGGCAAAATCTAGAGGATTTAGATGATCGGGATTAAATTAATTAGGATTGGATTAATTTAATAGGAAATTAGCTGATGTGACTTTTTGATTTAGATTTTTGGATTGATTTAAATCAAAGTTGAGAAGAATATGATTTAGATTTAATTAAATAAAGGATTTTGATTTATTTAATTAAAGAAGAGTGATGTTAGATTAAATTAAATAAGGTTTAATTTATTTAATTTACTAGGATGACTTTAGAGATTTAATCAAATAAAATGAATTATTTAATTAAATAGAGACTAGAGGGTTAATTAAATAACATTGATTTATTTAATTAACAAGAGAGAATCACTTAATCAAATAAATAATGATTTATTTAATTAAGGGACAAAGGGTGATAATTAGCTAAGAAGATGATTTAGGATGAAATGATGTTAGTAAATTAGGATCAAGTGTGTCGGTATATTTTCCATGTCTACATTTTTCCCCTCTTTGAAGCAAAGTACTCACTACGTTGGTTCAAAGAATAAAATGTCTCGATCAAAATTTAAAAAAAAAGATTTTCAAAATTGCCCCACTACTGCCCCAGCAAGAAGAAACATGCCAATATACTATCCCCTCAAGAGATCGGACGAAAATTTATATTTTTGGGTGAACTCGCGAAAAAAAGGACAAGGTTCCCTACGGGTCCAAGAAGGCACCAAAATGCCAAAAAATGCACAAAAAAGTGACAAAATGAGGCAAAACAGCCCTCGGTTGGGCGAAAACTAGATCGGGGATCCAAAACCCTAGTTGGATAGCTAAACGGGGGAAAAAACCCTACTTTTCAAGCTTAAATAGGCCTCAGGGGACCACTACTAGTTCATTTGCACACATAGCCCTTTGAGATTTTGCGATTTTGAGCTCTAAACCCTAATCGAGATGGTGCAACACATGCTTCCATGACACATTTCTGAGCGCGTGCGAGTGTTCCAAAGGCTACCCGGCATAAGACCTATGGTATGTCATCTTGTCCCACCCTTTAGTTTCTAATTTCAAGAAGATTTATTAGGGTCTAAGAGTCCACAAGGTCAAGCAGTGCTATATAGTGCCGCTGAAAAGCTCAAATCGATGTCGCACAGGCCCAAACTATGCCACTGATGTGAGTTGCGCCATAGCAATAGAGTTAGGGAATTAGGGTTTTTCCTCAAAGTGTGCCACATATGAAAATAGCGTTGCGATAATCCTTTTTGGATTTTAGGGTTAGGGGGTCAAACTGAGTCACTTTCAAACTGTGTCACGGTGGCAGAGTTTGGAACTTTTAGCCTCTTAACAGTGCCATATAGCATCGCTAACCTCTTCAAACTATGACGCATATGCAAATTTGGTTGCACAGACTTCAAACATGATCATGATTTTTTATGAAATTTCACGTGATGACTTTCCTGATGCAGGAGGACATGGAGTCGGTCCACTCTCGTGAGCACGGGTCTTCCATTTTGCACAAATTGGCCCAGGATCCTCCTTTGGATGAGATACTTTAGGAGCACCTTGGATCCATTGGGTTATGGTATGTTGCCTATGACCTAGTGATCTAGACAGATTTGGGTATGATGATAGCCTTTGCGGAGCACTGGCATGGCGAGACATCCTCCTTCCACCTTCCAACAGGCGAGGCCACAGTCACACTAGAGGACGTGTGGCGGATACTAAAACTGCCCATCCATGGAGAGCGTGTTATCTACAATGTGGATGTCAGGAGGGAAGCCTGCTATGACATCATGGGCCTAGATGAGATCATCTTTGCAAAGGGATAGATCGAGCTTGAGTGGTACAGGACTGTCGTACCATCATTCAGATTGATTATTGTTGCAATCATATCAGGGCTTGTGGCACCAGATCGGCGTGGGCGATACTTTAGCCCAGGATGGGGAATTGCTTGGGAGCGGATGCTTCAATGAAGGGAGTGCTTTTCCTGGGGGCAGATTATGTTGGCCTCTCTTTGCCATGATATCCATGAGTTTGTCTACTACAATAGCAAAGCTATCAGATCAAGGGTTACATTACTTCACATTTGGGCTTGGGGACACATTTTAGTGCTCTGTCCTATCAGAGTCATTCTAGTTGATATAGAGTCATATGATCCAGTTATCTGGAGGTACAGGGGTCCCCTTACTTTTTGCACACAGGAGCAGCAGGCATCTGACACTAGCGACGGGTCATCAATGAGATGACGGTTTTCACTTGGAGACCCTACCTTGGGTAGTCAACATGGTATGATGATGTACAACAGTTTTTCTTTGCCTACCAGGACCGCCTGATGTAGGGTCACGAGCATACCATCATTGAGAGGTATCTTCCAGATCACGTAGCTCGACAGTTTAGGGATGTACAGAACCAACCTGATGACCGGTACGTGGCCATCTTTGCCTGTACTACGAGCGATATGACATGGGGTCAGACTATCCCTACAATAGACACAGTCCAGAGCTTCATGCAACTAGTGGCCAGACCATGGCCTTACGATTAGGGATAGGTGGACCCGGGCATGACACAGGCCTATAGGGATTGGTTCAGGCCACCTCTCATGTTGATAGTGTCAGGGACACCATCGGCACGATGAAGAGCTAGGGGCAGAGGGGCAGGGTGAGGCTAGGGCCAAGGAGGTCGAGGAGACAGATATGGGGACTGAGAAGGAGGCGAGCCACCTCAGCAGCCTGATCAAGATAGATTTCAGGCGAATTTCCCCAAACAAGATTAGGACCAAGGAAAACAAGAGCAGGACAGACAAGCGGATCAGCCACCTCAGAGAGATCAGAGGCCTCCATCGCCACTACCACCTGATCAGAGGAACACCCTCATTCAACAGTTACAGGCACAGGTCCAGGGGCTACAGGGATAGTTTTTTATTTTGAAAGTAGAGAGGGGTCAGCTACGGATAGAGTAGAACCAAGTTGTCCAGCAGAGACAGACATGGAGTTGCAGGTCACACAGGAGATGGGTCGGAGACAGCAGCTAGAGAGCATGGTTGCATCCTCCTCTAGGAGTACAGTGTCACTGCGTGCATATAGGGATGTCATCCGAGAGGCAGATTATTATCATGTACATTACCATCAGGTTGTTCCCCAGGCAGCACAAGTCCCAGACTATTCACAACAGACATGATACAGGCCTCCAGAGGGTCACGGGGAGAGTTCAGGCGGTGAGGGGAGTAGCTAGCAGGGCTAGCTCATTTTGATCAGAGACATGATTCTTTTTGTGATCCATGGGCTCATTTGTTTGATAGCCCCATGGGTGGATTGTACTTTTATGTATTTGATACACACTTGATCCTGATCTGTACCATGATAGTGCATATTATTTTGATGATCTATGATATGAGATGCGATGATTCGATGATGTGTCATATTCTATTTTATGCATTATGGATGGATTGTATTTCTATATGTGATGTCATAATTCTATCTTATGTATGTTGTTATGAGATGATTCTATATGGTTCCTATGTGATGATGATGCTATATGATGATGTTATGTGATGCAATGATTTATAGATGCATTTCTTTTTTAATATCTTTTCTATGCACTTTTTATGATGATGTATGGATAATGCAAAATATTATGATATGCAAATGCTTAGACTAACAAATCTATATTATGCACTTAATGGGTGATGATGAGATGTAATATTTTTCTTTTCAGTACTTTTCTCATATATGATATGATGATGCACTTATGATGTTATGATGATGATATGATGTAGGGATGTATTAATGATATATGGAGTAATGTATGATGTTTATGATATGATGCCTATGTTATGCCCTTTATGATTATGCAATGGATGTTTTATGAGGTATGTGATATGAGTCTAATAATGCATATGAGATGGTTTATGAGATGCTTATCTAATGAATGCATATGTATGGTTTATGAGATGCTTAGAATAACCAATCTATATTATGCAATGATGCAGGTGATATGATAAATGATTTCTATATGATATGGTATGTGTTATGTTGTATGTTGATGGTTTATGGATGCAGGATGGATGCACTGGCGATAATGATTTTTGATTAACTGTCATGGTACCATGTTAGTATGGAAAGAAGATAGAAGAAAGCAAGAGACTCCAATAATTCACGAGATGATAATGATGATGATTTTCTTACCGACGAGTTGGGATTTTAAAAGGGCCAATTACCTTATGTTTGATAAGACACATAGGTATGATGCATCAAGGTATAAAGAACCAGGATGGCGTTGCACCTAGTGTGATGGACTTTGACTTGATAATCAGATAGGAGTATCCCTATTCACACCTAGCATACGAAACTTCATTCAAAATGTAGTTCAGATATTCCAAACATCCCAGACCAAAACATAGAAAGGCAAGCCTTCTTATGTGGTCAACAAGATATCTAAAACACCTTCCCTACATCTAAACAAAGTACGCATAACCAAGGTTATATTACAATAATATCCATCAAGCACAATAGATAAAAAGGTCATGATCGTTGCCCCATTCCTTTCTCTCTAAATTTTTTTGATTAGATATCATCGAGAGGTCATTAGAATGAGCACAATAAGATAAATCAAAAGAAAAGATCAAGTAAACAAACAAGCCAATGTTTTTCATACCGCTAGCCAAGACTAAACTATGATGATGCCTGATGTCAATGTCCATTGTAGGAAGGATGCAACCTATGACATGATGATATCAAATGATTGATTTGGGACTGATTGGATGATAAGCTATTGATATCAAGAGTTGACTAACTTGTTCACTTACTGACCTAGACTTGAGACCTTGGTGTTTTAGTTTTCACTTTTAACCTAGACTTGTTTCTGACTATTTTACCAAAGGTTGAAGATGATAATGATTTATTATGAGTGATGTTTATTTTGGGTGAAAGCGAGATGAGGGTGGATGGATTTTTCAAATATTTGGATGTTTTGATGTTTTTTGAAATTTTTTGAGGCTGTTTTTGGCATTTTCAATATTTTACAAATGTTTTGATTTTTGAATATTCAAATGTTTTGGGGTTTTCTGAGATTTTGACTAAGAGACTAACCTAATGACCTATCCTAGGGGCCTCAGGGGTTGATCAATAGATTAGCCTTGCCTACATTATACACACAGAAACCATGTAGTTCGACTAACACAGACTCGATTATTGATGAGATATGAACAAATGGATTGCCAGTTTTATTATGATGAACTCCTAAAGGACTGACCTAAGTGTCTTGGGGGATGATTCAAAGATCAACCTTGCCTACGTTCAGACCTCAGAGACCCGTAGTTCGACAATATGACTTTTTTTTTGAATTTTTTGACATTTTGACCTATTTTTGGATTTTGATATGTTTTGAATGTTTTTGGATTTTTCAATTTAATGAATGTTTTTGATTTTTTGATTTTTTGATGATTTTGGATTTTTTTATTTTGGGATTTCAAGAATACATGAATCTAATCTGAAAAGCACATGCCCCCAGCATGATGCAATAGACTACTCTAATAAAGGTAGGACAAATTGACCTTGAGAATGGGTCTAGTAGTACTAGGAGGGATCATGACACGAACACAGGACCAAGCTATGACACAAACGTGGATGGATGACAGATGGAATGCGATGGATGATGAAAGTGTGATGGATGGAGGATGCAGAACAAGTCATGAAGATCTTGGTGGATGGAAAGTGCTTATTTACACAAGGTGCCTATTTTCCAAGTTTTCACCAAGGTACTTGCCCAAAGCACCACCGAAGTGGTTTTCACTAGAGGATGATTTTTCTCTTTACTGTTTTTTATCCTTTTCTGATTATTTTGGATTTTTTATGTTTTCTAATTTTTTTTTGTCACCGAGACACTTGTTTGCCAAGTTTTCATTAGGGTGACCATTTTTTCAGGATATTTTCTGATTTTTTATATTTTTGGTTCTATACCTTGAAATATTTAGGCATAAAACTTTTTGAGATGAGAGTTGTTCATGGGATCCTACAGAGGCTCGCCTTCCGATGTTGATAATTGATATGCCCCTGACTTGTAACTTGTTGTGATGACAAATGATCCTGACCAATTGGGTTCAAATTTTCCTTTGCCATTTGGGTTTGGGATGTTCTTCTGGTTTTCCTTTAGCACAAGTTCCCTGACCTGGAAGGTCCTACTCCTGATCTTCTTGTTATAGTTTCGTTTGAGTTGATTTTGATAGGCTTGCAAATGATTTAAGGCATCCATACACCACTCATCTAATAATTCTAGCTCATTCAATCTTGATACCCAGTATTCCTCATCTATGATGAGATTCTGCAATGATATTCTTAGTGATGGGAGCTCGATCTCAATGGGTAATATGGCTTCTGATCTGTAGACCAAGGAAAAGGGGGTGGCACCTGTGGGTGTGCGGATGCTAGTTCGATAGGCCTAGATGGCAGGATTTAGTTGGAGATGCCAATCACAGCCAACTTCATTGACCGGTTTCTTGAGGATTTTTAGAATGGTCTTGTTTGTAGCCTCAGCTTGGTTGTTTCCTTGAGGATAATACGGGGTGGAAAAGTGATGTTGGATTTTGAATTTGTAGCATAGGTCACAGACATCCTAATTTTTGAATGGTGTCCCATTATTTGAGATAATGGCTTGTGGGACACCGTAGCGGCATATTAAATAGTTTAGGATGAACTTTGATATCTGATTTCCAGTAATGTAAGTCATTGAAATAGCTTCCACCCACTTTGTGAAGTACTCAGTGGCGGTAATGATAAACTTGTGGCCACTAAATGAGGTGGGGTAATTTTTCCAACGAGATCGATCCCCCACTGTGAAAAGGGTCATGGTGTGACAATAGGGTGTAGCTCTTGAGCTGGAGCATGGATGAGGTCCCCATGTTGCTGACATTGTAGACACCTTCTGACATAGTCATGTGCTTCTCTTTCCATAGTAGGCTAATAATACCTTGTCCTCAGCAATTTATTGGTAGGGGTCATATCGCTCGAGTGTGAACCACATATGTCATTATGTACCTCGGTTAAGGTGATCAATGCCTCCTCAATGTTTAAGCAACGTAATAGGGTTCCCTCAATGCTTCTTCGATAAAGGGTATCTCCTAGGATGATGAAACGAGATGCTTTCTTGAAAATTTTTTCTTAAGGTTTGAGGTTATATCGACTGGGAGGACTCCTATTCTCAAATAAGTGTATATATCGTGGTACCAAGGACCACTAAGATGAATGATTTCTCACACAAATTTTGATTCTAGTACCTTGAATGCAGGCACGAGAAGCTACTCTACCAGGAATTCATGCTTTGGGACATTGCGAGGGATATCCAATAGGGATCCAATTGTCGCCATGGTGTCTTGTCGCTTTGTTGTTTGCTCTAGGTATCTGCTCAAATGTGATCTCAATGAAGGACTTCTTAAGACTTTCCACCAATTTCTTGTATGGATTTAGCTTGTCGTCTTTAGTTTGATACTCATAATTCACTTGGTTGATTATGAGCTATGAATCTCCATATACCTTGAGGGCCATGATATGCCACTGCACTGCTATTCTGAGTCCTATAGTTAGAGCCTCATATTCTGCGATATTGTTTGTGCACGAAAATGCCAAATTGTAGGATCTTGGTATCCAATCTCCCTATAGAGTGATGAAAAAGACCCTGGCTCCCGACCCATGCTGTGTGTAGGAGCCATCAAAGTACAACTTGCAGTGGTCTGCTATGTTCAAGTTGAAGATGGATTCATCAGGGAAAACTCTGAAATTAGTGGAGTCCTTGAATACATTGGTGCTTCTACCAGTTGGTTTGCAATAGCTTTCCCTTTGATGGCCTTACGTTCCACGTACTCAATGTCGTATTCTGATAGGATCATGACCCACTTGGCCATCCTTCCTATGATCATTGCTTTGGAAAGTGGGTACTTGAGTGGTTCGATCTTGGCAATGAGTTTGATTTTGTGTGTTAACATGTAGTGTTTGAACTTCTGTGATGAAAAAACCACTGCTAGACAAGCTTTTTAAATGAAGGAATAATTTAACTCATGTCCTACCATGGTCCAACTGATGTAGTAGATGGCCCTTTGTTTCATTTTCATCATGTTGAGCTAGAAGAGCACCAAAAGCTATGGTTGTTGTTGATATGTAGAGGATTAGAGGCTTTCCTAGGATTGGTGGCATAAGCACTAGAGGTGTGAGAAAATACTTTGATTTTGTTAAAGGCCTAATCGCACTTGTCATCCCATTTGTACACTACCCCCTTGTGGAGTAGGTGAGAATAGGTGAGAATATGGGATTGACTTTTCTGCTAACTGAGCTATGAACCAGCGGATTGATTAGAGCCTGCCTTGTAAGCCCATCAACTGTTTCAATGTCTTAGGTGCCTCCATCTTGAGGATTGCCTTTACCTTAGTGGGATCTATTTCAATTCCTCTCATAGACATAATGTATCCAAATAGCTTCCCTGATTGTACACCAAAGACACACTTCTTTGGATTAAGGCAGACTTTGTATTCCTCTAGTATGTCGAAGATGGCACTCAATGTTGCTATGCGGTCTCACATCTTTTTTAATTTTGTCGATACGTCATCGACATAATCTTCCACAGTCTTATGGATCATGTCATGAAATATTAAGTTCATGCCCCTCTAATATGTTTCTCCAACGTTCTTTAGGCCAAACGGCATCATGTTCTAGCAATATGTCCCCCATGGACAAGTAAAAGTTGTTTTGTGTTGATATTCTTTGGCTATCATGATTTGGTTATACCTAGAGAATCTTGTCCATTAGTGAAAGCATCTCATGTCCCACAGTCATATCTATGATCATATCAATGTTGAGAAGCAGGAAGTCATATTTGGGATATGCCTTGTTGAGGTCTCTAAAGTCTGTGCAAATACAGATGCCCCCATCAGGCTTTGAAATAGGTACCAGATTTGATACCCACTCTGGATAGTCAATTGGTCGTATGAACCTTGCATCAAGTAGCTTCTTCAACTCCATTTTGACTAACAAGGAAATTTGATGATGCAATTTTTTGAGTTTCTGTCTAACAGGCTTTGCCTCGGGGTAAACTACTAGATGGTGGACCACAATCTCTGGATCAAGCCTGGGCATGTCGGCATAGCTCCATGAAAATTTGACCTTTCTCTCCCTTAAGAAAGCAGCTAGGAGCTCATGTTTTTCTGACATCAATGACTAAGCATAAAATGTGATATGTCAAGTTTCCTTTGTTCCTAAGTTGATTGGGTTACACTTCTCGGCTAGAACTACTGACTTTTCCTGATGTAGAGTACTGAGAGGAAGATTGAATCCTTCATCCTCGAAAACCTCATAGAGGCTTTCATCGTTGGATATGTCCTTTATTTTTACTATTTTAGGGTCAGAGAGTGCCACAGTGTGGTTTTCACTCAAAGACCTTGAGATTATTCTCAAATTTTCACTTTTGCAACTAAAGGATTCAATCGTTTCCCCATAGTAAGCTTGTGTGTCCAGAATGATATCAAACCTAGCCTTGTGATCTCCATATGGTACCGTGTTTCAAAGTCCCATGAATTCTGAGAGTGCCTCATCATTTTCAAAAGTGTCCAGAATTGGCGGTCCTCGTTAGTTGTAATCGATGAGCTAGGGGTAGACTAGGTTGATTTCATGGGTTTGACTGGTTGACTCAAATGACATGGTACTAATCATGAGGAGAGAGGAATTCTTGAAAAGCATAGGGTAAGTCAATTATGGCATTCTCCTCATCATCACTACTACTACAGACATCAATTATGTCAAAGGTAAAGTTGTCTAAAGGTAGACCTATGGATACAGGTAATTGGAGGGCGGCTGCATATTGCTAAGGAGTTTTGACTTTCTTAACTGGGGAATTTCGGCCATGTATGGTTATACTTGAAGGGGTACATCCAAGGCCAAGATTTCTCATTCACGTCTCAAGAATGATGGGTACTAGGAGTTCATTGTCATTCTTTCCAAGCCTTTGGTTTCTATCATATCCCATGGCAAGCATCATTTGTAAACATTTACTGTTATCATCCATAGGTAGATCAGCTTCTGGTTGGTTTTCTTGGTATAGAAGATTTGATGGGTCCTCTTCTATTATTTCCTAACCTAGGTCTCTCCAACTCCTGAATCCAGAGGGGTCAGCTCTGAAAGTTTGGGATGATGTTCCAAATGGTTGGGGTTTCCCATGGGACTTAGGAGATTGTGGTAACTCTCCTACCATGAAAGCACTTTTCGTCATTTTATAATCTCCACACCCATTGTCTTGAACAATGACCTTGATGTCAGAGATGGCAGGTGGTGTATGATGAAACCAAAGGTTGCTTGCACTATCTTCTAGAAGACTTTCCACTGTCTCTTGCTTGGAACCTGCTACCAAGGGTTCTTGTTGATCTTAGAAGACTATCCTAGTCCTTCTCCAACTCTTCTCAAAGAGTTACCTACCTTGTGCTTTACCTTTGGTAATCAAACACTTCTTGAATCTGCTCTCTTCTTCCAACACCTAGAAGGGTCTAGATGCCAACTTCACCATCAATCTTGAGCTACTTGCAGGGGAGTTGGAAACACTGATTTCATGCATTTCACATCCACTTGAAACCATCTTGGAGGTTCTTCAATCACCACTCCTACCGATCTCAAGAGTTTGCCTATGAAGAGGGCTAATCCTTGTAGCCCTTACCAGTCAGTTTTCTGACTTTTCCTCTCAAACTTGTCAAACAAACTGCCAATTAAAAGGCACTTCCTGACACCCTTTTTAGTCCTTTAAATCTTCCACAAGGTGTCAGACCTTTGTCCCAACCGTACGGTGGATTCCTACACTCTTGGAGAGAAGGGCTAATTCACCTATCTTCTAGGGTTTCACTATTTCCTCCTTCAAAGCTACTGCCAATGGATTGATTGAAGCTTCAATCCTTTTTCCATGTGGAGATCTTGACTAACCCTATCTAGAACTGTATGGATTCCATACAGTGCTTGCAACCCCTGCTTGTACTCTTAAATTTTTACTCTCAATTCCCTAACCGGGCAGTCCTAGCTCGCCTAGGGTTTGAGATTACACATACTTGCTTGGCTTTCTAGAATTCCTACCTCTAAATATATACAAAAGGTTGGCTTCCCTAACATTTCAATCCAGTCTCAGGGTGATCCCGTGGTTGGATTTTATGGGGAAGCCATGGACAAAACGGACTGTTCAGAAGGAGATAGCAAACAGCCTAAACTCTGCTTTATTCACACAAAAACACCTAATCTAAACCGAATGAAACTATTTACAAAAGGAAGAATGCTACAATTTGTTGTGTAAACATAGTACCAATGCCAAATCAATGCATTTAACACATTGGATATCACTGTTATCTGAAAACACACGGGGTTTACAAGAAAACACAGAAAAGGCAGAAAATCCTTATTCACACAAAGCCAAAATTTGATTACAACCACTCTATCTGCTCTCTACGAGCCACATCACTACTTTTAGATGCCTTATCCATCATTCAAGGGGAGTTGCTTGATTCCACATCCCTGATTTTAAGGGAATCCAACAACAACTAAGTTGCATGCACTTCCACAAATCTTGCCATGCACTTTACAACAACATTTTGCAACTTCCACTAAGTCATGATCCCAAATATTTGGACCTCTAACACCTTGATTATGAATCAACAACCCCCTTAACTATCCATTGGCATCTTTTTTAACAATGACCATGTGTTTAGAACACATTTAACACTTACATTCCAACTTAGGCTGTCTAAAGCTAATTAAAGCCAAAATTTAACAACATTTATCAACAATGATTAGCTAGGATAAAATTAGTCCTAATGACTAACTCTCCACACACACAATACCTTCTAAGGTCCAACACAACCTACTAACACCCTGATTTGGCTAAGATCAGGTACAAGCCAAAACTTAAGACAAACAAGGTGGAGGTCAGCCTAGGTGCTCCTGCACCAGCAAGGATGGTGGGTGTCTCTGTCGCAGAATTGGAAGTGAGAGTAGCTAGGTCAATGTATGGAGTTGAGGGGCCCTCGTCATTTTTAGGCACTTGGGGGATTTTGTAATATTTGGCTTCCAAATTTTTGCAATAGTAAAAGGGTTTAAGATCCCCATGGACAGTGACCTCTTGGCCTTGGTATGGAAATTTCACACACTAGTGGAAGGTGGAAGCAACAAGTTGCATCCCATGAATCCAAGGACACCCCAGGAGGATATTATAAGGCAATTCCAAGTCCAAAACTTGACATGTTGTTTCCATCATGGTTGGCTCTACTTGAATAGGGAGTTGGATTGTTCCCTCAGACACTCTTTCTTGATCATCATAGGCTCTAATGGTTATGCCTTTTCCTTTTTCAATAGCATCTTCAGAGAATCCCAAGATTTTTATTAATTTGAGGGTGCATATGTTCAACCCTGCACCTCCATCCACCAAGAACTGCTTAACCTTATTTTTATGGACGTAAGCCTCCAGATGAAGCGCACGATTGTGAGATGGTTGTGTTGGAAGATCTTGTTTTGAAAATGTTAGGAGATGAGCTGTGGTGAGGTGTGTGACCATAGCTTGGAATTGATCTACATTGAGATCAGTGGGAATGAAAGATGAGGCCAAGGCTTCTTCAAGGATCTTCTTGTGGGCTGGTGAGATTTTCAACAATTCCATGATGGAGATTTGTGTTGGGGTTCTTTTTAACTGGTCAAGGACATTGTAGCCACTAGGAACGAATCTTTGGTTGGAAGTGGATGTTCTATTTGGCTGAGATGACCCTGGGATGGTGACTTTTTTTCCTCTTGTGGTGACTGCACAATTAGCTTTGGCTCCTTTGATGGTGATAAAAGTGAGATATTCATCTAGGGATGTGATGAAATGGTCATATACATGATTCACACTTTTGAATGCACCTTTTCCCTTATCATTGTTATTGTTCCCTTTGTTGTCATGATTGGGCATCGGATTCATGTAGATCTTGGGATTTTCATTTCCCACTGGTTGTTCCACATTTACGATTTTATCATCAATGAGGTCTTGAATCAAGTTTTTCAACCTCAT
Source organism: Sequoia sempervirens (assembly GCA_007258455.2). Classification (NCBI taxonomy): domain Eukaryota; kingdom Viridiplantae; phylum Streptophyta; class Pinopsida; order Cupressales; family Cupressaceae; genus Sequoia; species Sequoia sempervirens. The sequence goes on along the minus strand of VDFB02292527.1, from coordinate 7,873,461 downwards.
ACAGCTCCCAATTGCGTGTCCCTTGATTTTGTGGAAATCACAGAGGTGATTTTCATTGTACCACAGCGGTTTCACAAAGGGTTCTTGATAGTTGTCATAGGTGGGGATTGTGATGAGTTTTTCCTCCACTAGTCTCTTCATGATGGATTCAGTTGATTCCCCAAGGGTTGGGTACTTCCGCTTGGGGGAGTTTTTGTTTCGTTAGGGTGGCCCCCTTTGATCATTCACATTGTTGACTGTTTGATTGCTCAGCTACTAAGTCACAGTAATAGCTTGATGATTTTTTTTATTGTTGTTTTGGGGTTGTTGTTGGGGTGTTGGTGTGTTTTGTCGACGAGCACTGATGACAACTTTGGCATTGACAACACCATCATTGGTAATGTTTCTATTTTTTTCCCATGTGTAAGGTTTGTCGTTATAGTTGGTGGATGGGTGATTGTTTTGTTGTTCAGGATATGTGGGTGTCCCTCCTTGTGCAATAAGGGCTCGTTCAATGTTCAACACCTTGGAGATCAATTGGTCGTATGTGGTGATACCTTGCACCTTGAGATGGAATGCCAAGGCTCCTTCGAGATTGGAAATAATGGTGCAAACTTGTTGTTCTTCTGGCATGACCCATTTTCTCCTATTGGCCTTGGATTTCCATCATTGCAAAAAGGAAGCAAATGATTCTCCTTTATCTTGTTTAAGAGTGGATAGTTCCTCTAGACTAACATTCATACCGATATTGAAGGCATAATTCTTTATGAATGCATCTACTATCTCCTAGAACTTCTTGATGCTTAGAGGGAGGCAAGAGAACCACTCCATGGCTTGGCCATCCAAACTTCTAGGAAATAGCCACATTAGATAGGTATTGTGATATGTGACTTCCATGCAATGTACTTGGAATTCCCTGATGTGATCTTCAGGGTTTCCCATCCCGCAGTATTTATCAAATTTGGGGATTTCAAATCCATTTGGGAATGGTTTCATTGCAAGACTCCTATTAAATGGATAGGGACACAAGTTGTTGGGTGTCTTGGAGGTTTTCCCTGATTGAAGGTCAAGCACTTGTTGCGAGAGCAACTTGATTTGTGATGTCACATCATTTTGCAGATCAGGGGGCAGAGTGAAGGTGTTATGTGGTGGTTCAATTGTTGGAGGGATGGGTGGATTAGTTGGTGTTTGTATGTTTTTTTGTGCCAAATATGCTTGTAACTATTGTTGGTCCTATTGTTGTTGCGCTAATAATGCATGTTGTTGAGCTTGTTGTTGTTGTGCCAACAACGCCTGTTGTTGGGCTTGTAATGATGCTTCTTGTTTTGTTTGATATTGTTGTAGGGATTGTTGATATGCATGTTGTTGGGTTGCTTGTATTTGTGCCTAATGTTGAGCTTGTGTGCTTGTGCTTGAGCTTGCGCTTGTGCCTAAGCTTGAACTTGTGCTTGTTGGGAAGCTTGTGCAATCTGTGCAACTTGTGCAGCTTATGTAGCTTGCATGGCTTGAGAAGCTTAGGAAGCTTTTTGTTGTTGTAATAATTCCTGGGCTTGAGCATCTTGTTGTGCTTGTTGTGCAGATAGTTGTGCTTGTGCTTGTTGAGTAGCTAGTTGTGTAGCTTGTCGTTTTGGATTTGTTGGAGTGCCTTTTGATAGGCAGCTTGTTGAGTGGCTTGTAACGCAATGTTGTATTGTTTTTATGTGTTTGAGTTGGGTGGCGGAGGTGGTGGCGGATTTAGAATGGTGTTTGTTATTGTGATGAGAGGCACCATTGTATTGATGATTGGGATTTGGGTGGCGGATGGTGCGATTGATATGCGTGGTCCTTGAGAGACCATGTTTTGAGATATTTGAGGGATAGTCGATGATGTGATGGTGGCTTGTGTTACTAGGATGGGTTCCATCTGTTGTTGCAATATTGATGGAAAGATGGGAGAATTCAGTATGATGCTTTGATTGATGGCTGGGGGTTGCTTTGATTTTGATGATTGATGTTTGGTAAAGGGGGAATCCCTAAACCGAGGGGTGGTGTAGATGTTAACATCACGAGTGGGAGTGGTGGAAAAGTGAGTGGCATACTTCCTTAGGGAAATGATGAAGATGAAGGGTCAAAAATGCCCCCTGGTCCAAATAGCCCATCTTCTCCTTGCGAGGTCATAGGGAGAGAGGTTTGAAGTGTTCCATGAAATGATGATGATGGGTCATTGGGATCATGAAAGGTGAGGGGGACATATGGATGTAATGGATTTTGGGGGATAGGTTGCCCCAAGATAGTTTTTGTGTCCAAATCTTGATTATTCACAAGGGGATGTGTTTGTAGTGCATTGAGAAATGTGCTCCCTTTGTTGATAATGGGTTGAGTCAGAGCAATGGATGATGTAATTTGTGAGATGGGTTGAGTGATGCTTTGAATTGGGGGTGTGGATGAAATTGGGAGTGTGGTTGATATTGGGGGCATGATCCCAAGAGTTTGTTCCACAATGGTGCTCACATCGTAATCAGAAGGGATTTTAGCCCCTTGTTTTGCTAATTCAAGCATATATTGTGAGGGATGGAGCTTCATCATGATATTGACGATTCTATGATTTTTCAGGATTTTGGACCATTTTGATGATCTCATCTTGCGTCATTCTAAAGGAATTATTGGTGATATCCTCTACTTGACCTTCCTCTTGAGGATTTTGTGATGATAAAGGAAGATTAGTTAGGGGATTGTTTGATCCAACAGGATTGATTTCGGAATTGGTTTGACTTAGGTCACTTGAAGTTGATGTTTCTTTGTTGGCCTCCATGTTCTTCTTGTGTTGTGATCTTGTTTGAACCATAAAATGAGGCTCAAAAGAGAAAAACTAGGATGATTAAGGATCAAAGTGTGATGGTGAAATGTGAAAAGTGGATGATATGGATGATTAAACTCTTAGAAGATCTTGAGGGGGATGCTAGACTTTTGGGACTTTTTGGATTCTTGGATTCTTGGATTCTTGGATTTGTTTTGATCTTGATTTTGGATTCTTAGATTCTTGGATTTTGATTTTTTGACCTTGATTTTATTTTTGATTGTTTTTATTTTGGATAATAAACAAATAGATCCCAATATGTTGAATGTTATCTATGGGATAAACTTTCTCACAAGATGATAATTTGAATAAGTGTAGGGAGAAGGATGCATCAACCCACACCTAACCAAACAAGATGATTTGATGATAATTCAACTAAGCATATGGAGAAGGATAAATCTACACATACTTATCCAAACAAAATGTTTTGATGCTTTGATTCAAGGATTTTGATTCATGGATTTGCCAAAAGTCTAGCATAAATGATAGTTTCAAGATTTTCAAGAGTTGTTGGTGAGATTATTTTTGGTTTGACGTTTGAAAGATGGATGAAGGTTGACTTTCATCCTATCTGTACCTAAAAAGACTCTTCTTTTCAAGACCTCAATTTTGAAGAACACGCTTTACTCTAAACAAGATGCTCAAATTGCCGAAAAATATTTGGATTTTATTGATAAAAGAATTCATACAAATTGGGATTTTTCCTTGAAGCACGCCTATAAAAGTTGAAAAGCAATATTTGTCTGAATTCATAGAGCATTGAGAGATTATTTTGATGATCTTTTGGACTAAGAGCTTTTGACTTTGGTTTCTGGATTTTGATTTTGTGAGAAATCATTTGAAACACATGTGTGGGGTTCAATTGTTCTTAGCTTTTCTTAGTGACTTATTTTTACCACAAACAATTATTTGATTAGGTTTTCAAACTAAATGTCCAATGTCTTAACTTCTTATCATCCCACAAAGTGTATTGTGTGGAAATTAAAGAAATCAAGGCAAAATTTTCCTATTGTTGACTTTAGTAAGCAAATTGAGATATAAATTCAAATGCTTAGAAACCTCTAAGGATAGAATCCCAAGGTCAAGCAATAGCACTTAAATTTTGTCAAAGATATTTGCATCCTAAAGGGTTTGATAATTTGATGATAATGTTGAATGTTTGTTTTCCCAACGTTTACGATCAAGCAAAGTGTTTTGTCTCCAAGAACATGCAAAATCCTATGGATATTTGAGACAATATTTTTTGAATCCCCACTTGGACAAGTCCAGCTACGCCTACTTTTAGTGAATGGTTAGATGCTTGACCACACAGGCTCCCCCTTATAGTGCACTAGCTTCTCGGGTTAGCCAACCATCAGTACCCATGAATCTCCCATGGCATACTTTCCATTTCTAATAAAAGCTGTAAAAGTGTGGAGTGGCTTCAAAATGACCGTTCTTGCACCAAAAAATAGTTTAAGGATTTTGGTATTTTCTAAACAAGGGTTTTAATGAGGGAATTTTGTTTGTGGGGGACCATCCATGTGGCGAGAGACCATTGCTACCCTTCTCATCGAAATAATCCTTGTGATACTTACCTTTCCTCAAGTACCCACACTTATATCCTAGGTGGAAGTCGCTTGGCTTTAGCATGTTCCTAATTGGGTCATTCCCTTGGGTGATTACTTTTTCCCACAAGGAGGGCCCTCTAAGATAACACAAAAGTGAGCAAACACATCTGTAGTTTGATCAATCTTTGTTGAGAAACAAAGAGAGAACACATGTGATATGTTCCACTCATACTCGCAAGATTTTTTCAATTTTAGGATCCAAATTGAAGTGTGTAGGTAATCACTTACACAACTTAATGTAACAAAAAATCCTTTTGATTCTCAATATCGTCATGAGGCACGAGAGAAGTGCATACGTCTTTTTGATGGTATTACTTTGGGTAAGTGATTACAAACAAAGATGCACATGTTCATTTTAAATCCCCAAAGCAATGATTCGATTCTTTTTAAAGCACCAAAGCGAAAGATGAAAGTCACTTGTTCAATTGTTAACCTTTAAACAAAATCTAGTAAATTTGCCTAAAGTTCTTTTTAAACCTTTTGCCTTGTTCATTTTAAACCCAAATTGAAATTAGTGAGTCCTAAATAGCTTGAAGGGGTAAAATCCTTACAGTTGGAATTATAATTGCTTCCAAAAGTGTCTAAAGACACTTGATACAATGGATAAATGGCGTTATGCTTCAAACTTCTTCATTGCTCCTTCCTTGCTTCCACCTACAAGAATTGATTAATCTAAGAAAAACAAGGGCAAAAAATAGGTCAATAGCTCAAAATGGTCAAAAGCAAAAAAGCACATGTTGAAATAACATAAAATCAACTTTTTACCCCACCCCAGCAGGGAAACCTACATATGTGTGATAGTTTAAAGAGACCAACGGTGTTATATGGTGCCGCTAGGACTAACAGTGGTGCTCTGCAGCAGGGATAAAGAGCATGATTATGGTGTTGTTTCGGTCAATGGCATAGTTTGTAAATTTGAAAATTCAGCGTCCAAACAACAACTCAGCAAAAAAGTTTGAAATTTTGAATTTCTGGGTGGGAAGACATAGCGGCAGAGTTTGAAGTTTGTAGCGTTGTTGTATGGTGCCGCTAGACTGATAGCGGCGCAATTTCCTATAGATGCAAAAAATACAAAAACCATAAAATTTTGTCAAAAAACATGTTAAGAACTTGAGATTTTTCCTCCTAGTGCCAAATGTAGAACCCCAATCCTATACCTGCACAAACATAGCAAACAAACATAATATTAGATCTAAATGCAAGTAAGAACCAAGATTCCCCCATGAAATCCATCTACAATACTCAAATAGGAAAGAAATTTAAGAACAAAGCAAATAAAGTGATTGAAATCCTATTTAAACATGCAAACCCTCAATCCCATGGGGAATTGGTGTCAATTTGATGTGGAAATTGGCCCTTTCCCAACTCCTATGCAAGCTTGATGAAGATTTGATGATGGTTGAAGCTCCTTGATGAAATTTTGGCATAACCTAGCTATGAATTCATGAAAATGATGAACACTTGATATGAAATGGATAAAATTAGCTCTCAATGTGAAGAGAGTAACTTTGCTCTAAGTTGTGTCCCTCAAATGAGAATGAAAGCCTCTTATTTATAGATGAGAATGTTGAAGAATGAGGCAAAATGGATGAATGTGGGACTAATTTCCAACCAATGGCCAAATGCCACTTGTCAACATGTGAGAGGTTGAAGGTTGAGCACATTTTGGCCAATGTGCCAATAAATGATATTAGGTGGAATTTCAAATTTGTGAAATGACTTGTTGGAGGAGAGAAAAGAATGAATTAAATGCCACTTGGCTCAAAGTACAAGGACATGAAAGAGGCTTAAATGCTTTGTTGGAAGGACAAACCCACTTGGAGAGATTTTCAAACTTGGAGGAATATTCCCCTAAAGATGCCATGTTGAAAGAAAATAGACATTTAATAAATCATTTAAATGTATTTTCATGTGCAAGTGGCAAAATCTAGAGGATTTAGATGATTAGGATTAAATTAATCAAGATTGGATTAATTTAATAGGAGATTAGCTAATGTGACTATTTGATTTAGATTTTTGGATTGATTTAAATCAAAGTTGAGAAAAATATGATTTAGATTTAATTAAATAAAAGATTTTGATTTATTTAATTAAAGAAAGGTGATATTAGATTAAATTAAACAAGGTTTAATTTATTTAATTTACTAGGATGACTTTAGAGATTTAATCAAATAAAATGAATTATTTAATTAAATAGAGACTAGAGGGTTAATTAAATAACATTGATTTATTTAATTAACAAGAGAGAATGACTTAATGAGATAAATAATGATTTATTTAATTAAAGAACGAAGGGTGATGATTAGCTAAGAAGATGATTTAGGATGAAACGATGTTAGTAAATTAGGATCAAGTGTGTCGGTATATTTTTCATGTCTACAGTGATAAAGAATGGGGAAAAATCAAAAAGTGTCTATACATAAAAAAAGTTATCCCTAATGGATGCTACCCTCTCTAGCCTGCCTCTCAAGCTAATCCTCTGCTCGGGGACATGCATCACTACACTGTGAAAAATATGGTTGTTAGAGAGCCGCTAGAACATCACGATGGCAATGTTGCATGTAATATGCAGCCTATGTAACTGCCTCTCAGTACAAATGTGTTGAAATTGTCTGACCATGAGTCGCCTCTATCATAGTCTCAATCTACTAGTGTCGGACAACCTCCTGATCTCTCTTAATGGTCACAGCTTGTACTCTCTACAAAACCTGATCTCTCTCCATTGTCACTACAACCACCTACTGCCAAGCCTAGTCTCACTCAACAATAATAACCAAAACCTGTTGGGGGGCCTAATCCCACTCACTAGTTAGTAACTTCACCTACTGTTGCAACTATTATATCATAGCATCTTGTGTATTGGTGGTGGTACTCCTTGCTACTACACCTAAGGTTGTACCTAAGGCTAAACCTATGGTTGTACCTGAGGTTGTTACCCAACTAGAGGATCCCCCAAAACCTATTCATCCTAGTCATCCTGGGCTCCCTCTCCCTTGCCTTTGGCTCCCCTGCCTCTCAGTCTCCCTCTGGGAGGAGCACATGTCGGATATGTTAAGCGTCTAGGTGGGATGAACCTAGCATCGTAGGTCAGTGTAGTCTGAGCTACTGGTTGTCCTTGATCATATGCCTAAGGTTGGGCCACCAACTGTCTGAAACTCTCAACGGCCTCTAGGGTAGGAATGGTTGGTCCCCATGTGGGAACCTCTCTAGCCAATCTCACAAAAATGGCCCTATATGCATCGCCAGGTCTATCATGTAATCTCCAAACTGACAAGCCACCCTGTCAAGAAGGGTACCTCTCAATCATTGTGTGCTCTCGACCCTACATATATCGGGTATGTCTAGCAAAATATAACTATTGAAAGTCATCAAACCATGGTGACATTTGTAGCCATGGGCACCAACAGAAAACCATCATATAGCCATGGGCGCCAGCGAAAAACTATCATATCATCTATAACCCATCTCCAATACAAGATCCCAGTCTGTCTAGTGTCCCTAAGAGTAATTGCACCTCTATATCTCCAAATGAAAAGATCATTTGGCTCCATGTCTGTCATCTAAAAAATTGGTTGAAGCACAACAATGTGCTCCCATGCCCAGATATGTAGCAGAGTCAACCCTACACCGATGGATCTCCCATCGCAATAAACAAAATCATGCAAATCATGATACAAGGAGGCTAGCATCATAGGCCCCCACGCAAAAAGTGTCCTCCTGTATAACATCTAGTGCCATGCCAAGCCCCAACCTAGGTTGAATCCTCTATTGCATCTATCTGGAGCCACCAAACCCGAAATGATGGCTGTGATGATCAATCTAAAGGTTGGCACTGACCTCTATATGTCTCCAAGTCAAAGTAATATGTACCAATGCAATCTGATCCACCTTCATAACCTCTAAGGCATGCATCAAATCTAGCATCAATATCGAAAATCATGTGATCACCATGAATCAAAAAATGGAGAATATGTCACACATCCTCCAGAGTAATTGTCGCCTCACCTATTGGAAGGTGGAAGGACGAGGTCTCCTGCCATCTCTCGCACAAAGTCATCATCATCGCTAGATGTGTCCTAATCACGGGCGCATATGCAATGTACCACAAATTAATCTCTCCCAGGTGCTCCTGGCGCAACTCTGATAGATCACCTAATCTCTCCAATACAGTGGGTTTGTGCTCCCTCGACATCAATGGTGGGAAGACCTCTTCCATCTATGAAGTGTAGACATCAGGAAATCATCAAAATTTGATGTTATTTGAAATTTTTGACTCGAAAATCACAAAAGCGTTGCTATATTCAAATTTCAATTAGCGACACCCGATGCATTTAAAATTTCAAATCAGAATATGCATTGCTAGACAAACTGGTGTCATGATTTATCTTCTGGTCTAACCTAATCCTAATTTCTAAATCGACAATTGTGTCACCATTTAAAATTAGAAATCCTAATTTTAAATCGTGAAGAGCATTGCTATAATTGATTTGGGCATCACTAATTTTTGTTTGGGCATCGCTATATAGCAACGCCACCAAAATCTGAACTTTAAAGCATAATAAATGCATCAAAAATTCAAATTTCAAATCAAGTTTTGAATCACATACTGGTGGTCCTGCACTAGGAAGCCACTACAACTCTTGAACTCGGTTGGACATGTGCCTAGGAAGCTCTCAGTGTACCATTTCGTTAGAGGGTCAGAGCTCAAATCGCAAGAATTCCTTAAGGTGTGAATGCACAAACGAATTGAAAATTACCCTCCTTGGCCTATTTAAGCTAGAAAATTAGGGTTTTTTGCCCTAATTTAACCTTGAAGATGGGGTTTATTATCATTTTCACCAATTTTGCCAATCTAAACCTAATTCTGCATCATTTTTTGCATTTTTGGCATTATTCTTGCATCCCAGAGCCTTTTTGGATCCTTGGGCTAGCTTTTAACCTTTATTAAGAAATCAACACAAAATTTAAAATTTCAGCCTCATTTCTCGAGGGGGTAGGGAGTCAGCTTTATCCTTCCATTGGGGCAACTTAAAAACCAAAAATATATATTTTTTTTATTTAAGCAGTAGTTTTATCTGAAAAGTGTTGTTCTTTGAACTGAAGCAGTAGGTACCTTGCTTCATAGAGGGGAAAAATATAGACACTGAAAAATGTCCTAATTGATATCATACACTTAAAATAGACTTACTAACATCATTTCCTCTTTAACCCATCCTCTTTTCGCTTAATTAATTTAATTAGCCTAGCTAATTAATTAATTGCATCATTTTCATCTATTGGCCTAATTAATTTAATCAGGTTAATTCATCTCTTTTCACACTAACACTTCATCTAATTAAATTAAATAAATCAAAATATTTAATTTAATTCCCTAAGTCATATTATTTAATCAAATAACCCTAAGTTATTTAATTAAGTATCACTTCCATCTACCCCCCATTTATTAAATCGTCTAATTTAATAAATATTGCTTTAATTCTTCTAATCCCTTAATTACATAAATTAAATCTTGTCTAATTGGCAATTAAACTAATTTTCCTCTAAGAAAAGGGAATATTCCCATGGAATATTCTTTACCCCCTTTTTGCACAATTAAAACTTTGTTTTAATTTGTAAATTACGTTTTTTCTCATCTAAAGGAATATTCTCTCTCCTCCAATGAACTCACTTGGCTTCTTGAACAAGCTAAACCTTCAACCTTTTCAGCAAGTTACATTTGACCTGCGTGAGTAGGTCAAAAGTGTGTTTGTTTGAGATAAGTGTGAGCCCTTGATTAAAACCCATCATGCATTCTCATTCATTGATAAGAATCCATGATCCATACCTATTATCCCCTTCATCTTGGACTGTTGATTAATCTTTTTGATCTCAACCCTTCATTCCTCATTTGCTCTCCTATAAATAGATCACTATTTGGAGATAAATGGATCCATCTTTCAATTGCAAACTTATGTTGTTGAATTCATTTGCATCCATACTCTCAAATTTACTCACTTGTCAGCTTATTTTAGTTTATTTTAGCTGCATAATAGCTTAGAGCATCCATTAATGGCTTCCATGCATCCATCTTAGTTGCATATAAATTAGGTTTTTCATCTTTTAGCATAGTTTTAGCTTATATTAGCTTAGCAATAGCATAATCAATGCATACTTAGCATAAAAATATCGTAACTTAGCTTTTATCATGTTCATTTTAGCATAAACTAGGTTTTCATACATCAATCACAATGGTTTCATCGATTATCTTCCATATAATTGATTGAAATAAGCTCACTGATCACGGGATTGGGAAAGGGTTGTCGTTCCACATCAACACAACACCAATTCCACAATGAGATAAGTTTCAGATGGATTAGAGTAGATGTCTTGAAAGATTTCTTAATTTAGTATGTTAGGTTTTGATAAAATGTTTAGTTTCCATTTCATTTGAATGATCTTGTTGAGATTTGAGTATTAGTGGCTTTGTTATGTTTTGATTCTTCATGGATCAAGCGTAATTCAGCCAATACTGGTATCCTCGTATCACACCATGGAATGTGTAAATTTAGAGAAAATAAGAGTTCATTTGGGAATGAATCATCCACCACTCCTTCAGTTGATTGTGTTGGTAATCTTGATAGAAAATTTTCCACTATATTAGCTTTATCCAGTTTATCTACTATGGTAATATCAAATTCTTGGAGGAGTAGCCATCTGACCAATCTACCTCCTACTACTAGTTTGTTCATAAGATATTTGAGCAGTGTGATTTGTGTGAACAAATAATAAATAACTAGTAATGTAATGCCTGAATTTATTGATGGCATACACTACTGCAACCATCTCATTTTCTGTAATAGTATAGTTCAACTCTGCTCCTTGAAGATTCTTACTAATATAGTAAATTACATACTATTTGTTACCCTCTTTTTGTTACACCCCAATTGTGTAATTACTATTTACTATTACTACGTAGGGTAAATATGAATGTAATGTAAATTTTGGAGATGAATAAATTGTGCTTGCACTTTGTTATCAATGCATTATGAATGTATGTTATCACATTTGATGTTGTGTGAAAAGTACTGCATATATGTGTTTGAATGGTTATTGAATTAATATTCTAACTTTGGAGATGTATTATGTATATTGCATATTTTGTGAACATTTGACTGCCATGGACATGTGTTAGTGATTGCAGGTATATGTTCAATTCCTCCAGGCGTAGGGGAAGTATCACTCAAGAGAAGAACTTGGTCTGGTAACCGGTAACAAAAACTATCTAAGCATACACACACTATAGTAGAATAATTGAGTTGAGTCATTAAGTGGGAAGTTGGTAAGTCATCCTTAGTTGATGTGTCTGCTTTAGTAGAGTCTTGTTTACTATTGAGTGCATTATTGGGTGATGTTTATCTATTTGAGCTTTGGAGTTCTTCCTTGTTTTATTACAGTTATATTCATAAGGAAATTTGTAGATTACGTGTATATATATACACATGCATGTCAAAGATATCTAACGACATATATATGTATATGTAAATATGTACCACATGTAAATTTTTATCAATACAATGGTAATTGTGAATGGTTATATGTGAATCGAATGTGTACATACATACATACATATATATATATATATATCCATATGTATATATGTATCGATACACGCGTATGATGGAAAATGGACATGCCCATACAGATGAATCGATATATCTATACATACGTATACATGTACATAGAGGCATATACTTATATACATACATATATATGTGTTTGTGTGTGTACGTATATAATCGATATATTGTGATTGGTATGTGAATACTATTGTGATTATACTTAATTGTATATTGAATGTATACTTATATTGATGGTTTATGATATATATATATATAAATATATATTAGCATATATATATACATATACATATATATATATATTTAATATATTATCTAATACTTGAAATCGACTATCATTAACAATGATAGAGGCCGATTATAAGTTACTTGTGACTATATTTTGCAAGGCCGAGTTTTATTCTTGTTGCCACACATAGGGGAGCACGTATACTACAATGTAGCTCACTACATTAAGTCGATACTTGGTGAAGACTAAATCGACGCATTTGATGGGTATCTTATTTGTATTAGTAAAATTTTAACACCATTTCATCATGCTTAAACCAAAATTTGTAGAGGTGTGTAAACAAGTCAAAGACTTTTTCAAACTGATTTATTAACCGAATCGACTCATGCTGAGACTTGGTCGATGCAAGCTTGGTGTTGCATTTTTTATATTAACTATTTCTGATAAGAAGGAAACCATGCCAACTCTAGAGTAAATGTTGATGCTTTGGCACCACCTTTGAATCCTTATACTTGTAGATGACCATTATGAAATGCAAACCAAATTCAATCATGTGTTGATTTGAGTTAGTCTCTAATTGTTGTCAATCAATAAGGTCGATAAGTAGGAGCTATTTTTCCATAGATCCTACTTATCAATTGATGAGCTAAAGGGGATCTATAATAAAGGGGCTCTATACTTATCAATTGATGAGTTATGGAAAAATAGCTCCTACTTATCAATTGATGAGCTAAAGGGGCTCTATAATGAATGGTTCATAAGGCACAACACTTGCTGAAGGTTTTGCAAATGGGGTTACAAGCTAAGTGGACTTAACCTTGGAGAAAACTCCATGGTTAAATGCGCTTGAGTTGGAGTTGTACTGGGATGGGTGACCTCTTAGGAAAGCCCAATGCTTCACCTCTGTGAGCATCACCTGGATGCAATGAGTGTTGAGTGGACCATTACCCTATCATGAGAGATGGGTTCTTGTGAGCCACTATTCATGAAACATGGGTCAATGAGTTTGACTCGTAAAAACTACACAGTTGAATCCTGATAGCAATATCACAAGGTCAATCTATAGTTGTTTTAGCTAAGTATGAGCTTACATGTTCGCCACCTTTTAGTTGTGATATATGTGTTGCTATGCATGCTTGTTGCTATTAGAACTCATTCCTAAATTGCAGGATTAGTAGTTACCAAATCGTTCTATAAATAGTGGAGCTTGATCACTTGTTTGGGACATATTTCTGTAAGCATTTTACTCTACATTTTATCAGTTTACTCATTTTTATTTGAGAGAGAGAGAGAGAGTTCTATTATATTGAGAGAGACTAGTATTTGAGAGAAGTATTCTATCAACTTGAGTATTAGATATTTATTGTGATGTCTCTTAAGAAGCTATAACTAGTCTAGTTGTTGTTTAGGGAAGCTACATTGTTGTCAATTAATTAGATAAGCAATAACAGGCATGACGATATTCTTCTTTATTATTTTATTTATGAAAAATTGTTCTCCATGAATGTTTGAATTGTCTTTTATGAGTACTTGCATTTAGGGAAACTAGAATGGATTTGAAAAGGAAACAAAAGCTTTTATGTTATTTTTATTATGTGCTTTCTTGTACTATGTTGATCATCAAAGCTTGCGCCTCTCTGACAGTCTTATGGGAAATTCAGCGAGTGGGGGACAAATTGCATCTCACTGAATACCTATGGGTTTTTTATAGAAATTTGGCTCTTCTTTTGGGGTTTTGAGATAAGGGAGAAAGAAAATGTAAATATAAAACAAAAAAGGCGATATGCCAAAGCTTTTACAACATTTCAAACTCAAATTATTCCTATGATTGATATAAAGGACACAAAATGCCACAACCCCTCATTGTTAGAAAGAGAACAAACAACAAAGGCTAACTTCAAGCACAATGCAGACTTTCAAATATTTCCACAGGTAGTGTTCATTGAGGTCCGATCAAACATAAAAATTCCTTAGAGTAAAAGAATAATATTTTAGAAATTATAAGAACTTTGTCTCCTAATACAGCATAGCACAGAAGAATAACAACTTCAAAGATAACAGAAAATTCCAATGACATAGTCTGATTTCTCCCAAAAAATGTTATTCCACAGCACAAGCATAAAGCATAGAAATCTGCTACTTAAACTACCAGAATATAACTTGCAAGACACAATGTTTCATTCAAAAATGATAGTATAAAGAAAGAAAGCTTGAAAAAGTCCATACATGCATAGTCTCAATAAATTCCCCTTAATAGTTTGTGCTTTAATTAAAATTGAACTTTGAAACAAAGGTCAAATGCCAATTCGATAATAGTTTAAACCTTAATACATATAATTTTCCAGAATAAAGTAGTTCTATAACTTGCTTCTAAAATATAGTTCTTAAAACTTTAAGAAAACTAAAAAAGAAAACACTTCCTCTTTTCAAAGAAAATAGTTCCTCCTAGAAAAATCCTTCTTCTAAAAATCATCCTCTTTTCGTTGTCATTGTCTTCCTTTTATAGTCGTTGAAAAGGGAAAAAACCACCTCAACCCATAAGTAATTACTGCCAAGTGTTGATGGTTGAAATTACACGATCCGATCGTAGATTCCTAGGCTACAAAATATCTTTGCATTAACTCTTCAGCTATTGCATTAATGTTCTCTAGATATTTTAGCAAAGATAGGAACCCAATTGCGATCAGATACTAGGAACAACAGCCTGGCAACAGACATAATTGATTGACCACATTACTGTGAGGTGTCGTCTCAAAATTTTTGTCCCAAAAACTAAGCAAAGAAAAGAAAGTCCAACCAGCTCAAAAAAAACTCCTCAATTAGATATCCTTATAGGCGGTGTAGATAACTCGTGACAAGGAGATGGTGTGTCAGTAGGGCGGAAACTCCTGAGCTAACAAATATAGCTCCTAGGGAAATGTCTGACAAGAAAACATGTGTCCTAAACCTCCTCCTAAAAGGAAGATGCAAAAGGTAAAATTTGTGCTGCCACCATGTGGCACATTGCGCATCTTTTCGCTAATTTTATTTGAGCGCGAGTGCACCCGACACTGGAAACATTTATGCAAACCAAAAATAAAATGACTGAGGCCAAAAAAACCTTTACATACTCCATAATAGGACATTGATGTTTATCATAGGTATTATATACTAGATATTATTAAACGTGAGTGGCATATGAGTTACTCTTAGCTAGTTTATTGATTTAACTAGCATAGATTCAGTTTGTTGGAAATATGTGCCTTAAACAATACAGGTTAAAACCTCCATTAGAGCCAAGTAGGTGTGACATCTTCAATGTCTAGCCGACAAATAGTTTGTATCATTATGTTTTGAACAGGTCGTTGTGACCTTGCAGAAGTCTTGCCGAAAGGTTACACTATGGAGTCTATCGCTCTGACATAGTGGGTTCGTTATGACCTCACAATGCTCAGGAGACCTCTGGCCGACAGGCCATTCAATCGTTATCAGGGATACTCTCGGCAACCATGGGTTTTGGGATAACCTGTGACAACTCGGTGAGAAGTCTCAGCGAAAGCTAATGTCTCGCCGACAGGATGTTTTGTTTTATGGTCTTCAGGATATCTAAGGGTTCTCATTATGAAGTCTGGACGAAGTGTTAATGTCTCGTCGATGTTGAAGTCTGTTCTCGGTGAGACTCATGGCGAACGGTGGTCTTCGGGATAACACAATGGTTTTGATAAGATGTCCCAGCGACATTGAATTGTCTCACCAATGAAGGCGCAAGTGTAAGTCATCAGTGTAACACGACGGCTCAATGAAGAGTCTTAGCAAAAGATAAAGTCTCATTGACAGTGCTTTCTGTTGGAGTCTTCGGGATAAGTCATGGATCTCGATATGATGTCTCGGCAAAAGTTGATTGTCTGGTCGATGAGAACACTTAAGTCTATGTGACTTGCAGAGATTCGGCGTAATGTCTCAGCGAAGGTGTTTGGTCTTTCCAATAGGTGTATGCTTTCGGTGTAACCTAATGTTGCTCTATGAGACCTCTTGGCGATATCGGTATGTCTTGCCGACTATCTTCTGGAGCTCGATATGGCTTGTGTCTTCGGTATACTTTTGGTGACTCGTTGTGATCTCCTAGTGAAAGCGATAGGTTTGGGAGATTGCTTGGTGACTCGGTGTAACTCATGAAGCTCGATAGAACATCTTGGTGACTACAGTGACTCTTGGCAATATCAATATGAAGTTTGAGTGGCATCGGTGAGACACTGTTAGTGTCTCACCGAGATGCCAACTTATTTTGTTTCTTCTGACCAAGCGATGACTATCTACGTGGTTGGTATTCAGCCAATCAGAGGAGCCGAATTGGAACCGTTGGGAGTATGTTCATTGCGGTGATTCTGTGAGGGAGCTCGATAGACAGAGATCGACATGGATATACTCGGTGATTGCAGTTTGTGATCGGGTTGGTTCAATCAACAGTGGAGTGTGAAGAATTCAAACTGTATTAGTGTATGAATTCGATTCTGTAAAGACTGTAAACAGTAAAGGTTCATGTCCAATATTGTTAATGGTGAATGCTGTTGTAAATCAGACACCAGAAAGATAAGTCTGAAAATTGTATGTAATCTTTATTACTGTAATACAAAGTGATTTCTCTTGGTGTGGTGGGTTTTTCTCCCGTAAGGGTTTTCCCACGTATATCTGGTGTTCTTGTGTGATTGTTAAAACTCTATTTTTGTAATATGTTTCATAGTGCATCTTAACTTGACTGTAATTGTAAATTTTAAAGTGTATCTACATTCTTTCCTGAGGTATTAATGTTAGGAGAATTATTTTCCGCATCTAATTTTCCTTACAAGTGGTATCAGAGCCTAGCCAGTTATGTTATCCTTGGGGGTACATTGGGTTTTTTGTGTCAATTCTATTCAGTGGGAGTTTTGTAGAAATTGTTATTTCTAATTACAGATTAAGATGTCTAGTTCATCAGGAAAGATTGAAATAGAGAAATTCAATGGCAGTAACTTTGAATTGTGGAAACTCAAGATGGAGGATCTCTTGGTTGATCGAGATCTTTGGATTGTTGTGTCTGGAACTAAACCTACAGGCATGAAGCAAGAAGAATGGGACCTTGTAGATAGAAAATCTAAGGGGCTGATAAGGCTCTATTTGGAAGACTCAGTTCTTCTCAATGTGCATGAAGAGAAGACTACCTCTTCCTTATGGAAGAGACTGGCGTCTATTTATCAAGGGAAATATTTGGTGAATAAGTTGTTCCTGAGGAAGAAGCTCTACTCTTTGAGAATGCAGGAAGGAGGGTCTGTAGCTGATCATTTGAATGCATTTAGCATGTTGCTTACATAATTAACATTTGTTGGTGTAAAGATTGAAGAAGAAGATCATTGTATGCTTTTGTTGTGTTCTTTACTAGACTCTTGGGATCATCTGGTGATGGCTATTGGGAGTACAACATCCAGTTTCAAGATGGAATATGTTGTTGGTTCTTTGTTGTCAAAAGAGATGAGAAGAAAATCTTCTAAGATGGCTAAGGAAGCTCTTACTGTCAGAGGAAATTCAAAAGACAGAGGCAAGAAGAAGGACAAGAAGTCCAAATCAAAATCAAAAGGGAGATCAAAGTCTCCTGGCAAGAAGTCCAAGGTGAAATGTTGGAACTGTGGGAAACCTGGTCATGTCCGAAAGGATTATAAAGATGAGAAGAAGAAGTTTACTTTCGACAATGACTCTTCTCATAGTGATGCAGACGCCTTTATTGCAGCCTTGGCTACTCAGGCATTAGATGATGTCTGGATGATTGATTCTAAAGCATCATTCCACATGACATCTCACAGAGAATGGTTCACAAAGTATGAAGAATACGATGGTGGAAAGGTGTACTTGGTGAGTGATTCAACTTTGGAAATTGTTGGCCGTGGAAGAGTCAGAATCCAATTCTCTAATGGCAGAATAAAGGGAATCAATGATGTTATGCACATACCAGGTCTGGCTCAAAATCTTCTTTCTATCAGTAAGCTGAATGATACTAGAGTACAAGTCTTGTTCTCGAGAAGTGGCTGCAAGATGACTAGAGGTTCAATGGTGTTGGCTAGAGGTGCTTGAATAGGTACCCTGTACAAGCTGGATGCACAAGTTGTTCAATGTAACAGTGTCTCTTCGAAGTCACTGAAAGCTGCTCATGGAGGTAAAGAGGGAAATATCCCTAATTATGTAAACTCTAAGGAAGTAAAACTTCCTACAGAGAAGACTATGCTTTGGCATCATAGATTAGGCCACATAGGAGAAAAAGGTTTAAAAACTTTGAAGAATAAAAACCTGGTTGAGGGGCTTAAAGATTGTAATTTCAAATTTGAATTCTGTGAACACTGTATATATGGAAAGTAGCACCATGTTTCATTTTATGACAGTCCTCATAAATCTTCTAGTTTGTTAGATTATATTCATTCAGATGTGCTTAGTCCAGTGAATGTTCCTTCATTTTCTAAATCAAAATACTATGTGTCATTCATTGATGATTATTCAAGGAGAGCATTTGTATATTTTTTGAAAAGTAAATCAAAAGTGTTCAATCGATTTAAGGAGTTTAAAAATCTTGTTGAAAATCAGACTGGTAGAAAAATAAAATGCTTAAGGACTGATAATGGCGGTGAATTTTGTTCTGATGAATTTGAGAGATATTGTAAAGACCATGGAATCAAAAGACACAAGACTACACCTTATACTCCACAATAGAATGGAGTTGCAGAAAAGTTCAATAGGACAGTGATGGAGAGAGCACGAACTATGCTTAGTAGTGATGGCTTGGAGGAGAAGTTTTGGGCTGAGGCTACTGCTACTACATGTTACTTGGTTAATCAGTCTCCAAATTCTGCTCTTGTTGAGAAAACACCAATGGAAGCATGGTCTGGTAAGAAGCCCTCTCTTAGACATATTAGAGTCTTTGGCTGTGAAGCATATGCATATGTGTCAGATGTGAAAAGATCTAAGTTGGAGAACAAGGCTGTCAAATATATTTTTATTGGCTATAGTGCTAACATTAAAGGATACAAGCTTTGGAATCCTATTACAGAGAAGGTTGTATACAGCAGGAGTGTAATATTTCGTGAGCTAAAACCTTCCACCTTGGATTTGCAGTCAGAGACAAAGCCAGAAAACAATAAGGATGTAGCAAAAATTCCTCCTACACCAGAGAAAGAGAAATTGAAGATTCAAAATGTACCTGAAACTGAGGAGAGCTCAAGCAATTCTGAAAGTTCTAAAGAAGAAGAACCTCAGCCTCAGCCAGTGAGGAGGTCAACTCGAGAAAGGAAACAACCAGATAGGTATGGGTTCTCATTGATTGATTCTACTTGTGCCTATGCCTTGATTTCTAGCACTGATGAGCCTAGGACTGTAAAAGAGGCAATTAAAATGTCTGATTCAGGTTCTTGGTTGGAAGCCATGAATGAAGAAATGGCGTCATTAGATAAAAATGAAACTTGCAGTTTGGTGCCCTTGCCTAAAGGAAAAAAACCTATGGGCTGCAAATGGGTATTTAAGAAAAATATTGGTCTGGATGGCAGTGTAGAAAAGTACAAGGCAAGACTGGTTGCAAAGGGTTATTCCCAGGTAGAGGGAATTGATTATGGGGAAATCTTTTCTCCTGTAGCAAAGCTGACGTCCATTAGATTTCTATTGTCACTTGCAGCAGCATATGACTTAGAGGTTGAACAAATGGATGTGAAGACAACATTTCTCCATGGTGATCTTGAAGAAGAAATCTATATGTCTCAGCCTGAGCACTTTGTTGAAAAAGGTAAAGAAAAACCAGTATGCAAATTAAAGAAGTCTTTGTATGGATTAAAGCAGTCACCTAGAATGTGGTACCAGAAATTTGATACTTATGTATTATATTTAGGCTTTGTGAGATCAAAATATAATCACTATGTATATTATAAAGCTTGAAAGTGATCAAGTGCTTGTTATTGCTCTCTATGTTGATGATATGATGTTCATAGGCAATAGTAAGCTAATGATTTCTGATCTTAAGTCTCATTTGTCTGCTAAGTTCGAAATAAAGGATCTTGGTGCAACAAGGTATATTCTGGGGATGGAGATAACCAGGGACAGGAAGAATAGAAAGCTTTGGCTCAGTTAGAGTAAGTATATCAGGACTATTCTTGAGATATTTTGTATGAATGATTGCAAGCAGTTAGTTGTTCCAGTCATGCAGGGAACGAAGCTATCTGTTAAGGACTATCCAAAATCTCCTACTGAGATGGAGGACATGACCAGTGTGCCCTGTGTTAGTGTTGTAGGCAGTCTTATGTATGCAATGGTCTGTACAAGGCCAGACATTGCCCAAGCAGTGGGAGTTCTTAGTCGTTTTATGGCTAATCCAGGAAGAATACATTGGGATGCTGTGAAGAGAGTATTTAGATATTTGAAGGGGACTTCAGAATATGCTTTGTGTTATCATGGGAATTCAGATGAATCACAAAGGACTCTCAGCATTCATGGTTATGTAGATTTTGATTGGGCAGGGGACATTGATAGCAGGAGATCCACCAGTGGATACGTTTTCATGTTGAATGGTGGTGCGGTGAGTTGGATGAGCAAGCGGCAGGTTGTAGTCACTTTGTCCACTATGGAGGCTGAATACATGGCAGCTACTCATGCTTGTAAAGAAGTTGTATGGTTGAAACGTTTGTGTTCAAACATTGGTTTTGATGCAGGGGAAATAAAAATTTTATGTGATAGTCAGAGTGCTATTTGTTTGGCAAAGAACCCAACTTTCCATGCCAGAATGAAATACATCGATGTACAGTACCACTTTGTACGAGATATGGTTGAGGATGGAAAGGTCAGATTGGAAAAGGTTGATACTCTAGAGAATGTTGCAGATGCATTGACGAAGCCAGTGAGCACAAACAAGTTCAGGTGGTGTGCCAGTTTGATGGGCCTTAGTGCCCATGATTTTCATTAAGTTTTGTTGTGCTATGGAGGTTCCTATATGATCTTCGTCGAGTGGGAGATTGTTGGAAATATGTGCCTCAAACAATACAGGCTGAAACCTCCATTAGAACCAAGTCAGTGTGACATCTTCAATGTCTGGCCGACAAGCAGTTTGTATCATTTTGTTTTGAATAGGTCATTGTGACCTTGCAGAAGTCTTTCCAAAAGGTTACACTGTGGAGTCTATCACTCTGACATAGTGGGTTCGTTATGACCTCATAGCACTCGGGAGACCTCTGGCCAATAGGCCATTCAATCGTTATCAGGGATACTCTCAGCGACCATGGGCTTCGGGATAACCTATGACAACTCGGTGAGAAGTCTCAGCGAATGCTAATGTCTTGCCGACATGATGTTTTGTTTTATGGTCTTCGGGATAGCTAAGGGTTCTCGTTATGAAGTCTAGACGAAGTGTTAATGTCTCGTCGATGTTGAAGTCTATTCTCGGTGAGACTCATGGCGAATAGTGGTCTTCAGGATAACACAATGGTTTCGATAAGATGTCCCAGTGACATTGAATTGTCTCACTGACGGAAGCTCAAGTGTAAGTCATCGGTGTAACACAGCGGCTCGGTGAAGAGTCTTAGCCAAAGATAAAGTCTCACCGACAGTGCTTTCTATTGGAGTCTTCAAGGTAAGTCATGCATCTTGGTATGATGTCTCGGCGAAAGCCGATTGTCTGGCTAATGAGAACACTTAAGTCTACATGACTTGCGGAGCTTCAGTGTAACATCTCAACGAAGGTGTTTGGTCTTGCTGATAGGTGTATACTTTTGGTGTAACCTAATGTTGCTCTATGAGACCTCTTGGAGATATCAGTATGTCTTGCTGACTATCTTTTGGAGCTCGATATGACTTGTGTCTTTGGTATACCTTTGGTGACTTGCTATGATCTCCTGCGATAGGTCTGGGCGATTGCTTGGTGACTCGGTGTAACTCATGAAGCTTGATAGAACATCTTGGCGACTACAGTGACTCTTGGTGATATCAATATGAAGTCTGAGTGGCATCGGCAAGACACTGTTAGTGTCTCACCGAGATGCCAACTTAGTTTGTTTCTTCTGACTGAGCGATGACTATCTACATGGTTGGTATTCGGCCAATCAGAGGAGCCAAATTGGAACCATTGGGAGTCTGTTCGTTGCGACGGTTCTGTGAGGGAGCTCGACAGATAGAGATCGACATGGATATACTTGGTGATTGTAGTTTGTGATTGGGTTGGTTCAATCAACAGTGGAGTGTGAAGAGTTCAAACTGTATCAGTGTATGAATTCAATTCTGTAAAGACTGTAAACAGTAAAGGTTACTGTCCAATATTGTTAATGGTGAATGTTGTAAATCAGACATTAGAAAGATAAGTCTGACAATTGTATGTAATCTTTATTACTGTAATACAAAGTGATTTCTCTTGGTGTGGTGGGTTTTTCTCCCATAAGGTTTTTCCCACGTATATCTAGTGTTCTTGTGTGATTGTTAAAACTCTATTTTTGTAATTTATTTCATAGTGCATCTTAACTTGACTGTAATTGTAAATTTTAAAGTGTATTTGCATTCTTTCCTGAGGTATTGACATTAGGAGAATTTTTTTTGGCTAATTTTCCTTACAGAGTTTACTCCTAGGATTGTTTATCCAGTATGGGAGGGAGCTTGTGTATTTACTTGTTTAAGTAGATTTATTCCAAGTATGTAGAGATGGTGATAGGTTATCTTTGGTGTGATAGATTATCCATTGAAAGAAATACCTATGTGTTGTTTAAGATGGTCTTAAGTCAAATCGAACCTGAGTAGTGTATGTGATAGATGACCTTCATTCGGATTACTTTTTGAGAACATGTTAGCCAAATTAGTGTGAATGTCTCTGATGAGTCTAGTTTATGGTTTAATTTTGGTAGAATTTATGATCTATTTGTTGAAGTTGTCATGGACCTTGATGTTTGAATGTTGATATTTCTTCAAAACCATAGACATTGGGCCTAATTTTATCTCTGCAAAACTTTAATGACATTGACATGTTATATGGACTATCTGTGTTAATTCTACATGTGGATTAATGAATGTTCTTTAAGATAGTTACAAATATGTGATTATTGTGTGTACTAATATTCCATGCAGATATGATTCGAGGCCACTAAATTGAGAAGATTATGCCAACTAGTCATTCACCATAACAGTTAACAAAGTGGTCATGCAAGGTCAATGAAGGGAAGACTATCAACAGTGGGAGATTCCTCATGCAAATTGAGTTGTAACCGCCTTGTAAATGATCTCTATTATTGTTGAGTGAATATAGGAGTTACTGTTGTGCTAAATCTATGTTGAGGCAAGCACGTCTGACCAAATTCCATGCATGTGTAACTGCCTCCCCACTTTCTCTACTTTTCCCAAAATGGCATCCTCCCAATTCATGGAGTTGACCACCTTGTTTAGTTAGTAGCTTATTTTCCTATAAATAAGAGTCAGATGATCCTTCTCAAGAGGTTGTGCGACCTGATGATGTACTTGCATTCTTAGTTTTTAGCAATACAGTTACACTGCTCTATTGTACTCATGTTTTCTAATGAATAAGATGAAGTTATAAGTCTGTGCATCTTAGTTTACATTAGTTTTAGAGGATACTCATCCAAGGGGGGCCACTTGGTGATAATTTCGTCCTTTAGTTTAGTTTAGTTTAGTTATTACCTTATGTTCAATAATTAGTTAAGAATTTGGCACCGACTGTTCCTTCAACCACTAGAATTTCATTTTGTGACTATTCCTACAGCCAAAGCAGAAAGAGTAGTTTCATGTTTGTTAGCTCAATTTTTTGTTTTTGACATGCATTTCAGCTTAGCATAGTTGTTGGTTGACGTTCAACAGTTATGTCATTTCTTTCTAAGCAATTTACCTTCAACATTATGTTTTTCTTAGTTGTAGAATGAATATGGCTACTTTGGATTCTTAGTGCACATACTATGCTGGCCCATTTCAAGTTCACATCCCTGAGTTGACAAGTTAAATGCACCTTCATGATGATTGAATGGCTATTCAATTTATATGTCCAATCTCTGAATCACAACTATAAGGTCTAAGTTGTTAGATCATTGTAGGAGGCCAACAGCCTTTGGATCCACTGTCTATTCACCATGATCCAATATTATATGCTAGTTCCAAATTGTGGGATTATAAGTTCTAGTTATGTAGGACACAACACTATGGTCAGTTGGTTGTCATTATTCGGTTACTCTACCAATCTCCTCATCAAAGGGAAGGGCCATCTATTGAATGATAGATGTGCAGGGTGTAGATTCTAAGCTAATGTTTTGTAAAATTGGTGAAATTCACTCAATTCAAAGGGTCAACTAACTGAATAATCCACTTGACACTAATTAAGACTACATTAAATCATCAACCAAGGTGCATAAGCTTATGATGGTGTAGCATTATATATGCCTTCATGGACTCAAACTACCTTAACTATCCATCGAAAGTTATTCTAGTTGTTGGAAATTCACAAAACTATAAATTAGTAAAAGTATAACTAAAACTTAGTTGCTACTAGTACCTACAATAATTGTTGTAACTGAACTATTATTAATGAAATGATACTATGTTAATTGAAAAGTTGATTAATAATACTGACTCAACTAAATTGTCCTCCAGATTATTACTAATAATTATTACATTCATGTTCCTAATTATTCACTCATAATAATCAAGAAATGAAATCTTAGTTAACTTGCACACAATTCATGAACAACGGTAAACTAATATTAACTATCAATAGAAATAAATAACTAAAAAATGAAGTGAAGAACAATACCTTGAGTGGCCTACTCAAGTAAATGTTCCCACTTTAATTGAACTCAATCTAACTAATTGATTTCACTCATCTCACGAATTGATCTCCATTTATTGCATAAGATGAAAGACTACAAAATACTCTTACACAAACTAGATTTAACCATTTTGTAGATTCATGTTTCAATTGGAAATAGAAAATAGTATAAACTATGAACAACCAACTAACTAAACTACAAACTCAACCAACAGTTATATATAAAACTGAGGGAGTCTTTATTGAAAGCAACAACTTTAACTGAAATCATTAATTCCACTCCCAGATATCTAGAGTGTGGATTCAAGATTTGGAATTATTCAACCTAAAACTGAAAAGAAAGAGAACCCTATCAAAACTAGAACTCTTTCAAAATAGAATGCATACAATCATATGTCCATCTGTCAAAGTCCCATATAATAAAGACCTCTTCTTCAGTGTTTATTAATTGTTTATGATAACACATGTTCTATCTTCATTAAATGCCTTCAACCAATAATCACCACGTTCAATTGTTTATGCAACTTCCCCTATTTCAGTATCCAACATCCCTTTTTCTACGGATTCATCCCACAATGGCTGTGTATCATGGTTCCTCTTTTTGCTACAAACAAGTTAGTTTCACAAAATATGTACACAAGGATAACCATCATAATTAAACATAACTTTCCATCAACATTTCCATGCACATATTCATATAAACCATTTAATGCTAATATATTAAACCATAATTCCATCACCATGTTTTTGGGTCTTAGGTCTATATAATGGATACAAAAAGGATAATATGATATGGAATATTGTTAGGAAGTGTGTTTAAAAGTATCTTAAAGTTTTCATAAAACCAACAGAAAACAAACTATTATCTAGACCTATCATTTCCCCCCAACTAAACTTTTTTCTTGTTCCCAAGAAAAATACTAAGGGTCTTGATTATACTGCAAAGTAAATTGCCTTAGGTCCATGACTGTACTAGCACCTTGATCCTGCTATAGATAAAAACCTTGGTATGCTTAAAGTTGCCTCATTCTGATAGCTTCTTCCCTTTCACATTCATCAACTTTATCTCCAGTCCAATGTGGAATTGGACAAAGGAGAACAGGTGGTTGAAATTTAAGGGGTATCCAATGAACACCTCTGTTAATACTAGTTTCCATGTATTTTTTCACCCTCTGAAGCATAGCACTAAATTTGTACATCGAATGTGGCTCCTTCTTCTTCAATTTAGGGGTTAGTTCATTCCATCGGTTTTGCACATACTTATAACATTGTTGTACAATTCCTACAGCTAGCATTTTCATCCTTTCATAGGCTTCCTTCCTAAGTTTCATTATTGCCTTGCCAACTCCTTTATTCCCAAGAAGTCTCATCCACTCATCAATAATTATCTCTAAATCCTTAGCCTCTCTTCTCACTAGAAGTGCAATAGATTTCTCTTTTTCATCATATTCTTCCATAATTTCTCCTCTAAGTTGTTCATTCCTATAGTAAGAGGCAAGGGCTCTGACTTGAAGATCCCCCATAAACATTAATGGGTTCCATTCTGTTTCATCAGGAATCACACAATTGTGCAGATAAAATTCACACAATTGATCCTAGTCCTCAAATGTAGAAGTCTTAAAATTTTTAAGAAACTCATCCAGTTGAATCATGGTAGTTGATTGTTTACTAATTAATCTATTAAACTAAAAACATAGGTACCTCTCTTGTAGAAACAATGCATAAGTCTTAGGCAAAGGCTTGCACTTGACAATTTCTATAGCCTTATCTGCAACTTCTTCCAATTGGACTATTGACTTATTCAATTCAATTTATTTCTTTTGCAATTCTTGTGTATATCTCTCCTTTTCCTTCTTCCATTTTTATTTTTCTCTTTCAAACTCATTAGTTACACTCCACAATTGGTAACCTAGAGAGAAAGTTGTGTGATAACCAAGAGTTTTAAGAGAAGGGGGTTTCTTACTTGGGATAACTATTTCCCTATCCCTTGTCTTGGTAATAGTCGATTGTGCCAAAAAATCCAACTTAGCACCATGACTATACAACGATAATTTTTCCTCCATCTCCTTCATTTTGACTTCCCTTTCTTTGTCCTTATGCTCATAGTTTTTCACCAACTCTTCTAGGTGTTTAATTCTATCCAGTGCTTCCTAGAGTTCTTGCCTCACATTCCTCTCCTCAAGATAAACTTATTCTCTACCTTCAAACTGCTCATTCCCTCCTTCATATTCTTTGCATATGGGACTATCTAGAGCTTTTGTTCTTAGTTTCTTTGTAGTAAATAAATCTTCTAATTCATAATCAAAATTCATTATCACATACCTTCTCTTTTTCACAAGTGCATTCATATCACCAGAGGCATTCCCTCCTAGTTCAAAATCAATCTCCACAACCATAACATTCTCCTGTTGTTGTTCCTATTGGTTTTGATTTCCCTGGAACTGTTCTCTATTCTCCTCTTCTCCCTCAAGTTCCCCTGTACTTCCCTTTGCAACATTTTGTTTCCTGATACTACCAAAATGTCTAGGTGTAAGTATCTCTTCTTCAGCTTTCCTCTTCTCTTTTTTAATACCCTTTTTCTTTTTCAAGGCATGATCCTTTTTCTGCTTCTAAACAACCTTCTTTCCTTTTAGATCCTCTTCCTCTGGTTTAGATGGTATGAAAGTAGTGGATACACTAGTACTCTTGCTTTTAGACTTCTATGGCTTTGAAGAAGAAGCTAACTCCTCATTTTTGGATGGCCCAGAGTATAGCTCTTTAGGTTCTACATGTTCGCTTTGGTTGTGGGTAGGTGAGGCCACAAGTGAATTATGAGGGTTTTCCTCTTCAATCTCATTTCAGGGTTCATCTTGAATTTCTATATTCCCAGGCATTACCAACAAAGTATTGATTTCATTACACTTCTCAGCCCTAAAATCCTCCCACCTTACTTGTGGGTACTGAATTATTAGGCTTCTTTTTATCAATAGGGTAACCAAGCAATGGTGAGAGAGAGAAGTGCCAGATTGTCCTTTCTAATATTTTGAAGCCATTATTTTCAACAAGTGATATAGAAAATTGGGTACATTGTCTATCATGTTATGCCTAAGATGGCTTAATAACTTAAAATGGATAGTATATAACAGGTTTTATCTCCCATCGCATGTAATATATCTGACAATATAAGAAGCACACCTTGCCCATAACTAGTGGAGAGACATTATTTTTGTACCTTGTGATGAGGAATCCAATACCTCTCATCTTGTGCATAATTCCTCTTGAGTTATGATTGCATCAGACCGAGCTGGAAATTCTACTCTCATCCTTGGAAATCTAGTTACTTAGCAATGGTGGTGTTCAAATCATCCATAGAAAGTCCTTTTACCATGGCTTCGTCATACTAGAGAGTTTCTGCAAATATTCCCATTAAATCATCACTATACTCTATCAATTTTAGGAAATAGTTGAGCCATCCAACCCTTGTGAATATAGGAAGGATAGTTGCATCCTCCAAAATCTGTTGATGAGCTACCGGCTCTCTCTTTATGACATCTCCCATCTTAGTTCTCTTTACTACTCAATATACCAAATCAACTCAAGAGTTCAACTCAATCTCTTTCTACCACCTTCAACATCACTTATGACTTCAAAACCTTAGTTTCCAAACATGTTCTTACTACCACACCACACTATAACTGTAAATCCCTCTTCAAACTTAGGTATGATATAAACCAAGCTAAGGTTCTTACAAATTCTACAAGGTTTCAAGTTTTAGGAACTGTAAAAATGGTAGCGGGTGGAAATAGCAATAAAAATATAACTCTAGGAATTGCATGTCGTGATTTTCATTAATTTGATTTAGGGTTGAAAATTCAAAAATTATGGAGAAAAGATAGATTAAGCGTACCCCCCAACTTGATGGGTGAAGTGACCTCACTTCATGGTGATGATTTGGAGGCAGTATAAACGTCAGTTGATGGAATTGAATAATTTAATAATTCACATGTGTGGAAATGAAATAAAAGTGCATAAAAAGTTTAAAGAAAGCTTGCATAATCATAGTAGTATACCTCAAGTACCATTGTGTAAAAATAACCATCGGTGGCACGTGGAAACTAAAATAATATATGTGATAATTCACTTCTGCAATGACTCACTTTATGAACAAACTTGTGACAATTAAAGCATTGAGTATTCGGTTTCATCTTGCTTCTACATTCTACAGCCTTATGTCCAAACTTTTTGCATAGAAAACAGTGACCATTGAATGATAAGTACCTTTGAGCATTTCGCTGCCTGACCGGAGGTCTTTTGTAGGTGCATTAGAGTTTTGGACCTTGTTTGTTATAACTGATCTTGCTTCAGCTTCAATTGCTTTTCCTTCACCCATAGTGTTCTGATTTGAAGTTTCATCGATGAATCCAAGTCCTCCATTATCTTTATGACATTTATGTAGGGACAAAAGTTGATCCAAAATCATGTTGCTTTCACATACTCTTGCTTTTGTTTTCAACCTTCTTAACTCTTGACCTAACTTCTCATTTTCTTCTAATTTTTGTTTGATGGTATCCTTGAGATTTTCTACAGTCTTCTTCCATTCTTCTATTTTCTATTTGATAGTATCTCTGAGAATTTCTTCAGTCTTCTTGCATTCATCCAGTTGTTGTTTTAAATTCACAATACTTTCTTTTGACTGTTTTAATTCCTGGCTAACCTCTTTGCATCTTGCTTTGAATTTTTGGATTTGTTCCCTTAGCTTTGCGATACAAGCATTTTCCTTCTTGATATTTTCTTTCAATTCTTCATTTTTAGATTTTGTGCTTTCCATATCATCTAACACTATCTCCAGTTCTTCCTCGAATTGATAAGCTCCTTCCATCTATTCAAATTGCCAAGATCTCCCTCAAGCGGTTAAGCTCTATCTTTAAGGGACCAAGCTTTGATACCAATTATTGAATAGTCTGGATAACTGAGAAGGGGGTGAATCAGTTATCATAAATAATTTTCTTATCTTTGATTAATCTGGAGCCAACTTAAATTAGTCAGATAAACATCTAATAGATAAGAACATGAAAGCACATAACAACACCATGCACAATGAATACTAGAATTACATGGAAACCCAAGAAGGGAAAAACCACAAGAATGCTAATTCTCAATTATAGAACACCGATTAAGGTGATTTTATAAAAGGATCACTACCAAAATGCTCACTGTCGATGGGCTCATTGCCTGATTAATACAATTGATTACAAAATAGTCTCATTGATAAAGGTGAACTAATGAAATTGCATCTACATATGCATGAATTCAGTTCTGATTAAGAGCACAACATATATCTATAGTAGATCTGATCAAGAACCTTCTGCACAGCTTCACACAAGCTCTACAAAACTGATTACTTCTTACTTCACACCCCTTTATCTACTCGCACACACCACACTCCACCTTGTCTCATCGAACAAAAACCTTTACTTATACCACTCCAAGCCATCATAATCTCTTAGGTCAGCTAGACACAATGTCTTCATAGTCTTCCAAGTCGACCATATATAATCTGAATTAGATCACCACAAAACATGTCAACATGAAGAACAATCCTGATATATTCAATAAGGCCTTGCATGCTAACATCGGACCCAAAAGATAGGTCACACATAAAGATCTTCTTACCATGTTACCAAGGGACCAAAAATAGGTCATACATAAGATAGCATAATTGAAAAAAGATAGCAAACTTTGAATTACATGAAATATATTTCAGAGCCAATGAGAACGCCACAACCAAGACCAAATCTTGATTATCATCAATTTCAGTGTCAACTGGAGAACCACAATTTGGCATAAAATAAAAACTTGCAACATGCTACATGAAGTTCCAGATAGCAAGGTTACTTGGAGAAGCTTTGAGTATTACATCCAACATCAAAAGATTAGCATTTATTATTCTACATAAACTGACTTCCACGAATGTCCCAAAAGAAGTAATGCCATATCTAGAGCAAGGATAATATCCATACTATGTAACATCATAGCACTCTATAGGATAGATCAAGTCTATACATCATCTGAAGCACAACCTTTCGGATCCAAGGTTTTGACATCAATGAAAACGATGCTAAATCATCTTCAACAACTTCTCAACAAGCTCCCCCTTTGGCATTGATGGAAAAATAGCAAAAGCTCAAAAACTCCACAACTCCAACTCCAAAACTACAAACACCAAAAAACTCCAAGTACTCCCCCTTTGTCAAGCAATTAAATACCTCTTTTTGTTTTTGTTTTTCTCTTCATTTTTCTCCCCCTTTTTTCTATCAAAGGCAAAGGGCCAAAATTTGAACATTCGGGAACTCAAGTAAAACTAACACTTTTAACATGAAAAATTTTCTTGTACCTTTCTCTCACAATTGGAAAAATCCTCTTCCAAGCTAGCATCGCAAAATCCAATCTAGTACTCATACTATCTAATATAGTCAACAACATAAATGAGGATGACCAGTCCTAAGACAGGCACTTCGTTCACAATCTTTTGCATCAGAAAGTATCCCGGAGAGATGATCCAACTAGACCTCAACAATTTCCTTGACCAACCAAAAAGTTCTAACTAAGTCTTCCCTCTATCTCCGAACAATCAATAACTCTGCTTGCAACTCACCAACTCTTATTCTCTACTTTCCATCTTTTTCTTTGAAGAAATAAAAACTCTTTCCAATATTATTCATCTCATATTCAATAGCTTCAATTTTGCTTCTAAAATTATCAACAGTAGTAGACCACCGAAGGCAATACCTGTAGATGTCAGACATATCCTTAATGCATTCTCTTGTCTCCCCAATGTGTTTGGATAACTTTTTTTTAGCTTTTTCACACCTTCTCTCAATCATAGCTTTGAACTTATGTCCTTTAGGTCCCTCTAGCAACATTCTTTCTTCAACAACTTCTACTAGATTATTCAATAATAAGTCAAAAACATCTAAAACAGTAATACCCTTTTTGAGCAGATAATCAACCAAAGCATCATTAATTTTAAGCCTTATAATCAAAGGGCTAGCACACCACATTTCACCAACCTTCTTCATATCACCTTCATTTAACACTGACCAAATATCATCTGGATGGAAAGAATCAGATCTAGGTAGAGACTCTTCTTCGTTCTCCTTTTCTTTCGAGATAGTGATGACATCTTTTATGTTAACTTTCCTCTTTTTGGGTTCTGGAGGGGAACCACCAATAACAACTTCCAATTCCTTCTTACTAGAGGAGGAACCCTAATCAAACTGAACTGGACACTATCACAACAGAGCACAGATTCATTTGTAAGGATGAGAAATAGACTTTGCATGCACTTGCTTTATCTTCCATACATTCCAAATACCTGTAAACTTTCTTTCTGATAGGGATTCTGGACTTCCATTTAACATTCTCCTTTACCGGTAGCGAACTCATAAAGTAAAATACCAAACATATGAGCAGATATCCAAATAGGAAAGGATAACTCTCAACCAAAGACATTCTGAAATTCTCAATTAGGTTTTCCATCATGAAGCTACACAAATCAAATTGCTTATTTTCCTTCACCATCATGTGTGCAAGATATATAGCAATAGCTGAAGTAGAACCTTCATGATTTATGAAATAGATTTTATAAGTGATTTCGTAAGCAACATACCTTACTACTAGATTGACAATGGTATTTATCAATAGATCTCGGGGGTCTTTGTCGATACCAGTAAGTTCCTCCACATCTCTGTATTTCACTAATTTCTTCCCATGGAGGTCACCAACACTGCACAAACCAATAATAGCTACAATGGATTCCTTCGTGATCTGATAGGGTTTGTCCAAAATAATGTTGCCATCCTTGAATCGACTCAACAAGGAACAAGATAGATCCTCTGTCAGCAAATCAGGGAAATTCTCCTCATAAATCCATACCCGAAGTATTTATGTTCTGCAATTCATCTGTCTTCAACCCTAGTTTCATTTCCTTCATTTTTCAATGATCAAACTCATCCAACTCAACTCCCTTCAGCCTTAGCAGAATATCACCACTCAATCCTCTGTTAATAGATTCCATTGTCACGCTTGCCCTCTTCAAACTCTTTATCGCTCAACGAAACTTCTTCTTCTCTATGAGAAATTATTTTGAAAAGTCCCACCTTTTAACTCTTAATTACTCATAATGATTTTATCGCCAAAGATGCACATTGATGATGCCAGCAATTGTACTTCACTTTTCAATTAGTCGGATTAAGCTTCATCATTTATCATCAACCAAATCAAGCTTAAATATGTTGAAAATCACATCAATATTACTTCGGAGAGGGGGAAGCGATAGGACATGCAATGCAAAAATCCCCCTGAGCCAAGGCAGATTGGCTCAAATACTAGTAGGGCATGTATCGGGATCTGGTACCATGGAAGTGTTTTCCAAACTTGTTTCCTTCTTCCTCTAAATTGTGGTCATCTTCTTCTTAGATTCATTTGATTCTATAACCTTCTTTTTGTTCTCAAGCTTTTTTCAGAGCAACGTATCTGCATGTGTTAGCATAATGTCTAGGTTGATTGCACTTGTAACATCTTTGTCCTGACTTAGCTGAGTGAACTCTAGGTCTACACTAATTAGCATTGTGACCATAACCATAGCATAAATAGCAATAACCATGAAAGAGATTGTTCATTCCATTCCTTCTTACCAGATTGGATAATTCACTTCTGTAATGACTCGATTTATGACCAAACTTGTGACAATTAAAGCATTGAGTATTCAGATCCATCTTGCTTCTACATTCTACAGTTGTTTGTCCAAACTTTTTGCATAGAAAATAGTGACCATTGAATGATAAGTACCTTTGAGCATTTGGTTGCCTTACTGGAGGTCTTTTTTTAGGTGCATTAGAGTTCCAGACCTTGTTTGTTATAACTGATCTTGCTTCAACTTCAACTACTTTATCTTCACCCATAGTGTTTTGATTTGAATTTTCACCGGTGAATCCAAGTCCTCCTTTATCTTTGTGACATTTATGTAGGGACAAAAATTGATCTAGAATCATGCTACTTTCACATACTCTTGCTTCTATTTTCAACCTTCTTAACTCTTGATCTAACTTCTCATTTTCTTTTGATTTTTGTTTGATGGTATCCTTGAGAATTTCTACGATCTTCTTCCATTCTTCCATTTTATGTTTGATAGTATCTCTGAGATTTTTTTCGGTCTTATTGCATTCATCCAGTTGTTATTTTAAATTCACAATACTTTCTTTTGACTCTTTTAATTCCTGGCTGACCTCTTTGTGTCTTGCTTTGAATTTTTGGATTTGTTCCCTTAGCTTTATGATACAAGCATTTGCCTCCTTGATATTTTCTTTCAATTCTTCATTTTCAGATTCTGTGATTTCCATATCATCTAACATTATCTTCAGTTCTTCCTCAAATTGATAAGCTCCTACCATCTGTTCAAACTGTCAAGATCTCCCTCAAGCGGTTAAGCTCTATCTTCAAGGGACCAAGCTCTGATACCAATTGTTGAACAATCTGGATAACTAAGAGGGGGGTGAATCAGTTATCATAAACAATTTTCTTATCTTTGATTAATCTAGAGCCAACTTAAATTAATCAGATAAACATCTAATAGATAAGAACATGAAAGCACATAACAACACCACGCACAATGAACACCAGAATTATGTGGAAACCCAAGAAGGGAAAAACCATAGAGAATGTTAATTCTCAATTATAGAACACCGGTTAAGGTGACACCGATTAAGGTGATTTTACAAAAGGATCACTGCCAAAATGCTCACTATAGGTAAGGCTCACTACCCCATTAATACAACTAATTACAAAATAGTCTCACTGACAAAGTTGAACTGATGAAATTGCATCTACATATGCATGAATCAGTTCTAGTTAAGAGCACAACATATGTCTGCAACAAATCTAATCAATAAACTTTTGCATAGCTTCTTCGCACAAGCTCTGCAAAATAGATTACTTCCTCCTTTGCACCCCTTTATCTACTTGCACAAACCATACACCACCTTACTTGTTTCATCAAACAAAAAAAGCCTTTACTTATACCACTCCAAGCCATCATAATCTCTTAGGTCGGCCAAACACAATGTCTTCATAGTCTTCCAAGTCAACCATATATAATCTAAATTAGATTACTGTTATCAATCAAATATGCACCTTTTGTCAGATTTACAAAAATTAGACTATCTGTTGAAACATGGAAACTCTTTTTTGATGTGGGTGATCTATGCGAAAAGAGAATCTCCAAAGTGAGCTGGTTCTCCAAAAGATGAATCCTACTTTAATAATTTTCTGGGAAAATGGGGAAGGATAACTGAAATTAAAACTTAAATCTAACTGATATTTCACTAGAAATTATGAGATTCAAGCACTGACACCCACAACAGCTTTCCTATCACAATAACTCTCACAATCTCACTGGCACATACTTCCATCAGTAATTTGTATGAAGATTCCTAGACAAAATACAACATACAACCTGAAACTATGCAATTCTGAAACACAACTTACAACAACAAGGCATAAAAGGATTCTGATTTGAATCATAAGGACATCAAATTGCTATTATAAAATGAGACAAAAAAATGAGGATAATTTTGTGTCTTTATTAGAACTGAAAGAGTGTTTTTGCCAAAATCTGAGTACAAAATGCTTACAAAACTCTCTGCATGCACAAGAGAGAAAGAAGCAATGATCTCCACTGAGAAGAAGCTGAAACTAAGTCTTCTTCAAGATTAAAAAAAACCCCAAAAAACCCTAATCTGAGCTCCAAAATAAATCTCAAGGAAAAGGTATCAAAATTGTCTCAAAAGTTTGCACAAAAGCAGAAAAACTCACTTTTTCCATGTTCACACTGTCCAACCTCTAAAAATAGACTAAATCTGCTTTTAAAGAAAATAAAACAACTTATCCATCCAGCAGGCATTTCAAATCTGACCAAGGCAATATCTCAAGAACTCTGCTAATAATAGCAAATAATAAAGCGATTTATAAAACACCGCTTTAATCTTGCTTTACATGATATGCAGATTTTCATAATTTGACTAATTTTTGCAACTAAAGATTTCAAAATCTCTTGCAAAAAACAATCCTTATCTCTCCAATCTATAATTGATTTCTAAAAAATAATCAAAACAAAAAAATTAGACATGAATATTGGATTGATTTCTTTAAAAAATCAATAAAAATAGACTAAGGCTTATCCTTGTTTTCAAAACAACTCCCTCCAAAACCTAATTGATTCCTCACAAACCTTTGAACATAATTAAAGGCTTCACCTAAATTACTAAAGTCTTCAAATAAATCATTAATCAAAACAAGACTTAGGCAAAATTTTAATCACTTAGCCTCAACATTGTTCAACCTATCCTTGGGGTAAACAGCCATTCAAAACTTTGCATAAAGTTTGATAGAAAATATGATAAGTCCCTATCTCGAATTAGGGCAACATAGCAAAATAGGGACAAACCCTAATCTTCACTTCATTTTGCATTTGTCACTTTGGAAAGAATGCTCTGCTAAGAGGAAAATGTGTCGCCATCTTGCAACTAGGGTTTCGGTTTTTCTGAAGGAGATTTGAGCTCCATGCTTGCTGTTCTTGATGAATTCTCACATCTTTCTGATGGTAAGTTGATTCTTAAGCTCTTTCGAGCTTCTTTGCTATATTTTTGAGCCACTTTCTGACCTTGAGGCTATGGCATGAGCATGTTTCCTGACATATTTCATGACTCTGTGTGTTTGCTTGCTGTTATATCCACCATTGGCCACCATACTTGAGCTCGAGTTATGAGTTGAAGCTCTATGAGAGCCTAGTCACCGCGTGCTTGGTGAGTTTTATCTTCTCTTTTGTTCCTTTTTTTTGACAAAACAAAAGCTTTACAGTGTATCTTTGTAAAAGAATGATTGCTCTTTTGTAAACAGAAAAAATGGCCCATTGTGTTGGTCGCGCCATTACATGCTCTCAATCTGCACTTTTGTGCACTCAAAATGTTGTCATACTTCAAAAATGGCTCCTCTTTTTTGTTTGCATTTTCTACTCAAACTCTCACATGGAAACTCTAGCTTTGAGAAGAAGGAAGACTTCTCCATGCGCGGCCTGTCATGTCTTTTGAGCATTTGAAGCTATTATATTTCCCACAATTTCAAAAGGAAAACTCTACTTTGAAATTCCTTTTGCATTTTCTACATTTCTTGTATCTACTGGGCTCGACCCACAATGTATTATATGTGTTTCTTGCATCTCTTGCAAAAACCCCAACATGGGTAAGCTGAGAAAATGAGAAATTTGTAATTTAAAAAACTCAAACCCTCAATGTGGGTATTCAGAATTTTGAAGAAATTTGTCCTTTAAAGAATATAACATGTATTCTGGGTCTCTCCAAAATTCGAGCTTGACCCCTTCATTGCACTTCATTTGTATTATGAATTCTTAATTTCCTCCATATGGGTATTTTCGGTTTTAAAGAAAACCTGGTTATCTTATGATTTTCTCTTATGGAGCTCGACCCATGATGATGTTTTACTTTCTCCTATGGTTTATAATTAAACCCTTACATGGGTATCCTTTATTCTGAAAACAAGCTTATCTGAATGTTTTTTCTGTTGTATTCCAGCCTTGACCATGGAGACATTGTATGAATCTTATTTCTGAAAAACCCACCTGGGTGTATAATATTTTGAAAAACACATATTTCCTTTGTATTGTTGTTGAAAACCCTCACACGAGTATATGAGATTCTGGAAAAATGTATCTTGCTGCTCCATAAAAATACCCATGTGGGTAAACTATATTTGGTGAAAATCTATATATTTGTTTGAAAAGCCAAATGGGGAATGCTGAAAGTAATGAGGAAAACTGCATTTTATGAAAACCCATGTATTTAAATATGCAACAAACCTCCTTTCTGTACAATGCATTTGTTCTCCGCTCATTCTGGAAATAATCTCTTTTCTTATGTAATTCCTAATGCTACCTTTGCATTCTCAGCCTAAACTAGAACTAACTATTTTGTTGATCATTTGAATGCATTGTCTTAAGCACAATTCCTTACTTTATTAAACAACTGGCTACTGGTCACTGTATTGATCTTTGTAATCCTTCATTCTAATGGGAAATTGAGACTCCTCACATGTCTCCATGTTGGACTGTCCTTTAAAAAATATGCTCTTCTACCTGGCACTCTTCATGCATTTTTATGCTCCATTATTTAAAACTGCTTTATGCCTTGCTCTCTTCTGAAATGAAAATTTGTAACATTTCTTTTCATTAAGGCATTATGTATGCCTGTTCACTATTATGATTATGAGATAGAACATTGATGTAGTAACATGAAACAAGATGCATAATAACACCCATGGCAGAAAAATGCAAATTGTTCAGCAATACCTGTGATTTAAATCATGAAAATGATGTACTCAATTAATTTGATTGAGTTGATTGAACCCACTATTCACTTGTAGCTTTCAGAAACATATTTGATTGTTATGAGTGACAGTTGGCTTGATGTCTTAAAAGATGAACTCTCCTTTACTCTTTCAGTTGTATAGTACTTCACTACTTAGCCCCTCTTGTAACGAATGCGGGGCAGCATGCCGAGCTCTACCCTCGTGGGAGCCCATTTTTCTCCACATTCTTGATCTTCAAATGATAATCAACTTCATGATTTTCCCTATACCTACACAAAGAAACAAACAATGTTAGCATAAAACAATATGTGATGATGTTGATGTTTCTCTTTCAGCTCATGTTTTTGTTTCTTCCTTGATTGTTCCAGTGTATGATTAGTAGTAGACTACATTATCATTGATGGTTCATGTAGGTATCTTCATAGTCGAAGCTCTAACATCCTTCTTTTCCTTTACTCTTTCAGGTCGATGGAGCTCGAAGAATACAAAATGGTGCACCACTTTTGTGTCAGTCATCAACCAATAGGCAATGATGATTATGTCTATACTTATGTGACTTTTCCTTTTATGCATCTTCCATAGTGTAGTGTGATGCTTATGATGCACTGTAACAGTTACATCCACGACTTGTGTGGATATTCAATTTCAATCTTCTAGTTTTCATTTTGAAAAGAAAATGCATTTATGATGCAATGTTGTATTACCATTTGAATGAATCATCATTTGAAATGTTGTAAATATGAAAATCATCATGAAATAAAAGAAAGCAATTGAAATGCTTTGTTGTTGAATGCTCAATCTTGTACTCCATTTGTGTGAAACACTAAAAAGCAATTCCTGAAACTCTGTTTCCTCATTTCAATGCATAACTGTCACTAATAAAATGATGAATAAGATGCAAACAACACTTAGCATATGCAAAAATAACTCTATTTTCACTTTAAGATATAGCAGTATTTAATCAGCTCCACCAATTGAGTTGTAGCGCAAAAATTGGTAACAATTACCACAAAACATGTTGGCATTAAAAACAATCTTGAGATATTCAATAAGGCCTTGCACGCTAACACCAGACCCAAAAGATAGGTCGCACATAAAGATCTTCTTACCACGTTACCAAGGGACCAAAAATAGGTCATACATAACATAGCATAATTGTCAAAAGATAGAAAACTTTGAATTACATGAAATACATTTTGGATCCGATGAGAACGCCACGACCAAGACCAAATCTTGATTATCATCAATTTCAATGTCAACCAGAGAACCACAATTTGGCATAAAAGATAAACTTGCAACATGCTACATGAAGTCTCAGATAGCAAGGTTACCTGGAGAAGCTTTGAGTACTACATCCAACATCAAAAGATTAGCCTTCATTATTCTGCATAAACTAACTTCCACGAATGTCTCAAAAGAAGTACTACCATATTCGGAGCAAGGATAATATCCATACTATGTAACATCATAGCACTCGATAGGATAGATCAAGTTTGTACATCATCTGGAGCACAACCTTCCAGATCCAAGGTTTTGACATCAATGACAACAATGCTAAATCATCTTCAACAACTTCTCAATAGATATTAAATGCAAGGTAATAAGTATCTTGGATGGCGAGTGGATATTGTGAGATAGATGGAAGTTGGTGATGTGACAACATGAAATGTAAGATGGAAATAAAATTAATTATGCCACGATATTTAGGATGAATATGTGGGTATAATAGAAATGAATGCTCATAACCTTGCAATAAATATGGTGTCAAATGAATAAAATATTATTTCCAACCATTGAATGTTGCTACAAGTTCCTATAGTGTTAGGTCCCTATCAGAATGCAAGTAGTGTGAAGCTAGGGTCCCTACAACATCAGGTCCCTTATGAATATGGTGAACAGGTCTCATGTGGAGATAGCCTAAGTATTATCATAACTGTGCAGTGTGTGTATAAATATTGTGTTGTGTATGCATGTGTTTTAAAGCATGGAAAATTAGATCTAGGTGATTTCAAGGCTAAGTTTTGCAACTCAACTATTGGATCGCTAGATGTTCTTGGTATGTCCCCTTAGTACAGATGTAGGACTTTGTGAATCAATTTTTTTTTAGGCTCACTGTGAGTGCCATATTGTTGGACTAGTGAAAAGATGAAGTCATCATGTTGCATGGGCCTCTTATATAATTTGAGTTTGTGTCCATTAACAAGTGAGAATTGGGTTGCATCAATGGTATGCAATTGCACTACCCCATTTGGGTAAACCTTATTGATTTCATAAGGGCCCAGACACCTAGACTAAAATTTTCCCTTGAAATCCTTATACCTTGAGTCGTATAGTAGAGCCCACTCTCCTTAATTAAATTCTTTTGTCTTTATAAATTGATCATGCCATTTCATTCACTGTTGTTACATCACCTCTATATGATGGACTGCTTCCATGCAGATTTCATCCAACCCATTCAAAGAGTGCAACCTTTCCTTTTGTGCCTCTATTAAATCCATGCCTAACTCCACTGTTGCCCTTAGAGTTTTGTATTCAAATTCTATAGGCAATACTACTATTTTTCCATAAACCAGCTCATAAGGGATAAAACCTGTTGTTGTCTTCCATGTGGTTTTGTATGCCCAAACAACTTCTGGCAATCTAGATACCCAATCTCGTCTATGAAGTTGCACTAGTTTTGTCAATATATTTTCAATCTCCCTGTTGGTAACCTCTACTTGACCATTAACTTGAGGATAATATGGGGTAGATTTCTTGTGCCTAATCTAATATTCTTCTATCAACTTAGCAATTAGATCTTATGTGAATTATAGTCCTTGATTAGTCACTATTTCTTTTGGTACATCATATCTAGTGAATATCTCTTCAAATAAGAATTTTGTAACATTGCCATCTCTAGAAAACTACAATGCTTTTACTTCAACCTGTTTGGTTAAGCAATCAGAACATACCAATATGTATTCTTTATTATTTGAACTAGGAGAGATAGGTACAATAAAATCTAGCCCCCATTTGTCAAAAGGAGCAAGTGCCAATTGGGGGTGTAAAGGAATTTCATCACTTCTTGTGGGTCTTCCCATTCTCTGGCAGTAGTCACCTTCTAGTATACTTAACAGAATCCTTATGTAAGGTTGGCCAATAATATCATGTTGTCAAGATCTTGAAAGTTGCCCTTTTTGCTGCAAAATTTCCACCACAATGTTCATCATGGCATGCTTTCAATATGTCAAACACTTAATCCTCCATAATACACCTTCTCAAATGTTATGTGGGCTAATTTAAAACAAAAATCTAGAAATCCATGAATAAGGGAAGCATTTATGAACCAACTACCTTTTCTCTCTTGGAGAAAAGTAACTTGGAATCTGTCCTGATAGCAAATAGTTAGCTATGTCAGCATACCATGGCGTGTGTACATTTAGAGAAAATAGATGCTCATCAGGGAAAGAATCATCAACTCCTTCTGATGATTGGGTAGGCAATCTAGACAGAAAACCAGCAACCACATTAGCCTTTCCAGGCTTGTCTACTATTGTTATGTCAAATTCTTGTAGCAAAAATAACCACCTTACCAGTCTTCCACCTACCACTAGTTTATTCATCAAGTACCTAATGGTTGTATGATCTGTATGTATGAGCACTTGATAACTAGTTATATAATGTTTGAACTTGTTAATGGCATAGATAATTGCAAGCATTTCTTTTTCGGTCATAGTGTAGTTCAACTCTACTCCTTGGAGGTTTTTGCTAATATAATAGATTGCATATTCCTTATTCCCTTCTTTCTACCCTAGGACTGCTCCTATTGCAAAGTCGGATGCATCAGTGTGGATGTGAAATGGCAATGTCCAATTTGGGCCTCTTAGAACTGGTGCATGAGTTAGAGTTGCCTTTAATTTTTCAAATGAACTCTGACAGCCTTTAATCCAATCAAATTCACAATCCTTTGTCAAAAAAATAAATAGAGGTGCAACAATTTTACTGAAATCTTGGATGAATTGCTTATAGTAACTTGCATGTCCAAGGAAGCTTCTTACATATTTTTGTTTGTGGTACAGGTAGGTTAGGTATAATCTCAATCTTCTTTGGATCAACATGTATGCCTTCACTGGATATAAAGTGTCCTAACACAATGCCTTGTGTCGTCATCATGAGAAACTTCTCATTGTTGAGGGATAAATTGTGTTCCTTGCATCATTTTAACACTTTCTCCAGGTTGAACGGATGGCGTTGCGGTTGGATGCCTGTGAGGGAAACAACCTATGAGGCCTGTCTTGCATGCATCATTGCTGCTCTTGCATGTAGGTGTTTGGATGCAGATTGGCGTTTGTGTATGTTGCTTGGTGGGGAGGGGTGTTAATGTGTAAAGGGGAAGCTTCATCTTTTGCTTATGTTCACATTTTTCTTTCGGTGCTTTCTTTTGTCTGGCTACTTTGATTTGATAGGCAAGGGGAGTATTTTTCTTGGGTTAGTTTTTTTCTTTTGCTTCTTGGTGCTTCTTTCGGAGCCTTCTTCTTTGAGGGTTTTTCCCTGTCTCCTCTTTGGGGATGGATCGAGTGGAAGCTTCAAGGGTCAATTCCGCTCTATATTTTGAACTGCTTGTGGATTGAAATCTCCTTTTCTTTCAATGGAGGTGTTTGATAAAAACTTGTTCTCTAAGGAGTTGGGGAATGGAGGATTTTCTCCATCTTGAGGACCTCGTATCCCAAAAATTAATTAGTGCCTGGAACGAAGCAAAGATAGGTCGGTGCTAGTAATTCAGCTTCAATCGATTGCAGAGGATATTGAGTATTATTCAAAGCATGCTTTGCTCTACAAATTTTTGGGAATGAGGGTTTCACTCCAATTCTTGGAGTCGTGGACTCATTGTACCTAGTCCCTGGAGGGAGCAATGGAAATAATGTTGTTAGCAAATAATTACTTCATGATGATTTTTAATTGCATGGTAGATCGCAATAGAGTGTTTGAAGGTGGGCCTTATTTCCACAACCAGATTGGTTTATTTATTAAACCCTGGCATGCGGGTTTTGATCCTTCAGAGGCGCTTCCAAATCAGGTCCCAGTGTGGGTACGTCTCCCTATATTTCCAATTGAATGTTGGCGCAATGACATCTTGCATTAGGTTGCTTTGCTACTAGGGAAACCAATGGGTTCTTCTTATCAAACTCTAGATAGAAAGGTAATGAATTTTGCTCGCAATTGTATTGAAATGGATTTAAATAACCCTCTTCCAGATTCTTTGGAAATTCATGTAGGTTCATATTCTTGGGTGCAACAACTAGATTATGGGACATTGCCCTTTTGGTCTCGTTATGTCATGAATATGGCCATCTATGGAGAAGATTCCTGAAGTCTAAATCTTTTGAGTCTTAGCCTACTCAACCTACTCAAAATCCTCCTAAGGTCGACAAAGGCAAGGACCCTATTCCTGGTGAGGTTGTTGGGGCGAAGGGTTTTATTCCTGTTAAGGCTTGTAATAGGAACTAGGGTCAAAAGAGGACTCTTAAGGAGCGTCAGGAAGGAGATACCTTTAATATATTTGGGGTTTTGGATGATCTCAGTCAACAGGAGGTGAATCTGGGTATGATGCTTGTGGATCAGGGTGTTTCAAAAGGGGTGTAGGAAGGTATTATTCCAAATTACAACCAGTCTTCCCAGGAGGCTAGTGCTTTGCAAATGGAAACGGATATGAGTTTGGTAGTTCATGGGAGGTCTAAGCCTCTTGCAGATATGAAGATGGGGGAGGGAGAGATCTCTACTCCATTGGTGAAAGTGGGGTTTGATTCGGTGAAAGGTAGTAAAGCTTCTCCCTCGTTGGAAATTCTTCAGAAAGACCAAAAGAAAGGGGTTGTTGAGACGCCTTCCAAAGTTGGGAGAAAGAAGGACTTGGAAAAAATAAAGATGATGAGGGATACTTTGGTGGAGTTCGGATTTGTTAAGACCCTAGATTCCCATTTTTCTAACCCTCTAAAATGATCATCTTCTCTTAGAATGTAAGGGGCTCGAACAATGGCCCTCAACAAAAAGTTATTCGTGATTTGGTGAAAATTCATTCTCTT
This sequence comes from Sequoia sempervirens, assembly GCA_007258455.2. Classification (NCBI taxonomy): domain Eukaryota; kingdom Viridiplantae; phylum Streptophyta; class Pinopsida; order Cupressales; family Cupressaceae; genus Sequoia; species Sequoia sempervirens. The sequence continues at coordinate 7,828,926 of VDFB02292527.1, read as the reverse complement.
GATGTTCTTTTTTTCAGGAGACTAAGTTATATGTTGAAAGTATGATTGGTTTATTATCGAAGCTATGGGGGTGGGGTGACTGCCAGTGTATTGGGGCTCAAGGTAATGCAGGGGGTGTGGCTTTCCTGTGGAACCCCTTGAAGATTTTTCCTCTTTGGTGGATGTCCTCTAAGTCTTCCATCTATGTGGTTGCTTCAAGTCTAGAGTCGAGGGAAACTATTCTCCTTTCAAACATCTATGTGCCTACTGATTTTGCTGGTAAGCAGTTATTGTGGTCTCATATTAATTTCATTTGGAGCCTTGTTCCTTTTTTACCTTGGATTATTGCGGGTAATTTCAATGCTATTATTGAGTTGGATGAGAAGAAGGGTCGTATTGCGAGATTGGAGCCCTCTACTTTCCTTCTTCGTGATAACATATCTGCCTTGAATCTAGTTGCCATTAAGCCCCATAATGGTTAGTTTACTTGGAACAATAAGAGAATGGGAGAGAATTGTATTGCTGAGAGACTTGACTGTTTCTTGGTTTGTTTTTGGATTGGAGAATGGTGATCTACCTGCTCTGATATTTTGGATTGGAGGGGCTTGGAACACTGGCCTATTAAGTTACCTACTACTTCGATGTGTGTTGCTCGGTCCCCCCCTTTAAAGTTCCAGCTTATGTAGTTAAGAGATTCTACTCTGCAGGAGTATATGGTTGAATGGTGGTGAAGAGGAAGGCTTGCTTATGGCACTGCTATGTATTCTTTTTCCAAACTATTGCAATATGTGAAATATCAACTCAAAAGGTGGAACAGGCAATTTTGGAAATATTTTTCATGCTAAGGCTATTGCTCAAGCTGACTTGGATTTCATCACTTGGGAGATAAGGGAGTTTGGTCTTTTTGAGGATTTACTCAGGGAGGAGGCAAGGGATTTGAAAGCTTTGGAAGAGTGTGAGTTGCACGAGGAAATCTATTGGAAACAAAAGGCTCACGTTGAGTGGTTATAGGAGGGAGACAGAAACACTACTTTCTTCTTCAATTTGGTGAGAGCCAGGAGACATGGTAATTCTATGCCTGTTCTTGTGAATGACGAGGGTGAGAATCTATCTTCTTTGCAGGATATGTCTAGAGAAGCTTCGCAGTATTTTGATTTATTATTTAGAGAGGATTCCCAGGATGGTTTGGTGGAAGAACACCATGTTTTGTCTTGTATCCCCTCCTTGGTTACTAACAAGATGAATGAGCATCTTTTGGGCTATATCTCATTGGAGGAATTGGAGGCTACTATTTTCCAGATGAAGAAAGGAAAAGCTTTGGGACCTGATGGATTTCTGATTGAATTTTATCAGGAATTTTGGGATATCAATAAGTTGGACCTATTGGAGGTGGTATGAGAGTCTTAGAGGAATAAGTAGATGTTGTGAGCTTTCAATTCTACCTTTCTTGCTCTCATACCCAAATGTGAGGGGACAGATTGGCTAAGTCAATTTCGGCATATTTCCCTTTGTAATTTGTTTTATAAAATCATCTCCAAGTTGATTACTAGAAGGTTGAAGCGATGGATTAGAGGGATTATCTCTAAGGAACAAAGTGGTTTTGTGGAGGATCGAAAAATTCTGGATGAAGTGGTAATTGCTACTGAAACTATCCATTCTATGGCATCCTTGAAAGAGAAGGCTATGTTCATCAAGTTGGATATGGAAAAGGCTTGTGATAGAGTTAAGTGGTTTTTCTTGCAAAAAATTCTTTTTATTTTTGTTTTGTTGAGGAATGGGTCCAGTGTGTTGTGTGTTGTGTTACTTCCACTTATTTCTCAGTGTTGATTAATGGTGAGACTTTTTCTCTTTTTAGTGCTTCTAAAGGCCTTCATCAAGGGGATCCTCTCTCTCCTTATTTATTTATTCTTCTTGCTGAAGGTCTAGGGAGATTGGTGAGCGTAATGTGGAGTTGGGTTTGATTCAAGGTTGGGTGTGGGGAAATGGTTTGCTTCCTCAATATCACCTTTAATTTATGGATGATACTTCTTTGATGGGTATGGCTAAGATCAAAGAAGCTATGAATTTGTACAATGATTTGGATATCTATCTTGTTGCTTTTGGTCAAAGGATTAATGAAGATAAATCTTCCATTTTCTTCTTCAATACTCTGCAGCTTATTTAACAAAGGATTGCTCGTATCTTGAGGTTTCAGATTGGTTCTCTCCCTTTAACTTATCTTGGCATTCCTATCTCTTCTAGTAGTCTTCCTAGGGAGTTATGGCAGAATATTCTGGGAAATTTTCACGTGAAGGTTAATCATTGGACTCATAGATGGTTGTCCTTTGTTGGTCGTGTTCAGTTGCTTAAATTTATGGTGCAAGCTCTTCCTATTTATAGATGCATGCTCCAGGTGGCTCTGGTTGGGTTTGTGAAGGATTTGGATTCTTTGGCTAGACAATTCTTATGGGCCAAAAGCTTGTCCTCTTCTAAGTGGAGCCTGGTAAGTGGGAAATTATGCATAGCCCCAAGTAGTTTGAGGGTCTTGGATTGTGGTAGTCAACTTGGTATGGGTTGGCATTGGCTGCAAAGCTTTACTAGAGGTGGTGTGTTGAGCAGGATCATATCTGGGCCAAAATTTTATCTCACAAGGACCTACCGGGGGTTTTGAACGAGGAGATTTCCAGGTTTCCTTTGGTGGGGAAAGGTTCTATGATTTTGGGAACGCTTAAGAAAGGGGTTGTGCTAATCAAGGAGGGCTTGATTTGGATATGTAATAGGGGGTTGAGGCTCTCTTTTGGTCTGATTCTTGGGATGGTTTCCCCCCATTTTGAGCCAGTATCCTAATTTTTTGAATCTTTTCTGGTGCTTCTTAGAGGTTGGTTGGTCAAGGGTGGTTGATTTTAAGACTTATTATCCTTGTGGATTGATGGAGGTGGCTAGGTGGAACGATTTTGGTGATTGGCCTATTGCTTTCTTGGAGGAGGATTGTGTTGAGCTTCAAAATATTTTGGCTAGTAGACACTGCAGCTCCCTTTGGGATAAGGATATTCTAGCTTGGAGTATGGATCCTAAGGGTGCCTTCACTATGGCTAGCAGGTTTCAAGAGTTGTTATTTCATACGTTTGGAGGGGTGGGTGGCCCTTGGTGGAAACATGTGTGGAAAAAAATTTCATGGCCAAAGTGTTTTTTTTTTTGTGGACTCTAGCTTGGAATAGATGTTTGACTTGGGATAATATTCGGAAGCGGGGATTCCAGGGTCCCTCTATTTGTGTTATGTGTGGCTACAGTGAGGAGGATTCTTCCCATTTATTTTTCCATTCTTCTTATTCTATGCTACTCTAACATCTAGGGTGAGGTGTTTGGAAACATCCATGTGTCCATGCTTCCTCCCTTGTTGAGTTCTAGAGCAGTCTAGGAAGACCTCTTTCCTTCAGATTGTATGGGGCATTGGTCCTACATTCATCCTTTGGAAAATTTGGTTGGAAAGGAATCATAGGATTTTTTATGGGGATAGGTTGATGGTCCAACAGGTTTGACACATAATTGTTGGTATGATCCAAGAGATGGTGGAAGCCAAATGTGAAGTGAGTCATGACTTATCCTTTGGAAAGGAGTGATGATGATATTGTGAATAGATTGGGCTTGTAGGGGTTGAATTCTATCTCTGCTTGTGTCAGAAGAGGTAGGAAAGCTAAAAAGAAGGTTCAAAGGATTGGAAGATGGTTACCCCCTCTGGCAGATATTTTGAAGATTAATACAAATGGTTCATCTAGGGGTAATCCTAGGCCTATTGGGATTGGTGGAGTTGGAAGAGACTATTCTAGCTTGGTTATTTTCTTTTTCTCCATCCATAAAGGGTTGCATTCTAACAACTTTATGGAGGGGTTGGCGATTCTTTGGGCCATTGAGCAGGCTTGTATTTTGGGTTGGTGTAGGATTATTTGTGAATCTAACTCAAAAATTACTGTTAATATGTTGCTTGAGAAAAAGGTGGTTGAGGTTAATTGGCAGTTAGCAGTGGTGGTTCGTCAGATTCTGCAGATGTGCTCTATGTTGGAAGGGGTATATTTTCCCACATTCCATGTGAATGGAATAGGGTTGTTGATTGTTTGGCTAAGTGGGATTTGGAGCATGTGGATGATTAAAAGGTTGAGGGGTGGGGACAATTATCCCCTAATTATTGTCATGAATTAGAGAGGGTCATTGTTGATGATATGGAGGGTTAAGGTGTTTGGTGTTGTTTGGATGGTGATTTTCATCTTGTATGGTTGTTCTTGTTCTTTCTTTCTTGGGAGCCTACGGGTCCCCTGATCCCTTTGTATTGTTTCTTTCTTGATTTCAATAAAGTTTTTACCCCCTTTTATTAAAAAAACTTTCTCCAGGTTACTAAGAGCCTCCTCATAACTTTCATCATAAGTGGTGAAATCATCCATTTATATCTCCATGCAGTTGTGCACAAAATCATAAAATATTTTGAGTATTGCTCTTTGAAAGGTAGCTAGAGCATTGCACAATCCAAAATGTAAAACAAAATATGCATAAGTTCCCTAGGGGTAGGTAATGTGGTCTTATCTTGATCTCTTGGTACAATCTTGATTTGGTTATAACCACTAAAACCATCAAGAAATGAAAAATATTTCTTCTCAACCAAAGAATCAAGAACTTGATCAATAAATGGTAGTGGAAAGTGATCTTTCCTTGTGGCAATATTTAATTCCCTGTAATCAACACAAACTCTCCATTTCCTACCTTTCTTGGGAACTATAACCAATGGTGAAACCCATTCACTATCTAAAATAGGGTATATAAAACTGACATCTAAAAGTTTTTGCAGTTTAGCTTTCACTATATCTCTTAGAGTTGGATTCATGCATATTTTTGGTTGTCTTACAAGTCTTTAGCCTTCATTAATGTAAATCTTGTGCATGCATATATCAAGATCAATGCACCTCATATCATGGTAATCCCATGTATATGTAGTTGAGTGTGCTTGCAGCACTGATTTCAAAGAATTTTGTTGTTCCTCAGTTAGGGCATTATTAATATTTAATATCCTCCCTAGCATTGTTTCCAACTCCTTTGATAACTCTTGAACCAATGAGAGATCAAGGCTTGGTATGATTGGTAAACATTATGGAGGGAGTAGTGAAAGAAATAGTTGTGATATCTCTTATGTAGAATCAATAGGTACAATAATTTGCAAGGGGTCTTGTAGGCATATGAGACAATCCTACTGCTACATGCTCCTATTACAGTCATTTTGGATTATGAGCGATAAGCTCATCTGCATCTTGGTCATCTAATAAGGAGTTGCACTCAATAGTCATCAATGTCTAAAGAGAGTAGCTATCTTCCTCCTCACACAAATTGGGCCAAATGGAGTGCTCTAGGTCTGCATATGGTTGGTCAGGTGGATAAATAACCAAGTTCTTTGTGATTGTCCCATTAGATATTATCATTTTACTAGATCTGCATCTTATGAATGCATCAGTTGTTGCTAACCAAGGCTTGCCTAGGATCAGTGGGTAACTTGCAAGGTTAACTTTGGGTTGCAATACTATGAAGTCTACAGGGTATTCCCATGAATCCAATGCAATAACTAGGTCTTCAATAATCCCCTCAAGTTTAACCGTGGACTTATCAGCTAATTGCAAGACAATTTGTGTAGGCCTGAGGTTGATCAAATGAGGCAACTGCATTGTTTCTTTTGTCATGATATTGATGGCTTCCCCCAAGTCTATCAAAGTGTTTTTAATGAGGGTTCCATTGATCTTAATGTCCACAACTGGACTACCAGGGTTAGTATAGTTAGGGACTGTAATGTTCCCCAACATGATATCTACGAGATTCCCCAAAACATGAACTATTTATGGATCTTTCCTTTTTTGCCTAGTTTCTTAAGATAGAGATCTCTTACTATCTTAGTGTAGACGGGAATGTATTTGATAGCTTGGATGAGTGGGATTTTGATGTTAACATCTTTCAACTACCCTAAAAGGTCGGTATCAACCTGTGTGTGATGCTTTTACAAAGCTAGGCATTTAGGAAAAGGTGGCTTGGGATTTGAGGTAGTTTGGTGTACATGATTTTGCTTGGGATTTGAATGTGGTTTATTAGAAGGCTCGACTAGAGGTTACTCATCTCCATTTCTATAATTTGGGGGGATGAAGGCCCAACAAGTTGTTTTCCTGATCCAAGGTGGACATCACTCACCTCTACCCCATAAGTGGGGTACTGCATAGCTTTGTTAGTATAAGCCTGTTGAACAGGCTTAGTGTTAGGGTTAGGTGCAGTTTGGGCAGGTATTTTTTGCTTGGGTGGCTAGGATGTAGGATTTGATGGTGGCATTAGTGCTTGTTGTTGTTGTGGAGGAGGGAGCATGGGTTGTTGATAGGTCATATTTGGTTGCTACCATTGCTAGCTTTTCTGCCACTGATTCTGTTGGTTTGGCCATTGTGAATTGTAATTAGGACCTTGAATATTTTGTTGTGGCCAAGAATTTGGCTATTTCTTCCACCTAGGTTAAGGATTTTTCCATTGGGAATTTTGTCACTAGTTTTGATTTACTTTATAGGGCTGAGAGTTCCAAGCAGAAAAGTTTTGGTTGCCAATAGGAAAAGATGAATTAAAACTAAGGGGGTATTGTGGCATACCTTGTCTCTGCTACCATGGCCTCCTTTGTGCTATATAAAAGAGTTGACCATCATCTCATTCAATGGGTTGAAAGTTATACTTCTCAACTTTTTCTTGTTGGATGTTTGCCACTCTTTTTCATTTACAATTTGCTTTTCTTTGCCTACAACTTGGAAAATTCTCAGTAAGCATAGCCTCTTCTTCCTCCTGCTTCTTCTTGATGTGGAGAGTATCCAGCTGTGTTGCCAAATGATTGATTATATCTTATTTCATATTAGATAACAAATTGCTTAGCTCAACTTTAGAAACCCCAGTAGATGATTTACCAAGAACTGATGTTCTAGTTTCTCTTGACCTCTTTGTGAAGGTCCTAGAGTAATTTTTGTATATCTTACAAATCTCTTCAAATGTCATTCAAGAGATGTCTCCTCCTCCAATAAGGTTTAGGGCATCAATATAGTCTTCATTAAATCCTCTCAAAAAGACAAGCTTGAGAGATTCTTCTGACAACTTGTTCTGGGGGCTTTCCTTAAGAGAAAACTAAAATATTTTAACATAATTTTCTAAAGATTCATCATCCTTTTGTGTCATTTGGTATATATCATCCTTCCTCCTATCAGGTTCTCTACAATAGTCTTGATACTTCTCCAAGAATAATGTCTTCATGGTGTCCTAATTAGGAACATCTTTACCTAATCCCATAAACCATCTCAAAACTGCTTCCTTGAGAGTGGCAGGAAAAAGTTTCAACCTATGTGCATTAGAAGTATAATCATAACTTTTGCATAAGATATCAAATTCAAAGAGGAATGTATTTGGGTCTTCAGTGATTAACCCATAGAAAACCAACAAGGCCTAAGGAGGGATGCTCTTCAGCGTTGTGGCCCTTTCCTGTTCAGTAATAGGAAACCCAAATGTTGGTCAGGCATCATCATCATCTAGTGCATCACCCATGGTGCCATATGTTCCATTTGTATGTGTGCTAGAATTTGGTGAAAAGGAAGTTTCTAGTTCAGTGGTACCTTTGCTCTGAGTACTAGGTTCACTAATTTCTGTAATAGTTTCCTAACGTGTAGAGGGAAGGAACCTACCCAAGGGATCTTCCTGCCTCTGCATACATAAAATATGACTTTAGATTCAGCGGGCCTGCATAATGTTAGTAGCTTGGTGTTGAAAAAGGTGATTTCTAACAGTCCAAATGCTTAAAAAGGAAAAATTAGCTATGAAAACTGTAAAAAAAGGTCTATGAAGATAGCACCATCCTCGGTAACAACACCAAAAATGTAGAGTCTAAGCTAATGTTTTGTAAACTTGGTGAAATTCACTCAATTCAGAGGGTCAACTAACTAAACAGTCTACTTGACACTGCTTAAGACTACATCAAATCATCACCCAAGGTGCGTAAGCTTATGATGGTGCAACATTATATATGCCTTCATGGACTCAAACTACCTAAACTATCCTTTTGAAGTTATTCTAGTTGTTGGAAATTCACAAAACTATAAAATAGTAAAAGTATAACTAAAACTTAGTTGTTATGGGTACCTACAGTCAAGGTTGTAACTGAACTATTGATAATGAAATGATACTATGTTAACTGAAAACCTGATTAAGATTACTTACTCAACTAAACTATCCTCTAGAGTATTACTACTAATTATTACATGCATGTTCCTAAGCATTCACTCATAATAAGCAAGAAATGAAATCTCAGTTAACTTGCACACAATTCATGAACAACGGTAAACTAATATTAACTATCAACATAAATAAATAACTGAAAGTTGAAGTGAAGAACAATACCTTGAGTGGCTTGCTCAAGTAATTGTTCCCACTTTAACTAAACTCAATCTAACTAATGGATTTCACGCATCTCATGAATTGATCTCCATTTATTGTATAAGATGAAAGATTACAAAATACTCTTACATAAACTAGATTTGACCATTCTATAGATTCATGTTTCAATTGGAAATAATAGATAGTATAAACTGTGAACAACCAACTAACTAAACTACAAACTCAACCAACAGCTATATACAAAACTAAGGGAATCTTTATTGAAAGCAACAACTTTAACTGAAATCATTAATTCCACTCCCAAATATCTAGAGTGTGGATTCAAGATTTGGAATTATTCAACCTACAACTAAAAAGAAAGAGAACCCTATCAAAACTAGAACTTTGTCAAAATAAAATGCATACAATCATACATCCATCTGTCAAAGTCCCATATAAGAAAGACCTCTTCTTCAGCGTTTATTAACTGTTTATGATAACGCACATTCTATCTTCATTAAATGCCTTCAACCAATAATCACCACGTTCAAGTGTTTCTACAGCTTCCCCTGTTTCAATATCCAACGCCCCTTTTGTTACGGGTTCATCCCGCAATGGCTATGTATCATGGTTCCTCTTTTTGTTGCAAACAAGTTAGTTTCACAAAATAAGTACACAAGGATAACCATCATAATTAAACATAACTTTCTATCAACATTTCCATGCACATATTCATATAAACCATTTAATGCTAATATATTTAATCATAATTTCATCACCATGTTTTTGGGTCTTAGGTCTGTATAATGGATACAAAAAGGATAATATGATATGGAATATTGTTAGGAAGTGTGTTTAAAAGTATCTTAAAGTCTTCATAAAACCAACAGAAAACAAACTATTATCTAGACCTGTCACAAGGGACCGCATTAAGAGTCTGTGGTTAGCAAAAAAGTGCTTGAGTGATGCTTCTCCTCTACAGCAAGCGACAGAAGAACCAAGATTTGGAAGGAAGGATCCTGGACCGTCGTTAAGCTATTTGTTCCAAAGCTCATTAAGCTATGTTTGTAAATGTATGCATTCTTGTATGATTGTAATCTTGTGAAATTATTGTAATGAAATGGAATCCTTATTGTATCATGGTGTGGCATCATTGTTCATATATTCTCAACAAAGAAAATAATTTTTTTTATTGCAATGGCTTGTTACATAGTTATTTAATCACAAAGTGAAAACTTAGGAATTTCTACTTCATTGAAGGGTTAGTGTGTTACATGTGGTATCAGAGCTAGGTTTAGCTCTGGAACCTATGATCTCATCATTGTTTTTGTCCAACATTATCTAATGTTGTGAATTCTTGTTCTAGGATGGTGCATCTCAGATTAATGGCTCAAAAGTCAGTAATGGAACATAAGAGCTACCTCAAGGACAAGAAGGAAACAAAATCCATTGTTAAAACAATAGAAGGTACCAACTTTGACAATGTCATCTAGTTGAGTGATGCCAAAACATTTAGTCACGCACTTTCTCAGATCAACAATGTGAAGAGGAAGATGAAGATGGAGGAAAAGTACAACTACCTACCTTCCATCTCATTAGAAAAGTTTGAGTCATTATCACTTTCCAGGGATATGCCCTCGGAAGGGAGCGTCAGTCTGACATTTACCTTTAGGGACCCTAAAGTTCTTCCACTGGTGAAAGTAACTGTAATCTCCTTGAGTAATGAATATGAGGGATATGTACATCGTAACTATGTATCAGATGACAAATCAGAAGGCTACTATCCTTTCTAAGATAGGTACAAACAAATGAGAGATGAGCAACAATCTTAGTCTTTAGGTTGTACTCCTTTAAGTTATGTGTCAAAGAGTGAATTCGAGGGATACTCTCCACTCGACTATCTAAATAGTCACTCCATGTAATCAAAGGGATATTGAAATCCTTATGAAATGAATAAAATTATATGATTATCAAAAAGTGTGTGCTTAATCTTATGTGGAGTTCTTTTTGTGCGTATGAATGTCATTTTTAATGTTTTCCATAAGGTAGTTGATAACATAATTTAGTATAACATGGATAAATATTCAAGTAAAAACTGATCTAGTGAAGATGGTGAGGACATGAACTAACCTTGGCGGAAGCCAGAAAGTTGGGCAAGGATCCACAAGGATTGAAGCTAAACTAGACCAAATCTTGGCAAGGTTGGCTAACCTTGAGCAAGAAAGAGTTAAAGATAGGGTAGAGAAAGAAGTTCATGTTAATGAGAATGAGGGAGAGAACTGTTCTTGTGGGCATGATGAAACTCATAATCATGAGAAGGAAAAATCACCTATGCCATCCAAGGAAAGAAATAAGAAGTGTATGGCTTCTAAACTTTCCAAGGACATGAAAAAGATTACCCCACCCAATTTTGATGGAAGTGTTGGCTGAGATGAGGTTGAGGTGTGGCTTGTCCAAATGGAAAATTATTTAGAAATCTAAAACTACATTGAGACCACTAAATCCACTTGGGGTGCTTACCAGTTAGCTGGAGAAGCCTCTAACTGGTGGTTGAACAAAAAGTTGGAACTCAATATTAATTCATGGAAGCTGACATGGGGAGAATTTGTTGAGATCTTCCATAAGAGATGGTTTCCCCAACTCTATTATGACCCAAAAACTCTCATATTTCCAGGGTTTGAAACAAGGTAATATGACGATCAATGAGTATTGGGAGAGGTTTACCTGACTTTTGTGTTACGTTCCCATATATCACAAGGATGAACACTTCCGCATAAGAAATTTTATTATGGGACTCAACAATTAGATCAGAGGAGAAGTGGATATGCATGGTCCAACAACAATGGATCTTGTATATGAGAAAGCAATTAAACAAGAGCAAAAGCTCAAGGCTAACTCCACTTGTCAAGAAAGTAGAGAGCAAAAGAAGGTTGTGGAAGTTCCTGACAAGCCAACTCCAAAGAAGGTAGAATCCGTGCAAAGTGTTCCAAGGAAAAAGGGAAAAGGATTCCACAATGATGGAAAGGAGTCTAGAAGAGAGTGTAAGAGGAATGGTTCTAGCATGGGTAATACCAAAAAAGCTAATAAAAATGTCAACAAGCCTAGAGAACACACAAGGAAAAGAGGACTAGCTACGGGATGTTTTGCATGTGGAAGGGACCACTATGCTAACGAATGTCCTAATAAAACTTCTGGATCATGACCATATGGTAATTCCTTACCCACCCAGCAGGCGATGTTTCAACAAAAGATACATGCAGTTGTGAATGATCATTAGGCAGAGTATCAAGTAACTCAGTTGAAACGCCAGGTATTTTGTTTGGCTTCCCTATTTCTATTCTTATTGATACTGGTGCAACTGAGAATTTAATTTCACCTAGAGTAGCTAAGCAATTATCTAGGAAGTCTAGATACATGTCAATGTCTTGGGATGTAAAGTATGCAAACCAAACAAGAGAAGAGTTGGAGCAATGTCTATTCGAAGCTAGGATAGAAATACCCATTTTTTCTATGGAAGTAAACCTTTATGTATCACCTCTAGTATCATATGACATTATCCTAGATATGAATTGGTTGTAAAGACATAGGGCTAAGGTATATTGTCATGCTAAAACTATAGAGTGCCTAGATGATTTTGGAAATCAAGTAAAATTTCAAGGGATACCTAGAGAGGTCAGGATTTGTCAAATTACGACAATGCAACTATTAAGAGCTAAGAAGAAAGGGTGTAAACTCTGTGTCATCAAGATAGAAGAACTGGAAAATGATCTTAATAACTTGGAATTCCAGAGCTTTCAAGAGTTAGAAGATGGTGAAATAGATGAAACTAGAAAATCGAATATGGAGAAGTATCTAATATTGAGAAAATTTTCAAATGTGTTTCCAGATGAGTTACCAAGGTTACCCCCGAAAAGAATATTTGACTTCTCTATTGATATAGTTCCAGGGTCTGAACCTATTTCTAAGGTTCCCTATAGGATGACAACCACTAAACTTATGGAACTTAAGGCATAATTGGACAAATTGTTGTCTAAAGGGTTGATAAGACCAAGTGTTTCACCTTGGGGAGCGCTAGTCATCTTTGTTAAAAAGAAGGATGGTACTTTGTGTTTGTGCATCGACTATCATATGCTTAACAAAGCTATAGTTAAGAACAAGTATCTATTGCCACACATAGATGATCTTTTTGATCAAATGAGGGGAGTCGTATTCTCTAAAATAGATCTAAGATCTAGATAACACCTATTGAGGATTAAGGATGAAGACATCTTTAAAACTGCGTTTAGAACCAAATATGGACACTATGAGTTCACTGTTTTACCCTTTGGTTTAACAAATGCACCTGCGGCATTTATGAACCTGATGAATAGTGTATTTAGGGACTGCCTAGACAAGTTTGTATTAGTTTTTCTAGATGACATCCTAATTTACTCTAGAAATGAGGAGGAACATTGTCCCATCTAGAGATGGTCCTACAATGTTTGAGAGAACATAAGTTGTATGGTAAACCCTATAAGTGTACATTCTTCCAAAAGAAGATACATTATCTACGTCATGTAATTTCGGCAGATGGAATTTTAGTAGATCTAGCTAAGATCAAGGTAGTACTTGAGTGGCTTGTACCTAAGAATGTGTCAGAGGTAAAAAATTTCATGGGTCTAGCAGGGTATTATAGAAATTTTTTCGCAAACTTCTCTAAGATCACTTTCCAATTACTTCTTTACAATAGAAAGGAGAGAAATTTGAATGGACTGAGAAGTGTCAAGAAGATTTTGACCTACTCAAAGAGAAGTTAACCACTGCACTGATCTTGAAAGTACCAGATCCTAAGGGTAACTTTACTATTATCACATATGCATCCGAAGAGGGGTTAGGAGGTGCGTTAATGCAAGAAGGGCAAGTAATTGCTTATGAATCTAGGAAGTTGAAACCTTATGAGATGAATTATGCACTACATGATTTAGAATTAGTAGTTGTGTTTCATGCATTGCAAATTTGGAGGCATTACTTGTTAGGAAAACCCTTTGAAATGAAAACTGATCATAATGGGTTAAAGTACCTTTTTCACTCAACCTAATATGAATGCTAAATAGAGAAGATGGTCGGAGTTGATAGCTAATTATGACTTCAATATCAGTTATATAAAAGGGAAGGAAAATTAGGTTGTCGATGCCTTGAGTCAAAGATGACATATTGCTTCTATAGTAACAATTCAAACCGACTTTAAAGGGAAAGTGTTACAGAAATGCAAAGAGGATGAGTACTACTTGCAAGTCAAGCAAGCACTCACTAGCAATCTGCAAGATTCTAGGTATGAAGGTTTTCATTTTGAACCTAATGGATTACTTAGATATAAGGGTAGAATGTATGTACCTGACATAGAAGGGATAAGAAATCTAGTATGGAAGGAAGTACACAAAGCACCATACTCTGGACACCCTCGAGTGACGAAAATGATGGTAGATGTAAAGCCATTATACTTCTGGAAAGGGATGAAAGGGGATGCTTCTAGATTTGTGGCTAGTTTTCTTGAGTTTCAAAAGGTGAAAGTAGAGTATCATCATCCTGCAAGCTTGTTATACCCACATGATATACCAGAGAGGAAGTGGCAAGTCATAAGTATGGACTTTGTACAAGGATTGCCTATGTCAATAAATAAGCACAATGTCATTCTTGTGGTGGTAGATAAGCTTACCAAAGTAGCACATTTTATACCCAGAATCTAACTGATGGAGCACCTGTCATAGCAAGGAAATTTGTGTAAGAGGTGTTTAGATTGCATGGGATTCCTGAGAAGATTATCTTAGATAGGGATGCATGAGTCACTTCTAGGTTTTGGAAAGCTTTGTTTCTGCACTAGGGACTAATTGAATATTAGCTTAGCATATCATTTGAAAATGCATGGGAAATCTGAAAGGGTGAATCAAGTATTGGAAGACCTACTTAGGATGTATTGTATGGATCAACAGTACAAGTGGGAAGATTACTTACCCTTAGTAGAATTTCTTACAACGATTCTTATCATTATGCGATAAAGATGGATCCTTTTGAAGCATTGTATGGTTGAAAGTGTCAAACTCCTATAAGTTGGGATAAACTTGAAGACAGAGTGAGTTTAGGGCCAGAAATGTTAGTAGAAATGGAGGAGCAAGTTAGGATTGTTAAGCAAAGGTTGCCTAAAGCTAACAACCGACAGAAAAGATATGTTGATCTACCAAAAGAGTGCCCCGCAATTTTACCATAGGCGACAAAGTGTTGTTGAGAGTGAAACCTCACAAGAGCTCCATTAAATTTGGAAATCATCTAAGTTAGCCCCACATTATGTAGGACCTTTTGAGATTCTAAAGGAGGTGAATCTGGTAGCTTATCAAATTGCGTTGCCACCGGCTCTTGCCAGAATGCATAACATCTTCCATGTGTCCTACCTCAAAAAGTATATACCAGGTGATAACCATGTGATTGATTGGATTGCTTTACAAGTACATGACCTCAGAGTGGTAACTCTCGAGCCCGTCAAGGTGCTCTCTCGAGCTTGTCAAGGTGCTCAAAACATGTAAGCTTCACTTGTGTAATAGAGAAGTCTTGCAATGCAAAGTCCAGTGGGACCAGTTTGCAGAAGACTTGGCCACTTGGGAGGACTATGCTGAGATTCAACAAAATTTTCCTCATGTTCTTGATGCTTTTGAGAATGCTTGAAACACTATGTTTTTTGTTGTTTGTTTGTTTTGTGTAACTACATAAAATCATCGGGGACAATGATTCACAAGGGAGGGAGTATGTTACACCTCAATTGTGTAATTACTATTTACTATTACTATGTAGGGTAAATATGAATGTAATGTGAATTTTGGAGATGAATAAATTGTGCTTGCACTTTGTTATCAATGCATTATGAATGTATGTTATCACATTTGATGTTGTATGAAAAGTATTGCATATATGTGTTTGAATGGTTATTAAATTAATATTCTAACTTTGGAGATGTATTACATGTACTACATATTTTGTGAACATTTGACTGTCGTGGACATGTGTTAGTGATTGCAGGTATATATTTAATTCCTCCAAGCGGAGGGAAGTATCACTCAAGATAAGAACTTGGTTGGGTAACTGGCAACAAAAACTATCTGAGCACACACACACTACAGTAGAATAATTGAGTTGATTCATTAAGTGGGAAGTTGGTAAGTAATCCTTAGTTGATGTGTCTAGATTAGTAGAGTCTTATTTACTATCGAGTGCATTATTGGGTGATGTTTATCTATTTGAGATTTGGAGTTCTTTGTTTTATTACAGTTATATTGATAAGGACATATGTGGAGTACGTGTATCTATATACACATGCATGTCAAAGAGATCTAACAACATGTATATGTATATGTATAGATGTAACACACATAAATGTTTATCAATATAATGGTAATTTGGAATGGTTATATGTGAATCGAATGTGTATATATGTATATATATATATGTATTTATGTATCGATACACGCATATGATGGCAAATGGACATTCCCATACAGGATGAATCGATATATGTATACATGCATATACATGTACATAGAGGCATGTACTTATATACATATACAATTGATATATTGTGATTAGTATGTGAATACTATTGTGATTATACTTATTTGTATATTGAATGTACACTTACATTGATGGTTTATGATATATATGTATATGTGATATTATACATACATACATACATACATACATATATATATATATATATATATATATATTTGATATATTATCTAATACTTGAAATCGACTATCATTAACAATGATAGAGGTTGACTATTAGAGGCCAATTATAAGTTACTTGTGACTGTATTTTTCAAGGCTGAGTTTTATTCTTGCTACCACGCATAGTGGAGCACTATACTATAATGTAGCTCACTACATTAAGTCGATACTTGGTGAAGACTAAGTCAATGCATTAGATGGGTATCTTATTTGGCTTAGTAAACTTTTAACGCCATGTCATTATGATCAAACCAACATTTGTAGAGGCATGTAAACAAGTCGACGACTTTGTTAAACTGATTTATTAACTGAATCGACTCATGCTGAGACTTGGTAGATGCAAGCTTGGTGTCGCATTTTTGATATTGATTGTTTCTAATAAGAAGGAAACCGCACTAACTATGAGAGTAAATGTTGATGCTTTGGCACCACCTTTGAATCCTTATACCAGTAGATAACAATTATGAAATGCAAACCAAATTCAATCATGTGTTGATTTGAATTAGTCTCTAATTGTTGTTGATCAACAAGGTCGACCTATAGCTATTTTAGCTGAGTATGAGCTTACATGTTTGCCACCTTTTAGCTGTGATATATGTGTTGCTATGCGTGCTTGCTGCTGTCAGAACTCATGCCTAAACTGTAGGCTGAGTAGTTACCAAATTGTTGTATAAATAGTGGAGCTTGGTCACTTGTTTGGGATGTATTGCTCCAAGCATTTTACTCTACATTTTTATCAGTTTACTCAATTTTATTAGAGAGAGAGAGAGAGTTATATTATGTTGAGAGAGAGTATTATTTGAGAGAAGTATTCTATCAACTTGAGTATTAGAGATTTACTGTGACGTCTCTTGAGAAGCTATAATCAGTCTAGTTGTTGTTTGGGGAAGCTAAATCATTGTCAATTGATTGGATAAGCGATAACAGGCATGAGGATACTCTTCTTTGTTATTTTATTTATGAAATATTGTTCTCCATGAATGTTTGAATTGTCTTTTATGAGTGCTTTCATTTAAGGAAACTAGAATGGCTTTGAAAAGGAAACAAAAGCTTTTATGTTGTTTTTATGATGTGCTTGTATGTACTCCATAATAGGAGGTTGGTGTTTATCATAGGTATTATATACTAGAAATGATTAAACGTGAGTGGAATATGAGTTAATTTTAGCTAGGTTATTGATTTAACTAGCATAGATTGAGTTTACTCCTGGGATTGTGTATCCAATATGGGAGGGAGCTTATGTATTTACTTGTTTAAGTAGATTTATTCCAAGTATGTAGAAATGGTGATAGGTTATCTTTGGGGTGATAGATTATCCATTGAAGGAAATACCTATAGTTTAAAATGGCCTTAAGTCAAATCGGCCCTGATTAGCGTATGTGATAGATGATCTTCATTCATATTACTATTTGAGAACACTTTGGCCAAAGTAGTGTGACTGCCTTTAGCTCCACTGTTAGTTCACCGCGATCCAGTATTACATGCTAGTTCTAGATTGTGGGATTACAA
The DNA here is from genome assembly GCA_007258455.2 of Sequoia sempervirens. NCBI lineage: Eukaryota > Viridiplantae > Streptophyta > Pinopsida > Cupressales > Cupressaceae > Sequoia > Sequoia sempervirens. The sequence goes on along the minus strand of VDFB02292527.1, from coordinate 7,811,289 downwards.
GTTCTAGTTATGTAGGACACAACACTATGCTCAATTGGTTGTTGTTATTTGGTTACTCTACTAATCTCTTCGTTGAAGGGAAGGGCCATCTATTGAATGATAGATGTGTGGGGGACTGCATTAAGAGTATGTGGTTGGCGAAAAAGTGCTTGAGTGATGCTTCTCCTCCTTAGCAGGTGACAAAAGAACCAAGATTTGAAATGTAGGATCCTAGACCATATTTAAGCTATTTGTTCCAAAGCTCATTGAGCTAAGTTTGTAAATGTATGCATTCTTGTATGATTGTAATCTTGTGAAATTATTGTAATGAAATGAAATCCTTATTGTATCATGTTGTGGCATCATTGTTCTTATATTCTCAACAGAGAAAAGATTTTTTTTATTGCAATGGCTCGTTACATAGTTATTTACACTCAAAGTGAAAACTTAGGAATTTTTACTTCATTGAAGGGTTAGTGTGTTGCACTTTTTGACCGAAGACTACTCCAATTGCAAATTTTGAAGCAACTATATGTTTATGAAAAGGTAAAGTCCAATTAGCCCCCCTTAAAATAGGTGTTCGATTCAAGGCTTTCTTTAACTCTTTAAATGAGTGTTGGAATTCCAATTTCCATTCAAATCCAATTTACTTACTCAACAAAACAAATAATGGTGCAACAATCTTTCTAAAAATCTTTAATAAACCTCCTGTAGTAGCCTACATGGCCAAGGAAACTTCTAATATCTCTTTGCTTTTGTGGAATAGGTAATGTAGAAATAATTTTTATTTTATGTGGATCAACCTGAATCCCTACACTGGATATAAAGTGCCCCAAAAAATTCCTTGTGTCATCATCATAAAACACTTTTCATTGCTTAGTGACAGGTTGTGTTCTTTACATTTTTTTAATACTTTTTCCAGATTGGTGAGAGCTTCCTCATATGTCTCCATATGTGGCTATCTCCATATATTCATAAGCATAATCAAAAAAGATTATAAGCACTGCTCTTTGAAAGATAGCTAGAGCATTGCATAAGTTGAAGGGAAGAATGCAGTAAGCATAAGTACTCCAACGACATTTGAATGTAGTTTTGTCCTGATCTTCTAGAGCATTTTTTATCTAATTATAACCACTAAAATCGTCTAGGACTGAGAAATAATTTTTCCTAGCTAAGGAATCAAGTACTTGATCTATGAAGGGCAATGGAAAGTGGTCTTTCCTGGTGGCTATATTCAATTCCCTGTAATCTACACAAACTCTCCATTTTCCACCTTTTTTAGGAACAATTACCAAAGGTGAGACCCATTCACTATCAAATATAAGATAGATAAAACCTACATCAAGGAGCTTTTGAAGCTCAGTTTTCACTGTCTCTCAAAGCAGGGTTCATACATCTTTGAGGCTGTCGAATGGGTCTATAACCACCATTGATATAAATCTTATGCATACATAAGTCAGGATCTATGTATTTCATATCATGGTAATCCCATGCAATTGTTGTTAAGTGTGCCTACAACACTGTGTGCAGAGAATTCTATTGTTCTTTAGTCAAGGCATTGTTTATGTTGAGCATTTTCCCTGGCATTACTTCTAATTCCTTTGATGATTCTTGCACAAATGAGAGGTCAAGACTTGGTATGATTGGTACACACTATTGTGGTAGTAAGGAATGAAAGACCTGAGATATTTCTTGTAAAGAATTGGTGGGTATGATTATTTGTAAGTAGTCTTGTAGGCAAGCAAGACAATATTATTGTTGTAGGCTCCTATCATAGTCATTCTAGATTATGTGAGCAATGAGCTCATATTAATCATGATCATCCAATAAAGGGTTGTGTTCTATGGTCATCAATATGTGCAGAGAATAGTTGTCTTTCTCATCCAGAGTGGGCCAAATAGTTTGCTCAAGACCAACATAAGGTTGGGATAGAGGATAGAGTACAAATTTCTTGGTGACTATCCCATTGGATATTATTATATTGCCAAACCTACAACCTATAAATGCATCGGTTGTAGCTAACCAGGGTCTGCCTAGGATGAGTGGATAGCCTACAAGATTAACCTTTGGTTGTAAAACTATAAAATCAGTAGGATATTCCTAGGAATCTAATGCAATAACTAAGTCTTCAATGATTCCTTTAGGCTTAATTATTGACCTATCAGCTAGCTGTAGTATAGTTTGTGTAGGTCTAAGGTTGGCTAACTGAAGTAACTGCATTGTTTCCTTAGTCATAACATTGATTATTTCCCCCAGGCCTATCAAAGTGTTCTTAATAAGGGTTCCATTAATTTTGGCATCCACTATTGGACTACTAGGATCTATATACTTAGGGACAGTTATGTTCCCTAACATGATATATGAAAGGTTTCTCAGGACATGGACTATCTGAGGATCATTCATTTTTCTTCTTGGTTTCTTAAGACATAGATCCCTTATAATTTTAGTATAAACAGGGATGTCTTTGATAGCTTGGGTGAGTGGAATATTGATGCTCGCATCTTTTAATTGATCTAATAGGTCTGCCTTAGCTTGTGTGTGATGCTTTTGAATGGCTAAGCATTCAAGAAAAGGTGGCTTTGGACTTGAGGTAGTTTGGTGTACCTGATTTGACTCATATTCCAAAGGTGTTTTGATTGAAACTTCAACTGCAGGTGTTTCATCCTCTATTTTAGTAATTTGGGGGGATGAAGGTCCAACAAGTTGTTTTCCTAATATGAGGTGGGCATCACTCACCTCTACCCCATAAGTGGGGTATTGCATAGCTTCGTTAGTATAATCCTATTGAACAGGCTTGTTGTTAGGGTTAGGTGCAGGTTGAGCAGGTATTTATGGTGGCTTAGGTGGTTGGAATGTAGAATTTTATGGAGGCATAATAGCTTGCTGTTGTGGAGGTGGAAGCATAGGCTATTGATAGTTCATGTTTTTTTGTTGCCACTATTGACCTTTTTTCCACTGATTTTGTTGTGTTTGGCCATTAGGGATTATAATTGGAACTCTGGATATTTTGTTGTGGCCATTATTGAGGGATTTTCCATGGATTTTGGTTTGATGGCCAGGGCTATGAATTCCAAGCAGAAAAGTGTTGATTTCCAATGGGAAAGGGTGAATTGAAGCTAAGAGGGTCTTGTGGCATACCTTGTCTTTGTTTCCATGGCCTCCCTTGAGATGTATAAAGAGTTGTCCATCCTCTCCTTCAAGTGGCTAGAAATCAGGTTTGTTAACTTTATCTTGTTGGATACTAGCCACCCTTTTACATTTACAATTTTCTTTCCTTTTCCTACAACTTGGACAGTATTTAGTGAGCATTTCCTCAACTTCCTCCTACCTCTTCTTGATGTGGAGAGTATCTAACTAATTTTCTAAGTGGTTAATAATGTCCTCCATGTTGAACAATAGGTTGCTCAATTCTATATTTGAAACCCCTGTAGATAATTTGCCAATAGTGGATGTCCTATCTCCTCTTGGTCTTTTAGTGAAGGTCCTAAATAATTCCTACAAACCTTACAAATGTCTTGAAATGGTATCCAAGAAATATCTCCTTTTCCAATGAAGTTAAGGGCATCCATACAATCATCATTGAATCCCCTCAAAAAGACTAACTTGAGGGACTCTTCTAACAATTTATTTTGAGGATTTTTCTTCAAAGCAAATTGAAATCTCTCCACATAATCTTCTAATGGCTCATCATCCTTTTGTGACATTCTAAAAATTTCATCTTTCCTCCTATTAGGTCCCCTACAATGGTCTTGATACTTCTCTGAGAACAATGTCTTCATAATGTCCCAATCAAGAACAACATCCCTACCTAATCCCATGAACCATCTTAGGGTTGCATCTTATAGAGTTGGAGGGAAGAGTTTGAGCCTATGAGCATTAGAAGTATAGTCATAACTTCTATATAGGACATCAAATTCAAACATAATGTATATGGGTCCTCAATCATTAACCCATAAAAGATTGGTGTAGCCCTTTCCTAGTTAGTGATGGGGAACTCAAATGTTGGACTTTTAGGATCATTATCAACTGCATCACCCATGGTGTAGTATGTTCCCTTTGTAAGAGTAGATTTTGGTGATAGGGAAGTTTCTTCTTTAGTATTACCCTTGCTATGAGTACTGGGTTCACCAATTTCTACTATGGATTCTTGGCGTGAAGAGGGAAGGAATCTTCCCAAAGATTCTCTCTGCCTCCACATACATGAAATATGGATTTATATAGTAGTGGTCCTGCACAATGTTAGTGTATCTTCTAGTGTTGAAAAAGATTAATTCTAACAATCCTAATGTTGAAAACAAAATGTAAACTATGAAATCTTTAGAAAACAAGTCTATGAAGATAGCACCATCCCTGACGATGGTGCCAAAAATGTAGAGTTTAAACTAAAGTGTTGTAAACTTGGTAGAACCTACACAATTTAGAGGTTTACATGACTGAACAGTCCACTCAACATTGGAAAGACTACATTAAAATGTCAACCCAAGGTTTGTAAACTTGTGATGGTACAACATTATGTATGCCTTGAGAGACTCAGAACTACCTAAGATATCCTATTTAAGTTATTCTACTTGTTGGAAATTACAAAATTGCATAACAATGAAAGAATAAGCCAAAACTAATGGCTACGGGTACCTATAGCTTAAACTATAATTGAATTTTTGTAAATAAAAGATCGCTATATCAACTCAAAACTAATCAAAACTAACAACTCAGCTAATTTAACCTCCAGAGTACTACTAGTTAACCATTACATGCATGTTCATTAACATTCATTACCAATAAACAAAGTATGAGATTCTAGTTTAACTTGCATATAGTCCATGAAGTAATGATAAACAAAAAACAACTATTTAAACAAAGATAAATAACTAGAAAATGAAGTGAAGAACAATTACCTTGAGTGGCCTGCTCAAGTGGTCATTCTCACTTAACTGAAACCAAATCTAACTAACAGATTCTATGCATCCACTAAAATTAACTTCATTCATTGCATATCATGAAAGATTACATAAGATCTTTACATATTGTATTTAATCATTCTAAATATCCATCATGTCTTGAAACTAAAAATAACTGATAATGAAGAACTAAAAACCAACTAAATCCTCTGTGGATTCAACCATCAACTATATACAAGCTTGAGGGAATCTTATTCAAAGCAACAACTAAACACAATCATTAACTTCCACTCCTAAATATCAGAGTGTATAGTTAAGACTGAATTGTTCGAACCATAACTGAAAAGAAAGAAAAATCCTAATAGGAATGAGACCCTATAAAACAAGATTGCATGTAAAACACACAAACATTTATCAAAATCCTATTAGTAAAGGAGACCTTCTTTTCAGCGCTTATTAGCTTGTCATAATGATGCGCATTCAATCTCCAACAGTTGTCTTCAATAATAGTTATTACATTTCAGCTTAATCTAGAACTCCTTTGTTTTGCTATCCCAATCTTCCTTTTACTATGGGTTCAACTTCCAACTACTACATGCTACAATTTTTCCTTGGCTGCAAAAAGGGTTAATTCACAAAGCATGTACACAAGACTAACTACCATAATTAAAACATAAAATTCCATCCACTTTCCATACATATCTATATATAAACCATGCAACACTATTATGTCATAACCATATTTCCATCATTATATTTTAGGTCCAAATCTACATAATAAGTATGAAAAGGTAGTATAATATAGGAGTATTTTCTAGAAAGTATATCTAAAAGTAGGCATGAAAGTAACAAAAAACAAGCTAATAACTAGACCCATCAGCATCCAATTGTGCATGGGGCTGATTTCGCTCCTACCTATAACCATCCCTCTCCTAGTGGGCTTGATCCCACTCGATAGTCCTTTGGTCCCACTCCTAACGAGCCTGATCTCCCTCCCAAGTAACAAGTTGTAGCCTCTAATCTAGCACCACTACTACTTGTTGTTGTGGCCGCCCCTATGGTGGAATTGGTGGTGGTCCCTATGTTGAAACCTACCCTAAAATATGTACATCCACTTGAGGCACCTCCACCTCAGCTCTCTATCTTTGAAACCACAAGCAATTGAACTCACTTCTATGTCTCCTCCATCCTATGGCTCCACCAAGTGGATCAGTAAATCTGAAAGGGTGCCTCACTACAAACCATGTGTCATTGGGGTGGTCCCTAGATCATCAGGACCCCCTGTGTATATCCAAGGAAGTGGAACCAAGTGATCAAAATTAGTAGTGGCTATCTATGGAACCACTTGTGGTCCCCACTTTGCAATCTCTCTAAAATTCCAAGTAAATATAGCCATATAATCATCAGTTGGAGTATCTTGCTGCTCCCCAAACTGTCTAGCAACCCTATATGGAAAATTTACTCTATAATGTGAGATGTGCGACCCACTAACCATTGAGTCTTTTGGTAATAAGAAAGGTGTGTATTATCATCATCCCATGGCTCAATCTATAGCCAGGGCCTCCAAGTGAACTTAGTAATATCATCAATGACTGTCCTTCAGTAAGCCAACTCACTTGTATGGTGATGGGTGGTTATGCCATCATATTTGTACACTATAGGATCTCCATCATCCTGATCTATGTCTACTACCAATGGTCAGAGCATGACAATATGCTCCCATGCCCATCTGTGTAGAAGTGTAACACCTGCAGATAGGCTAGCCCCTCCCATGTATACTACTTGGTGCATATCATGATATAAATGAATCAATATGCAAGGTCCTCGGGCATAGACATATGCCTCCTCCATGATCCTCTTTAGTACGATCCCCCATCCCAAGCTAAATAATTTGGATCATCTATTTGGCACTATCAGTACCATAATGAGCCCAACAATAACAAGGGTTACATCATCAACTATGTTAATATAGTGTTGAAGGTCAAGCTATCCTCCAATGAGCTCCATCTCGTCTACCATCAAAACTTGAAATAGAGCCTTTGTACCTCCATCTAAATCATAAACAACCTGCTTTCCATGGATTGGGACCCTTGAGATCCACCAAACATCCTCGAGAGTCACAATCACCTCTCTTGTGGGTAGGTGGAAAGAAGAAGTCTCTGAATATGAGCACTCTACCAAAGCAGTCATGAGAGATAGGTAAGTTTGAATCTTTAACATGTGTGTTATGTAGGACAATCTAGTTGTGCCTAGAAAGGCAACCTCAATCTCCCCAAAGGTAGTAATCTTGTCCAAAACATGTGGTCTCCACTCTCAGGATAGGAGAGGACCCAAGGGAGCCTACACACATAACGTGCACAACGTCAATTTCTGAAATTTCATAAAAACCTAAGTCAAACTATCGAAAGTAACAAAAGAAAGCCTATTTTAAGTGGCTCACTATTAAAACAAAAGCATCACCATTTTGCAATGGCGTTGTAGTATTGTAAAAGCATCACTAATATTGTAAAAGTGTGCCTCTGAAAATAGGACAAAAGTGTCATTGTTTAAGCAAAATAAGTTGATCTAAATTTGCAAAAGCAACACCCAAATAACAAAGGCATCGCTATAATGAATAACTTGTTTTCTAGGGATATCTTGAATGGAGAGCGGCGGGAATAGGAGTGAGGGTAGGAGTTTGAAATACTCTATTACAAAGGATGAGGGAGATGTTTATTTTGAGGATGAGGTGGATGGGTTGTGGTTGGCCCTTCTTGTTGGTTGGCTTGTTGGACTCTACTTGGAAGAGGCAGGGTTCTGTTGTTTGGTGTGGCTGACGAATGCAACTAGGTCGCGGACAATTGTTGGGTTGCTGGTGAAAGCTTTAATCATTTGCTCAGTTGGTTGTTTGCTATTTTCTTTGTTATTGATCAGTGGGAGGGCATTTTTTGGTGTAAGCATGGCTTGTGGGTAGCAATTTTTTCTTCTATTGTTTTTCTTCTACTGGGTGTTATGTTTTTGCTCGTGTCTTTTCAACTGGAGTGTTCCCCTGTTGCATGCTTTGGGTCCTTTGATTTGGGGTTGGTTGTGCAATGGTTTATCTTTTTCCCTAATTAGCGTATTAAGGTAGTTGGTGTGCTCATTTTATTGGCTTATTCTATGATCCCTCTCTCCTTGGTTTCCCTTTCCCCCTTGGGTTTTTTTCAGCTGATGGTGGAAAAATTATTGTTGGTGATTGTTGTTGTGGGTTTCTCTTCTGGGGTTTGCCTCTTGGTCCCTATCTTTTATAGATGGTGGGTGAGAGGGATTTTTCTCTCTGTGGTTTGGTTGGACAAAGAGTTCTCTTTCTATGGTGTGGGTGTGGCTTGTGAGTGGCAGTTTTCTTTTGTTGCTTTCTTGCTACCTAGTGGGTTGTTTCTACTACCGTTGTTTCAACTGGTGAGTTTCTTTGTTGTGTGCTTTAGGTGCTTTGAGGAGGGTTTGGTTGTGATTGGGCTTATCTTTAGCCTTGATCGGCGTATTGGGGTAGTTGATGTGCTCTTTGTGTTGGCTTGTTCTTTGCCTCCTTCCTTTTTGGTTTTCCATTGCCCCCTTGGGATTTCTCTATTGATTGTTTTGTGGCTATGGCTACTCGTTATTTTTTTGCTATTTGGATGGTTTGCTATCCTAGTTGATGTTGGTGGTGGTGGTTGTTTATGTTGTCCCTATTCTTGTGTTGTTGTTGTTGGCTAGGCTTTTTCTAAAGTTTCATTTGTTAGTCCAGCATAATATGTGTTGTATTTTTTCCTTTTTCTTGCTATTGGTTGGGCTGATTTGAGAGTTTATCGTGAAGAACCAATTGCTCTTGTATGGGGTTCTGATGTTGCTAGATGATGTAATCCCTAAGTATTTCTTCCTATTTCCTTCTCTCGTGGTGCCTAAGGATGTTGTGATTGCTTATGCTACTAGAGTGATTGCTTTTTGTTGGGTGCTACAATTGATTTCTTCTTTAGAGGTGAAGAATTCTCTTATTGAGGCGAAGCCTTCTCCTATTGAGGTGGAGTTGCATGTTGTAGGTTCAATGGAGAGTTTACTTTTCTCTTGCATGTTCCTATTGAGGTGGAGTTTGTTTATGCAGGAGATTGGTGGCTTTGGTGGTGATGGCTTTCTCTTCATCCTCTCCTATAGAGGGGAGCCCTCTCCTATTGAGGTGGAGTTTGGGATGGTTGTTCAAGTTGGTTGGAGCTGCAAGGAAGCTGTTGCTTTTCAGTGCTTTGGGTTCTCTCTTACTTTCCTTTTGAGGTGGGGAGTTTGGATTGTTATGGCTCAATCATGCTTACATTGAGTGGATGGTTTGTTGTGGTCTAACGGTTGCAGACTGTTGGGTTTTCGGTCCTTGAAAAAACCTGATTTTTTGTTTGGGTTCATGGTCCTTATAAAAACCTAGTTGTGAAGGGTTGAAGGTCCCTTCAAAACCTATTTGTTGCAACTTGAGTTGAATTGAATTCCTATGTTTGGGTGTTGCCAATGAGTTGTGGTTAGTTTGATAATTATTTTTCTTATAGCTTATCTGTCTTGTAATGGGTTTTAGGTTCCTGCAAAACCTTCTTGTAATGGGTTTCTGGTCCCATAAAAACTTTTTTATTGCTAATAAAAAACAAAGGCGTTGCTATAATCCTAAACCCAGTCCCCTATGTAGAGCTCCAACGCTTTTGACAACAGCGTCACTCTATGTTGCAAAGGTGCACTAGCAAGTTGCAAAAGCATCGCACCAAACTACGATGCATTTGTTGGTCCTAGTTCTAACCTACCTTTAGCTATCTCAAAATATGCAAAAGCAAAAAATTACCACGACACATACCCAAGGTCCTGCGTCGACTGGTCTCTAGAACTTACGAACTCTGTCTGTGTGGTGTGCAACTCAAATAATGTACTACTCTGCAAGATTTAAACTCACAAATTATCTCTCAAGATATCTAGAACTCTCAAATATAAGTGTGCAAATGAGGCTTCAATTCACCCAAATAAGCATATATGCCTAGAAAAAGCTAGGGTTTTTTCCTTGTAGCTCAATTTTCTAGCTTTGTATCCAATCATGGTTACTCTATCAATTTTTTGGGACTTATTTTTGGTACTCTATTCAGTAGAACTAATCCCATCGTCATGTCACAATATTGACCTAAAAGTCAATTTTTTTGGCTTGATCTCTTGAGGGGGCAACATACTAGCATTCCTTTGTCCATTGGTGCATAGTGGGGCATCAAATTTTATTTTATTTTTTTGAGCGACATTAGTTCTTTGAAACAACGAATGGCTACCTCACTTCAAAGAGGGGCAAAATGTAGATACCTAAAAATATTTTGAGTATATCACACACCTTGTTTTTACTTGCTAACATCATTTTCTCTCATGTTCATCTAATTCTCCTATTTGATTAAATAATGTTCAATTATTTAGTTACATTCACTTTATTCTCCTATTAATCGAATAATTAAGGTTATTTGATTAATTCATCATTTTCTCACCTTTTGATTAAATAATTCCAAATTATTTAATTAAAGATCTAAATTCTTCCAACTTGCACAATTAAATGATTTTTCCTAAAAAAAAAAAAATTGATATGTAAATTTGTTTATATTGATTACTAGAATAAGATTACATTTTTTAGCCCATCAATTGGAAAAAATCATAGACCCATCCCCAGAACCATCCAAAAAACCACCCCAAAGCTAGACACTATCGAAACAAAGATCCACATACAAGCCCTGACCTTACAGAGTTACATCCATGTCGACCCCCCAAATCCACTAAACAACTAGACCACCTAACCCCATGCCATGGAAGCCCATACATCCTACTATCATAGCCGACAGACCCAAATCTAAATACAACCCAGCCATTAGAGAGCCTCAATAGAGGCATTTCCTCCCTTTGTGGCTAATCTGAGCAACATATTATGTATGTTTGAAGAAGATTTCCTCCTTTTAACCTCTTTCCATTCCTTCTCACAGTGAGGTGATGCCATCATGTTTTGATCAACCTCTGCTAAAGGTTCCTTCCCCAGCACATCCCCAGACTTTGTACAATCAGACTATTCTCTACCCATGGAATTTAGAACAACAAGTTTAGGAGGGCCCGAAGATGATGAGGAATGAGTTGAGACTGATGATGCAGCATTGTCCAGGGAGCCTTGCTTCCCATCTATAGGAGCAACATCCACCAAGTTCTTAGAGTGAATAGTAGACAGGACCAAAGGCTTAGCCCTAGAAGGAGAAGAAGTTAGGAAGTCCTTTGGAGAGGCAAGAGATTTTGTTGGTTCTTTGGGAGAGTGAGGGGGAACAATATAGTGTTGGGATTCGACACCAACCCACCATGACGGCTTCCTCAAAGCATGATTCCCAAGGGCTCGCTGCTTCCCACAATGGGAAGTAGAATGATCTGTTGCAAAGCATCTCCTACATCTAAAAGCATTTTTTCATAATCAATGGACTATCTCCAACATCTGTTGCCAACCTTTAGGAGCATCTCATTAGGGAGGCCCTTAGCCAAATCCATTTCAACGCAAATTCGAGCACACGTGGAATTTTGATAGCTAATCATTTCCTTAACTGAACGACAATAACTTCCCAGGGCATTGTCGATGGCCCTCAAACAATCAAGTTCCCAAAATTGAATAGGAAGATATGGCAACCTAACCCACAGATAAGCTCTATTAAAAATTTATGTTCATGGGTCAAACTCTGAAAACCAAGGTTTCATACACAAAAAATACCTTGAAAAATCCAAGGGCCACACTCCATTACCAGCTCCTTATCTTTCTAAGAATCAAATTCTAAAATTAAAAACCCCCTTGTAAAAGGGTATATGCTTATTTCCCCATCCATGTACTCCTGCCAGTTCTCCATGACCGAAGCATGCAAATCACAAAGTTTTGGCCGGATCTTTGTAAAATGACAAATTAGGGCATGATCCAATAGAAAATCCTCTCGATCATAAGCCAACTTCTCCAAACAGACTTCAGGAACTGAGGAAGTCAGGCAAATTAGAAAAGGAGATCTTTGCATGGGGGCGACACCAATCCTAGGGTTAGTAGAGATGGTAGATTTCGGCCCATTGAAACACCCAACATTGGGAAAATCCTGTGAGCTTGAAGAACCCCCACCGCTAAACTAGCCCCCAAATCGAATGGCATCTCTAAAATTTACCGTCGAATTCAGGCAACGGTCATGCTCCTCCCCCAGAAACCTAGAGGACACAAAACCCTTCCCCTCAACATTTGTGTTCCTTGCATCAAAACCATCCTTCCCCTAATCATTTGTTGCCTTAGCGTCAAGCCCATCCTGGGCGTTCTCCATGCAACCTTGAACCCTCAAACCTGGATCTCTATACAATGACTTCCATGAGTAACGACTAGGTTTCCCAACAAGCGAGCGAGCGGAAGGAGCAACGGAGTGCAACACCATTTCGTTGTTAATTCCTAGTTTATTTTTTATTTTCCAATATTATTTAATTAACTTATTTTCTTCCAATTCTCCAACTTACATAAAGAATATTCCTAAAAGAATATTCCCTTTTCAAATTCAAATTCTTCCCTCCAAATTGACATATCTCCAACTTAATTCCATGAATTATGGGATATTGTTGAGTCTCTCATGGATTATGAACCATTGATCTAATCTTTGATCCACACTTCATGGATTGTGAACCATTGATTAATTTATTTATCCACACTCACCTCCTTGTTCTTCTTTCATCCATTAATTATCATTTTCAATCTTCATCGTTGATCATATTCCTAAAATATATAAATACCAAGCCTTTTCCATATCAAATCATTCACAATCCTCCTAAGCATCCTTACTCTCTAGAATTTCATACTCATTTCTTGAGCATTTTAGAGCATCTTTTGCAAATCAACCCCCTTTTATCAAGCTTTTAAAACATGGATAATGCATAAAATTGAGCAATCCACATCCACACCATAATTATGCATCAATCCACAATGGGATTAATTGCTTTTGATTAAGTCTTTTAGTGTTGTTAGTCAAATTTCATTGAGTATGGCTTCTAATTTTATCATTTATCTTGATCATTGTATTAATTCAATTCTTGTTTGATCAATTGAGGTTAACCATATGAAACTACGAAAAGTAGGTGATTGTTTTGGCATAAATTTATCTTGATGTGTCTTTTGATATGTTTTCCATTGAGATTTTGATGTGTTAGGAAAAGGTGGTGGTGCATATGTGAAAGTTGTAGCCACCTTTTTTGTTGATGTTTGAATTGAATTTTATGATGGGGTTAGTATACGAAACAAAGAAATTGAACCCTAAGTCTAATGTATAAACTTAGGATTCAAGCTTTTTGGTTGTTGTAGGTTATTTTCTTATGTTTCATTAAGATGGAGATCAACAAGGTGATTAGATTGACTTTCAACCATGAAGGTGAGCCAATCAAACCTAAATATCAATCCTATTGAGTTTTGGAATGTTTTGGAATTGACTTGCTATGATTAACCTAATTAGACTATATGACCTAATATGTAAAATGCAATAATTTGATAATCAATAGACAAACAGTAACTTACATGCAGATATGGGAAGTGTAGAGGACTATGTACCTATCCTAAAAAATTGGTTATGATCATTATATGAGGACAAAGTCACCCTAGGGCATATGGGTCCTTATATTCCTTTCCAGCTCTATTTTTGAGATCTTTTAATGATAGATCTAAGCTTCTAATTTCCAGTTGTAGATTTTTCAAAACACTTTCAGATAATTCTGTGAGTTTTTGTGAGTTGACAAGGTGTAGGGCTTCAATTGCAACAATGAACAATTTTTCTTCAAGCTTCCTTCAATCCTCTTTAAACTTGAAATCTACACATTCACCAAGAGAAGAGGTTGTGCCATTTAGGGGCTTCCCTTAGTCAAACCTCGTGTTAGTGTTTCCACTTCCGCAATGGCAATATCAATGATACAATGATAATGGATAGGAAGGAATGATGAAATCACAAAGTGCTAGAACTCACCACCCTTCAATGGCTTCCTCGAAGGATTGAAGTCATGCACATATCCTCAAAGTCTTTGATCTTGCTTGCTTGATTTTCTTGAATGCTTTGAACACCTACAAAAGTGTTAGCCTTCACAAAACAATGATAACATGAGCACACATAAACTCACATAGGATTTGACATGATGTTAGGATCTTGAATTGTTGCAATAAAGCTTTGAAATGTTGATCTTGACTTGTTAGTGCTCTTAATCATAGATTTTCCAATATAATTTCATGTAATGCTATATGGATTTCAAATGATACAATAATTAGGTATTTATAGGAATTTCTCTAATTTCTCAAAAATTAAACCCTGATAGTCGACATTTGCAATTTTAATGTTAAAATTTTGACACTAACATATCCAAAATTGCTCCATGATAAAATAGGGGGACCCATACGCCCTAGAGCGAATGGGTCATGGCCCTATTTTCTAGGAAATTATGTGTTAGAGGCAAAATATTAATTAGATGCATTTGTTCAATGCTTGCAATTTTCCAAAAAGTGGTACAAATAGGCTATAAAATGCATAATTTCGGAAATTAGGGACCCAATTAGGCTCAATAATTTAAGGGGGAGAAAAACCTAGTGTGAAATTTTTTATGCTACAATATGTCCATTTATGATGGAAATATGCTTCTCATTGGTGTGTTGATTTAATTTGCTTCTCCCAAAGTGTGAGGCATATTGAAGGTTATGAGATCATGTGCTTGTTCTTGGATAATGTGAGATGGTATTTTAACACAAATTTTTGGAGTAACATTTGAAGGTAATGATTGGGGTTTGTACTAAACATAAGATCCAAAACTTCCATTTCTTTAGGGTCTTGTTCAAATTCCTGCATGCCTTCCAATGTTGGCTATTAATTGAGATATTCATCAATGTGAATGGTCCATGAAGATTGGCATGGAATTTTACATGCACCATGAGGTAGTTGCTATGAATATGTTCCTTGGGGTGTTTTTTGTGAAGACATATCCAACTCATGTTGGGTACCCCTTATGGGTGTTTGCATGTTTGACTCATTTTAACTTGATTCCATGTTTCTTATATTGAGATCTTGTAATTGACATATGTAATGTAAGACAAATAAAATAAGATTTTCTTTAAACATTAGAAAGACACAAATATATAATGAAAAAGACAATGTCTTATGCTTAATTTTGAATGAATATATCCCCTTCAATTTCAAGTGGAGATGGTGATATAAACAATCAAACACACAAGACACATCAAGAAGCCTACTCGAGTGGGTATGGTGAATAAGTTTTGACTAGGATTTACAAGCTCAACTAGAGGTATCCTCTAAATATACCACAAGGGTATGTGAGGCCTTAATTTGTAGATGAAAGGGAATAATTCCAAACAATCAGAAGGAGAGGGTAACCCACTCTCCACCTTCACTTATCTAAGGTATAAAGTTCTTAGATTCTTAGGCTAGATTGACAAGATTCCACTTCCAATAGGTATGTCTTTTGATTCACCCCTACTCTTTATACTCCATCGGAACACAAGAGTTGAGGTCATCCCCTAGAGTGATCACTTCTCTAGGTAAACCCCCTATAAATAAAATCAAGATCACTTAGTTTTGATCCTCAAGATCACTACTGGGTGCGAGAGGAGATAATACGTAAGTAAATCTTGGGGATTAAAAGACACTTGTTTATTTTATAACCTGAATTCAAATGTGGGAGGTTAATTTTAGCCTAATTTCAATGTGAGGAAGACACAACAAACAAGATTGATTGAAGCAAACCAAATAATGTAACTATTTTAGCACTTTGCAAAATTAAGAGTGATAAGGTGATTGGAGTGAATGAACCCAAAGTCCAATGCTAATATTGAAATTCCAATTTGATGAAGAACTCCAAATCCACTTTTCTTTTGCAACCCTTAGAATTTTCAATCTCTACACACAAAAACCAACAAACAAGCCAAAAAAAGAAAAGCGAGATCACTTATTTCTAATCCTCAAGATCATTCTAAGGTGCAAGAGGAGAGCATACATAATTAGATCTTGGAAATTAAGATAAAATTATTTGTTTTAGACCCTAAATAAAAATGTTAATGGTTGATTTTAAGACTTAGTTTCAAATGTGTGAAAAACACGTAAAACATGATAGTCTAAGGCAAACAATGACAACACCAATGGATTCTTTAGGATTTAAAAAATGATAATATAACTCTTTTAGGGATTAGAAAATAATGTTATAATGAATCATATAGATGTTGAGAAAAAGATATGCCCATTACAAGGTTGCAATTTCATTTTTTAAAATTTCACCTAATCAAACTAGACTGATTATTTTACAATACTTTAGTCCCAAAATAAAAAAATACAAAGAATAAACCTCTAATAAAATTTGGAGAGATTTTAAAAAATATAATTTAAAAAAAAAAATTCCTTAATTTGTGCCCTAAAAAATAGATTTATGGTGAAACCCTAATATCCAAAGATCTGATTTTTGGTTGCTATTTCGACTTAAAAAATTAAAATACAAAGAACAAACCCATACTTATTTTTTGAGAGCTTTCCAAAAATATAATGTTTTCCAAAAACATTGTTATGATTAATTGGGAAAAAAAAAGTTTTGGGGGGACCCAAAACCCCTTACAAATATGTTTTGAAGGGACCCAAAACCCTGTCAAAAGAAAGCTACAAACAAATAAAAACATAGACAATTAGTAGCCCATCAACAACAACCATTCAAAGAATAAACTAAACTATCCAAACTGCAAAGATCCGATTTTGAAGGGAAACTTAAAACCTTTACAACTAGGTTTTTACAAGGACCTAAAACCCAAACTACTAAAGGAAACCGCTTGAGTCACCCATGCAACTAGAACAACTTGAAATAGTCATGCAACCACAACCAGTTTGCTCAGAAAACAAAATTTTAAGCCAAAAACCACAATCTAGCAGATGATGCATACCATCCATATTAAAAACCATGCCTCTCCACCTTTATAGGAGAAGAAACCAAAAACTCCTTTTTTACAATAGAACCAACTCTCTTGCAAATCCATACTCCACCTCAATAGGAGTGGTCTCCACCTCGAAAGGAGCAGCTCGAGAGAAGCCTCAACCCTAGAACCAACCTTCACCTCAATAAGAACAATCTCCACCTCTATAGGAGACTCAATATCTAGAGAAAAGGTAGAAAATCCTACAAAAAGAAGAACATAGCTTCCAAAAGTAGCAATAACACCTAGGTCTTCAAGATAAAATCTGAATGCAACCCAACTAGTAGCAAAAAAGAAAAAATAAGAGCAGCCACAATAGCCATATAAATCTTCTACAACAATCTCAAGCCCAAACTACCCAATTCCATTTCCACCTCAAAAGGAGAGGATTCCACCTCTATAGGAAATAACCACTAAGGAAGAGTTTGAACATAGAACACTCCTGAAGAAGGGGCATCTAAGGCATCCATAGCACCATAAAACATCTGGCACAGTCAAATAAGATTTACACTCAACCCATTCAACAACACCCCACCAAAAATAGGGGTAGTAAACACTTCCTTTGGCTCCAAAAGAATCTTGAAATGGGATATAATACCCAGCTTAGCCAACAAAAAAAGCTTTGAGTGCAACCCGAAAATAAATACGCCCAGCAAGAAACAACCCCCAACAACAATAAAACTAACAAAGACCACAAGGGGTTCAAGAACACATAGAGGAGAAGCAGCACCAACCCAATGTATGAGAAGAGGCCCGAAGCACCTTCCAAAACCAAGTAGACACCCATAGCAAGGAGGGTGATCCATCGCTCCATCTCAACCTCAAGCCCAGCTAAAACTAACATACCAAGAAAAAGGCCAACAAACATTGCCTTCAGCTCCAAACTAAAGAGAGCAGCAGATAAATCTTTGAGGATAAAAGAACAGAGGCCAATAGGGAAACCTTAGATACAACTAGGTAGATCACAACAAAAACAAGGAGAGTCTCAGTAGTAGAGAAAATGTTAAGCGCAACCCTCTTGAGACACAATAAACCCACGAAGGGGAGTTGCTTAGATATAGTGCCAAATTAGAAAAGCAACTACCCATCCAACACTCTAAAACAAAAACCCCAAAGAACAAGAAACACCAAGGAAAGATAAAGACCCAAAAAAAACCCACATAGCGATTGCAACAACTAGTCCTAAAACACGACTCCCTAGTAGGCTAACAGTAGTAGCCAACACCAAATCACAAATTCCCAAAAGGATGAAAGCAACAAACAGACCCGCAATAGTGCATCTCAGGCCAAAGACAACAACCAACACCACTCCTCAACAACCCCATTGATCGACACTAGCAACCAACCCGACATAAGTAAACCATCTGCCTTTGTAGAATCATCTCCTTCCTCTCTAAAATCATCCCCAGATTTCAAATTCCCCCCACCCCCTGCTCCTCTTCCCACTCCCTCTCTACTCCATTTTTTTCTGTTACTTTTTTCCAAAAAAATTGTTGATTTGCAACTTTAAAATCATATTTATGAAAAAACCTAAAAAAATGACAATAAATCACCAAATATTATAGATCTGAGTCTGATTTTTATTGTAGTCTCTTGAGATGATCCCTAACCTTCAATTAAAAAATTGTAGAAAAATCCCAAACCGTTTGAAAGATATGATAAAATATTTGAAAATTAGAGTTTTTCTTTATTTGATAATGTCATTATTTTGATCTCATAAATTAAAATACAAAGAACAAACCCCTATTTAATTTTTGAGGGATTTCCATTTTTTTTTTTGAAAAAATCATTGATTTGCAACTTTAAATCCAAATTTATGAAAAACCCTAAAATGACAATAACTCACCAAATATTATATATCTGAGTCTGATTTTTTGACTATAGCATCTTGAGGTCAATCACGACCTTCAATAAAATTTGTGTAGAAAAATTTGTAGCCATTTGAAAAATATGATGAAATCTTTGAAATCGTAGAGTTTTTCCTTCAACCTACAAAAGTTAGCTCCAAATTTTTTTTCTGCATAAAAGAGCTAAAAAGAAGCTAGATAGGGTTAACAAAGCCTTCAAAAGAATAAAGATCTAATAGAAATGTGGGTCCCACTGGACGTGCCAAAACATGGATGATGAAAATGTGGATCACCAATATCAACAATGCAAAAGTCACACTATCACAATCACACAATAAAGTTCACGATCTTGATTCAAAATATAAAATTTAGATAAAAAACAAAGTCATCATAACTAGGATCTTGATTTGCTCCATTGTTGGTTGCTCTTAAAGTAACAAACTATGAAAGAACAATAAAAATATGATGCAATGATAATGATAAATGATAAAATAATCAAAGATAAAATGATAGATAAGCTTGACAATGACAATGATAAATACTTGATAATGTTTGATAATGCTTGATTGATAATTCTTTAATGATTAATGCTTGAATGATTGAATGCTTGACAACACTTGAATGTTTGAATGTTTGATAACACTTGAATGCTTGAATTATTGATAGTGATAAAATTTCTATAGTAACTTTGATCATAAGGATGCTAGGAGGTTTGAATGAAATAAAAACTTATTTATATGTTTCACTTGACATTTGATCAATAGCAAAGATTTTGTGGATAAGAAAATTCAAGATAGGGTAAGACCCAAATTTGGAATTTCGAAGGAGGAAATTAAATAAATAAAAATTATTTAATTAATATGATAGCTTGGAGAAATTTTTTTTTTTTAAAAGAGGATTGTTGAAAATTATTTAATTATAGAGAACCAAAGATAAATTGAGTTTAAATTTAATTAACGATGGAAGGAAAATGATAAGAGATGAATTAATTAAATAATTAATATAATTATGATAAAAAGAATAAGATAATTAAATAATTTAAAATTATTATAGATGAAAAAAATGTTAGCTTAATTAAATATATATAGAAAAAATGATAAGGATAATATTGAAATGACAAGATGAAAATGCATTAGTCATTTTTATGTGTCTACAATAAGACATTCTACTTACAATTTTAATTATATTTTATTTTAAAAATACTTAAATATGTCATACAACCATGAAATTTAAAAACTTAAAATTTCATTTAAAATATGATGTTTTTAAAATTTTAAGTATCAAAGTGCACATCACATTCAATAATCCATTAATATTATTTGCTAGCAATTGCACCTTGGTGTGTAGTGGGTATGTTGAAGAGGTGTGGAAGGTCAATTAGAGAATATTTTGGTCTATTTTTTTTGCATATATTTATATAGTATATGAGGTCAATTTGTAGGCCATTTAGAAAATGATGTTTTTGCAAAAAAATTCTCAATGAAGAAGTGATAGCATTAAATCAACTATGCATCCATTTACATGGATCCAAACACAAGTGAAACAAAACCTTTGAATTAAGAAGATAATCAAGATTCATTACCAATAGGCTTATGATACATTTGCAATCTAGGGAGTGAGAGAGAGAGAGAGAGAGAGAGAGAGAGATGGAGGGGGAAGAGAGAGAGGGGAGGGATATAAATATGGAAGAGATAAATATAGAGAGATGGGGAGAGGAGAAAGATAGAGAGATGGATAGAATGATATAGGGAGAGATGGAAGAAGAAATGTGGAGAGATAGAGATGGAGAGTCAAACAGATATAGGAGAGGAAAATAGAGGTAGAGATGAAGATAGAGTGAAAAAGGAAGAGGGGGAAAATAAATAGAGACATAGAGAGAGGTAGAGGGAGAGATAAATATACAGAGATATGGAGAGATATAGAGGGAGAGGGAGAGGGAGAGGGAGATATAGAGAGAGATATAGATGGTGAGATGGAGTGATAGAGAGAAGGATATATAGAGAGAGGGGGAGAGGGAGATAGATAGAGAGAAATAAAGAGAAGTAGAGATAATAAAAATAGCGATGGAGACAGGGAGAGAGAAATAGGGGAGATAGAGAGGAAGATAGAAAGAGGGAGAGATAGAGATATATGGGAAGAGAAAGAGATATATATGAGGAGAAAGGGAGAGAGGGAGAGATAGAGAGATAGATAGGGGATGGGAGAGATGGGGAGAGATAGATAGGGAGATATAAAGAGGAGGGAGAGAAATGGGGAGGGAGAGAGGGAGAGAGAAGAGGGAGAGATGGAGAGAGATAGGTAGAGGAAGAGAGAGAAGAGGGGGGAGAGAGGGAGAGAGATAGGTAGATGAGGCAGAGAGAAAGGGGGAAGAGGGTGGAGAGAGGGAGAGAGATATGGGGAGAGGGAGAGAAGAAGAGGGGGAGAGATTGAGAGATAGCTCAATATATAAAGAGGGAGAGGGAGAGAGAGATATATAGTTAGAGGGAGATAGAGAGGGATAGAGAGGGATAGGGAAATAGATAGAGTGATAGGGAGAGAGATAGAAAGATATGGAGATAGAGGTGGAGGAAGATATGGATAGAAAGAGATAAAGAGAGGAGTGGAGATAGAGAGGGGGAGGGAGAGATAGCTCAATAGATAGAGAGGGAGATATATCTAGATAGAGGGAGATATCGAGAGATAGAAAGGGATAGGCAAAGAGGTAGAGAGATAGGAGATTTGTAAGGAAGCTAAGGTAGCAAAACAACTTCCTACACTAATCTTTAGAGGAGGATAATGCAAAACTTTATATATTTTTTCAATACTTACACAATTTAAACATAAATATCATGCATACCACAACACAGTGATTTACGTGGGGAAAACCCTTTCGGGAGAAAAACCCCACACTCCAAATGCCACCCAATATATTATTTTGAAATCACAAAGATTATAATATACTTGCAAAGCAAGCTTCTCACAGGATTGTCACCAATCAGAGATCTAGAGGCAACACAACTACTATCAAAATCTCAGAATACATCACAATTCACAACCGTAATAAAATACCATCATAAAATAGGGTTGCCTTCTAGGGTAAGTCAAGCCAACAAAATATCAATCATCAAATCTGAGACCTAATGATGAATGGTCCATATTTACAATAATAAAATATACATAAAATTTGGCTTCTAGGGGCCCTACCCTTGAGCTCTCGCTAGGGCATACAACCCCCAAACCCTCTGTCGAGGGGATGGTACCCACCCCCCCGCTCGCTTGCCCACCCCCCATGATCATGTATCAACAATACCTTATATAATTGCAAGGTTGAGAGGTTGAGACACATTTTCCTAACTTTCAAACACCTTGCAAGAGTAACATGAGGGTGTGTAAACATCATCTCTTAGTTGCTAGGGGCTGAAAGGACCATAGTCTCTCCACACCATTTGAACTTTCTTGTGCTCACAAACTTAGTTAAATAATCAACAACATTCATCAAAGTCTCTACCTTAACCAACTTCACCCTGCCATCTTCGACCGTATCTCTAACAAAATGATACTATACATCAATGTGTTTGGTCCTAGCATGAAACGTTGGGTTCTTAGCTAGATAGATTGCACTCTGACTATCACAATAAATTGTCATTGCACCTTATTTTATTCTAATATTTGAACACAGTCTCTTAAGCCAAATGGCTTCTTTACAAGCATGAGTAGTTGCCATTTACTCAACTTCAGTAGTGGACAAAGCAACCATAACTTGTCACTTATCCAACTAATTGCACCACCAAATAAAGTAAATTGTAAATAAGCATTAGTGGATCGCCTGCTATCAACATCACCTGCCCCACTTGAATCCAGATAACCATGAATATCAAGGAAAATATTGTCTTCAGTCAAGTTACTATGATAACACAAGGAATACTCTGAGGTACCATGCAAATATTTGAAGAATCCTCCTAACGAACTCTACCAAGATTAGACATATTTCCAAAAAGAACTCCCACTGCTTGGGTAATGTATGATCTTGTAAAAACCATAACATACATCAAACTTCTAACTACAATCTAGTAAGGTATTGTGCTTGTGTCTTCCATCTCTGATGGGGATGTTGGACAATATAAAATAGATAACTTTGTTCCAACTGAAACAGGAACACACAATGGTCTATAATCCTACATATCAAACCTCTATAAAAATGAATTAACATACTTACTTTGGCCAAGCCATAGCTTTCTGTTCACTCTATCTCTTTAATTTTTATCCCAAGAATGTGTCTAGCTGCACCAAGGTCTTTCATTTCAAATTTAGCTGCAAGTTGAGATTTCAGTTCTAAAATCATACCTTTCTCTTTATCAATAAATAACATATCATCAACATATAATGCAATAAACAAGAAACTATCACCATCAATTTTATAATAAATATTATGATATGATTTAGAACACTCAAATCCCAAATTCAACATATATGTGTCAAATTTCTGGTACCACATCCCAGGACTCTATTTTATGCCATACATAGATTTCTTCAATTTACAAACTAATTTACTTAAATACCTTTCACCGTGTAATGCTCTGGTTGTGTCATATAAATATCTTCCTCCAAGTCACCATGAAGGAAAGCAATTTTCACATCCATTTGCTCAACCTCTAAATCATAAGCAATAGCAATAGAAAGCAAAAACCTAATGGATGTCATTTTTGCATCAAGAGAAAATATCTCATCATAATCAACACCCTCAACTTGAAAGTAACATTTTGCAACCAACCTTGCTCTGTACTTCTCAATACCTCCATCTGAACCAATCTTTTTCTTGAACACCCATAATTTGCAACCAACAAGTTTTCTTTCTTCGATTAATGGTACAAGATTCCATGTATCATTCTTTTTCAAAGCTACCATTTCTTCATTCATAGCAATCTTCTAGGATTCTACATCATTCATACCTAATGCCTCTTCTACCGATCTAGGTTCATCCATGTTAGTATTCAAAGCAAAAAATACATCTCTAATCATCAGGTGAATACCTTTTAGGTGGTTGTCTATGCATAGACCTACAAACAAGCTAAGTTAGAGGTTCTTCCTCCTCTTTTGAAGATTCAGATCTAGATGAGCTCTCCTCAACTTCTTATCTATCCATGGGCCTCAATTCATTTTTCTTAGCTGTGAAAGGAAAATGAATCACATCTTTCTATTTACTTTGTTCTGGCTACAATGTAACATAGGAAGGCTTAGTTTCTATAAAAATAATACTTCTACTATATTTTATCTTCTTGTGCAACAAGATCCAAAAAATTGTATCCTTTCCCACCATAATTGTATCCAATGAAGATACATTTTATAGCCTTTTTCTCCAACTTTGTTTGTTTCTCCTTTGGAACATGTGCATATGACTCACAACCAAAAACTCTAAGATATCTTAATGAAGGCTTGTGACTTGACCATGCCTCTATAGGCGTCTTATCAATAAGAGCTGATGAAGGAGACCTGTTAATCAGGTAACGGGTAGTGACAATAGCTTTAGCCCAAAACCTTTGTTCTAGACCAACAACATTCAACATACTCCTAGCTTTCTCCATCAGTGTCTTATTCAATCTTTTTACAACTCCATTTTGTTGTGGAGAATATAGAGTTGTATTTTGTCTATAAATACCACAATCTATATAGAATATATCAAAATCATTAGATCAAAATTCACTACCATTATCAGTGCTTAAACATTTTATTTTCTTTCCAATATGCAACCCAACCATTGCTTTAAGTTCTTTAAATTGATTGAAAACTTTAGATTTACTCTTTAGAAAGTATACGCATGTCCTACTATAATCATCAATAAATGAAACATAATATATGGATTTACCAATTGAAGGAACATCTATAAGACCAAACACACCAGAATGAATAAGATCCAATACACCATAAGATTTATGAGAACTCAAGTAAAAGTGAACACGATTTTGTTTTCCATAAATGCAATGCTCACAAAAATTAAATTCAAGATTAAAATCAGACAACCCTTCAACAAGGTTTTTATTTTTCAAGGTCCTTAGATCCCTTTCTCCAATGTGGCCAATTCTCTAGTGCCATAACATAGTTTTCTCTATAGGTAACTTTGATTCAAAATAAATAGCACCCGTGGGTGTCCAGAAGCCTATTGCACAAATAATTGTCTTTAAACCAAAAGATCCGCCTATTAATGCCTAATACAACCACTAGAGTTAATGAATCCACATGAGGTGGTTAATCCATGTCACGAACCCGAGCACTGCACTACACAACACAAGGATACCAAGGGCACACACCTTGCAACAATCCCCCCAATGCAAGAGAGTGGTTCAAACCCATGACCTAGGCTCCAATACCAATTGTTGCACAAATGGTTGTCGTTGTACCAAAGATCGACCTGTTAATGCTCGATACAATTGTCAAATTAATGAATCCATGAGAGGCGATTAAGCCATGTCATGAACTCGAGTGCTATGTTGCACAAAACAAGGAGACTAAGGGCACACACCTTGCAACAGAGCCATGATCATCTGCTGACGATGAAACCCTCACCTCTTCCACATACTTGCTTTTCACATAAGTACTATTACACTCAACAATGTATGCATCAAGATTATATAATGTGCCATATCTAAAACCTCCAACAATCACCATAGCACCTCTAACCATCTTGCATCCTACATCAAAAAATACTACTCACATACTTACATCTAGTAGTTTGCTCACAGATAACAAATTTTGTGCTAATCCAGGGATATGCAACACACCATTAATCCCTTTTATTCTACCATCAAGAACTTGATTCTAACTTTACCATGACCAATAATATTTAAATAAGAAGCATCACCCAAGTACACCTTACCTCCATTAAATTCTTCATATTCAAAAAACCAATCTCTATTAAAGGTCAAATGGAAAGATGCACCTGAGTCAATTAACTATGCATCATTACCTGCACGAGTTACCAAAGCTGCAATGAATGCATCACTATCTTCCTTCTCAGACTCAAAATTTGAATCAAATCTCTTCTTTTTCTTCTTTGCAATCCTTATGAATATGTCCAGGCTTACTGTAGTTCCAACAAATAACTTTAGACATTCCAAGAGAGTTGGATCTCCCCTTGGACTTAGATTTATCATGTTTCTCATTCTTCTTGCCTTTTTCCTTAGGTCTTCTGTGAACATGTAGGGCTTTCTTGGCATTGATGGATACCTTCCTCCTCATCCCTTTAGAAAGCAAAGAACCCACCACATATTCAGTCTTCAATATAACAAAAGTACTCCCAATAGCCATAACAAGAGAATTCCATGAATTAGGCAAAGAATAAAGCAAGATTTGACATTTCTCCTCCTCATCCATTTTTACACCAATTGATGCCAATTGAGCCACCAACATATTGAATGGTTCCAAATGGCCCGTAATTCATCCACCCTCTTCCATTCTCAAGGAATACAATTTCTTCCTCGAGAAAATCTTGTTCACTAAAGATTTGGTTTGATACATCTCACCAAGCTTCTTCCATAGATTTTGTGTAGAGGTCTCTTTGTGGACATTGATTAAAATAGAACCTACCAAACATAATTTGATTAGACCCTTAGCTTTATGGTCTATAACATTATACTAAGCAACCAAAGTAGGATTTGCGGTTCTTGAAACTTTCTCATCAACATCCCATAGATCTTGATCTATCAATAGATCCTCCATCTTTAGCTTCCATATTTCAAAATTATTTCTAGAAAAATTATCCACCTCTATTCTCTTTGATGAACTTGCCATTTGAAAATTTCTGGAACAAGATCACAAAGTATCTTTTGCACAAGCTCCCACTCAAATCTGGATTAGTTAAAAAAACCCAACAACCCACAACTGAAACCAAAGGTGATCAGGCTCTAATACCACTTGTAAGGAAGCTAAGATATTAGAACAACTTCCTACACTAATATTGAGACAAGGATAATGCAAAAATTTACAGATCTTTTCAACCAGTACATAAACTTAAACAAAAATAAACATAAATATCATGCATACCACAACACAGTGATTTACGTGGGGAAAACCCTTTTGGGAGAAAAACCCCACACTCCAAAAGCTGCCCAATTTATCATTCAGAAATCATAAAGATTACAATATACTTGTAGAGCAAGCTTCTCACAGAATATCACCAACCAAAGATCCAGAGGAAACACGATCGCTATCAGACTCTCAAAATACATCACAATGCACAACCGTAATACAATACCCTCATAAAATAGGGTTTCCTTCTAAGGCAAGTCAAGCCAACAAAATATCAATTGTCGGATCCGAAATCTAATGATGAACGGTCTAGATTTACAATAATGAAATATACATAAAATTTGGCTTTCGGGGGCGTTACCCCAAACCCCCGCTGAGGTGCACAACTCTCAAACCCCTCACTGAGGGGATGATATCCTCAGACCCCTTGTAGGGGGTACCCCGTGCCCCCACACTCACATATCAATAGTACCTTATGTAATTGCAAGGTTGAGACACATTTTTGCAACAAAGATTGAGGTGTGACATTCAAATCTTGCAAGTATATGAGCATAACCATAGGGAGATACATGGACCACGACAAAGATGTTGACATAGACCTTGACACCTAGTATGGTGGCTACACCTTTGATAAATATTTATACCAATGGTAATAATTTTTACAAAATATTGAATTATTTGTAATTGACATGTATAACCATATTTTGTTTTTGGTCACATATGCACTATTCTTTAGTGTGCTTATCCCCTTATACTTGTCAAGATAGAAGACATATGAGGGATCAAAATATAAAATATTTGCAACTATGATATTTGACATGTCATTCATAATTGTACTAATTGGTAAGTTGGATTTTGTAGAGGAGAGAGTGCCAAGGGAGGAAGCTACTTGGAAATTGCATGAGACATGTCATTTTTCATTGAATATGTACGAAGTTACAAATTATTTGTTGTTTTGACTATATTGCAATTGATCTATTGTACCTTTTTTCTTACTTATCTTGTTTGTACATGTTTCTCACCTTTGAGAGTCTTAAATTACACCATGCCATTATCATTTTATGCCCATACTTGTTTTGCTTTAGTTTCAAATACAACCTTATGATTATGAAGGTACTATTTTGATTATATATTCTTGAATATTGATACATTATGAGGTCAAGTCCTCCTAAGGCCCATACAACCTCTCACCTTTTAAAGACTTTTGTGTGTTAATGACACATTCTAAAATGAATTAACATTAGCTTTGATTTTTCATCCAACAACCATATTAAGTTCAATTTAATCTAAGTTGTTCTATTATATCTATACATTATTTATAAATTTAATTATTAACTAAAATAGATATTATTTCTATAATTATAAAATAATATCAAATTAATAAATAAATAATTGCAAAATAATATTAAATTTATTTATTATTTATTATATAATATTAAATGAAAATAATAATTTAAATTAAATATAATCATATAATAATTAATAATTTATTAAATGATAATTATAAAATCAAAAAGAAAAAATGATCTAATGGTTCTAGATGTGCATCCTCTTGCACAACTCTTCATAAATGTAGACCATTGATGGGATAAGTCAACCAATTGAATTCATAAAAAAGCGCCTTCAACATAATTAAATTTATATGTCTTTTCTTATAATATAAAAAATATAATATAATTACATCGATAAATGTAACCCTACAAGTGCTTAGAGAAGCCAACACAATCTCTCACAAAAAAAAAACACATTTTAAAAACAAAACAAAAAAATAAAAATATTTTATATATATCAACATATTTTAAGAACAAAATAAAAAAACATATTATAATAATAATATAATACTAAAATATATATCGACCTATTTTATATAGATTATATTTAAAAATATATTAGTTTAAAACATTAATCCAAAAACTTAAATTAAATTTTCTACCATAACTCATTTTACACCTTAAATTTCCTTAAAATATATATCGACCTATTTTATATAGATTATATTTAAAATATATATACTAGTTTAAAACATTAATCCAAAAACTTAAATTAAATTTTCTACCATAAAACTCATTTTACACCTTAAATTTCCTTAAAAATGGGCATCTCCACATCCATATTATGTTGTAAAAGTCGAAACAAACAAAGAAAATAAAAATAAAACCAAAAAGCGTATGAGTTATGATGGTTAAACGGTACTTGTGTCGTGATCCACTTGATCACCAACCATACTATTGAGTACGTAGATATCCACGTCTTAAATAAATTATGTTAAATTTTGAGTTGGTCAAAAAAGTAGAATGTTGCAATCATAATTTAGCAATAGATTCAAAGAGAGCAGAGCTTGTGTTGCAAACCAAGTTGCGAGTTCAAATCTTGATGATGCCTATACCTCCATACTAGTCAAAAGAAGGGCCCACACAACAAATCGCAAATGAGTTGACCAAATTACAATTTGCCAAGAAGCTTGGGCGCTTTTTTTGAAACATAATATATGACTTTACTAATTGAAGGAACATCTACGAGACTAAACACATCATAATGAATAAGATCTAATACACCACAAGATTTATGATAACTTGAGTAAAACTGACACGGTTTTGTTTTCCATAAATTCAATGCTCACAAAAATCAAATTCAAGATTACAATGAGACAACCCTTCAACAAGGTTTTTATTTTTCAAGGTCCTCAGACCCTTTTCTCTAATGTGGCCAAGTCTTAGGTGTCATAACATAGTTTTCTCTATAGGTAACTTTGATTTAGAAGAAAGAGCACCCTTGGGTACCCAAAAGTCTGTTGCACAAATGGTTGTTGTTGCACCAAAAGATCCACCTATTAATGCTTGATACAATTGCTAGAGTTAATGAATCCATGGGAGATGGTTAAAACATGTCATTAACTTGAGCATTGTGTTGCACAACACAAGGAGACCAAAGGAACACACCTGACAATAATCCCCCTAGCGTAAGCAAGGGGTTCGAATCCATGACCTTGGCTCTGATACCAATTGTTGGACATACAGTTGTCGTTGCACCAAAAGATCAACCTGTTAATGCCCAATGCAACCACCAGAGTTAATGAATCCACAAGAGGCGGTTAAACCATGCCACAAACCTGAGCACTATGTTGCACAACACAAGGAGACCAAGGGCACACAACTAACAACAAAGCCATTGCCATTTGCTGAAGATGAAACCAATTCACCTCTTCCACATACATTCTTTTCACATAAGTACTATTGCACTCAATAGTGTATGCATCAAGCTTATATAATGTGCCATATCTAACACCTCTAGCAATCACTAGAACACCTCTAACCATCTTGCATCCTACATAAAAAATACTACCTGCACACCTACATCTATTAGTTTGCTCACAAATAACAAATTTTGTGTTAATCTAATGATATACAACACACCATTAATCCTTTTTATTCTACCTTCAAGAAACTTGATTCTAACTTTACCACGACCAATAATATTTAAATAAGAATCATCACCCAAGTACACCTTATCTCCATCAAATTCTTCATATTCAAAAAACCAATTTCTATTAAAGGTTGTATGGAAAGATGCACCCGAGTCAATTAACCATGCATCATTACCTACACAAGTTACCAAATTTTTAATGAAAGCATCACCATCTTCCTTCTTGAACTTAGAATCTAAATAAAATCTCTTCTTTTTATTATTTTCTTCTTTGCAGTCCTTACGAATATGTCCAAGCTTATTGTAGTTCTAGCAAATAACTTTAGACTTTCCAAGAGATTTGAATCTCCCCTTGGACTTGGATTTATCATGCTTCTCATTCTTCTTACTTTTTTCCTTAGGTCTTCCAAAAACATTTAGGGCTTCCTTGGCACTGATGGATGCCTTCCTCCTCATCTCTTTAGAAAGCAAAGAACCCACCACATATTTAGTCTTCAATATAACATAATTACTTCTAATGGTCATAACAAGAGAATCCCATGAATTAGACAAAGATCAAAGAAATATTTGATATTTCTCCTCATCCATTTTGACATCAACTAATGCCAATTAAGCCACCAATATATTGAATGGTTCTAGGTGGTCTGTATTTCATCCACCCTCTTCCATTTTTAAGGAACACAATTTCTTCCTCAAGAAAATCTTGTTCATTGAAGATTTGGTTTGATATATCTCACCAAGCTTCTTCCATAGTTTCTATGTAGAGGTCTCTTCATGGACATTGATTAAAATAGAGTCTACCAAGCACAATCTGAATAGACCCTTGGATTTACGGTCCATAACATCATATTGAGCAACCAAAGTAAGATATGTAGGTCTTGAAACTTTCTCATCAATAACATCCCACAAATCTTGATCTATCAACAAATCCTTTATCTTCAGCGTTCACATTTCAAAATTATTTCTAGAAAATTTATCCACCTTTATTCTCCCCGATGAACTTGCAATCTGAAAATTCCTACAACAAGATCACAAAGTATCTTTTGCACAAGCTCCCACTCAAATCTGGATTAGTTCAAAAAACCCAACAACCCATAATGGAAACCAAAGGTAAGCAAGCTCTGATACCACTTGTAAGGAAACTAAGATAGCAGAACAACTTCCCACACTAATCTTGAGGGGAGGATAATGCAAAACTTTATAAATCTTTTTAAAAGTTACATAAACTTAAACAAAAATAAGCATAAATATCATGCATACCATAACACAGTTATTTACATGGGGAAAACCCTTTCCGAAGAAAAACCCCACACTCCAAAAGCCGCCCAATATATTATTCAAAAATCACAAAGATTACAATATACTTGTAGAGCAAGCTTCTCATAGGAGTATCGCCAACTAAAGATCCAAAGGCAACACAATTGCTATCAAACTCTAAGAATACATTACAATCCATAACTGTAATACGATACCCTCATAAAATAGGGTTGCCTTCTAGGGCAAGTCAAGCCAACAAAATATCAATTGCCAAATCTGAGACCTAATGATAGATGGTTCAAATTTACAATAATAAAATATACATCAAATTTGGCTTTCAGGGGCACTACCCCCGAGCCTCCGTCGAGGTACATGACCCTTAGACCCCTTGCTGGGGGGATGATATCCTCAAACCCCTCGCAAGGGGGTAAAAGTACAAAGTTGTGTCACACTTTTGGCCATCTTATCAACACAAAATAATTTAAGTATTTCTAACTAAAACTCAATTTTATCCAAACATATGATATATTATTTAATATTTCCATAAATTTTCCAACTAAAATTATTGGCTAAATGCATATATAACACCACTTTGAAGCTAACTTACCAAAAAAATATAATTATTTGAAAATCTTGATGTTTCAATAACTCCTGCTCATGTAAATAACACTTTTTTAAAATATAAAAATACCCTTTTGTAGATACATAAGTGTAGTTTTCAAATATATATATATTAATAGTTTAATTATTATTTATATTTTATATTTTATTTTATTTTATTTTTGATACGTAAGGAAATATTTTTATTAAATAGTATGGAAAATACACACGTCTCATTGGCAGGATTTTCACTTAGAACCAAACCAACAAAATATACCCAGCTACATTCAACCATTACAGAGTAGACAACCAACTACATTCAACCAACATAAAGAAAAACAAACCACTTCATATGACCAATGCAAAGAGAAAAGTATAGATCAAAATTTGCAGTGTCGATTACCAAACCACAAAAAACCCCAACTATAAACTACCACCACCAACCTACTCACTAAATAGCCAAAAATTGAAAACCACAGACCACTGATTACAGAAAACCATTCAATTTTGCAAAAGATTCAAAATATTTTACCCAATCGACACCACCAGCCGCCATCAAACCCAACACTTTATTCAGGTACTCCTCAGCCACTGCCACGATCATCCTGTGGCACATAAGGGCCAACCCACTCAAATCTAGAAGGAAGGGATAAAACTTGACCACCTCATTTTCTTTTTCCAGAAGCCCCAAGTCTGAAGGCTGTGGTATCCTAGTTTCGATTATCGCTGACTTAAGCACCACATCTAGACCACTTATCAAGTCCTTCCTAAACAACCGAACCAACAACTTCTTTGCCATCTCCTTTGAAACTCGACTATCCAACAATGAGGCCAAGAAACACAAAGAAATGTGTGCATTATCGTGCCCATACTCGTTCCTCTCTAGGTGCCCTCTACCCAACACCATTTTTACTGCTGCCATTATAAGCAAGTCATTTTTAACCATAATTCTTTTTAGCCTTTGGTTCGTCACCTCCCTGAAAGAAGCTTGACATTTTGAAGCCAACAAAGAGACCAGAGTGTTTGCACCAAACCAAACGAGTCCCTCCGCAGAAACCGCGATAACAAATTTCGACTGCCTAGCCATCTGCAACCACTAGTGATACCAAAGACCAGGAAAAGAAAGCTAACCATCCCTACACCATTAACAGAGCCACAAACCAAAAATAGCTTTAAAATGCAACACATCCAACTCCAACTCAATTAATAATGGCCACTAACTTCAATTGATGATGCCACCACACGAGCTCGAGGATCATTTCTTAGCTTGGCGAGTTGTCCCACCGTCAGGGATTTCGTCCTACATCCACGACTCTGATACCGAGGCTATCATTAAGGGACAAGCTATTAAAAAGCTTCATTAAAACTGGTACTTCTGCCTTACCTCATGCAAAACTCCTCTCCAAAACATCCAACTCATCGCTCGTCCACCTTACATGGATGCCAGCCCATACAAACTGCTCGTTGCCCTTTGCTAACTTGGAGGGCCACCCACTAGATTCAAACTTCATGGTTTCCAATCACTTTGCTATCTAGGCCTACTACTCCCATGTTGGAAAGAAGATCTGCCTCAGCATTCCCTTCCCTCAAAATATGATTTATCATCACTTGATTGAACTCTTCCAACTAGCCCAAGGCAACATCAAGCTTCTCACTCAACTTCCAATTCCAAATTTGTTTTGAACTCAAGGCGTTGATGACCAAAGTGGAATCCCTCTCAAATGACAAGCTTCCTCACTTTCAATTCCCTGCATAGATTTAGACCAAGAAGTAGAGCTTGAAATTCAACTGCATTATTTGTCCCCTCTAGCAAACCAACAACAATTGAACCCATGACCTCACCTTTACTATTCCTTACTATACATCTTGCACTAGACAAACCAAGATTTCCCTTTGAAGGTCCATCGAAATTCAATTTCGCCCACCCCGGCTCTAGGGGAACCCAAACCACCTTACTACGCTCTTCTGCAGTTGTCGCACCCCCAGACCCCACAAACACAGGGGTCTTAATTCCAAACCAGTTTTTCAACATCAAGGAATCCCAAAATGTAAAGTTACATCCTTTAGTATTTATTTCCTCCAACCTTGCATTAAAAAATTCCACCATGCTAGCCTCAATTTTACTTTATAGCCGAGGAATAGACATTTCTTTTTCCTAAAAAATCCTCCTATTTATTTCCTTCCAAACTTCCCACAAAACAATCGAAGGGCTCATTAACCATAGATCACTGAATAGTGAAAGCCTCAAGGGTGATGGCTATGAATTCAAAAGGGCTAGCAAAGTATCAGGAAGGGCGGATTTCCACTAAAGCTTCAAGCACAGCTAATCCCAAATAGCCTGATAAAATTGACAATTAAGCAATAAGTGATCTATTGATTCCTCTACACTTTTACACAAAGGACATCTGGAGGGGTCATAGAAGCCTAACTTTGCAAATCTATCTCCCGTCAACACCTTGCCCTGAGCTGTTGCCCATGTATAAATACCCGCCTTAAGAAGGAAAGCTTTATTCCAACATAATTGGGATGGAAGACTTGGCTCAACATCCCCTACAAATGCAAGTATTGCATAACCAACCTTTGCTGAATAAACCCCATTAGCTGACGCATTCCATCAGAGTTTATCATTGCCATGCCTACCCCAGATACATCTCTCTTTCAAGACTGAGCTCTCAAAAGCTTCCTCTTCCTGGGAATCCAAACCCAGCTACCTAGGAGATTTCCAACAATAACAACCATCCTTTAAGACAACAAGGTCTTCAAAATAATCCCTTACTTTGTCCCCCCAAACTTGTTTAGCTTTTTCTTTGACCCTAGCCAACAAAGGATCCATAGCTAGGATGGGCAACCCTTCCTAGGAGTCTTCCCAAAAAAGAGCCTCACTTCCATCTTTGACCTCCCATGTCAGATAATCTGGAATTAGATCTTTGGCATTTTTTATGAAGTTCCATATGTGTGAGCCATGAGGAAGAGATTTGGCAATTAAAAAATATTCTTCCTCATTATCCAAATATTTGGCTCTCACAATTTTAACCCACTTGAGCTCCAGATGAGAATGAATAATCCATGCCAATTTTCCCTCAAGAGCCTTATTTTGCAGGAGCAAATTTTTTAACCCCGCACCATATTCTTCCCTTCTCTCACACCCCTTCTACCACTTGATTAGTGGAAACTTCTTTTGATCTCCACACCCATTCCAAAAGAAATCCTTCGTGGATCTGTTTAATGATTTACTCGCACCCATCGACAATGGAAGACATGAAATCAAATAAATTGGGAGAGCAACAATGATAGATTTTAATAACGACAATCTTCCAACCCAGGATAACCAATGACTCTTCCATGAGGTGAGTTTGTCTTTAACCTTATCCAATAATGCATTCCAAGTGCCCCCATGCTGAACGCCTTTAACCAAAGGGAGACTCAAATACTTACAAGGCAACTAACCTCTCCTAAAACCCAAAAATCTCAAAATTTGAACTTCCAAAGCACTACTCATATTAAAGAAAAAAGCTTCAGACTTTACCAAATTGAGCTCTTATCCTAAAGCCAAGGAGTACTTATCCAAAATACCCTTAAACCTTCTCTAAGTGAGGCCACCCCAAATAAAATATTATCATCTACAAATTGTTGATGAGTTATAGAAGGTAGGTTGCTTGTAACTTGAAGACCATCCACCCGACCAATACTTCTTTCTCTGTCAATCCAACAACCCAAAGCTTCCACCATAATTATGAATAAGAAAGGGGAGAGAGGATCTCCTTGCCTTAAGCCTGCGAAGCCGAGAAGAAATCTTCAGGTGAACCATTCAATGATACTAAAAACTGTGGGCTAGCCACCCAACCAAAGAGCCAATCCATCCAATCTTTATGAAACCCAAATGCCTCCATCACCTTAAACAAGAAATGCCAATTCACCCTATCATACGCCTTCTTTATGTCCAGTTTTAATAACATAGTTGGTTTCTTCATCTTTTGAACTGAATGGATTACTTCTTGAGCTATGATTACCCCATATAGGATTGATCTCCCAGGCACAAACCCTATTTGTTCTTTTGAAATAATAGAAGGCAAATTTTTCTTAAGGCGATTAGCCACAACCTTGGCTAAAATCTTATAAAGAGTATTGCAAAGAGAGATGGGTTGAAATTCATCCCAAGATTCTGGTTTCTCCTTCTTTGGAATGAGAGCTATAAAGGTGTTATTAACCTCCCTTGGAATCTTCCCTAAGCTTCTAGAATCCTTAATTGCCTCTGTAATTTCTGACCCCACAAAATCCCAACATTTCTAAAAGAAGGCCGCTGGAAAGCCATCAGGCCCAGGAGCTTTCTCTGGGTGTAAACCAATTTTTTTTAATTTAATCTCTTCTTCTGAGAATTTAGCATTCAAAGCCTCCATTTGTGAGCCAAAGATCAAAGTTGGAATATTTCCCACAATTGCCCTTTGAGCATCCCAATTCGATCCCTCCCAATCATTTAGGAGATTACTGAAATATTCAACTACCAAATCCTTGATCTCTTGATGGTCCTCCAAAAGACTACCATCTGCTGCTTTTATGCTTGCAATCCTATTTATTTCCCTCTAAACCTTTGTTGAATTGTGAAAAAAATTATTATTTCTATCACCTTCCTTGAGCCAGATCTCCCTATATTTTTGCCTCCAAAACAATTCCTCCTTAGTTAGGAGATCATTCAATTTTGAGGTCAACACTTTCTCTTGTTCAAATCTTTCATTATCCATCCCTTGGAAAATTACCTCTTCAACTAACTAAGTTCCCAAATCAGATTCAATCTTTAACCTTTCCTCAAAAATGTTTTTGAATTGGTCCTTATTCCATTGCCTTAATTGATGCTTAACATGTTTCAACTTGGAGACAATGTTAAACAACTTCGTCTCTCACAGATTACAATCTGACCACCACTATTTGATCAGGTCCAAAATATTATGATCTTTAAACCACATCATTTTGAACTTGAATGGACAATGAATAGGGCCTCTCTCGCCTACAATAAGCAACTAAATCGGGGAATGATCAGAGCCCACTCCTGTAGTAATTTTGTAGTCCATAGTGAAAGGGAACAATCCTGAATTTCCTTTGAAAAAGAATCTATCAAGCTTTTCCGCTATACTACAAAAATCCTTCCTTCTGTTGGTCCACGTACAGCTACCATTCCCAATTTGCAACTCAACCAAAGAGTTCCTCTCCACAAAATGCTAAAAGTTTGTTTAGTATTGAAGAACCCTACTCACCCCACCTCTTCTGTCTGAGGACCTTAAAATAGCATTGAAATCACCCCCCAATATACAAAATCCCACCTTGGGCAACTTAGAATTTGATCCAACTCTAGCTAAACTTGTCTCTTTTGCACACATGAAGATGGACCATAAACATTAATAAGCAAGAAATGAAGATTTGAAAGTAGACTCCTTACCTGACAAGCCATCCAATTACGATTTGAATCAAATTCTTCCAATCAAACCGATTGTGGCTTCCAGATTGTTAACAAACCACCTGATGCCCCTTTGGCTCCAACCCCTAGCCATTTCCATAACTTCAATTTTCTACTAAACTTTACCAAATATTGATCCCCCAACTTTATTTCTTGCAGGAGAACAATTTCCACTTGACAAGCTTCTACATGGTGCCTGATTATGCCCCATTTGTTAGGGGCGTTGAGACCCCTAACATTCCAAGTGAGGAGCTTCATTGCTATTCGGGAAGAGTCTCGCTCTTCCCTACTTTCATCATATTGTCAATCTTCTTTTGACCATTTGCTTCTTCATCCCATTTGAGCTTCTCCTGATTTGAAATTCTTCCCCGTTTCTTATTCTCACCACAATCCGGTGTGGTTTTGAACAATTCCTTCTAACATATGCCCAACTTGTTGTGAACAAACTCCAGACCAAGGGGAGTTTTTCCTCTTCTTGCTTGAATGAGAGCCGAAACCCTCAACACAACCATCATTTTCGAGCACATGAGAAGTGGGAGTGTCTTCCAACATTTCCTCGTCTTCCAAAGCCCATGGATTATTCTTAGCTGCTTTCGCCAACTCCACTAGTTCCTTACCAACTTTAATCAAAGAGTTCAAATCCACATTTCGACAATCTTCCCCCCATATTTTCAAAACTTTTGAAATCTTGTCTCCTAGAGCCGAGGTCTATTCTAAATCCAATTCCATAACATCCTCTTGCATTGGCTTTGTCGTGATGTTTGCCTTATCCACGGCTAATGACGAAGGAGCATTCAAATCTCAACCATCACAATTATCGGGCAAAGGAGGACTCCAGATCACCACTGACCGAGGGACCCTGCCATTCTATGTAGGCGTTGGTTTGATTAAAGCATTGCTTCAGATTCCTTAATCACTAATGGCGAAGAAGATCCCACCTCCCTACCTTTCCCAACATTTTTGTGCTGGGATCTGTAGATCAGGGGTCAAACCAAACAATGATTAGTGTGAGAGTCAACACTGAGCTTTTGGACACAACTCCCGTAATATGAAATTAACTCAATCTCTTCCCAAATATGCCGCACCAGGTTGTTTTCAACACAAATTCTCACACAGGAAGGCCTCCTTTGCATCTTTCCTCTCTTCTGCATAGATGAAGGTTCCCAAATGATTACCAATCTCTTCTAGAATGCTTGACTCCCAATATTCTGTGGGGAGATTTGAAAGTATGTACCATTCCTGAACTGTCTCCACTACATGAGTTGAGGGATTAAAACCAACAACCTAGCGACAAAGATAAAAGCCACAACCATCAAGAACCCAAACCTTGTCCACAATATCATCTCTCAATTCTCTAGACGGGCACACTACTAGAAAAAAGCCATTTTGAAGAGTCTTAAATTGGATATTCGAGCCCCACTATTCCTTCCACCATTTAACTAAATACTCCCAATTTAAAGAAGCTCCAAACCATTTTGCAATAAACCCCAGATTCTCCAAGCGCAGTACCTTTGCTTGTAGTTTTACTGAGCTCACCACCAGAGTTGCCCGACCCCCCTGAATTTTTTGTCCTTCCATTGAACCTGCGACATGAGATTTATCTGACTCAGAATCTTCCCGCACCCCCCCATTCTAAATGTGGCTTTTTTCACTGCCAAACTTTGTATTAGTCGGTCTATGATTAGGGTTTCAACCTCGACCTTGTTCCTCTTGCCTTGCAACACCACCATTGCCTTTATAACTTCAGTCTCGTTGTCTAGGCCTTATGAACTCTTCATTTCTATAAACACCCCTCTCCTGACGACCTCGAAACCTAGAGCCACCTCGATACTACCCATGTGCACCAAAACTTCTACCCGCCTCCTCCAAAGTTTGGTGATTGTTATTTCAAGGCCTTTCCCATCTATCCGCATGCCAAATGCCATCCACATTCGCCTAACAAGAATCTCTAGGACCATCCCGTCCTCTTCCAAAATGACGCCCTGCACCTGACTGTTGCAGACCACCATGACCGTTGCAGACCACTCTTGCCATTTTTTTATTTTATTTTTATTAAAAATAGGTTATCAACATAAAATATTAGGTCAATTACCATGCCAAGGAAAAATACTAAAAAATATTAAAAAAAATAAAAAAACTACAATGCACTAGATAATTTTTTTTATTTCATGATGGTATTTTTTCTATTTTAGATAAATATTTAATATGAAAGTTGATGTCAAATGGAAACAACCGTGTTTTAATACACACACATTTTAATATTTATTTAAAAATATATCTTTTTCAAAATTGTAAAAAAACATATCCATGCACTAAAGATTCAAGTTATAAATACACACAAAAATTTGAAAGGAAAAAATAAAATTTATTATAAAAAGATTAATGTCTCATGTAACTTCATTTTTCAACATTTTATCAACATCTAAATTATAGTGTCAATTTATTAAAAACTAGTTTAAAATATTTTTTTTTTCAAAAAAATACAAACATAAAATATACTAAAAAATATATGTTCTAATAGTTTACATTATTTCAAAATTCAAAACATATATGCCACTTTTTAGTGACTCAAGTTTGAAAGTTGGATCAATGTTGGTTGTTTCCTTTATAAAGTGTGACACAACTTTGTACTTTTACCTAGGGGTACCCTCCACACCCCCACTCTCACATATCAACAATACCTTATGTAATTGCAAGGTTGAGACACATTTTTCCAACAAGATTGAGGTATGATATTCAAATCTTGCAAGTATATGAGCATAACCACATGGAGATACATGAACCACAACAAAGATGTTGACATAGACCTTGACACTTAGTATGGCAGCTACACCTTTGATAAATATTTGTACCAATAGTAATTTATAAAATATTGAATTATTTGTAATTAATGTTATTAGATTTCCACAATCCATAAGAATATCAAAGAAGCTATTTCTCGATTAGATTGTGTAAGCTTTTTTTGGATCAAATCTCTGCATCTATCCCCTTATACTTGTATGAGGGATCAAAATATAAAATATTTCCAACTACAATATTTGACATGTCATTCATAATTGTACTAATTGGTAAGTTGGATTTTGTAGAGAGAGTGCCAAGGGAGGAAGCTACTTGGAATTTGCACAAGATGTGTCATTTTTCATTGAATATGTATGAAGTTACAAAATATTTGTTGGTTTGACTCTGTTGCAATTGATCTATTCTACCATTTTTCTTCCTTATCTTGTTTATACATGTTTCTCACCTTTGGGAGTCTTAAATTACACCATGCCATTATTTTTTTATGCCCACACTTGCTTTGCTTTAGTTTCAAATACAACCTTATGATTATGAAGGTACTATTTTGATTATATATTCTTGAATATTGATACATTACGAGGTCGAGACTTCCTAAGGCCCATACAACCTCTCAACTTTCTAATGACTTTTGTGTGTTGATAATCACATTCTAAAATGATTTAGAATTAGCTTTGACTTTCCATCCAACAACCATATTAAGTTTCATTTAATCTAAGTTGTTCTATTATATCTATACATTATTTAAAATTTAATTATCAACTAAAATAAATATTATTTCTATTATTACAAAATAATATCAAATTAATAAATAAATAATTACAAAATAATATTAAATTAATTTATTATTTATTATATAATATTAGATAGAAATAATAATATAATAATTAATAATTAATTAAATAATAATTATAAAATCAAAAAACAAGAATCATATAGATAAAATAATAAGATAATAATAATAGAATTAAAAAGTGAGGATAAGATAAGATAAGAAAACAAGATAATAATATAATAGCAATATAATGATAATAAAATCAAAAAGCAAAAAATGATCCAATGGCTCTAGATGTTGCAATCATATTGCACATCTCTCCATAAATGTGGACCATCAATCACATTATTCAAATAATAATAATAATAAAATCAAAAAACAAAAAATATCCAATAATTCTAAATGTTTCAATTCTCTTGTACGTCTCTTTATAAATGTGGACCATTGTGGAATTCATATAGAACACCTTAACTTAATTAAATTTATATATCTTTCCTTATAATATGAAAAAAAAATACAATATAGTCTAAAACATTAATCCAAAAACTTAAAATACATTTTTCTACAAGGAAAACTCATAATCTAAAACATTAATCCAAAAATTTAAAATACATTTTTCTACCATAAAACTCATAATCTAAAACATTAGGTAATCGAAAAACTTGAAATACATCTTTCTAGTAAAACTCATTTTACACCTTAAATCTACTTAAAAAATGGGCAAATAAATTATTGGCATGGGTACCTAATGCAAATTTCACCGTTAAATCCATATTATGTTGTTAAACTTGAAACAAACAAAGAAAATAAAAAAACAAAACCAAAAAGCGTATGATTTACGATGGTTGAACGGTACTTGTGTCGTGATCCACTTGATCACCAAATGTACTATCAAGTACGTAGACGTCCACGTCTCAAATAAATTATGTTAAAATTTCAGTTGGTCAAAAAAGCAGAATGCTGCGATCGTAATTTGGCAGTAGAGTCAGAGAGAGCAGAGCTTGTGTTGCAGACCAAGTTGCGAGTTCGAATCTCGATGACGCCTATACCTCCGTACCAGTCGAAAGAAGGGCCCACGCAACAAATCGCAAATGAGCCGACCAAGTTACAATTCGCCGAGAAGCTTGGCCGCTCTTTTTGGATTTGTAGCGCTGCTCGTAATTGAGTAGAAAACAAAAGGAAGGAAAAACGATCAGAAAAAACGAAGGGTCGGAACTTTTTTTGAGGACAGTGGCATGGCAAAGATCGGCGCGGGGTCGAGTCCCCGTAGCGTGTTAGGGCCGTGGGAGATGGATGCCCAAGGTAGATTGCCCACGGCAGAAAAAAGGAATTGTGTTATTGGGAAGGGTTTTTGTGAGGAAAACAAAGATTTCTTTGTAAACCAGGGGTTCTTTGAAATCAAGGATTTATCTGAAACCAAGGAATTTCCCGAAAATTTGTACTTATTGGAAAACAAGGGGTGTTCAGAGAAATCGCGTTTATTTGAAAACAAGGGATTGTCCGAAAACAAGGGTTTTTTGGAAAAATCGGGTTTCTTTGAAAGCCAGAAATTATCTGAATTTGAAAACAAGGTATTTTTAGAAGAAAATGGAGGAAATGAGGAATTTTCTGGAAAAAATGCAGGAAACGAGGGATTTTCCAGAAACAAGGGAATTTTAGAAAACAAGGGCTTTTCTGAAAACACTGGCATTTTTGCAAACAAGGGCACTTCTGGAAGCAAGTGCATTTCTGAATATATGGGCTTCTCTGAAAACAAGGATTTTTCCGGAAACCGAAATGTTCCTGAGATTAAGGGTTTTTTCGAAAACGAGGAGTTTTCTAGAAGGGGGGGTTTATGTGTAAACAAGTGGTTTTCTGGAAGTGAGGGATTTTCTGGGCATGAGGGGTTTTCGGAAAATAATGGGTTTTCCGTGAAAGGCTTTAAGTTTGGGGGTATGGAGGATGATCCCAAACTTAAAAGCAAAATCGGCAGAAGAAGAATGGGAGTATCGAGAGGAAAATATGTTAAGGAAGACATAATTAAGGCTTCTGGAAATGAGAGTTTTTCTGAAGATAAGGTGTTTTCTAAGAGTGGCCGTGGGTTTGAGGCTGCAGTGGATGAACGTGAGCTTAAAAGGAATGATTGCAGGAGATACATGGGGATCTCGAGAGTGAAATTTGTGAACGAAGAGAGAATTGGGGTTTTTAGGGTTTTGGCCGCGAGATTTGGCGAGTGTGACGGGGGTTTTTGGGGGAAGAGGAGGAAAAAGGAGGAAGAGGAGAAGGATAATTACAGCGATCCGCTTGTGGTTTTGGGATCGGATATAATGTTGATGATTTTGCATCGTCTGGATGCACGCAGCTTGGCACAGTCTATATTGGTTTCACATGGATGGCAGGTATTGGCAGCCTGCGATCGCCTCTGGGCTAAAAAGGTAGGAGAACCCGAAAACTCACATACTTGATTACTTTTATATTAATGTATGATAGAGTTGTTTGTGTCCTCTTACTCTTGTAAGTATGTACAGAATGTTGGTGCTTTGTGGCATTATAGGACATTTTAATCTTTAGAACATACACAAAATTCATCTTCTTGCTAATTTTGTTGTGTTTCCGGTTAAAATAAGAATTTCTTTGGCAAACCCGGTGTTCTATTTTTGGAAACATGTCAAATTCTTAGACAGATACATTAATAAAGCTTTCAGTCTGATGGGAATTGAACTTCGATCATTTGGAAGGAGTTGTTGTGTCTAAACTGCTAGAGCAAGTTGTTACAGCAAATTTACGCTAAGCCATAGGAAGATCAATACACATTTTATTTTTCAGACATTAAAGCTTAGAAACAGAAAATTTGTGTTTGTACACATTCAATTGTAGGAGGACAAATCCAAGAACTGGAACAAGATCAGATGCTTGTAACATGAAATAAACAAACGTGATACTTGTCACTCTATTGGGTTTCTAAGACAGCTTTACTTATTACTAAGGGAAATTGTTCACTGGAGATCAGCTGGAAGATTAAGTATCTGCACCCTCTTCCATGACTTGTTGCTGTCGAGACTAATGCTTTCCTGGGGATGAATGATCTAGTTGACAGTTCTAAACCTATGGTTGACGTGGACACCAAAACTGAATCTCCTTTACAATTTTGTCATTTTTGGGAATGAATGAAGCTGGCAGTCCTAAATCTATGGTGAATGTTGACACCAGAACTAAATTGCTATATGGTTTTACATCCAATATTTTGCACCAACTTTCATGGCACATAATGACCCAGATGCTTGATTTCCTTGGAGCCTTCCATATAACCCAAGGAGTTCCCTTTGAGGTGGGGTCCAGGGGCACTCCCTCACAGGCCATGTATAACTGTACTTAATAATAGAGCTCAACCATAATGGGTCACTTGCAGAATAGAAGCCATCCATTTTAACTGTTTCCTTTGCATTGTGTATTATCAATTATATATGTATGCACATGGATTAAGTTAGATAAGATGACCATTCTATCTCCTTCGAAAGAATTTGTGTCTAAAATGTCCTGATAAAAAAAATTCCAATACAGTTCTATAAATGTTTCTATTTGCGACTTCTGGTATGTAGTTGTTTCTGCATATCACCTGAATTCTAGACATTTAGGTTGTTGTCCACGAGATATTTCATGGATTTGAGATCAATTCAGCATGCTTTCTTCTTGAAATGTTCTATTCACTTGCT
This sequence comes from Sequoia sempervirens, assembly GCA_007258455.2. Classification (NCBI taxonomy): domain Eukaryota; kingdom Viridiplantae; phylum Streptophyta; class Pinopsida; order Cupressales; family Cupressaceae; genus Sequoia; species Sequoia sempervirens. Next base: position 7,766,598 of record VDFB02292527.1, on the reverse strand, counting down.
CTTCCTACAATAGGACACCAAGGTCACCGGGAGCGTGGAAAGGTTCAAAGTGTGAAGGTGGTTCAGGAGCAAGGATAGCACTTTTAGCCAATGTAGGAAACAATGTGGAAAACAGAAACAGTAATACAATAGTTTTGAACAAATAAAATAACCATTTAAAATAAATATAAAAAGTTGAAATAAAGCTAGGCAATTAATCAGACAATATATGTTCTTTTTGATAAGGTAATTTTTCCATTTTAAACTTTAGAGATGTCGGATGAATTAGAATTACAGCTACTGCATACCTGTAGACTTTCAAGGCAGTTAAATGGTTAATCAGTTTTTTCATCTCATTCCAGTTTAACTGTTAACTGTTTCACATTACCTTTCTCAACATTTTTATACTAGCTTTCATAACTTCTTGAGTTAAGGAGTAGTCCATGGTAAACCACAGCAGGTATAGGCTACACATAGATTTCTACTACAAGAGATACTGCCATCAGCTTTTAAGCTGGCCAAATATGCTACCCATTGATTCTCTTTCAATGAGCATGACTGTGCTTTGTTTCTGCACTTTATCATTGTGAAAGTGAAAGTGAAATTACTGCTAATAAAATTACAGCCAGCGAGCAATCTGTAGAGGTTGAAATAACCTTTTGTTACCTCTTCATCAATTCTTCAAAGGACCAAACAGTCTATCCTAGGAAAACTGCTGATAACAACTGTGAATGAGCTTGAATCTTAATACAGAGACAATAGACCATGTTTATCTCAAAGTGTGGTCCTGATGATGGACCAGAAGATGTGGTTTGTATGTTGATTCTCTAATTATCACTTAATTGTGATTTCTCTAACATTATGAATTGTAGAATCTTTAAGTCTCTAAGCATACATTTTCCCAAAATACATTCACGTCCTTCTAAATATCAAATTCTCCGCGAGATGGTTCCAATATCAAAGACACTTTTTAATATCTGTCCAAAATTTCCTTTGCACTGGGGTATAGTGTTTATATTTTTTCTGCCTGAATGTGCATGCTATTTTATAAGAGTTCTTTTTAATTTTCACAAAGGCATCCTTGGGAACACAAGAGAAGAGTGCGCTGCTGATGTTAATTCTGTTTATAGAGACGACACTTAATCTTATAGATATCTGCACTTAGTACATGGAGAGAAGATCCTTTTGAATGCTGGGATAAGTATTCTGTATTTTTCATTTGTGGATAATGATAATTAAAAATTCTCCTTGTACTGTATGCAGTGTGAACAATTGTGGTTTGGTAAGGCACACCTTCCTCGCTCAGCAATGCAGAGAGGGCTACCGAAATTGGCTGCCTACTCCATTTCTGTTCGAGATGCTAAACGAGTAAGCTAATGCAGCTTTCATGTGTTATTAGACAAGCTAGTTTTTCTTCTAACTGTTTGTTTGGGAATTTAATGTTTGTTACATGTGTGCCATATTGTGTGCAAGTTGATAAACATGTACATAGGATCAATCTGGATGTAGATCCATAGTTGCTAAATTAAAGAAGTCTTATTAGAGAGCAATCATATGCCAAAAGAAAAAATACTTATTTAAGCATGATAATCGTTGGTGCTTAATATTGTGAGATAGCATTTATTCCAGAATTTTAATAGATTTAGTTATACAATTAAACTTGGCGTGTGCTTTATAGATCATGTACATTAAGCAGCTTGTTTCAATGTGACCTTGAGTTGTTAACTTGATCTGGTTCTTTTCTTTTGGTAAGTGTATTTTTGTATGTGCTTGTTGAATTTGGTTATTTCTTGGTGCATGGAAATTTAATGGAGGATATTCATAATTTCTAATGCAGATTTTCTTTGACCATTATTTGAGACAAATCTACCAAAATTGCAATTAGCATTATTCTAATGTGATCCCTACAATATTTCTTGGAGATTGTGGCATTTATTTGCGTATTCATGCTGTCTTCTTGTTATCTTATGTTTTTCATAGATTACTCTGAATTCTGAAGAAATCAGGTTTTATGCCCGCATTGGATAAAATCCTTGTTGCTGCATCTTGATTTCTGTAGTTAGATTTCTTAAATGTAAGATCTTCAACTCTTTTGAAATGCACTGTTTGTTTTTAGGAATTGGATATTGTTACTATGACTGCTCACAGCATTGGTTTCTGTCTTTACGAGAATCATTTTGTTTGGTGTACTTTGCAAAAGTCATAGTGTAGCACATGGTAACCTCCTTATGCATGAATACGTGACAATATTCTATAACCGATACGTATACAATGGTTGTTCTACAAGGAACCATGACAGTGAATTGTAGAGAATTGTGTTGCTCGTCTCTGCACATACATTTTTATTCTAGTTAAATTATTTCAGTTTGATCCTTTTGCTATTTCCAAATTATTTTCATGCTTAATATTTTTCACTGTAGCCATGAGATGCTTTAGGTATGGTATGCGATGTCAATGTGAAACATTTCTTTGTCCCATCACTATTTAGTACTATCACATAAAAATGATGTAGACTAACCATCTAGGTTTAAACTTGGTAAAGGTTGGAGCCAAAGATTATATCAAGAGAGCCCACCTGCAAGTGTATAAGATGAAGTCTATTGAAAGAAACAGTTCTTGCTGAGTCTATGCTAAGGAAGATGAATGAATTTTAAGGCTAGTAATCTACACAATTTGACTTGTGCCATACATCAATGCTTTGCATAGGAGATAATTGCCTTATTTATTAATTTGACTTTAGAAAGTGCCCTTGGTAGAACACTTCTATTGCAAGCCATACAATTTTCTTTTGTAATCACTGAAATTATGGTGAACTTTGGAAAAGCTTCAAGCTATTTTTAAAGTCTAAATAATAGAGTTATTGGATACTTTCTCTCCCCTGTCAAGATACATGAATATGTGTATTGGATATCAGATATGGATACAATACTCCTAGATGCATCACAAAGTATCCATTCAATGAACTCATATTTGGGCCATATTTGATATGTCTAGATATGGTATGATTTTGTTGGGTGTCACATCTGATTTAAGGTTTATGAAAAATATTCAAGATTCGCAAAAAACATAAAATATTAAAAAAATTCACATGGATATTTATTTTTAAATAATTGAAGATGAAAAACAATATAACTAAATAATATTATAAACTAAAATACATATAAATTAATATTTGTTTATGTTATGTTATATACCATTTAATGTATAAACAAATGAATAAATGTATATTTTCCTAATTGCCAAATTTGGCAATATATGTATCAAGGTGACCTGAAAAATGTGCCATATCTATATTTGATAATGTACTCATTTCCACACAATTTTGCTCATGAATCATCTTTCTTTTTCCCAATAATTCCTGGCCATACAAAATTCAGGTACATTTTCCATTACTCTTAGATGCTACTTTCCTCTTCCATAACAAGGCTGATTGAAAGTGCCACCTACTATGCATCAAGGCTGATTGAGAGTGCCATGCATTTGTGTACTAAATTAAACTACCAAGGTTATATAAGGGGGATTAGGATTTTCTGGAGACGAAGGGCTGTTCAATTGCTTAGGACTTAGTTTATCAAAGTATTAATGAAGTTTTGTACATTGGTAGATCCAATGTTATGGTTGAGATTGGTATATGACAATGTATGTATTAGAAGGGGTAATGGATCAAAAAAGGTAATCAAAACAAAGGAACGAAAGCATTGAAAACAAAATGTATCAGTGCAATACCAACACATGTGGTTAAGAAGCCAATATAAATAGCCATGTGGGGGGAACAAGAATCCATAAAAAGCAAGGGCTAATGAAGATTAGAAGGATAAGATGAAAATTCTATCAAATATCCCTTCAAGGCTTGGAAGGGAGTAATCATCGGTGCCATTGTTGATCATATTAGGAAAGGACCAATACATGATTTGGTAATGGTTATTAAGGAGTTCCAAAGGTTGGGGGCTAGGCATGGTGGTGCAAGGGGGAAGCGAAGCACTCCTTCGAGAACTTGTCTTAACAGTCAAGGCTAGCATAACTTTCGTAGTAGTAAAAAATTTCGTAATGTGTATCGATCCCTATGCCTTAAGGGGTAGTTGAGAAGGAGTAGGTCTACATTATTGAGGAGTGGAACCACATTGTTGAGGGATGACTTGTAAGGGCATTTGGGTAGTAGTGGTGTATGTTGGAGAAATGTTGTCTTGTAGGTCTATTTGCCTCTATGTGTGAAATAGTAATATTTAAAGGGCATTTAGTGCCATCTATCTCGTGAATGGACTAGAAGAAAGAGGTGATCAACGTGTGGCCTCTAGGGCTTGTACTTGTTATAGGAATTTGCATTGAAGGGTGACAACTTCCCAAAGAGAAAGGGTTAGGGACTGTTTGCTTGAATATTTGAAGAAAATAGATAGTGTTTCTTGAGTCTCTGTAGAGTTAGTGGTATCTCTCTCGGATCTCATAGTAAATGGGGCATCTGAAAATGAAATAATCTTCAATCTCTTTCTCTTGGAGGGAGCAAAGATGATAGATGGGTATGAGCATAGTCTCAACTAATCGTTATCAAGAGCACACTTTAGTTATAGTCAAGGAGAAACCTCAACCCATGCGGGCGAGGACAACAATTGATACCATCCACCACTTGTAGGAAATGTTTTGTGTAAAAAGTATGCTTGGGGTTGAGTGGCTTAGGTGGACAGGTCTAGGTGACTTAGATGTACTATTTGTAGATGTCCTCCTTGGTGGTTTAAGTGAGGACCCACTTTGAGGGAAGGAGTTGACAAAGAGCATCCAAGGTGTACATGAAAGGGGGTAGTCTATCAATAGAGATGTTGATAGATAGGAGCAAACAAGTCTCAAAATACCAACAATTTCAATGTCTATCAGGGGTCCAAAGATGTAATCATCTCCAAAGAACAAAGAGCTAAGTATGGATACCTCTCATGAGCTGAATTGGAATCTTCCATGAATTTGAGTTTGTGGATGTAGAAAGTAAGGTTGAAGATAGTCTAGCAAACTTGGCTTGGACAATGCTATAAGGAACAATTCATTTGCATCGAGTCATGTGTAGCAATATGAGATCCGTGTAAACCTATAGGTTTGATGATTGTGTCAAAAAGGCGTATCTTTGAAGTGGATCTAGAAACAATAATGCTCCAAGATAGAAAGAGAGGTATGTCCCTTAGAAAGATGTGATCGAGAGGGAGGCTTCATGAGAAAGGATGGGCCAAAAAGTGGGACCCTCAAGTAGGTGTACATTGATGTAATCTCCAAAGGTTCCTTCCCCTTTTTGAAGAATTGGAATCTAGAAATAGTGTGTTTGAAGATGTTGAAAATCATGATCTTTGTTTTCTAAGGTTGACCGCAAGTTGGCAAAGCTCATATAATCGAGCAAGAGCATCAAGTTGTTGTAGGCCCTTGAGAGAAAGAGAGAGGAGAACACAATCATCAGTAAAGATTAGTATGGCTATAAGCACCCCATTTAGAAGACAAGGTAAATGTTGAAGAGGGTTGTTGAGGTTGGACATCCTTGCTTGACCCCAAGGGTACTCTCCCCAAAATCAGAAAGACTGCAATAAGTATGAAACTGCCCAATAATTGTCTCACAAAGCCTCCAAGCTGTGATGATGAGAGAATTATGAATGTCTATGCTATGCAATTTTTGGAAGAGCAGGTGTCTCAAAACTGAGTTAAAGGCCTTCTTAGATCTATAAAACAATGACAGACTTTGGAAGATTGGTGATGAGCCTGCTCGATAATAGCTCGAAGTGTAAAGATGTGGTCATAGTATGTTACGCTGTCTTGAAGTTGTATGCTCCCTAACTTTGAGATTACCTCTCTCCAAGTGGTTTGAAAGTTGCATGTCTAACATTGTGGCATAAAGTCTCTCTTGAAGCTGTATCCTCCTTAACTTTGAGATTACTTCTCTCCAAGTGCTTTGAAAGTTGCATGTCTAACATTGTGGCTTAAAGTTTGGCAAATGTATGTCCAATTGTAGCTGCCAAGGTTGGAGAGAATCAAAGATATCTGGATCTTTGAATAGGATGAATTATGTGTTGGGACCAGGACTGAGTAAATATTGAACAAATCACCTCATTGAAAAGTTTTTGCCAATGGGAAGGCAAGGGGATTCACACCATATTTGAGGAATTTGGCTTGGATGTCTTCACAATCTGAGTCTTTGCTGGTACACAACTTCAAAATAGCCATCTTGATGATACAAGTGGATAAAATGCAGAGGATGGCAGTGGAGTGGGGACAATGACAGCAGGTTGGTTGTGTACATCATCGAGAGAACTAGCATAGGAAACCCATGCCTCGTGTTTGATGTTGAAGCTGGTAGTTAGTCTTGGGAGAAGAGTGTGCCAAAAGGTATTGGGGGAGTAGCCGTAAGACATTCCTGTTTCTTTTGTTGGAGCAGACCTAAGTTACCGAATTCGCAGGGTTTGAGTGCCGTTTTCGGGTACGGTACGTACCGGAATCGGATTCACTCAAAAAACTCTGTGGAATTGAATTGGGCATGGATTTTACCAGCTGCAAATTTTTGATTTTTCTAGTCGAATCCCGCTGCTTTTTGGGTGCTAAAAAATCTAACCCGTTTTTATTTATTTTCTGCTCGTTTCTCTTTGTTTTTCCTTCCCGCGACTTCCAGCAGGAGAAAGGCACGCGATTCAGGGAAACAACTGAAGGATAAACGCGTGGGTTTAGAGAGCGCCGATTTCAGACTCTTAGTTTGCAACATGAATTTTTTTAATTTTTGTCCTCCGTTTTCAGTAAAAATGAAACCTAAAAAGCTTTTTTTAAATTTTTATAGTTTAGTTTTATTGTTTAAGGTTCTACAATTTAACTATTAAAATCTAATATTATTTTTTCATGATAATATTGTTTATATAATATAATATAATACATATAGTTTTAAATTTATAATTTATTTATAATTTTTATAGTTAATGTTTTAACTTTTAAGTTTTAAGTTTTAACTATTAAAATTTAATACTATTTTTTTAGTGTAATATTGTTTATAAATATTAAAATATAATAATATTATTATTATATTATACATACAATTTAAACTATTTAATTTATATTTAATTTCTTTCATACTTATTTAATCTTAATAAATATTTATTATTTAACATTAAACATTTTACATTTATAATTTTATTATATTTATAAATTATGTTAAAATATAATAATAATATAATATTATTATAATATTATTATATTATACATATAATTTAAACTATTTAATTTATATTTAATTTCTTTCATACTTATTTAATATTAATAAATATTTATTATTAAATTATATTAAACATTTTCAATTTAGCATTTATGGTAGTTCTAAGTTTTATTTAGCATATGCATGATATATAGTATTCTAAATTTAATTCTTGTTTTTTATTTTTTAGGCTGCAAATATGTATATATCAATGATTTTTATATGTTTTTTTGTACGGACGTACCCAAACGTAAACATTTTACATTTATAATTTTATTATATATAAATAATTAAATTTATTTTAGTATTTTAATTTAATTCAACTTTAAACTTTAAACTTTAAATCTTAGAATAATAAATATAAATCTAATTATTATTTTATATATTAAATTTAAAATTTCTTATTAGTTATTTTTACTTTTTATGCTGCAAATATGTCTATATCTATGACTTTTATATGTTTTATGTACGGACGTACCCAAATGTACCCACACCCAAAAAAAAAAATTGCCGTACCGGTGTACCGTACCCGTACCCACGTACCCGTACCTGATTCGGTAACTTAGGAGCAGACAATGATACTCCCTATGGATGGAGGGTATGGAGGGAGGGTCGATGGATGACGGAAAACTAAAGTCTCCGAAGAAGGGATGGCAGTGGAGTGGGGACAATGACAGCAGGTGGGTTGTGTACATCATCGAGAGAACTGGCCTAGAAAATCCAAGCCTTGTGTTTGATGTTGAAGCTGGTGGCTATCTTGGGAGAAAAGTGTGGCAAAAGGTATTGGGCATAGAAGCAATAATCTGCAAAAATCCTGATTAATTCTGATTTTTAAAAAATCTGCAGGCTGGATGATTTTTCCCCAATTTTATGAAAAAATCTTTGGACCTTTTGGTCAACAATTTTTCCCATTTCAAACTGCAAAATTGCCAAAAAATGCGTTTAAAACCTGCAAAAAAATGCAAATAAAATCACGCTGATTTTCACATGAAAAAAAACCATGAGACCACATTTCTTTGAAGCATATTTTCAAACAGTTCACTGCCTTGTCTATGCTATTGCTTACTATTATGCTTTGATAGATTTTTTCCAAGCATCCATAGCTTGTTCGAAAGTACCTGTTTTAGGCTTTTAGCCATAGTAGCAAGGCAGTGAACTGTTTGATAAAATGCTTTGGTAGACATGTATGAAAAATGTGGTAGCATAGACAAGGCAGTGAACTTTTGAAAAAATACCTCGAAGAAATGTGGTCTCATGGTGATGGAATGCCATGACAAGCGAATTGCAATGGATTGTCATGGCATTCCATCACCATGAGACCACATTTCTTTGAGGCATGAGACCACATTTCTTTGAGGCATTTTTTCAACCAGTTCACTGTCTTGTCTATGCTATTGCTTACCATTATGCTTTGATAGATTTTTTCCAAGTATCCATAGCTTGTTCGAAAGCACCTGTTTTAGGCTTTTAGCCATAGCAGCAAGACAGTGAACTGTTTGATAAAATGCTTGGTAGACATGTATGAAAAATGTGGTAGCATAGACAAGGCAGTGAACTGTTTGAAAAAATGCCTCAAAGAAATGTGGTCTCATGGTGATGGGATTGTCATGGCATTCCATCACCATGAGACCACATTTCTTTAAGGCATTTTTTCAAACAGTTCACTGCCTTGTCTATGCTATTGCTTACTATTACGCTTTGATAGATTTTTTCCAAGCATCCATAACTTGTTCGAAAGCACCTGTTTTAGGCTTTTAGCCATAGCAGCAAGACAGTGAACTGTTTGATAAAATGCTTTGGTAGACATGTATGAAAAATGTGGTAGCATAGTCAAGACAGTAAACTGTTTGAAAAGATGCCTCAAAGAAATGTGGTCTCATGGTGATGGAATGCCATGACAATCCATAGCAATTTGCTTGTCATGGCATTCCATCACTTTTCAAACAGTTCACTGTCTTGTCTATACTATTGCTTACTATTATGCTTTGATAGATTTATTCCAAGCATCCATAGCTTGTTTGAAAGCACCTGTTTTAGGCTTTTAGCCATAGCAGCAAGACAGTGAACTGTTTGATAAAATGCTTTGGTAGACATGTATGAAAAATGTGGTAGCATAGACAAGGCAGTAAACTGTTTGAAAAGATGCCTCAAAGAAATGTGGTCTCATGGTGATGGAATGCCATGACAATCCATAGCAATTTGCTTGTCATGGCATTCCATCACTTTTCAAACAGTTCACTGCCTTGTCTATGCTATTGCTTACTATTATGCTTTGATAGATTTATTCCAAGCATCCATAGCTTGTTTGAAAGCACCTGTTTTAGGCATTTAGCCATAGCAGCAAGGCAGTGAATTGTTTGATGAAATGCTTTGGTAGACATGTATGAAAATGTGGTAGCATAGACAAGGCAGTGAACTGTTTGAAAAAATGCCTCAGAAATGTGGTCTCATGGTGATGGAATGCCATGACAAGCACATTGAGACCACATTTCTTTGAGGCATTTTTTTGAACAGTTCACTGCCTTGTCTATGCTATTGCTTACTATTATGCTTTGATAGATTTTTTCCAAGCATCCATAGCTTGTTTGAAAGCACTTGTTTTAGGCTTTTAGCCATAGCAGCAAGGCAGTGAACCAAAAATGCTTTGGTAGACATTTATGAAAAATGTGGTAGCATAGATAAGGCAGTGAACTGTTTGAAAAAATGCCTCAAAGAAACGTGAGTCTCATGGTGATGGAATGCCATGACAATCCATAGCAATTTGCTTGTCATCGCATTCCATCACCATCATGGCATTCTATCACCATGAGACCACATTTCTTTGAGGCATTTTTTTTCAAACAGTTCATTGCCTTGTCTATGCTATTGCTTACTATTATGCTTTGATAGATTTTTCCAAGCATCCATAGCTTGTTCGAAGCACCTGTTTTAGGCTTTGCCCATAGCAGCAGGCAGCAGTGAACTCTTTGATAAAATGCTTTGGTAGACATGTATGAAAAATGGTAGCATAGACAAAGGCAATGAACTGTTTGAAAAAATGCCTCAAAGAAATGTGGTCTCATGGAATGCCATGACAAGCAAATGCAATGGCAGCTGCTCCTAGTTATTAGTTATGCAATGTGAAGTAATTGCATAACTGCTTAGGTTGACTTTGTAAAACTATATTGTAATTGAAAATTTGTCATCTATCAACATCTAGTTATCAGTTATGCAATGTGAAGTAATGCTTTGAGTTTGAAAAATGTGCAATGCAATGTAATCAGCAATATGAATATAAACTACAAAAATCTATTTTTACAATTCATTAGATAAACTCTTTATTTTATTTGCTCTCTATATCTCTATGCTATGGAAATGCCTTTCAATTTAAAAAAAATAGTTTTTCTCTTATTCTACAATTTTTTACATTTTTTTTCAATCCGATTTTTTCAAAAAATCTTATACTTTTGGTTTTGCTGAATATTTCCCCAAAAGATTTTTGCTGCTATTTACATGTACTGGAATAGTAGGACAGTGAGAGCATCTCTGTACATCAATGCTATAGGGGAGATGTGGGTGATTCAAAATGCTAGCATACTGTATGTGGAGTCAACCCATGCATACTTTCATGGCTGCAGACTACTTCTGGGTGAGATGCAGCAATTGGGAGCTCATTCAAACAAAAGGATGAATAGAGGTAGCTTGCCTTGCACAGGCAACTTGATGGTTGGATATGTTCGTCATCTTTGTCTTTGGGCAATGCCAGCTGGGGTAGATGGCACCTTGTGTAAGCCTAGTGTGCTAGCTATTATCCCTGGGCTGTGATAGCTGCAACTTTTCCTTGTGGAGGTGTTCTCTTCTTTGTACTGTTGGCAGGGCTGTTATACAATGATTGGTGAGCTGAGTGGATGTTTGCTGCATGAGGACAGATTATTGGTGGTTACATGGATGACTGATGCCTTACGAGGCAACTATAGGCATATTCGTAAAAGAGGGCAAATGGAAAAAGGTAGCTATTGCCTTACCAAGATACGGTTGGTCTTCCTTGGTAAGGAAAATAAAGGGGAATAACTATAAGAGAAGACAGAGAATTTGAATGCAAAAACAATAGTTGGTTGGTTGTAGAAACACATTTTCGAAATTGCTAAAGGCAAAGAGGAAGAGGGAACAAGGTCTTGCAAATTATATAGAGTTGAGTGGAGAACAGAGGGGACTGTATGAATGGATTACAACCCCGATAAAACCATTAAATTTGCAATCTCCATGTATTGAAACTATCATAGTGAATGGGATGCTAATGTGCATACCCTCCTTGAATTTTTTTACTCATTTGGATTTACACCAGATTAAATCCATGTCATGTGCATTATGTTCATTGTGTGCCACACTGGTTGTTGCATTCTTTAACTATTTCTGCATGATTATCACTGCTGCAAGTTAATTAATTGCATTAGGGCAGGTTACTAGAAGTAGTGATTAGCAAGCTAACCTAGGAGAATCCATTGTCAATGCAATTACAGGGTTATTGACCCAAAGGTTTATGAATCAAGTGGTATCAAAGGGTTATCCATTAGGAAATATGAGTCTTTGGGTTCGGCTGGTATAATGAGTCTTTAGTTTGTGCTGGTATATATCAACAACCATATCAAGTGGTGGTAAATATATGCTTCATTTTGAACCTGATATCAGATCCAAAGATTGGTTGAGGAGAGTGAGAACAGTAGGGAGTGGAAGGTGGGGAAGCTAGATTCAAAAATTGGAAGAAGTTGCTAGGGTCCTAAGTTATGAGGAGATTTTGGACAAATTGGAAGGCACAATGTTGGCCCTCGTCTCCAAAATTGGAATTCCAAAAGACAAGATTCAAAAAGGTGAATTGGAAAGAGCAGAAATGGAATGAGGTGAGTCCTCCAAGGGAAGGTTCGCCAAAGCAATGGCAAATATCAACATCTAGTGATATGATGGTGAGATTAGTGCTGAAATGTTGGACCAATGGGTGACACAAATGGAGGTATACTTAAGGCTCCAACAGCAATCATCACACCAGTAGATTTCTTTTGTGAGAGTAAAACTGTTTGGGCATGCTTTCATATGGTGCGAGAGCTATGTATGCTCGTTGGGAATTAGGGAAGTGCTACCAGTTGCAAAGTGTGAAGACTTTAAGAGTCTGCTTCGTAAACAATTATATCTTATGTGCCATGAAAAAGAGTGACTAATGCAATGGCATTACTTGAGACAAAGGCAAGGGTTAAAGTGTGCTAGCCTACACCAATGAGTTTAGAAAAAGAGCAGTCCAAATGGGCAAAATATTATGGATAAATCACTGATCTCTCGATTTGCATTTCTAATCCCTAGATCCATCATATTGCCACCCTGGATCAAATATGCAGGTGTAGACTTAACCCAGGTTACTTCTGCAATTGTGGGGATATAGACCCTTAACTTTTAAAATTCAATATTTAAATTCCCACCTTACAGACCATTTCAGTAGCTGTTGTGTACTTGGTTGTTGTATTTAAGGACATTCAGTCATTCATTTGGAATAAACTTAGGACTTGTTGAGTACATTTAGGTTTTGAATTGTGAAGGTAGATAAAAGGATTCAGTGCATAATTAGAGATGACTTCATCCTAGGACCACTGCATGATTGTCTGCTGTCCTTGATACCTTCGCCCAGGGCTGTAAAGCTGGTCCATCCAGGGGCCTGACTTAGGAGAACATGAACCCTGTGATCTGGCATATTCGCCAAAGATGTTTATAAACACTGCTTGTCCTTACATCAGCTCAGATATCAAGATCAAGTCAAGTGAATTAAATCAAGTCAGATTCTGTCATATGAGATCTGCACACATCAGATAAGGTGTATAGAAGATCAGGTCCACGGGGGTGGAGGTGAGCAGTAGCGACAGATGGTTAAATATTCAGAATCTGCGATCTTTTTCATGGAGAACCCTTAAACTCTGAAACCAAGATGGATCACTTGCTGACATTTGGCACACCATTTCCCCATCATTGGTTGTTGAGCTAAGTATCACATTCAGTTATTTTAATATTTGCATTTATTTATATTCATGGCATTGATTGGCCCCTACTCCTTTATGTAAGTTAATTTATGCTTAATTGAATGCATTGCCTAGACAAATTTATTAGGGCATGATAAAACCCTTACTCTTCTCGATTTATATACCAGTGTTAATAACCCTCAGATAACTGGTAAGATTCCTCATGTCATGACACAAATGGTGTTTAATTAGGTGAAATTTAGAGTTATGTACTGTATACAAGATTTTAGTGAATTGCTGTATATGTTATATAACTCTGATCTCATTAAATACCATTGGTGTCATGGCATGAGGATTTTTTCAGTTACCTGAGTGTTGCTATCACTAGTTTTGATATGTTTTAATCAGTTATTTGTTTCTGTTCATTTGCTGTCTAACCTATAAATAGATCCCAAAAATCATTGTTTTCTGGCACTGTTCAGGATTAACTTCTAGACAGGCCCATCTAAACTTGCTCAGGCAATACTGGCCTTGGTTTTGCCTGCCTTATTTTGGGTTTCATGCTTTATGTCTTAACAGATAAAATGCTAAATATTTAGTCCATAAGTTTATACAATACCCACAAAAACTACCACACCTAATGTGAACATGTAACATGAGAACGATATTTAAGTAATTCTATAAGATCCATATGACTGTGAAGTTGTTAACTTCTAATCTTATGTTACCGGTTTGCACTCATTGACCTCGGGTTCGGTATCGCGACTGTCAGGTGTTTAGAGTTGAGTTGGTAGACAGGCGTGCGTCAGTTCAGCCAGGGTTCGCGCACCACCAACCCTGGTCCATAGTGCTGGCACGCACTGTGCGCACCAGCACCTAACCCACACGTACCCAGCACGAACCCAGAACCCGGCGAACCCACGGGCCAAGTCAAAAAAAAATGGGCCCAAACATGATTAAAAAACATTTTTTTAAAAAAAAATTTCCCCCTAACCCTAAAATGGCTAGTGGCTTTGCACAGAAGTAGTCTTTTGTGAGCGGTAGATTAATCTTGGTTTGCACAAAAAGTTTGGAGTGGCAGTATGAGGCTAGTGGCTTTGCACAGAAGTAGTCTTTTGTGATGTATAACACAGAGGGTGAATGAATACAGGAATTCTAATTTGCTAAGAGCTGCACAGAAGCTCTGTTTTTAGCATAAACAGAAGAGGAGGAGCATTCAAGCTGAAGCAGCCCTGGTTTGAAGATTTCTGTGGATGTTGTTCTAATCCGGTCAAGTGCAAAAGTTCTGCATTCAAATCCAAAGCAGAAGCTCACCTAAAAATTCTGAATAACAAGAGAATTTCTAGGCTCATTAGAGGTGAATCTAGTGGCATATTGACAGGGATAGATGAAACAGCATATATCTGATTAGTTAAAAAAATCAGAAATAAAGAGTGAGACAGATCATGTTAATGCCTATAAGTAACCTTGAATTTTGACAGAATAAGTAGTGCAATAGAGAAGAACTAGGTTAAATGACCCTTAAATACCAATTCCAAAAATGATAATTTGACAAAATTTTCAGGAAGTTCAAATAAATATAGAAATTTGGAGAACCATGAAAAACAAAGAATGCTGAGAATCAAATATTCAAAATGTAATATCTTTTTTCTAAAAATACCTTTGGTTAAGAGACCTGAGACCTAGAAAACTTGCTGGCAAGATCTGTTAGAATTGGCATTTAATATTTATCTTTGGCATTTGGCATTGATCAATGATCAAGTATCATACTATGAAATGCTTTAGTTTTACAATTCTCTATATTTCTCTTATTTTTTTGTATATATAATACATATATATAGATTTATAATATATTAAATTATTAATATATATATATATATATATATATACACACGTACCCATATGTACCCAAACCCCTAAAAAAATTTTGCCCGTACCCACGTACCGGGTTCTCGTACCCGAACCCGTCCCCGAACCCGAACCGGTAACTTAGCTTCTAATAGCTATCTCTACATCTAACACAGTAATGCTCCCAATTTAACTATCTTGGCTTTTTGTGTTGAATCTTATTGAAAACATTGTAACTGTATTTTCAGTTCTTGATTGTGTAATACTATACAAATATAAGTTGTTTTATTCCCGCTATACTTTATACTGTGATAAAACGGTTACTTTGTCAACTTCAATGATAGCTTATATTTTGAACATGTTGGACAATCTTTTGTGCTTAGGTTCATTTGGAGATTCCTCATCATATTCATGTTTCTAGGCCTTTCAGAGAATTTATGGAGCCAATGTGCAAAAAACACCTGCATTAAGCAAGGCAGTTTGTTGTGGGTGTTCTCAAAACATATTCCATTTTGATTTGTTGGTGGGTTGAGCTTTCGAAGATGGGATTCTTGTTCTTCAGCTTTACAAGTAAGAAAAGATGTCTGATTTGAACCTTAAAGAAGTTAGAATTAGAATGAAACATTTGTACTTTGATGAATGCTGTATCTATTTGTAGAGTTGTGGGTGTAAGAAAATTGAGTACAGAGTGGAATTCCATGAAGGAGGCTGCCACACCTTGTTCTACTTCGCATGTAGCCCCATGGATCTCCAGAATGCAACTCCAGGATAAAAATATCCCAAGCAAAAATAAAGAGAGGCAAGCTTTTGGCAGGAATGTTTTCGGCAGGTTGTGAAAGGGGATGATGAAGTTTTCAGGCACTCACTTAGCGCCTCTGTAGCAAAGTAGCAACCATGCAGTTGAAGGTTTTTTCACAGCAGATTTTCCTCACTATAACTCTCTTTAAAACTTCATGATTTTTCTATACAAAAATTATATAAACAAATTAAAAAACTGCAAAAGGCTCCAAAATTCTCTGAGCAGCACATTCTGAAAATATAAGCTTACTAGGCAAGATCTTAGTGAATATGATAGATGCCTTGATGACATGCTTCATAAAATATATCATTTTACAGTAATTAAATTATTAATTAATTAATACTGTAGCAGAACAATGATAAATAGCTAATCTGAAACCTGCAAATACAGCTCAGAATAGCATTAGCAACTAGTGCAATTAGTAATACAAAGTAATAATTTGAAAATACATAAAGGTATTATTATGTCATTTTCTTGATATGTATACCATACTAACATTTCACTTCAAAAAATCAGGACTGATCTCTGGTAATTGCAACTGGCTGAGTATTGTTTTATACATACCTATCATTTGTACACCAAGGCAGAAAATGAGTTTATTTTAAGTTTTCCTTGAATAAATTTTAAACAGTAATGAGGGTTTTTCTTTTAATTTATACCCTAATTAAGATTTAGGCTAAAAACATTGCACTCCCCAAAATAATAGGCCCACCTCTGTGATGGCATGACCTACTATTTTAGAAAAAGTAGTTCTATTTTAATAACCATGCTCATTGTTTTTATGATTGGTATTTTTATGGAATACTATATCATATTATAGTTTCCTGAGTTGTTTCTTGTTTTAAAACCATTTAATTAAATTCCTCTCCTTTGCCATGGCATGCCACGCCAATGCTGTATAAATGAAATGCTATCATTATGTTACCTTCTGGAATAAGAAAAATTTAATAACTATTTTCACTGTTTTTAGATTTGGCATTCTAGATGAGCTGCGTTTCATGTAGAAAGTTATTAGCATTCCTCCATTGGAAGAGTGCATTTTCTGCATCTTCTATCCTGTTATTTTAAGGTGCCCATTTTCCAGTAGATTTCAAATTTGCCATATCCTCAAGTGCTTAATAAATCTGTAGATGCCATTCATATGTATTTTTTTGTTAACTATCCTATCAAATAGAGTAGTTGCCTGCAAAATTTGAAGAAAGTAGGTATTAATTTTTAAATAAGCAGTAATCTCAGCCAACTGAATGTTGCTATTCCACTAACACTGATACCTTTTCAATGTTTTCATTCTTCATATTCCTGTCATATGATTGGAATTCTTCCATCAAACTATTAATGATTCAATTTTACCAGTGACTACATAAATGCAAATCCTGTTTTCTACTTAAATTTTAATTGAGTTTTAATGCTTAATGGGTGGTGAGATTCATACTCAAGTAAGAACAAAGTTAGTGTTGTTCAGTGCTTTGGTGAAGATGGAGATGCTAAACAAACATGGTGATCCCTCTGGCCTGTGAGATTTTCATAAACATATATTTAAGAAGCTGCAGCAACTCTGAGAGTCTAATATGTAATACCAAATTTAAACTGAGCTCAAGTATACCAAGTAACCGATTTATCTGTGAGCTTTCATATGTAACTTGAATGCAATTTTTTAATATAGAAAGTACTTGCATCAGGATGGTCATTGTCACAAAGGATAGAAACGCAAGACATGGATGGAAGCTTGACAGGCATGCTGAATATCTACGATTCTGTTTATGTAAATATCTGCTGTTTCCTCTTGATGTTATGTGTTGTATTATGAGTAAATCCTATACATTTTCTGAGAGTGATGGTATTTTCACAGATTATCTTCTTTTAGCGAATTCAAAACTTTCTTTCTGTTGGTAATGCCTTCTCTTAAACCTGGGGGAAGTTTGAACTCAGTTGAGTGCTTTTGCTTGATATGGGATGCAAAGGAAAACTTGGGCAACGTTCTTATGCACAGGTTTCGAAGCACCTGATCTGGCCCAATGTAGTTATAGAATCTAATAGTACTTGATTCAGTCAATTATAGCGGGCCAAATGAATGGCAGCCTTGTACTTGCATCAAACACCAAAGACCCATCGACAAGAGATCAACAAATCCAATATGAACACATGCAACAACTCAAGTTCATGCTAACAGAGACATTGACTCCACAATAGATTTGGTTTGATTGATTAATACTAAGATTTTCATAATAAGATCAATACATTCAAGTGATCTCTTTATAAGGATTCAATGCCCAGATATGGAACAAGCCCTTCCATTTCATAAGCAATTTGGATTTGTACATGCATTAAATGTTTCTACAGAAATTTGACAGAATCTCCTCAAGGAACTAGAGACCTTCAACAATAATCTGCAATAAAAGATTCTTCAGGCAGCCTCACTACACTTGAACTTCAGATTTTCCATGAACAAAAGATTAATGCACATGTACTGATATCTGCTGAATGACACGCAATCACCACAATCTAAATTTGGGGAAATTTTGACAACCTGCAAAACAAATACGCAAGAACTGCCCACACTAATCCAACACCTGCTACAAAACTCTCATGCTTATTACCTTAAGTCTCCACACTTGAGTTTCCTGGCAACCAGCAAACACAAAGTAACTCCGTGCTCCTTGCTACTTGCCAATCTGCTATATGGAAGCTTGCTCTCCTTCATTTCCAAGCAATATTTAAACTTAAAGTTTTCCTCCTCCAAAAGACTTGTTTCTTTAATTCCAACGTCTTTCTTTCTTGTTTGGGAGTTGCAACCACCCCAATGGAGTGCCCAAGTTTGTATGTATGCAATTTGGCCAAGTAGAATGCTTTTGTGTTAAGATTCTCTTACAATGGCTAAAAATAGCCAATTGGAGCACCCATCTTCATGGAGCATTTTTGTGTGGTCAAAGATGCTCTTACAATGGAACTCCTGCTTAATGAGGTGTCATAGTAACCTTTTCATAATTAGGCATAATATATCCTCTTACAACAAGTTACAAATGGAGAGAAATTCAAGATTCTCTTCCCAAGTCCAAGTGTGGTCTCCCAATTACAATTACACGAGATTTTTAATTTAAGAATAGTAAATGGGACATCCTATAGTCTTATCTCAAGGGTTCTCATGGTCAATTATTTGACAGCTAACCTAGGAAAACACAGAAGCAAAAGAAAGTTAATTCTGGTTGGCGTCGATTACTCAATTCCTTAGATGCTCCTGCATCAGTACTATTGGTAATAGATAAACTCCAATCTTCATCATGGGCTTGAGGTTTGTCGCCTTTCAGAGTAAACCTATTTTACTTAGGCTTTTGCTTTTCTTGCTGCATTGTTGCAATAAGTTTCTGTCTTCAATAGAAAAGGAGTTGAACAAGTGGGTTATGTTTTCCCATTCATTAACATGCCCTTTTCTAAATTTTCTGTAACTGATTGTACTTTCACTGATTAGTTTCTTATATAGAATTCATTACTGCTTTTTTCTTGGTAAATGCTGTCTCTTCTTATACCAGGAACATTTTGAACTTGGTTGGGTACTTTTGCATGACCACCAAGTAGGTGAGGTAACCTAGGGCAAGTCACACTTGTGGGGTATTACGCCTGCCGGGAATCTCACACTAGTTGATCTTAGCCCAATGTACTTAATAGAATTTAATGGTGGTATTGGTAATATATAATCCTCAATGTTCATTATGTGCTTGAGGTTTTTCACCTCTGAGAGCAATTTCTGTTGCTTTAGTTCGTGCCTTTCTTGCTATCTTCTTCCATTAAGTTTCTGTCTTTGATATGAGAGGATGGATAGGATTTGTTTTCTCTGTTGATGACTCTCCTTTATAAGTCCTTAAATTTTGTGTTTCTTAGTCCTTTAAATATGATAGGGAAATGTGATTTGGACCATCCTATTGTTTCAAAAGATTTGCTTTTATTACTATACTGTGCTTAATTTACATACAGTGTATGTACTATTGATTTTTGATGGTGTTATTACTTATCTGATACATGTTTCTGTTTACTTTTCTCAGACTCGAATTATGAAGGAAGATCTTTGTAACCACGTATGGGAATTTCGTTTTAAAACTGTAAGTTTTTTAATAAAGATTACTCTTACATTTAGTTGTGGAATAATTTATTTTAATTAGCTTTTCCTGTGCCAGATTAGTGTTAACTGTTACATGAAATTTATATGGTGATTTTCTCTTGCAGCCAGCGCCATTGTATTGGCTTAATTTGGATCCCTCATGGAAAGGCACTGGGCCTCCCATGCGGCGATACTTCCATCCTGATGGTTCACAGACTGCAGACCCTACAGATAGAGTTTGGGGAGGTCATGAATGCACCTACTCCATTGTTACTTTTACTGACCAAGGAAAGATTAGGGAGCATTATGTGAGAATCAATCGGTGGCCAAGAATGTCTATTTCAAGGAAGCAGGACTGGGGTTGGGAGCTTGATAACCATGTATATTGCTATTCAAGTATACCTGATGCTGATAAAGAGGGCGGCACTGGTCCCCTCTGCCCTATCTGGTAAATTCTTAAGATGCTGATGTATTTATATTTAAAGGCTACTTCTATTAAGCACTGCATGGTATTTTTTTTCTATTCTCAGACAGCTTGTTTTTGGAGTGATCTACGTTCTCAACAAAACAGAAGGGACCAAACAATAATTATTTCATACTGCTAAAATTTGGACTTAGTATTTATTTATCTCTATTGACTTAAACTATATACTTTCAAGTTATCTTGCATTGATTATTCGCTTGAACCGAAGTGTTGACTAGATATTTTATATATTTGCATGTACTTGTTCATGCTATTGTTCATTGATAGATTAAACCAACCTTTGATAGTATGCTGTTATTTTGAAGCTTCTAGAATTATGTTAATCTTTGTACTGTCTCTGAGCTAAAACAGCTGTACAATTTGTCTTGCCGGTTATTATTTCGATGAGGTTACTGTTGTTCTTCAGGTCACCCAGTTCCAACATTTCATTCTTGTTGAACTCTTGCCAATTGGTCTATACTAGTTCAATCAAGCTCATAACAAAATGCAGACTTTTATTTTCGCTAGTTATCTAATCTCCAGTTTTGTTCCTAGCTAATTATTCGTAGCCTTCATCTGAGCCATTCGTGTTGGAGTGGGTTGTATTTGAACACTAAATGTAATTATGTCTTGTGCCAATTTTGTGAGACAGCCGATATCAATACAATTGTTCTTTTGCATGTGTTATTTTGAAGTTCAAAATTTTTACTCTTTCTACTTTCCAATAGGTCTTTGCTTTCTCTTTGATCACATGGAAACAAAATTGAGTTTATACTGTGTTATTGGAATTCTTCGTAAAATCCTTGATATCAGTCTTGATTCGATCTCTTACAAAAAATCTGTTTAGTAAGGAGTAATTGGGGTTTACTTAGTCATGATCAGCTTATTACTAATTAGTTGGTTTGAGTTCATGATTAGATTATGGTTTCGGTTGCTTCCAAAAAAAAGGGCAGAAAAAATGATCTCAATCAGACTTCTATGAGCGGCATATATTTTTCAAAATTTTGCTTTAACATTTACATTTGGGAATGAATATGCGTGTTCAAATATTAGTGACATTCTTATTGAAAAAAGCCGATCTCAATCAGACTTCTATGAGTGGCATATATTTTTCAAAATTTTGCTTTTAACATTTACATTTGGGAATGAATATGTGTGTTCAAATATTAGTGACATTCTTATTGAAAAAAGCCTTAGATTTGTTGGTGTATGCAAGGTAGAGCTGAAAAAAAAATACAAATAAAAAATTATGAGATAACTATTGTGACTGTATTAGAACTATTTTTTTGAGAGGGACTTGTTTTACTGAATCCTTTATGTTAGATATACTTGTCTTGTCATGATTATTATTTTACTACGAACATATCACACAATGATAACTTGTGGATGATGCAATACAATGGCAATATTATCATACTTTGGTGCTACATTGAATGTATGGTGATTAAGAAAACCAATTGAGAATGGCTTCTAAAACTGCCCTTCAACTTCTCAAAACTTTGCTTTGGTAAGCGCATTCAAGTGATATACTCATTAACTGCATCTTGTGTTGGATGCTTAACTGATTCAATTTTTACGAACAAAAGAAAGTGTTTTTTTTTTGCGTAGTGCTCCAGGCATTAAAGCAATGAATAAAAATGCAACAAAGTTCAAAGTCAAATTAATCAACCTGTGCAGAATGTAGCGTTTATGAAATTGCCTTTCCATTATTGGTGTTATATGCTGTTAAACCGTTTTGTTGCTCCATATCCAACATGAATACAAACTCAGAGATTATTCTTATTACATGTAAAGATGAAATCATCTGAACATATGAAGCTAATTAGCTCACTATCAATTGTGTATCATAATTGTTTGTATCAGATAGACAATGGCAGAAACTTGCATTCATCAAATGTGCATAAATGTTTACCATGGTCAAGGA